>OX463843.1:29262225-29361950 GCA_949825065.1 Odontocerum albicorne | reverse complement strand
ATACAAGGCGTATAAAATTATATAAAAATGTATGTCACAAAATTATACAAAATTATATAAAAACGTATCTGCAAAGCGCTATTATATAACTAATAGACTTATAGGCGTACGATGATTATGATTTTTAAGCCATTCACTAAAAATCTACATTCAATCCACTTGTGAATATTCATTGTTTACATTAATAAATAATAAAAAAAACGTACCTTCTTAGGTTGTGATTTATCTTTTACCATCTACCATCCATGTTCCGTGAAAGGTTTATTGAATTGCTTTAATATTTGCTTCAATACTCAAATTTCAACACTGAATAAAAATCGAGTTCGGATTGGACAAATTTGTATACAATTTATAATTATAAACCATTGAAAAATACGTACACAAAATACAAGGCGTATAAAATTATATAAAAATGTATGTCACAAAATTATATAAAAACGTATCTGCAAAGCGCTATTATACAAGTAATAGACTTATAGGCGTACGATGATTATGATTTTTAAGCCATTCACTAAAAATCTACATTCAATCCACTTGTGAATACTCATTGTTTACATTAATAAATAATAAAAAAAAACGTACCTTTTTAGGTTGTGATTTATTTTTTACCATCTACCATCCATGTTCCGTAAGGTATATTGAATTGCTTTAATATTTGCTTCAATACTCAAATTTCAACACTGAATAAAAATCGAGTTCGGATTGGACAAATATAAAAGATTTACATATAAAATTTGAATTTTCAACCACCCTACTGTAAATTTGATGAGTTTTCATTCGTATAAATATCAATTGACTCGGGTTATTTAATCCAAAACGGTATTTGTGAAGCACGTGCACGTGCGACCCTCGCTTAAATGAAGTATGCCTTCTGTTCTGTGAAATGTCTAATACATATTTACCTGTTCTAGCACCTCTTCAAAGCTGTCGCAAATTATAAATACCTCAAAGGTAATCATAAACTACGTATTTATTAGAGAGGGATGTTATACACAGAATCAAATAAGATTTTTTAACCATATTAATAGAATGAATTACTAAAAGAATATACGACATATATATTACGTATTTAAAATAAACCGAGATTGAAGAAGAGGTAAAAAAATGGAAGAAGAAAAAAAAAGAATTATAAGAAACAGACGATCGTGTATGACGAGTAGTTTGGAAGTAGACAGGGCAAGAAATATAAATGCGGTAGAAAGAAAGCTTTGCATAGAATGAGTGAAATACAATGTATAGCAGAATAAGGACATTAGGAATGAATGCTTATTAAAAGAAGATTAAAATGAATAAATAAATATTGAAATGGTTTTACCACGTAGAAACAATAAACGGTGGAAGATTTATCAAAAATAACTTATACAGGTAGCATATAATATATGAGAAATTTATTACGACCTATAAAAACGTGAAATGGCCGAATAAATAACATTTTGAAAGAAGGAAGTATGAAAAGCCTTCGTACTAAGAGGATATGCATGACATGGTGTATGGATATGGCAGACGTAAAATATATGTTACAGGATAGAATGAAGTGGTGATCTGTTATTTCTGCTTATCCCAATAAAGACATGGCGGTGTGATGATGATGAAACTACTTAAACTTATTATTGTATTTTTGTCTATTTCTGACAATGGTTTCAAGCTCTAAAACCATTTTAAAATTATAATTACCTATGCAAAGCCTGGGCACTGCAACCATTCCCACACTTAAGATGATTTAGTGTGCACCACAATCTTCATCTCTGGTCAAATCCTTGGAGAAGCACGATATTATGTAAACACTCAAGGTGGAAATTTCAAAAAAAAAAGTGAATTATATTTAGGTGTAACCTCCACTGTAGTACGCATGCCCTACATAAGTGGGAATTAATCGGCTCTCCAGCTACTTCGTGCCAGGAGATACTGTCAGTCATTCTGAAAAGGATCATCGGCTTTTCTCAGAGGTTATGTGATTGAGGCTAAACACTAGGACTAGGCTGTCCTAAAAATGTAGCACAACTGAATAACCTGAGCATCGTAAGAGAGATAACTGACGGTGATTCCAATGATGTAATTATTTTTAACCGGATAATATACGAGTATATATTCCAAAGGTGATCATAATATATTTAATGGCACTTGAAAAGTTAACTCAGAAGTAAACTTTTCACGTGTTACTTTTATTTTCACGTAAAAGTTTTGTTACAAGTTTAAAAATCGACATTATTAATAAAATTCCTCTCCGGTTGAATTTCAAAGACTTGTTAGCAAAAAAAAACTCATCCAAGTAGTTTTGGCAAGAGTCCAAATTAGGTAAATTTACACTATTAAGAGAGTTCTGCAAAGATCAAAACAATTTATAGTCAGAATTGTAATTTCTGGACTATATGGTGGTTGCACTAAAACATCCTAGATAAGTTGCAACAATTTTTGCCGTGTTACCATAGAAACGTGTTGTCTGGTGTTGCTGGAACACAACGCCTTTTCTATTGGCCAACCCTGATCTCATTTAGTCGATTGCTTGCTTCAATTTAGTCAATTGTGAGCTGTACTTATTGCACTCAATAGTTTGGTTTGGTAGTAACAGCACGTAGTCCACGGTACCCTTCCAATCGCAGCAGATACACAACATGGCTTACTTTGGGTGCATTGCAACCTTTCGGATCGTATATAAAAAATTTACTTTTCATCTCTAGTGATTAAGAAAAAACTCGTTTAAGATGCGAATCGCAAGCAGAAAAAATAGGTACATTGCTTTTTTTATTAATTGCCGCGGCACTCAAGTGTCGACCATCTCAAGCTAACTTAAATATTGCGGAAACAGTAGTGGCAGTAATATTACTTTTTATTAATTGCCACGGCACTCAAGTATCGACCATCTCAAGCTTACTTAAATATTGCGGAAACAGTAGTGGTAGTAATATTACTTTTTATTAATTGCCACGGCACTCAAGTATCGACCATCTCAAGCTAACTTAAATATTGCGGAAACAGTAGTGGCAGTAATATTACTTTTTTTATTAATTGCCGCGGCACTCAAGTATCGACCATCTCAAGCTTACTTAAATATTGCGGAAACAGTAGTGGTAGTAATATTACTTTTTATTAATTGCCACGGCACTCAAGTATCCACCATCTCAAGCTTACTTAAATATTGCGGAAACAGTAGTGGCAGTAATATTACTTTTTATTAATTGCCACGGCACTCAAGTATCGACCATCTCAAGCTTACTTAAATATTGCGGAAACAGTAGTGGTAGTAATATTACTTTTTATTAATTGCCACGGCACTCAAGTATCGACCATCTCAAGCTTACTTAAATATTGCGGAAACAGTAGTGGTAGTAATATTACTTTTTATTAATTGCCACGGCACTCAAGTATCGAACATCTCAAGCTAACTTAAATATTGCGGAAACAGTAGTGGCAGTAATATTACTTTTTTTATTAATTGCCGCGGCACTCAAGTATCGACCATCTCAAGCTTACTTAAATATTGCGGAAACAGTAGTGGTAGTAATATTACTTTTTATTAATTGCCACGGCACTCAAGTATCGACCATCTCAAGCTTACTTAAATATTGCGGAAACAGTAGTGGTAGTAATATTACTTTTTATTAATTGCCACGGCACTCAAGTATCGACCATCTCAAGCTTACTTAAATATTGCGGAAACAGTAGTGGTAGTAATATTACTTTTTATTAATTGCCACGGCACTCAAGTATCGACCATCTCAAGCTTACTTAAATATTGCGGAAACAGTAGTGGTAGTAATATTACTTTTTATTAATTGCCACGGCACTCAAGTATCGACCATCTCAAGCTTACTTAAATATTGCGGAAATAGTAGTGGCAGTAATATTACTTTTTATTAATTTCCGCAGCACTCAAGTATCGACCATCTCAAGCTTACTTAAATATTGCGGAAACAGTAGTGGTAGTAATATTACTTTTTATTAATTGCCACGGCACTCAAGTATCGACCATCTCAAGCTTACTTAAATATTGCGGAAACAGTAGTGGTAGTAATATTACTTTTTATTAATTGCCACGGCACTCAAGTATCGACCATCTCAAGCTTACTTAAATATTGCGGAAACAGTAGTGGTAGTAATATTACTTTTTATTAATTGCCACGGCACTCAAGTATCGACCATCTCAAGCTTACTTAAATATTGCGGAAATAGTAGTGGCAGTAATATTACTTTTTATTAATTTCCGCAGCACTCAAGTATCGACCATCTCAAGCTTACTTAAATATTGCGGATACAGTAGTGGTAGTAATATTACTTTTTATTAATTGCCACGGCACTCAAGTATCGACCATCTCAAGCTTACTTAAATATTGCGGAAACAGTAGTGGTAGTAATATTACTTTTTATTAATTGCCACGGCACTCAAGTATCGACCATCTCAAGCTTACTTAAATATTGCGGAAACAGTAGTGGTAGTAATATTACTTTTTATTAATTGCCACGGCACTCAAGTATCGACCATCTCAAGCTTACTTAAATATTGCGGAAATAGTAGTGGCAGTAATATTACTTTTTATTAATTTCCGCAGCACTCAAGTATCGACCATCTCAAGCTTACTTAAATATTGCGGAAACAGTAGTGGTAGTAATATTACTTTTTATTAATTGCCACGGCACTCAAGTATCGACCATCTCAAGCTTACTTAAATATTGCGGAAACAGTAGTGGTAGTAATATTACTTTTTATTAATTGCCACGGCACTCAAGTATCGACCATCTCAAGCTTACTTAAATATTGCGGAAACAGTAGTGGTAGTAATATTACTTTTTATTAATTGCCACGGCACTCAAGTATCGACCATCTCAAGCTTACTTAAATATTGCGGAAATAGTAGTGGCAGTAATATTACTTTTTATTAATTTCCGCAGCACTCAAGTATCGACCATCTCAAGCTTACTTAAATATTGCGGAAACAGTAGTGGTAGTAATATTACTTTTTTTATTAATTGCCACGGCACTCAAGTATCGACCACCTCAAGCTTACTTAAATATTGCGGAAATAGTAGTGGCAGTAATATTACTTTTTATTAATTTCCGCAGCACTCAAGTATCGACCATCTCAAGCTTACTTAAATATTGCGGAAACAGTAGTGGTAGTAATATTACTTTTTTTATTAATTGCCACGGCACTCAAGTATCGACCATCTCAAGTTTACTTAAATATTGCGGAAATAGTAGTGGCAGTAATATTACTTTTTTATTAATTGCCGCAGCACTCAAGTATCGACCATCTGAAGCTTACTTAAATATTGCGGAAACAGTAGTGGCAGTAATATTTAGTGCCTGAGCAATATCATGTGCCTTCAAATGGCAGTCGCTATCAATCATGGGCATGATTCACGTCTGTGGAGACAGACCGTCTGGCGCGAGTTACATTTTTGACATCAGTATTTCCCTCTCCAAATTTCTGGAACCACTTTTTACAATTTGAATCACCTACAACATTGACTCCGTATACAGTACAATTATTTTCATATATTTGCGACACGTTTTCGCTATTTCGGAAGTAAAAAAAGCATAACATGACGAAAATGTTCTTTATTTTCTGATATGTTTAAAATTTCACAAAAAATGGTAGGGTTCACCGACCATAAAAGTATTTTAAATGACCACTGAAATATCACCTTTTAAATTACTTATAATATTTGTGTGTGTGAAGTTGGTAGCGGGTCGAAAAGCGATGATACGCCCCCATGCAGAGAAAACGGGACGAATATGTGCAACAACTATATATTATTTGCAAAATCAATAATAAATATTTGATATATAAAAAACATTTTAACATACCTAAATCTGCAGGATATTAATTTCTTCTGTAAATATATAAAAGTAAAATATTCTTTGACTCATTATGAAAAATATTCTACGTTTTTACATTAAAATGGTTAACTGGATATAAAATGTATTTCCTAACTAATTACAGAACTATAGTTTTTTTCGTCAAATTGTGTTATTTTTTTTAATCAAAATCAGCCATGTTATATAACCAATAATAAATTTTAAAATAAAAATGAATCTACATTATCAATACAATTTTAAATCTTAAAAAATAACGAGTGTTGACAGCATCAATTTAAATCTCTACTAAAATTCGTCCAAGTGGAAAATTAGAATTGTCTGTTAGATGAAATCACAATATTAAAAAAAATTATTTACTCAGTACTTTACTATGCCCCTATTTTCAGTATGATGTTGCCATTTTTATTCACGTAATCAGTCACTAGAAATCAATAAAAAAAAATAATGTTACAAGTATTTCACAGTGAAGAAGAAGAACTGAATTTAGCCTGTTATATTTTTTCATTTTATGGAAACAAATAGTTTTTTTATTAAAAAATAGCAAAATAAATCAATAAACTTTTCTTATATAATACGAATAGTGTGTCACAAAAATACAAAGTAGTTTGAAAAAATATAACCTTTTATATTTTACTTAGTTTTATTTTTATCTTCTTAAAATAATCCTTACAAATAGTTCCAACACAATGGGACCACTGCGCATGCCGTCAGAACAACCAAGAAGAAACAATGCATGAACTAATTTTGATAACAGAAAAATTTCATGAAATGCAGATTTTACTTGCAAGTCATCAGATTTGATACCCACCGACTCATTGTGGTACTACTTGAAGAATTTGAAAGAACCGAACATAATATAGCGTCTAAAGGACAATATTAAATAAGATGTTTGGCTTCGGATACATGGAGCATTTCCGATATTTATATTTATGTTTGATAACTAATTTTTTTTAAATCAAAAAATATATTTTGTAACAAACAAGAAATAACATATTTTACATTATTCAGTCTTTCACGAATCACCCTAGAGAACCATGAAATTTAAATAAAATAACAATGAGCCTTTAAAATTATGGAACCACCTTAGGCACAATTACATTAATTATTATATAGAAGCTGTATCAAAAATATGTTTCGCACTTTTTTCAAAAACCTTATTCAGCATCAAACCAGGCATCAAACTCTGTCCAATATATTAGTTTATGTATAATTGAGTTAAGGGCGCCTTTGCTATATTCATTAACATGCTTGCTAAGGAAAAACATATTCTGATGCTATTCCCAACGAATTTCAGTTCCATGCTTGTTTTACTTCAAGACATTGCATTACACTCGTTATATACAAAACAACATGATGGGTTTGTTGTCAAGTGATAATCTATTACTACCAACCAGAAAGATGTTAAATAAGCCTTAAGGATAAAACCAGATTAGAAATATATTTATTTAAAAAAATCTGGATACTAACGGAAATTAAATTAGCAACCACCAGCTTAAAACACACGAAAATAAGAGATAAATACATAAGAAAACTATGTTATAAAAAATCTGGATACTAACGGAAATTAAATTAGCAACCACCAGCTTAAAACACACGAAAATAAGAGATAAATACATAAGAAAACTATGTTATAAAAAATCTGGATACTAACGGAAATTAAATTAGCAACCACCAGCTTAAAACACACGAAAATAAGAGATAAATACATAAGAAAACTATGTTATAAAAAATCTGGATACTAACGGAAATTAAATTAGCAACCACCAGCTTAAAACACACGAAAATAAGAGATAAATACATAAGAAAACTATGTTATAAAAAAATTAACCATCCGACAAATAATTACAATACACACGCGATACTACTCGAGTAAAGAAAGATTATGTTCTACTATTGTACAATTTATACGGGTTCAACGAGAGTTTAAATGTGTCAATCAAATATCCATACCATACTCGGCTCCTTTGCAGCCTAATGACGAACGAGTTGAAATAATAGTTGGTTGATACTTTAATGAATAAAGTAATTTTTCTCACTAAATTTGTATCTCGTTTGTAAATTTTCTCACTTGAAAAGTTCTTCGACACATTTTATATTGTTTGTATGGTAAAACTGTTGTGTACATGGTTGTGTACCCGATGGTAAAACTGTTGTGACGTGTGCAAGTGTTTTCGCCTCTTCACGTGCGGGGTAGTATTACTAAAACTCAATTAATGAGACTAAATACAATATTGTCTCACGGTCACGCCCTTAAATACGTTAGAATCACATTACTTATGAATGAACGCATATTCGGTGTCCCTGAACGGTTATACGAGTATGATATTCGTTCACATTCTGATTGAAATGTAAATCCATAGATTTTATGCATTGTTCTTAAATCAATATACGAGTATTTTTGGCAGTATATTATTTATTTTATATGTTTTAACCCATTGACGTGGATTCCTTCACATATTGGTATCACTGGTAATGAATGTGTTGATTATTTTTCAAAGGAGGCATATCTACTGGTTGTCCCCTATATGATTATTCACAGCCAGTAAACTGATATTTTTCAAAGGAGGCATATCTACTGGTTGTCCCCTATATGATTATTCACAGCCAGTAACTGATATTTTTCAAAGGAGGCATATCTACTGGTTGTCCCCTATATGATTATTCACAGCCAGTAACTGATATTTTAAATAAAATTAAACATGATACTTGGCACCGATGGGCGTTGGATTGATCGGTGTAAATAAGAGTTCTAGATATAAATCCGTCCATCAATCTATCCCTATGAAACCATGGTTTAATACTCGTATAATAAGAATGAATAAGAGGAAAGTGTCTATCATATGTTGTTTGCGGGCGGGCCACTGCGTGGTGGCTAGTTTACAGGATGGGTATTGTGGAGAATCCCGTCTGCGAATGTGGTCTGGATGATGAAACTATCGACAATGTATTTTTCGATTGTTTTTTACGAGACAGATTTGATTTACTAAAAGCCATATATTTACCGCGTCCAATGAATGTTGCGTTTCTTCTTTCTTCGTAGAAGTTTTCCACTTATAGGTCGATTGTTAAATTTTTGAAGCTTGAAACTTAAAATTATCTAGAATTGTCATTTTTAAAATTAGTTTTACTATATTGACTCATATAATTGCATAATGACTATAATTTAGTGGCACAAATCATCCTAGTTTGGGTATATTGCCTATTATAAAAAAAACACTTATTGATGTTCAGGTAGGAATAGTTTATACAGAGGGGATGAAAAAAAACTATTTAGATATAAAGCGACTACAAATTAAATCAAATAGATAAGAAGGTTACTCTTGAAAGAACCCCAAGAGATTTTGGATATAAAGCGACTACAAATTAAATCAAATAGATAAGAAGGTTACTCTTGAAAGAACCCCAAGAGATTTTGGATATAAAGCGACTACAAATTAAATCAAATAGATAAGAAGGTTACTCTTGAAAGAACCCCAAGAGATTTTGGATATAAAGCGACTACAAATTAAATCAAATAGATAAGAAGGTTACTCTTGAAAGAACCCCAAGAGATTTTGGATATAAAGCGACTACAAATTAAATCAAATAGATAAGAAGGTTACTCTTGAAAGAACCCCAAGAGATTTTGGATATAAAGCGACTACAAATTAAATCAAATAGATAAGAAGGTTACTCTTGAAAGAACCCCAAGAGATTTTGGATATAAAGCGACTACAAATTAAATCAAATAGATAAGAAGGTTACTCTTGAAAGAACCCCAAGAGATTTTGGATATAAAGCGACTACAAATTAAATCAAATAGATAAGAAGGTTACTCTTGAAAGAACCCCAAGAGATTTTGGACATAATATTATTTTTATAATGAGAATTGGGTGCAAAACAAAATATATTGAGTAAAAAAGTGGTTTACATTTCTCACTTCTGAATTTTAGAGAACTTTACTTTTAGATTTTTAATTTTTAAACACAAATTTTCTTCATATTTTAATTTAATATGTCTATCTATCATTTGACATTTTGTATGAAAATCGACTAAGTGAAGGCAACGACAACAAACAAAACGACGGATTGGCTTAGAAAAAAATTATCCAGGAGGCTAAATCTTTACATGAGCTGTATGACCATCTAAAGTACTCGTAGGTAGGTTATTTAAATTTCCACCTGAACCTTACTATCGACATCACGTTTCGTAAACCAAACGATGACCAGGAATAGTTTTACAGATTTCTCCAATATTTGTTTCTCCAATATTTATTAAATATTTGGTAACTTCCTTAAGCTTTAAGTGCTGTGTGGTCTGCGTAAAAATTATATTTTTACTATCTTATTTGAATTTCGTCTCTATCCGTGGTATCTAGCCTTATTGGTATCTAACATATTCAATATAATGGTATAAATTGGTATCTAACATATTCAATATAATGGTATAAATCCGTGGTATCTAACATATTCAATATAATGGTATAAATAAATTGTCCCTTTTTATTTAATAAACAAGAATAGCTAGTATTTTAAAATAAAACGGCGATATTCAAGTGCAACTTTTGTATTTATTTGCGCGAAGTAAATAAGTATCTATACAAATGTACAGAGGTGAAAATTCAATGTGTTGAATGAATGGGATTGCCCACTTCACTCGAAGCACCGTACGAGGGTTGCTACTAAGTTTTGAGATATGTCAACACCAGTGTAGATACGTCAAATCTGACATCAGCATCGTAAAGTTTGATGTTTTTAATGGTATACGTGCTCAGAAAGTTTTGTCATACGAGTGATATTTGTGTTGTTTACAGTGACTTGAAAAATTCATCTCGGCCAAAAATGGAATTTAATCGTGAACATTTCCGTGCGATGATTTTTTATGATTTTCGCCGTACACTAACTCAATAACAGTGTGCCGATCAACTCACTTCGACTTTTGGTGATAAAGCACCATCCCGGGCCACCGAGTTTTTCTGGTTTTTCGAATTCAATCGTGGTCGTAGTTCGCTCCAGGACGAATTTCGTGAAGGTCGTCCAAAATCGGTTGTTGTGCCAGAAAACATCGATGCTGTGCGTGAACTGATATTGCAAGACCATCATGTGACTTATCGTGAGATTGAGGCATGTTTAGGCATTAGTTCCACTCGCATACATTCAATATTGCATGTGGCCGTAACATGCAATATTGAATGTATGCGAGTGGAACGAAAATTTGGCCGTCAAAAAGATTTGTTCGCATTGGATACCGCCTAATTTGACAATCGCTCAAAAGAAGCCTCGTGTCGATTGGTCCAAATAAATGTTGAAAAAATTCGATCACGGTACTTCAAAAGACGTCTATAAGATCGTGACAGACGATGAATCGTGAATCTATGCATATGAGCCAGAAACTAAACAGCAGTCGACTGTATGGATCTTTCAAGACGAGCCAAATCCAACAAAAGTTGTTCGCACACGAAGCACTTCGAAGCAAATGGTGGCTTGTTTCTTCGGTGTAAATGGTCATGTCGCAACAGTGCTTTTAGTGGAACGTCGTACGGTCAATTCTGAATGGTACACCACCACTTGTTTGTCAGAAGTGTTCGGAAAAATGAGGAAAACCAACCGCCGAAGACGAATCATTCGCCACCACGACACTGCGAGCTCTCACACATCGGCTCAAACAAGTGAGCACTCAAAACAGCGAATTGATGGGTCATCCGCCGTACAGCCCTGATTTGGCACCCAATGACTTCTTTTTATTCCCGAACATCAAAAATAAATTGCGAGTTCAACGTTTTTCGACGCCTGAAGGAGCGGTTGATGCGTTCAAAACGCATGTTTTGAAGTTACCTCATTCGGAGTGGAAAAAGTGCTTCGAAAATTGATTCAAACGCATGCAAAAGTGTATTGATCTTCATGGAGAGTATTTTGAAAAACAATAAAGCCATTTTCGATGATAAATATTTGTTTTTACTTGTCTGTTTCAAAACTTAAGTAGCAACCTTCGTACAAGTCGTAATACATGAATGTAAATAAACAAAACAGATCCAACACACTTTATATCGGTTTCAAAATATTTTACAAAACATTGTTAAAACACGTTCAGTGCTGAAAACGCATATATGCGTTTATATAAACTTTGCTGGGTGTTGAAAATGGCTATCGTCATTCTATTCCCAATTTCTTTGAGTGAATTTTAAAACAAATGAGCCCAGAGTGGCCTTATGGTACTATAGAGTTTGTAAGGGTTGTGTGCTAATGAATTATACTTGCTTTTTTAATTTTTTAACAGCACACTAAATATAAAACAAATTATGTAGCAGTCAATGTGTTAAAGCAACAACTGGGTTCTTTGAAAATGATTATTGTAAAAGTCATTTTAATCATAATATACCCATTACACGGGTGTTAGTATTTTATAAGGATGAGAAAGACTCACACAATATTTTAAGGAAGAAATGAAATCTTTCGGGTTGAGTATTTTTTGCATATTTTGCATATAACTATCCATGTATTGTAATAACGGGCTGCAACCACTGAAGCTTATAATACAATACATTTTGATCAGGAATATCAAGAGTGAAATGAAATTCTATCACGTATTTTCATTTTTGATATAACTCGGTAGAACACCGATATTTCTCCGAGACGTAAAATTTTGTTGCGGAAATTCAGTACTTATATTTTATTTGAAAATTCGATACGTGTATTGCTATTATATTTTATAAATTTATTTTTATTAGCGCATTCGTTTGATCTTTCAGCCATTTTTTTTTCAAAAAAGTAAAAAAAAACTATAGGTTTTGCTACTTTGAAATATAACAATAATAAATTATCTATTTACTGCATGGTTAATTGACGTACTTTAAAGTTTTGTTGATTTTATTTCAATTACGTGTAGGTGTATTTGATAAAAAAAAATTCTACCTATTATAAAGTATAATAAAATCAAGGCAAGTCGCCCAAAGATACCGATAGCAGGGAGATGACGTTCCATGACCATCGGCAGGTTTCATCTGCTGGTGGTCTTTCGTTCATTTTATGTTGATGCTTTAGAGCAGTAGCAAGCAAAACCATCCTGGATCCAATCAGTGATTCTGACATATGACAGTCCCTGAACCCAGTCACCTTACTAACCAAGATTGAGACATTACAGTTTCGACGGATTGAACATGTCATCCGCATACCAGAGTATATGAAAATAAGTAGAAGGTTGACATTAAGAGAAATAAACAAAGAGCCTAATCGTTTCAACTGTGACTCGAAGGACGAAGAAGTTTAGAGGATTTAATGTAATGTAACCTTTCACTGACTCCAGATAAGTTAAATAGACTATATAATTTAGGCGATGTAATTTAATGTAACTTTGCCATTGTACTAGATGACGTACTCGTATAATGTAATGGTATGGAACAGAGTTTCTTAAACTTTACTTTTTATTAAGCAGCTTTTTTTTTCGCATTCCAATTCGTCGGACGATAATATTTTTTTGTGAAATAAAATAAAAATATGTTAGCTTTTAAACGAAAGGAATGGAGTTCAAACATTTATATATTATTTATTTATTTTGCGACTGAGTTAATAAGAAAAATAAAATTACAAAACAAATTGTAAGACTTATTAATTTCTATTATTTGTTTTTTAATTTTTTTCTCGACGGGCTCTATAACAAACTGACTCAGCACCGACTGACATATTTTGAGTATAACAAGTCTAGAGGTTATGATGTTACATGATGACACATGATTCCGTTTATCGGTCATCCGGATATCTATTCATGTTTATTATATCAATAAAGTAAATACATACATACATGCACGTATCATCACATAAAATATTAATGCCGTTATCAGCTTAAAAGTTAATCGTTTGCATAGTATTAATTTTCATATTGATAAATATGCTAAGGCCATAAATGTTTCACTTAACAAAATATTGTATAATTATAATAGATAACTCAAATATTAAAACAAGTTTTTTCATTCACGGGTTTATATTAATTGTCAAGAAATTAACAAGTTTAAAGATATATATTGTACATTATAATAAACAGTATTAAAAACATGAAAAAAAGATATCAGAGATAAACTTCAATCAAATCAAACTCAATAGAAATATATCGAAACAATGGCATTCATAAAAAATAACAATAGAAGGAAGTACCGATTTCGTCACTTGAAAGTATTACAACATTCCGGAAGTGTTCTGTGGACGCAGTTCGGTATCATTAAGGGGCGGCGATCCATCTGTTGAGAATTAAATATTAACCTCACTAGTGATTTCAACTCGAACAACTTCAGACTCGGACAATAACATTTATGCCCTTAATTAGTTAGAAGCAAAAACACTGCAATACTCCTATGCAACCATATTTGTTACTAAATAATTTAAATATAATACATTTAGGAATCAATTCCAAGAAACATAAGAGTACATACATGCTATCGAGCCATTTGCGTGTTACGATAGACAATGACAGAGAACAGAACTTTTCTATCACGACATACTAACATCGACTACTTCACATTCATCCATCTTCTCATTTAGTTCCTTCTCATATAGTTCCTCCTTACCTTTCCTTGTGTATCGGACGTATGCGTCACCTAAAATATGATGTATATTTCTTGTTTTATATTTTGATGTACTTGCTGTATACCGACCGTAATGAAATGTTCCTCATGCACGGCCTTCGCGAGAGCTAGTATCAAAAGTCGGCCGGCCCATGCATGCCAAAACGTGCGAGATATGTAATATCTCGCAAGCCAGACGGCATGCACGGGAGAAAATAGGCGCTTATGATGAGTGATTGGCCGCACATAAGTAGCGCAAAACGTTAAAAATATATTCTCAGTTCACTCCAGTCTACTGTGTTTTTCCTACGACCAACTTTTACCTGCTAAAGAGAAATCTCTTCACCCTGCTACTTTTCACCGGAAAAGCATAAAGTGAGCTGAAATCTCCGAGTATCGAGTGGGTGCCATCCTCCTATTCTAGTATTTGTACGGTGCCGTAAAAAGTGGTCCTTCGAGTCGGATCTGCTGCATTCCTGTGCTGTACACCTTGGTTTAAAATTTTATTTACTTGGTCCAACCACACTTTTCACGATCGTCTTCTACCAGGACTCCTACTAATACTTGTATTATAGTATAAATGTATTCAGTCAGTTTTTCGTAATTTATCCGTTCAATACCTCAAAAACTACCTCAGTATGTTCTTTTTCACAATATTTAACACATCAGTTAAATATGCTAACGATAAAAAACAACTATTCAAATAGGTACAATATGAAACTGTTGAACAAGGTTATTGTATGGCGAAATATATGTCACTGAGTAAATAAATAAAGAATATAGATTTGATGTCCTAACGCTATAAGAACTTATTCAACATTTTTTTTAATATTAAAAGACGATATACATCACTAGCTCAACAAGAAAGAATAAAATTGTTCAATATAGGGTATTTTCCAATTTCAGGAAAATATTTTTTTTTAGATTTCCAATAAGTTGACTTAAATGTAATATTGAAGCAACGTTTTTATACAAATTTAAATATTCAATGACAAAAGAAGACTAAGAATGTGCCACAAATCTCACTAGATAAACGAAAACCACAATAGAGGCTGGAGATAGACAGAAAGCAAAGGAAACTTTTATATTTATGTCGAAAAACAACTCCTGTGAAAATTAAAAAGGGTATTATTAAAAATAAATATAAATACTTAATAAAACCAAACTAAACCTGTCGAAAAAGAAATATTTTATTGTTGATAATTCAATTAACATTGTGCAGGCGTTAAAACGTAAACAGATTATCCAAACGCCACTAACGTTATTTAACCACGAAGTCACTACGATTCCGCTGATTAATACTGAGATATTTCAAAAACGCCCCGCCGTGTAATCAAGTTATGCGCTACTTTATTTTCCTGTGCCTAAATTGCATAAATAGCATGAAATACAGAGGATAACGAAGCCGAGGCTTAACCTTAATATTCGCTATAATTGTGTGCAGTTAAATCGCTCTGAAAAAGAAGATTACGTTAAATTTTCACTCCTTCCTGTTTAAAGAATTTGTTTCCTTCACTGTATTATAATAACATATGAGGAAAGAAAGATAAATTAAGTTTAAGAATAATTTAAAAGTTACTTTTTATACAATGTAGGGTTATAGCAATTTTCTCATAATAATATGGTATAATAGACAAAAATATTGATTCAAAACTCATTTTTGCCGAAGTATGTTATGTTCTTCGAGATTCTTATATCTGTACTATAGATCGACAATACTCGTAAATTGACTGTTGAAATAATATTTATTTATTTCCTTTATTGAAATTTTAATATTTATATATAACAAAATAAAACACATATATTTTATTAAAATATATAATATTACCACTTTTATTTTGAAATCTAGGTTCGAAGTGACTGCAATAAACTGAACAAAACTGATAATATCTTGGAAAATTTACAATAGATCTACGTACCAAGCAAGTATGCATAATGATAAAATGGCATATTTAAAGAAAACTCTTCGACATTGAAAAAAAATTGATAAGAATATTGTTTCAATTTATCAGTACATAGATTGTATTTTTGATACTCGTACATTGTTTATGTAAACCACATAAACTTAATATTATTTTTATCTTCCATTTACGTGTGGGAACCACGGTCGTCGCGTCAAAATCATCATATATACCTTTAAGGGACATTTCCCTAAATACGTATTAAAAATGCACCTGAAATGGAATTTCTGTAAAAAAAAAGTTAAGCGCAAACACAAGAAGAAAATCTCATGGAAACCCAAGTTCATGCACCCTCGATCGGTTGAAAAATATATCAGCAACTTATTTCTTGTCTTTCTACATTCGTTAGAGTTTGATTTATATTAAAACACAACTGTACTGTCGCCTTGAGCTTTATTTATTAAACCACAATTGATATGGTCATTGAGTTAGGGTATGCGTTTTATTATTTTATGAAGAAAAATTTATATATTTTTTTTTATATTTGAAAATATCAATATCTTCGTTATTCCACTAATCACATTAATCCCCAGCACGTGTGTCTACCTTCTATATTTTTTTATATATTTTTTTATATCATGGAAATAGACAGATGTAAAAAACATCCGCTCCATTTTTCTAACGTACATCTTTCATTTCTGCCACATATTATACATATTAGGTGTTAACACAAGTTGTGTCCGTATTTTTCTAACGTATATCTTTCATTTCTGCCACATATTATACATATTAGGTGTTAACACAAGTTGTGTCCGTATTTTTCTAACGTATATCTTTCATTTCTGCCACATATTATACATATTAGGTGTTAACACAAGTTGTGTCCGTATTTTTCTAACGTACATCTTTCATTTCTGCCACATATTATACATATTAGGTGTTAACACAAGTTGTGTCCGTATTTTTCTAACGTACATCTTTCATTTCTGCCACATATTATACATATTAGGTGTTAACACAAGTTGTGTCCGTATTTTTCTAACGTACATCTTTCATTTCTGCCACATATTATACATATTAGGTGTTAACACAAGTTGTGTCCGTATTTTTCTAACGTACATCTTTCATTTCTGCCACATATTATACATATTAGGTGTTAACACAAGTTGTGTCCGTATTTTTCTAACGTACATCTTTCATTTCTGCCACATATTATACATATTAGGTGTTAACACAAGTTGTGTCCGTATTTTTCTAACGTACATCTTTCATTTCTGCCACATATTATACATATTAGGTGTTAACACAAGTTGTGTCCGTATTTTTCTAACGTACATCTTTCATTTCTGCCACATATTATACATATTAGGTGTTAACACAAGTTGTGTCCGTATTTTTTTTCAAATTAAAAAATGAGCACCAAAAGTAAAACAAAATGTTAAAAATTATACGTCACTCGAAAGCAAATTTTCTGCTCTACAAGAAATTGTGTTTGATTTTACGTTACATATATTATTTTATTTGATTAAAAGCCTTCAAAATGGAATGTCAAGTAGACGAAAGTGAGCATTTTCCACACCTCCTTCTGTTCGCGTTCAATCGAGAGAATAAATATACAAAATGGAATAGATATTTGCGAAGTGTACGGTGAAGATACTATGAATTAAAGGACAGCTCGTCGATGGTTTTTGTGTTTCAAAGACGGTAATTTCGACCTGAAATACACGGAGCGTTCCGGACGTCTAGTGGACTTCGATGAGGACCGCTTAAACCATATTATTCATGAAGATCCCCTTCAAACATTTTTCATCACCATTTTTTTTTATCACCATTTTAAAACCATTTTTCATCACCAGTAATAATGCGGTAAAGGAACCTTTGCTTGTGGCCATGCGTAATTTTTGTTGTTTTTACTCAAAACATGTGGAACCCAAGCGCCGAACTTCTGGACTTTTCCCATTGATTTAAGATGGCGGTAAACAGTCATGTAACTACAATTCCTCTGCTCATCCAATTATACGATGGTTTGAAGGGGATCTTCATGAATAATATGGTTTAAGCAGTCCTCATCGAAGTAATATGGTTTAAGCAATCCATATCTTCCAGGTCGAAATTACCGTCTTTGAAACGCAAAAACCATCGACGAGCTGTCCTTTCATTCATAGCATCTTCACCGTACACTTCGCAAATATCGCGAGCAGCTTTGGCAGCTTTATTCCCTCGAATGAACGCGAACAGAAGGAGGTGTCGAAAATGCTCACTTTCGTCTACTTGACATTCCATTTTAAAGGCTTGTAATCAAATAAAATAATATATGTAACGTAAAAGCAAACACAATATCTTGTAGAGCAGAAAATTTGCTTTCGAATGACGTATAACCTTTACCATTTTGTTTTACTTTTGGTGTTCATTTTTAAATTGAAAAAAAACGGACACAACTTATGTTAACACCCAATATATCTTATACATACCCTCCTTTTTTTTAAATATTCATTATTCTCTTTTTCAGAATTTAATTCATCTGATAGAAACCGATATCTTATACGGATATTTCATGACGAGAAAATCATAATATATTTATATTATTATCATAAGACATAAAAAATTATACATATTGTCATATGGTTGGATATGGAAATATACAGACGATGAGTTAAGTTACTCCAAACTAAACTGAAATCATTGTTGGTTTTTTTTTGTATGATTTTAATGTAGTTCGATTGTATGCAAAGGAAAGGATGCAGTCGTTAATAAATAAATAAACAAATATTCGATGTAGAATTATAAAAGAAATTTTAAAATCTGTTCAACAACACAATTATATTTCAATAAACACATAAATATATCTTTTTTATTTTCTTATTACAAAATAGTCATTATCACAACAAAATATTAATACATTTTTAAATCCATGTACGAGTATATCGATCTTAATTTTTAAGATTTGTCTTATTTACAGTAAAATAGATTTTTGTTATTGTCAAAAAACATATTAAAACGGGTTTATGGAAGAATGTAAATGAAATAAAAATGAAGTTTGCCCAGTATGTTTCACAACAATAAATAAAATTGAATACTTTTGATAGTTCTACATATTTTTTTATTTAATTTGTGACAGCTGTTTCACCATACAATGGCCTTGTCAAAATGTGACTGATGCTTAGTACGATATCTATATAAACTATTATTAATATTTACAATGATGACAGCCTCCGCGATCTTGTTGGTAAAACGCCTGTCTTCTGGCCCGAGGTATGCGGATTCAATTCAAGATCCTATTTTTCAAAAAATGAATCGTCAAATTTCCTCTTAAGACCACTTAAATATCCTTCTCCTTGCTTAGAAAAGATTGTCACATGGCAATAAAACCACCAGGTTGTTTTGAATGGCGTAATACAATACTATTTTAATTTTAAAGTGCTAGAAATAACTATTTTTTGATATTCTACCTTGGAAAGCCAACCCTCAGGAAGATAGGGTTTGAGATGCCATTTTAAATAATAAGATTTACAAAGCATGAACCGTCGTTAACAATCATATACTCGTATATCTGATCTCCAAAGGCTGGAGATTATACGTTAAACTTACTCTCATGCAAATGCACATTATATGCAAGGAGAATTTCAACAACGTTGCAAGATATGTTGTATGTAAATCGATTAGTGATTAAATCAGATTTGAAAAGCCGAACTCCCGACCACTGATTGCCAACCCGCATGACTGATTTTAATTAATTTATTTAATGACATACAGTAAGTCCTTTATTTAAGCGGCTTCCTTTTACACCAATTCACTTTAACACGGTTTATTATGTTTCGTTTAATGAAAAAAAACAAAGCAGCGCACTCTAGATAGATTATACATGCCATTAACATCGACAATTGAAACAGCTATAACTGTGAAAGCGACAACAGTGACAATGGAATATTCATCGAGGGAGAATGAATGACTTTAATAGGTACAGTAAATTGTAAGTTTTTTCTTCCTTAAAATAAATATCAATCTATCATCAAAATGTATGTTTTATGAGTTATCATTAACCACTCATATAGAATTAAAAACAACAAAATCTTTTATAACGATGTAATTTTAGAATATCTGTGAATATTTAAAAGATCACATACTTTAAGTAGAATTTAATGGCACCATTTATGTGGTTTTCATTAACGCGCCGTTTCATAGGAATCACTGGCCTACGGAGGCATTGTAATATTTTATTTTTCTTTTAAATGATTATATTTAAATATTTTTGTCTAGTTTTAATGATTTAAAATTTAAAACCTCTCAATTGAGGCTAGACGTAGAATAACCGACGCGCTCATTATCCCAATAGTCGAGTATGGTGATTGTATCTATGAACCGTGCCTTTTAAAGAAAACGGAAAAAATACAAAGATTACATAATGATTGTAGTAGATATTGTTTCAACAGCCCTTCCAGAGGACATATATCTCATTTTATGAGAGCTTTTAAAATTATCAATATGAGACAGTTTCTTCACTTAAGCGTACTCATACATAAAATTATCAACACAAAAATACCACCTTATCTCTTCAAAAAAACTGAATTGGGCTAGAGATTTTCAAGGCTATGAAACTAGAAGCAGAGAAACTCGTTTGATCACCCCAAACCATAATCTAACATTATTCGAAGGATCTTTCTCATATTTAGCCAGCAAATACTTGAATAAGTTGCCCCTGTCCTTGAAGGAGCGGGTGAATAGTTGTACCTTCAGAAATGCTCTCAAATGTTACCTTCTAAATATTGTAGTTAGTCATTTTTTTCGTGATTTGAACTCTTATTTGCTTTTTCTCTTTTCGCTGGTGGTGAATCGAGGGTTCCGTGTGTATTTGTGCGTTCTCTTCTAATTGATGTTTATATTAATTACTGCTTATTTATTTTCATCTTTTGTATTTTGGTTTGTGTGTGTGTGAACATCATTTTCTATTTGTGATTTTATTTTGATAAAATTTGGACTCCTATCAACTTTTCTCTTTTTTTTGCTGACAGTTAATCTGAGGTGGTTGAAGATTTCGTTTTTAATTTTTTCGGCCATTTATTAACTATCTGTTTTTTTACTATATTGGTACAAAAGCGTGAGCTGAAAAACACCTGGTGTTTTCGAAGCCGGGCTCCCCCTATATTTATGGGGTGTATCTCGGCCGGAGGGTTTTATGAGATGAACCCAGACCTTTTGTTAAGCTTCTCTCTTAAATGTATGTTTTGCAGTTTATCTTGAGATATTTATATTACATTTAAAAAATGTATCAGTCTGATTTTCATTTCAAGGCATTCAAACACATTTTTGGTTCGTTTCGAGAAATCGAAACTCGCGTTGAACGTAATAAAATAATACAATACAACGAGACATAGTTCTTGAGACCGTGATCTTTAAATGTATACTACATCTGCAGATTTTTTTAACCTTTATTTTCTTGTTAACTACGAAGACGTGCATGTTAAAAACGAATTAAAATAAGTGGCGTGGTGGTATGTACGAGTACGTTTGTGTGTTTTTACACACAAACACAGCTTAAAAAATGAAATAAAAATGCCATTAAAACTGATATTTGTACGCTTGCGTAGTTCGCAAAGCCAGCGCGGTGTTTAGTTTTTAGTCGACGTAAATATGTTTTTCGAATATTTAAAATGAATATTCGAAAAACATGTATATGTACTTATAAATTTAAATCGTGTACTTATAAATTTTACAAGCAGCGAAACATCAAAAGCTGTCATGAGATTTTCACTACCTTTGAAGTCGATTTGTTGTTTCGATTTGATTTATTTAATATCAAAGTTTACTTTTCGATACTTACAATAAATATTTACATATTTGACTAAAGTCTGAGCAAGTTCAAAATAAATTAATATCTGGACTGCTGATTGAATGGCCAATGGCCAATGGGACCAATCTCAAGAGATCAAAGTAAGATTTGACATGGAATCAAGCTACTTTTTACATATTTGACTAAAGTCTGAGCAAGTTCAAAATAAATTAATATCTGGACTGCTGATTGAATGGCCAATGGCCAATGGGACCAATCTCAAGAGATCAAAGTAAGATTTGACATGGAATCAAGCTACTTTTTACATATTTGACTAAAGTCTGAGCAAGTTCAAAATAAATTAATATCTGGACTGCTGATTGAATGGCCAATGGCCAATGGGACCAATCTCAAGAGATCAAAGTAAGATTTGACATGGAATCAAGCTACTTTTTACATATTTGACTAAAGTCTGAGCAAGTTCAAAATAAATTAATATCTGGACTGCTGATTGAATGGCCAATGGCCAATGGGACCAATCTCAAGAGATCAAAGTAAGATTTGACATGGAATCAAGCTACTTTTTACATATTTGACTAAAGTCTGAGCAAGTTCAAAATAAATTAATATCTGGACTGCTGATTGAATGGCCAATGGGACCAATCTCAAGAGATCAAAGTAAGATTTGACATGGAATCAAGCTACTTTTTCAAATTGCTAGATTTCTTTTCGCAATAAAAATTCCAATCTCGACTTATGTAGATATGCAAATTTTTTGTTGTATATTCCACGTACGTTTATGTGGTGTAAAAAATATACACTTACTCAAGCCATCATAAAGAAACTAGAAGCTTTTATAAACAGTGTAATCAGTGTAATAAAAAAATCAATTAATCAGAAATATATTTGTGAGGCCGTAAGTGAAAACAAGACACGAGCACTTTTTTAAAACAATCATCTACCAATTAATCATACCCCTACTTCGGGATGAAAGACACACGTCTTACCAACTAGGCCGCGGAGGTGGTCGATCTGATCGACTCATTTGATAAAATCGACTTGTTCTTATATTATACTTTGTTTACTCGTATAGTTTATCGTGTACTTATAAATTTTACAATCTTTTTTTTAATTTCATGACACGACTCAATGCTGCCCGCACTAAAATTTTAGGATCTCTAATAAATATATTTAAAAAAGCAACCAAAAATCAAGGTCTATGAGAAGCATGAATTCGCTAATAGTTAAGATATTTTACAAAAGACGTTTTGTATAAACTTTTGATAATCTGATAGGTGATGCTACGAAATACTCGTAAATATGTGAAATTTGAAAAACTATTTTCTCTAAAATTTTACAGTTTTACTTCGCTTATTCATTATCATTATTATTTAATTGTTTCAATATTTTGCTTTGTATTGAGAAAAACTTTTTTTTGTTGAAAACAGTTATAATATGTTATGAAATATTTGTAAACATTTATTAAGCAGAGCCGGGTTGTAATATCTTGACGTGTCGGACACCCATCCTGCAATACAATTCTGTAATATCTCGACGTGTCGGACACCCATCCTGCAATAGAATCATGTAATATCTCGACGTGTCGGACACCCATCCTGCAATACAATCCTGTAATATCTCGACGTGTCGGACACCCATCCTGCAATACAATCCTGTAATATCTCGACGTGTCGGACACCCATCCTGCAATATTCACCGGTGTTACGATACAATTATTGACAGTGCCGATCTATCAAGAAAGGACGTGGTGAAGTGCTTAGATATGGACTGACCTGTATAAAAGTGTTTTATGGCATTTCTGTGTTCCTGATAGAATCTGTAGAGTGAATTTAATGATTGAAAATTACATGTTTATTTAACACTTCATTCACCATTACAAAATTCATGAACAATATACAAAGTAAAAATAAAAGTGAGATATCATCAATCAAAGGAAAATAAGGGATGGTGAAGAGGTAAGAAAAATCAGAAATGAAACGCGTTATATTACTGATTTAAAATTAAGGGTTTATTCAATCGCTTTTTAAACATGGAAATCACGGAGTGAGTCTAATATTTGTCTATAACTGATCCCAGAGACTGACAGCATGGACAGTGAAGGACGACATAAAAGAAATAAGAGGGTGAATTGACAAAGTCAATAAATCTGAAAAATATATAATCTTCTCGGCGAGATAAGAAGGGGCAGCGGGACAGTTAAGAATACTACACAATAGTGACTACGTGAATTTGGCGTCTATTTTTCACTTCCAACCAGTTCAGCTCCTTCTGATGTCAAGTGATGTTATGTATATACTTATGTGTATATTCAGACTTCAATTTTGGTAAAAGTTGATTGATTTATTATACCCGAACTGACAAACAAAAATATATGACGAAATGATACAACCATAGAATTCTTCCGTAACCGATTAATCGTAACAGTGCTTTCAAAGTAACAGTAGTTAGTAAACAACGCTATGTAAGTTATTTTGAGCATGTACTCGTAAATATAAATTAAACGTTATGCAACGTGACAATCTCTGTAGCCTAGTTGGTAAGACACTGGACTTCCTCCCAAGGGTTTCGGGTTAGATTAGTTTGATAAAAAAACTGCCAACCCAACACTTTTAGGAGGCCTTTTCAAAATGTATTATTATATAAGGACACCACACACATATACTAAACTCCACCTAAAGTCAGACGTGTTACTATCACATTTCGGAAGATCTACAAAGGTTCCATTACAGTCCGTCTTCCCTAAATACATTTTCTACGGTTTTCTTACCAAATATATTTTTATTAACATATTTTTTGTAATGTTTTTGATATTTCAATAAAAATAGGTTCGAATCACGTGTAACGGCGCCCTTGAGAAGAGTTTGCTTTCTATTTTGAGAAGAGTTTCCTTTTTCATAAAAAATGTCCTTGTATTATAATTAGAATCCATTCGGAGCATCTCCAGTATAATTTATTCGATCGTTTATTAACATTTATAAATATGGTGATTATATATGGTATCTAAATGTCACACCGAAGATAACGTGACTGCTTTAAAACGGACAGTATTAGGTGTTAACATAAGTTGTGTCCGTTTTTTTTTTCAATTTAAAAATAAGCACCAAAAGTAAAACAAAATGGTAAATGTTATACGTCATTCGAAATAAAACTTTCTGCTCTACAAGATATTGTGTTTGCTTTTACGTTACATGTATTATTTTATTTGATTACAAGCCTTCAAAATGGAATGTCAAGTAGACGAAAGTGAGCATTTTCGACAGGGAATAAAGCTGCTCGCGATATTTGCGAAATGTACATTTAAGATGCTATGAATGAAAAGACAGCTCGTCGATGATTTTTGCGTTTCAAAGACGGTAATTTCGACCTGAAAGACATGGAGCGTTCCGGACGACCAGTGGACTTCAATGAAGACCGCTTAAACCATATTATTCATGAAGATATAGTTTCAGCGGTCCTCATCGAAGTCCACTGGTCGTCCGGAACGCTCCATGTCTTTCAGGTTGAAATTACCGTATTTTAAACGCAAAAATCATCGACGAGCTGTCCTTTAATTCATAGCCTCTTCACCGTACACTTCGCAAATATCGCGAGGAGCTTTGGCAGCTTTATTCCCTCGATTAAACGCGAACAGAAGGAGGTGTCGAAAATGTTCACATTCGTCTATTTGACATTCCATTTTGAAGGCTTGTAATCAAATAAAATAATATATGTAACGTAAAAGCAAACACAATATCTTGTAGAGCAGAAAATTTCGAATGACGTATAACCTTTACCATTTTGTTTTACTTTTGGTGCTCATTTTTAAATTGGAAAAAAACGGACACAACTTATGTTAACACCCAATATAACACCATAACGCGAAATCTGATTCAACTGTTATTCAACATACTTGTGTTAACGGTAACACCAATAACATATCTTAAAATTATTGATTAAAATCCCCAACTTTCATTTTCTTATTCTTTTGTATATCTTTCGGGTTCGGGTTCGGGTTCAAATCAAACCCGAAGCCCTCAAATGGAAATGAAACATTTTACCAACTAGACCACGGAGGGGATTTTCGGTTGGATTCCCGATGGTACCCAAAAAAGAAAGAGTCCCAGTCTGGTGAGAATTCATCTGATAACAACACTCACACGTGCTAGACGTGTGCGAGTGTTGTTACATCTTTAGGTGCGTGGTAGCATTGCCAACACTTGTGATGCTTACTCCAACAATTCTAAGATCGAAAACATAATTAGCGTAAGACAACGTTGTCTACCGCCTCGCGCTTCATGTCCGAATCATTAGTTGAATATGTTGAAGTGTACCATACAAATAAAAATAAAGATTTATAGACCTCTACGTTCAAGTCGGTGGTTAGATATCTAGCTTAAATCTCAGGTCTACTCAGCATCTATTCGCACAACAGTTTCACCAACCTTCTTCAACTCCTTTTGGGGATATTGCCTTATCATCCTTCTGAACTAACCTTGAAAATTCTATGAGGAATTCAAATATTATTCTGCCAATTTATTTTCATTCATTCTTTAAACAATTTATTTAATGATGAATTTGTATAATATGTCACTGACAAGTATACACGGACTTACGAGTACTAGACTACGTGCGTAATCGTGAGTCAGTAAAATTAATGCCGATGTTTTACATGTCCGAGTTAAAACCTATAATAGCTGCTAACTTCTGCAGTTTGAGTCTGAAAATTGTTCTTGAAAATACATAGTTTAATGTTTTCTTGTTCCAAGCAAAAAATAAAACTATATGACGCCACGTAAATAACACATCTCTCCCATTTTGAAGTGAAAAGAACTATTCAAAAAAATTAATTCAATATTTCAATGTCAAAGTTTAGATCAATGACGGGAGTTCTATGTGATCCGAAAACGTCAGTAAAGTTAAAAGGAAAAGTATACCAAACGATTGTCAGACCCGCACTTCTATATGGCTCCGAATGCTGGACGATGTATACCTCTTACTATAGGCAACTAGAAACTGATGAAATGCGCATGCTAAGATGGTCAGCAGGTGTGTCCCTAAGAGACAAAATAAGAAGCTCACGCATTCGTGAAAGCCTGGGTGTTACAGACATCAACAGCAAGATGGAGGAGAGGCGATTGAGATGGTATGGACACGTTGGACGCAGAGCACCAGATCACATTGTGAACCAGGCAATCTCCATGGATCTTCCTCGAATAACAACCAGAGGAAGACCAAAGAATTCATGGGTGGTGCAAAAAGATAACCTGATGCAGAGGCACGGCCTGGGGGACGTAATCCGCGACAGAAGAGCATACAACCTGAGGACGAGGAGAGCTGACCCCAACAGTCTTCGCAGACAATGAGTTGGGATGGAGCCAGGGAGAGAGAATATTTTAATGTCGTTCATAAAGGGGTGTGTATCAAATGAGAAAAGATATTCTGAAAGATATTTGATCTGCATAGTATAATTCCTGACACACAATATAAAGTATACAAATAAATCAAATAATCGATCACGTAAAACATATTAAATTTTCTTTGTTTGAAATAATGATGAAGAATAATGAGATACATATCTCCTTACAAAATGTAATAAACAACATTATTTAGGGGATGAAACCAGATGGATTTCAGAGAACGAAATTTTACAGTTAATTACGAGTAGCTGCGTTTACATCCAAACACATAAAAAAATCTTCATGGGTATATAAAAATTTCAAAGTTATTATAAGTATATTTATTTTCATACCGTCGAAATCTATTGACTTAATTGCATTTTGACTAGTAATTAGAAATTTTATTATTAGATTAAATTTGATTATTAAAATTAATATTATTAGAAATTTTCATAACAAATTACTTAGTTATTCCACTACTTACATTAATACCTGCGACACGTGTTTCTTCCTCATATCTCGAGATTATCTTCAGGTGATCTGATCCAAACTGGTGTCTTGTTTCATCGGAAGTGTGAGTGATCTATTCCCCTTTTGTATTTTTTATAGTTTATTATTTTTGCTTGCGGCTTAATGGAACTTACAATAAATGTTTCTAAATCCATTGTTTTACATAACTTTTGTGACGTATGTAAAATTTCAGCATTACTTGCATTGAAATCATGATTTGGGTATATCACATGGTTTGCAAATGAAATATTGTTTTTAGATAGGCAACGCTTCTATTCTTATATTATACAGGTACGTATAATATATGTTCCTCATAGTAATTCCAATATATGCACTATCACAAACTCATTCTATTTCATATACTTACCATATGTAATTTATCTACCTCGATTTTGACATTAAAAATCTTTTTACCCATACTACTCGTATTGTTGGTGAATAACGAGTATGTAATTAGGTCTTATTTTACCCATACTACTCGTATTGTTGGTGAATTACGAGTATGTAATTAGGTCTTATTTTACCCATACTACTCGTATTGTTGGTGAATTACGAGTATGTAATTAGGTCTTATTTTATCCATACTACTTGTATTGTTGGTGAATTACGAGTATGTAATTAGGTCTTATTTTTCTCGCAGTAAGCGTGACAATCGGGTTTATTCCACTAACGTAAAATTCTTCTCTAACTGTCTCCGCCATTCATTTATTTTATTTTGTGGTAAATATACTATTTAATTAGTCTTAAGGTAATAATATTATCTATAAGAAACTGTTTGACTATCAATTTAAAAAAATTCTAATAAAAAATATTATTGGTTCCGTACCCTATTTCAATATTATTTTTTGTAAAATAAGTATTTTAAAAAACGTAAAAATATTTATCACGATAATGTCTTTATGCTTTAAAATAAAAATTGATGCAATTATTTTGATCCACAATTAAAATATTTCAAAATAAATATATTCACAGCAGCCAGTATTCAGCGTCAATTGAATTCACGACCGTCAAATAACCATAGTAGAATGCATTTCGTGAATAAAAAGTCCTTCTCAGCGGTCTGAGATTCCTATCTGTGCTTTCAACAATCTATATCGGATAATCCAGGCGGATAAATTAGGTACCAATTCTAACTACGTTTCCAAAAGGCGACAAAAGCGTTAGTAAACTCAAAAGAGCCTTCGTTCCTTTATGCTAAGCGCCTGTCGGCAACTGAAAGAAGACTTATTACCTCTAGTCTCATTTAGGGTTGCCAGATTCCAAATATACAAATTAATATAGAAATCATATCATTTTATGTGCCAATCATCTAATGGGCATACTGAATTTTAGTTTCCTTGACGATTAATATTCCATCGCTTTTCCATCCAGTCTCTTTCTCCAAATCGCTCAAAATTGATAAATTCAATACGTGCTATCTTAATCAAATGTTCTGTTCATAATAGCCTATTCTCGATGGTAGTTTTATGGCTCAGTTATCTTTATCAAGACAACATGTTCCGAAACCAATGCCAATTAAGTATCCCCTTACAATACTAGTTATAAGAATTTGAACGTGAAACATTATCCTTCGTTGTTTCTTTACCTTTACTTATTTTCCACTAAACCTAGTTCAAACTCGACGATCAAAACACTCATTCCCATAATTGTATTTTTAATACATAATTTGGTATATAATATTGTAACAGAATTCCATCGCAATTTTTAACATATAAATTAGCCACTAAAACTTGCATTTCAATATCCCACGAAAAATTAACATAAAACGTGCTTAATAATACGAGATATGCCTATCAACTTCTTTTTAAAATACCTGGGATCGCCGGGCAACGAGCCACTGAAATCTGCATGGCTTCTAATATATACATACTCGTACTATTTAAAGACGATTCAGCCCGTTGCGGAACACAATATTATATGATATTATAAAACACGGTTTAAAATCAAATAACACGTTAAAAGCTACGTAATCAACAATGATAAATGAATTCAACACACTATTGTCGACATAGCTTTGAAAATTGCAATCAAAACGATATATATAGAATTAGGGGAATGGGAATCGATTGTAATGCAAACATTGAAAAAATACGTACTCTGGCGTATGTTTGAGCGTTGGGAATAGTTTTACTATGGTTAATTATATAATATTTTTAACTTCTTAATTTCCCTAACTTTGTGATCCTAAAATATTTAAAACCATAGAAAATGGAGATTTCTACACCTTCCTAAATAAACCATTGCAAATGGAGATTTCTAGACATTCCTTAATAAACCATAGCAAATGGTTTCTACACCTTCCTAAATAAACCATAGCAAATGGAGATTTCTACACCTTCCTAAATAAACGCACAATGCTTTTATTTATTTTACATTTATATTGTATATCTCATCTTTGTCCGCAGTCATATTTGCTCTTATTTCTTACCATTCACCGTGTCAATAATTCTTACTCATCTTCCTCACTCATATATTCCTGGAATAAAAAAATGCTGCGTTAGTTTATAGTTGATGGCCGTAGTCTAACGGTTCAATTCCTGGTGGAGATTCCATTCCGGGTGGTTTTACTCTTAGATCATTTTACGTTTGAATTTATGTTGTTTTTCTGTAGCTTATATGCTGCTTATCACATTTTTATAGCGCTATTAAGTAATACAAAAATAGTGCTAGACAAAACTCTGCCTAAAGAAAGGATGCAGCAAACTAAACCTGCCGATCATTATGGAAGTATAATTTTCTTACCATCGGTACTTCAGGTGTGATTTGTGAAGACTATATGCTTGCTGAAATGCTACACCTTGCACACAAAACTAATATAAGCACAAGCGTCTTCCATCCACAGGACGGCTGATGGCCACATTCGATCAAGAGATATATCTTATCGTCTCGTAAGTTTGTCCCGGCTCATTCATTTTGTGACTAAACCACCTCATTTTTTCCCTTTACTCTCTTCAAAATTCTCTATTGTTTAAAAAAATTACCCCGACTCAATCTAAAAATGTATAATCCCTAATTTCTGATTCCTCCATGCCCCGAGGCCACTCGACTTCCACCCTCCCCAATCATTGTTTGAACCAGCTTCTTTGAGAGTTCTGTTTAATTATTATCCCCCGTCAGCATTCGCTACGTATAATGTAAAGGCTTGAAAAACCATAAGTGTGGAACGAGAGGGTACTTTTCCACGTCCCCAAAGCGGAAGCTCAACGAGGGGAAAAAGTTGGTATTTTAACACTATAATATGTTTACTTTAAAAACAGTGTTTGTGAAAATTTGTTAATCTTCATTTTAAAGATAAAAAATAGCAATAATCGACATCGTTTTGAAAACGCTCATTATAGAACTCATAAAAAAAACAGCTCATAAGTATAGGGTTATCCGAAAAGTCAATTCGTATTCTAGGTCAAATTCAAAAGCAAAATTGCACGTGACGGTAGTTTTTAATATTTTCAGTATCTCAGCAATCTCTCGTGTCGTAGGACGCTGGTTATTCCCGATCCAAGTCTTGATTTGATCGTCATCAGTGGTAATCGGCTTTCCAGAGCGAACACCATATTTAAGTGTCGTATCACCATTACAGAATTTTTAAACCTCATTCAACACACAAGACCACTTACTGAATTGTCATAAACACTGTAAAAAAATTGTTGTTTGAGTCGCATTTTTTCCTTTGCGGTAGTAAAAACATCAAGTACTGAAAAAAAAAAGTTTGTTCCATCTTCAAAATGATGCAAAAAACACAAGCAATTTGGGTAATAAATGTCCGAAAAAAATCGTTAAACCATAAGCTTTCATAATAATATAATATAAATTCAGCACATTTGAAATAAAGTTAGCTTTTTTTGTTTAAAGAAGCACTCGTGTATTATAATTAAGAAATACACTTCAATCTAGAAATAAAATCAAAACAATAAAAATATAGTAATACACGGAATTTATATTTATTAATATTGGGTAAACTTGAAACTTAACCTTACAGATATACTCGTGTGCATAGCGTGACAACCAATTATATAGCTGCAAAGATATACGACTGTTTCGATTCAACCATTTTTGTTGGATAACATCTAAAATCCTATTTCAGGAAAGGTAAAAAAATAACTAGCGAAAATGTAACAAGTCGCTATATTAAACGTGACCAAATTTGAATGCGGTTTGAACAAATCTAATTGTATTTTGTTTGAACAAATCTTGATATATTTTGTTTGAATTGTCAAGAACCATTGCCGAAAAACTGTTGCCGAAAAGCTGTCTGGTCAATGATTTGTTTTAAGACCTGTATAAAAAATAATAATTGACCATAAAAAATATTTTTTTACTTGTAAAAAATGTATTTTAATTTTTAGAACGTTTTTTCGGTAGTGGAAAATATTTTTCGGATATGTTTGGGTGACTTTGAATATGACTAACGTTTCGGAGGTGTTACAACCTTGTTCCCATATTATGGAATTTTCTTAGATTTGACACTTCTTTGAGAATGAAGACTCCAAACTGTTTGAAACGATCATCTTCTAAGCCAACCAAACATGGAAATACGTCCGAAAATTTGTTTGAAACTAATAACAAACATCTCATTGCAACAAACCGCTTTCTTAGTACAACTACTGAACTGTGTATCTCATAACAGCGTGGGCGGTGTTAAGATCGAAATGAATTGCTTAAAATATTTAACATAATATTATTTTGAAAGCGAAAATTGTGTTTATTTCCAAAATATTGATTTCAGTACCAATTTATATTAATATAATCGGGAATGTCAATTACGAATACAATATATTAAATTTATGTATTAAAGCTGTTATGTTACCACTGTAGAAAGATTCTGGTTTAAAAACCTCCGACAAGGTGAAAACTAAATTGAGTTTTAAAAAAAAATGTCATTGGTTTAAATATATCACTCAGGAAACCATTATATAAGCTTTTTGTCAAAGTGGGCAATATATGTATACTCGTATATGATACACAAGGTGCGTTTTTTGTTCCAGGCCGATTTTGTTTTGCCACCATTTTGATTCGGATGTTATTTGTCAGTTCATATTTAAAAGTCGTGGAGCGTGGTTGATAACAATTTATTATGAAGTATCTAACTTCGCAACAAGGTGTTGAAGTTATTTTATTTAAATAATTGTGAATACGCGAAGAAAATTGCGTGTTTTTTTTTTGTTTAAATTATGTGCCAAACAAGTTCACCATTCAGCGTGTAATGAATAATTTTGAAAATTTGCATACACTGGGAGATAAAGCACAGTCTGGGCGACATCGTAGGCAACGTATGCCAGAAAATATTGATGCAGTGAAGTAGTGTTGGTGAACGTCCATGTACCTCTCATCGACGCCGTGCACAAGAATTGGGAATGTCTCCATCATGGTTGTTAAAAATAATCAAAAAAGATTTGCCTTTTGCCACAAACGGCGGCGAGATTGGAGTGCTCGGGTTTTACAGGTCGGTATTGACGACCACCATTTTTGGCAAAAAAAATCATCATGAGCGACGAGACACATTACGACTTGGCTGGCTTGGGGCACTGAAAATCCTCAATTGATACATCAACGACCATTACACCCTCGTAGAGTGACTGTATGGTGCGACATTTGGGGCGGCGGCATCATTGGGCCATATTTCTTTGAGAATGCTAGATGCAATGCTGTAACAGTTACTGGTGATCGCTATCGTAACATGTTGGTAAACTTTCTTGTGCCCGAATTGGGTCATTTGGGCCTACAGCACATGTGGTTCCAACAGGACGTTGCCACTTCACACACAGCTCGTGCTACGATGCAAATTTTGCGAGAATCTTTTCCCGGCCGAATAATGTCAAAAAATGGTGATATCGACTGGCCCCCACGATCCCCTGATTTGACCGCCCCCGATTATTTGCTATGGGGGTACTTGAAGGGTATGGTGTACACCAATAAACCAACCACAATCCCGATGCTTCAGGACAACATTCGAAAAGAAATTGCTGAAATAACACCAAAAGTCTGTGAGAATGTTATGAAAAATATGCTTGAAAGAACTCGCGTTTGCACCACGGCCAGAGGCGCCCACTTGACCGACATTATATTCCATACATAATGGTAAAGACCATATAATCAATTAATTAAATATAAATTATGAAATTGTGTTTTATTGAAGTTAGTAAAAAAACATCGGCCTGGAACATAAAACGCACCCTGGAAATTTGTTTAGTCAGTCTTTCGTCAACTATCCGTTCTACATATTCAAACCACCTCGAAGTGCTCTTTTTCATCGTGCTTAACAAATCGGTTTTTAGCACACACTCATACTTTACTTATGTCATGCATCGAAACACCACATATTCTTCTCAGTGCACGCATTTGAATTGAATTAACTCGGCTCATTTCATTAATATTTCTTGTCTACGTTTCACTCCCATACATCAAGACCACCTCCGTGACCTAGTTGGTAAGACACCTGTATTCCAGTCCGGGATTACGGGTTCGAGTCTCGTTGGAAAAATATTTTTTTTAAGAATAGATATGACTGAAGTCATAAGTGACATTATGCCCTCGAGCACTAGGCGGAAAAAGTGCTTATGTCCAGTGCGTTACCGCGCGGCCATTCACCTTATTTTTTATTATTTACACTTGACAAGAAATATACACAATTAGCGAAAAAAACAACAGGTAATTTAATTTCGACACACAATTTTAATGGATCTGGGTTTTTTGCCTTTCATTTGTCGTGTCCCCAGTAAACTAGGCTTTTGCCTGTATCACACTGAGGACTTTCTCGTCTGATTTTCACTCAAGGAATTTTCGTCTGATTTTCACTTAAGACCTCTGAGACACCTTTATTGTCAGTTGGAAGAAGTTGGCACAGGGCAATAAGCTATCCAGGTTGTACTACCATATATGCAACAAAAGTGTAATTCAAAATATTAACTCTGTTGTGAACGATGATTTTAAAGAATCTCGACATTGTTTAGTTTGAATAAGAGAGCAATTTTTTTAGTAAAACGAAAGCTGGGTAGAAAGCAACCACCTTGAAAGTAGTTTGTCATGTTATATTTAACTATATGGTAATCGATTCTGACAAGTGCGAATTGATGTTGTTTTCTTGAAACAAAAAACGCATTATTTCATTGACTTCATGTTAAAAAGACCGATTGTTGTTTTCGATCTCGTGTTCGAATTAAAAACAACGCCGACAAAAATAAATGACCCGTTTACTTTTTCGATAACCTTAACCAGTTTTTTCATATTTTACTTAGTACAATTGAAATATTACTTAGGAAAATGTTGCGACTATTCTCACACTTTGTCGTGCATAGGCAATACAAATTCAATCCGCGGTACCTTTATTGAGTTGCATTTAAGATCCGCAAATATGGAATAAAAATAATTAATAAACTAATTGATAAAATTAGTAAAAGGTTTGAATGCACATAAAGTACCTTACATTTAGCTTATTTTATTTTTTGTGTAATGTTTTTAAGCTGTTAATAATAGTAGATTCGATTTTCGAGTTAGAACGCCCTTAAGGAATCTCCTATAATATTTAAACAGCGCCATATAAATTGTCGTATTATTATAAAAATAGTAGTTTGGAATAGTAAAATTAAAATTAAAACAAATGAAAAGTAAATAAGATTTATTCAAAGATTTTCACGGCTATTTTCCATTAACATGTTCTTGTTCGTCTTTTATTATTTTGATTTTAATCTTAATGGACAAAATTATAATAAAATATCAAGAAGTAAAAAAAGATTCAATTAAATAATCCTCCCCGACTTATGGCCGCAAATAAAACATTTGTAAGTCATAAGGGCTATCGCCGAAACGTAGGCAATGAAACTGATTTGTTTATTTATTAATCATTTAACATTTGTAAGTCATAAGGGCTATCGCGGAAACGTAGGAATGAAACTGATTTGTTTATGTATTAGTCATTTAATTAAAATTAAATTACACATTTCATTTTTTTTAAAGTTAATTAGTATCTAGTAGTTAGATTTTTACAAAACAGTATAAATGTTGAAATACATCTAACTGAAGTTTCTCGAATACAGCCTTATAACGAGGATGGTCTCGTAGGTTACAGCTAACTTAATGCGACCTTCCAACATGAAAAGGTTCCAAATCTCTGAACTAGGCCAAGAAGGTGGTTTAATATAAATTTTGATCTAAATTTGTGATAATATTACATTAACTCTTTACGCTGATTTTGAAAATATTAATAACTCATTTATTCCAAAACTGAGATGATATCGTTTGTACTTAGTACTCGTACTACGACATGATAAGAATAATGTATTATCATACAACCTTTCAAATTAAGTAAGAAATATGTTGGATCGTTTTTGTATAATGTATAATACTAAGTAAGCCATGTGCAGATTCCCACGGCCGCTATCTTCTGGTGATACGTCACAAGCACAGCTTCCTGCCCCGCCCCTTAATCCAGCACCAGGATGCGTAGGGAGGGAAGGTGGAGCAATGAAAGAGATCGATCAGGGATGATCCGTAGTTAGGGAGGACCTATGAGCTGATTATAGTTACAACATGCCGGTTATATTTGGTTAATGTACTATAAAAAACAATTACTTCTGATGTGAAAATCTCTAGTTAAATTAATCCTTCTCTTTATGCTTTAACCAATTAATTAAAATAAAATCAGTTAACATTTGGAACAGTATATTACATAATTCGTTTGTTTAAATAATAGTAATTTTAATGTAAACCAAAACATTTTTTTTTAATTTAACAAAGTAATACATGGGATAAGTATTTGTCAAAAGCTATACCTATATATTAAATTATATCTGAACTAATCTTATGTATATATAAAATATAATAATTATGAATTAACTTAATTTTAATTTCCTACACGACATTTTATTTTTATAATCTTAATATATGAATTCTTAGAAATAATTAACACCTACGTACTACTTATAACTAGATATAAATTCTTACAACTAATTATTTAGCAAGAACAAGTCCACTCGTTCAGGCTACTTGTATTCCATCACATTCACTCAGACCTTTGTCCTCCCAGCTAATACTGTGTGTAAACTAGTCAGGCAACACAGATAATGCTTCGGAAGCCTGTGCCTATAACGGAAAGGTAATTCGGATTAACTGTCGTAAGCCCGTCAGGGCAGCGATTAGGGGATTGCTGTGATTTTGTTGGCTTATATAGAACTTCACGGTCCAAGCGAGGATGTAGTGTTGGAGGGTTTCTTCACGCTGTTCCGCGTGATGTCGGGAGAGATTTATTCTAGGATGGGTGTTATAAGGTAAAACAATTCAACATTATTATTTAACCTATTTGCACACAAGTACTAAAATGTTATCGCAAAGCCAGCAGGCGTACCGAGACCATATAGTGAGTCATATCATAATGTACCTAAAGAGTTTCAATTTTTAAGGTAACGATCTTTTTTTTATATAATCATTATTTTTAGATCATGTAAAGTGCAAATTAGTTTCATTATTTAACCAAAAGCTTCCCCTTTAACTTTGTAGGGCTTTGTATCATTTATTTATAAATTACTTTCTAAAACTGCTTAGAATCGTTCTAAGATATGGAATTGACGATGGTAATTACGATCTTATAAAATATATATGTTATATGCCAATAATCTTTAAAATTTCCGTATATGCTATAAACAGTTCACAATCAAATCCGTTGAACTTTTATTAAATCTATTAATTTAAAAAATCAGTCCAGGTACTCACAAAGTTGATTTGTTATCACGGAAAACCGAATGAGAATCCTCGATTTGTTATCACAGAAAACCGAATGAGAAGCCTCGATTTGTTATCATGGAAAACCGAATAAGAAGCCTCGAGTTAGTTTCATAATTTACCGATAACCGCTAAAACAGTTTAAGAGAAAATTTCAACAAACTTAAATCCTTATTAAATTGATACTTAAAAGCTTCTGATGAGATTAAAGTAAGAGGCATCTTCAGACTATGCCCGTTTAAAATTTCTTCTCCTTGACAACTTCTGGGCAAATTCATTATATCGGAGCATAACTTTATGTAAATAAAGATGTTTAGTAAACCCATTTTTCTATAGTCTCCGTCTTCGTCGTGTGGAAAGGTTAAAATAAAAAATATAACGTGCACGTCTTGCAAAATATATTAAACTTTAAAAAAAAATCTTAATTTAATAACTCACTTCACAAACATTTCAAGAGATAGTAATTTGTTTAGTCCGACACTGTTCATTCCACTTTATATTACGTTATAACCCTGCCAGTTTCAATATTTTCACAATAATCAAGGGACCACAAACAAGACTCCCTGATGATGAGGTGAAAACCTTGAAATCGGCAAGATTATACCGTTATATAAAGTGGAATAAACAGAGTTGGAGTAAACAAATAACAATGCCTTTTAACCTCCACAGTGTTAATGCCTTAACTAGAAATAACCAACTCATATTTTAAGAGAGATACAAATACTTGTACAAAGAAATTAAAAACGCAGACACTTAAAAGTTAACACTCATTGAGATACAATACTCGTACAAAGAACAATGTATGTGGAAATGTGAATATTACAGGAAAATAGGAGGTGTTATGTCTGTAGAATTGAGGAAACTAGAACTCTGCCCAGTAGATTCAAAGATCGTGAAAGTACGAACGAATATCAAAACATCTAGGTGTGGCTGGATGCGTGTCATCGGTTTATCTTCGGACTGATTTGCTACGAAGGATAATTTTGTTGCATTCAAAGTACTGACAACTTATAAGGCTATTCGAATTTCAACCCTTAAACACTTTGTAAGTACGTTCACGACATCGCGAGCCATTTTCAGACCTTAATTCCATCGTTGCTATTTTTTGACATTCAGGTGTGCCACCGCCAGAGAAGTCCATTTGAGCAGTTCCTTCTCAATAAACAAAGAAGATTTCGATCTTATAGTGTTGATCGCTATGAATGGGGACTTATTTTGTCCCCTATAGTGTAGGTGATGATAATAAGGTCGAACTGATACGAATGCGTAACCTGAGCGAAAAATAAAACAAGGTTTCATAATATATAGATAAGTCGGAAAAGCAGTGATTGAACCATCAAAATGAGATATACTCGTAAGACTAAAACCAAGTGGAATAAGACACTTGTGAATATTTTTTGGAAATTTCGCTCTCTACACGTAATAGACAGATGGTTAAGATTGCGAGTTGTCGATTTATAGGTTAGTCTAATGACAAATAAATGTATTTAAAGTGTATTACGTTACTTAGTCCTAATGAATGATGCCTGTGATACTGTTGAATAACAGCTATATGGTAGACAGCTGTGGACAAACTATCTACAATATAGCTGTTATGTCGACACAATAAAACAATTTAAAAAATACGTAAGTAAACAAGTACACAAGTCTAAATTATTTTAAAATTTAACAATATACACAGTTGATAATGTACTTATTATCCATTATTAACATTCTAGTTTTCCTCTTACTTTCAACAGCTGAATATTTTTGAAGGCTTGTTTAAAAAAATAAATTAACGCTTATAAATTGTTATTATATTTTACATCCGCGATGTACAAATTGCATATTTAAAATAATTATTAAGTACAAAGCCATCTTAATGGCATCCTACACAGATTCAATGGCAAAACACTCATGAGATAGTTCAACCTGGTGAGTGGTAGTACAAATATCAAGTATCTTGAACAGGTCCTTTAAGAACTTACTTTTTGAAACTGTTAGGTTGATTCCTGTACATATTTATATCCAAAAAGTTCCAAATTGTAATATCACAATATACATTTCAATGAAAAAGATGTTTCCATCATAGCATAGCATACTTCTCGATAAATATCCGAGATTTTTTTAACAACAATGTATGACATGGAAATATAACTCTTATTGCCAGGTGCATGCGTTTTTCTCATTACGGAGAGTTTATTTCTTTCTGTCAAATGGTGACGAGCCCTTTCGGCGGGAAAAACAACCACTGTACACATTTTAAAAACTCCTTACCCATCGCACCTGATAACTTTTTCCTGCTTTGACAAAACACTATCCAGTGAAAAGACACGGACGGTGCCTCTGCAAAAACAAAAATCAACCAGCCAATACGAAAAAAAGGATCTTCAAATTCAGTGAAAATGTCATCGTGTTCCAAAGATAGGCACTCCGCCACTTCTATCCAAGAAAAAATTTCTTATTTGATGCCCATTTGATGACTGTTTTCAGATCAAGGTTTAATAATTTATTTTCCATCTTCAATTTTATATTATTTAATTGCTTACATATTTCATTAGTTTGTTCTTGGAATAAAAAGAACAAGTTCAACACGACTCAGGACTTACGAATATGTCTGTCTACCTTCTACTCCCCCTACAAACTATTACACATAAATGTTACATTCTGAAATTAACTAAAGTAACAGTATTGAAACTATTTGTAATAACTATGTAATAGAAAACTTAATATTTCATAAACATGTGAAAAGAATACAATTGTCTGTGTACCATCATCGTTGTGCATGGACTTTGAAATGTTGAATATATAAATTCGTTAACATAAAATAAAAACAGTAAACGAACAAAAAAATGTAATAATAAATATATTCGTATTGAACGCAACAAATAATGCAAAATTATGTAAACATACATTCCTTCGTCTACGTCAAACGCATACTACCTATATATTTCACATAAGTCAATGTAAAAATACTTGCACGACTGAGGATTTGATCGTATTCCAAAGGCAATTTTCTCCATGAAATAATCGTGGAATGTGATGTAATACTGTCACGCTATTCTAAATTCAGATTATAATATGTGTGGTGAAATAAACTGTTTGGCTCGAAAAATTTATTGCCTAGATAAAACATACGTTTTTTTTTTCAGATATGCGATTGGACAATAATAGTTTGTATCATGAAAAGTGCAAACGTACGTACGTGCGTGCGTGCGTGCGTGCACACACACATACACATACACACGTCGTTTTTTAAATAAAAGAGATTGAAAAAATAATTGTTACATCGATACAATATATTCTCCTTCGGTAAACACAACCTTCTTCCATCTATTTAACAAATTTGTAATACCGTCAGAATAAAATTTGGATGCAAAATATTCCTCGATGCCTTTTTTCACTTCTAAAGTGTGAATTTTTTTCAGCTAAATAGTGCTGTATATATCTAAATAAATGATAATCTGAAGTAGCCAAATCGGGGTGGGTGAAGAATAATTTTCCTTCCAAGCTCCTTTATTTTATTTTCAGCCATCTTCGATGTATGGGGTCGATCGTGTTGCAATAAAATTGAATGTCGATTGAAAAAACCAGGTCCTTTTAGCCTTATGCATTCAAATTTTCGAGTTGGGCACAGTATACTTCACTCGTAATTGTTTTACCGTAAGGAAGGACTTCGTGATAAATTATGCCTTTTGCATTCCATCATACACACTCAAAAAAACTTTTTTTACAGTTAGACCCGGTCAAGGGGTCGGTTTTGCTACCTGCCCCTTTTGAAAGCCATTGGCGTTTACGTCGTTGGTTCGAATATGATATAGCACCCACTTTTCGTCTCCGGTCATTAAATGGTACCGCTTTGATATCATCCGTTAGATCGTGCTTCACAATCTTGCCGATATTTTCAGATGTTTTTGGACACTAGATTTTAAGTACGCAAGCTTTTTAGCTAATTGTCGTATAGTCAGTGTTGGATTTGATTCGATTTCTGGGCGCAATACGTCATCATCCGCTTTCATTACTTTTTACTTCAAGGATTGATTTTTAGATTAAAATCACTTTTAAATGGTTTAAATCACCTTTGGCATTGCCGAATAGTTAAACATTTTCCAAATGTGTCGCAAATGTTTTTAGTTGCAATTGTTGCATTAGTTTTTCGGCAGTATTCGTACAACATGCAATTTCGTATAAATTGTTTGTCAGGTACAAAGCTCTCCATCTTAATCCAATTTGAAAAAAAAAATTTTTTTCACTAAAATAACGTTATCCAGATGTCAACTGATAATTAGAACACAAAACACGTATTGTAGGACCAAAGACTGGAATACAACTGATGGTCAAAAATGACCATGCTAAATACGTAATTCTCGTCCGGACAACCAAATACGAGTATATCTAAAATGCCTGACTTTTAAGGCTGCATTTGTGATTTATTAGCGATGAAAACATATCGTTATTTTTTGTATCCAATATATCTTAAATTCAGGTATATTTCTCGAATACTCACTTACTATCAGTCTGTGACTAACTCTCTTTAACAGCCTCTTGTTCCACCAGAAACACAGGTTTCTACAAAATACCCCTACCGAGGTCGGTCTTTACTGCTGAGTTAATAACATATAATAACTTTATTCCAGTCAGTGTGCGAATTGCTACAATTTAACATAAGCCATAATTTTACGAAATAGACTAAAATATAACAAGGATAGTGTATTAAAAGAAAATAAATGGAATTCTCGAATAAAGCAACATGAATCATAATATAGCATATAGGTACAAAATACATAATATATAGGTAAGAAAAAAGTAATTTAAAAAGGCCTCTAATTACACACATCAACATTGTCGATCGCTAGCCCGTTGCATCCAGTTCAAATCAACTGATGTAGCATCTATTCAACTAATTTTGTTACGTAGATCAGGGGTCTCCAAACTTTTTAGCCTAAGGGCCACACTGACTCCTCCACTAAGTCTCAAGGGCTAGCTCATCATACCAACATACCGTAGTTTTGGATTACTAGCCGGCGAGGGAGATATCTATGGCGCAGGGTTCGAGGGTGGACTCCGCTCCGTTCGCATTTTCGGTTGGTACTTACGGGCAAGTGTCAAGGACATTTCATTGCGGCGGAGATTGCCGAAATATAGTGTGACTAGTGTGTTTTGTGACTATAGTCGTTAAATAAAAACATCTGATTATTATTTTGTATGATTTACTTACATTGTAAATTTTACAATGTAATCAAAATAAACGATACCGTGCCGGATTAGTGGTGCTCGCGGGCCGGTGTTAGCCCGCGGGCCGTAGTTTGGAGACCCCTGGCATAGATCATCATTGGCAGCGCACACTTGTTCACAACACTCGACAGAAGGCATTTTGTTCAACTCACAAACAGTCTTTAAATCAGTCTCACATATTATTTACAAGAAGAAGACGCCCCTAATAGCTGCTAACCTAAACCATTACTTACTCTAGAACAAATCTCAAGCTAGACAAAAAAAGTTATCATAATAAAAGGAACTATTGCATTTTATAAATCTCAAAAAGTTTTATATATTCAAATTATAAAAGGTATAACTTGTATCAAACTCCGGAAGTTGGCAAAAGCTCGCGCTCAATCCTTTGAAAGAGTATTCAATAACGACTGGGACGTTATCGCCACGAACGTTATACACACCAAATTACGGGACGTTATACATACCAAACTGTATTCTAAATATGGTGAATAAAGAAAGCATAGAAGATTCCATGAGTCACCACCCGAGGCCATGAAGCCAAGTAAATCGTCAGAGCCAATGCCACGTTAAGTGAACAGGGTCAGACTTATGCAAAAAAGACTCATTGTTCTGCGGTATATGAGCGTGAACCCTTTCTATCCAACTTGTATTCGCGCTTTAAGCTGTATCAGTGACGTACCCACTTAAATGTCGCGGTGGTCCAGCAAGGCCATAGCAAAAAAATATATCTTTCATCTTCACACAGCGCAGATGATCCAAGATATTCTGCTTCTTGTAATTCATATACATTGTGCATAGCAAGCACGGCAAAAATGAATTAACCACCTAATTATTCTATACAGTGGCGCAATAAGAACTGCAATTTTAGATTAAGGAGGGGAAAAAACAGTTTTTTAAATGTTCATGTTTATTGGTATCAATGCAATTAATGTACATAGAAATTATGTGTGAAAAATGATATCGGCCAAATGGCCACTCTTTGAGCAAATGACGACTCTTTGAGCAAAATTTTCAATAACGGATTCACATAAATGGATACGTATATCTGTGATGTTGGATTCAAGGTCATCGATGTTTTTTTTTATTTTTGGCGTACACTTGAGATTTAACATAACCACAGAAAAAAAATCTAAAGGGGTTAAATCACACGATCGTTACAGCCAATTCACATTTCCATGACAAGAAATAACACGGTCGGAGAACTTTTACTGCAATAAAGCCAACGGTATGACAAATATCTTGCTGGAACCACATATTTTCCAAGTTCAAATCGTTCAATTGAAAAGTTTGAATCATGTCACGATATCGATTTCCATCGACTGAAGGTATTATTTCATAGGGTGGCACAACAAGAACTGCAATTTTAAATTTGCTGCAATTTTTCAGCTATCAAATGTATAATACTTGAGACGTGAACGTGAGATTTTAATTAATTGAGTATTTTTTCTGGTGTTAAATTCACAAGCAGATATCGCAACACCAGGATACAAAGAATCGATCCACTAAAGTAATATTACCAATATCGTTTTTAATTCCGCTCCAGCATTAGTCCTACCAGCACTAAGTGATTCAATGGACATTCTTTTTATTGATTCAATTCTAGAATAAACATGGATAAAAGTCATTTTTTCTCAGATGTACATAAGACGAAATTTAACTTCTCATTTCTCTTTTCGGAACGGAAGTTCTATCTCATCATTTCTTGCAATTAAAAATATTCAAACTTTCTTTGGCTTGAATGGCCTTAGTTCTGACTCGGATAGCGAAAAATTATGAACAAATATATTCATAGTTTGTGATCTTAGGAGCCCTGTATAATCAATATTACAGGAAGTATATTGTTAAGTAGATTAGTCTTATATTTGATAATATTTTATTCCGAAATTAATATACACACAGTTGGTGAAACGTGTTATATATTTTAGATTTTGATTCCCTTTATGAGAATTGAATATGGTTAGAAATACAACTGAAAATTATTATTTTTAAATATTTCCTATTTTCAGTTATTCCATTATTATCCAACGCAAAAAATAAAACTTGTCAATAATAGAAAAACTAAAACAAGATTTCAGTCTCAGAATAAAATAGTTTTCGAATGTTGAGCGCATTTTATCTCATTTACCCAAGCCACACGAATTGTTCTCAACCATTTGTGTCACATTGTGCATATAATTCGATAAAAAGTCGCAGAGCCATGATGCTCGTCTTCGTGCAGTTAATTACTTTTGGTATAAGAGATAATTTTAGAACCAAGTGGCGGCAGTTTGCATAGTTTTACCCAAGACATAAATTTCTTGCTGGGCCACTGGAACGTACGCAGCACATATGGGCGAAACTCTACATCAAGTAAACTCGATTGGTCTAAAATTAATAACCCACCATTGTTTAAAAGGATTCCATTAGTTGGTACCTCTATAACGTGACTGTGGAGAAATGACGTGTCACAAATGTTGTGAACGAGAATTATTGTAATCTTAATTAATATGTTATACGTATAAGTCGAATAGCGTTATATACTGCTATATGTTACCTACTGTTGTAACATACTCGTAAAATATATATCTCCCATTTTTTCCTTGTTTTGCTTACTAGTCTAATGGTACGATTATTATATTACTTATCTTTCAATATTTCAGATATTGTCACAATGATTATGCACATAAGACTTCAAACACTTACCTTGTTTGAAATTCCTTAGTAAACAACACCCAGTAAAATAACGTGAAAACCAAAAAAACAATATAATGAATTGAATATGCCTTAATATACAGAATACGTTTCTTGTTTGCGCTGTATGCGTAATATGCGTCTTGTTTGCGCTCCCCTGAAGATGAGGTGAAAGCCTTGAAACCGGTAGGGTTATACCGTCACAAAAAAGTGGAATAAACAGTGTTTGTTAAAAATAAATTACAAAGAATACGTTTCTTCTGAAATGATGTCTCACTGGAACTTAGTAAAAACTTGAGATAAATATTTATCAAAGCTCTCTTAGACTGACGCCAGTTGATAAACAACTGTATAAATTATGGATTTTTTTTATTGATTACAATCCTCAACAACCTTCTTTATTTCCATTTTTAATATTTATTTTTTTAACTTCCTTTATACCAATTCATCATCATATATTCGATCTTTGGTCAAATTCTAACTCGTTATTGGTAAAATTTATAGAAGTATAAAGATTTATATTTTTTACGAATGCTAAAATATTTTTAAAATCTGAAAACAGCGTCTTCTATTCAAATACTCGTAACTATAGCAAATCAATTGATCTAATTTTGAGGCAATAATTTAAGAAACAGTCATTTAAAAAATCTCATAGCATGAAATGATTTGTTTACCACAACTTGACAGAACACTATTGATATGTATCCGGACAGTAATAGATTCATCATCAAGACATCACGCCATGTCCCTATTGGGGTAGACAGAGAGGAAACATTTCCACTTCATTATTTCCTGGTACATACACTTTGCTTCTTTCATTCCATACACCTCGTCATGCATAGTCCCCTATTTAAAAGGTTTTTTACTCTTCTCTCTTTCAAAACTGCGTGCAATTGGTCCAAATATTCTTGTCTTCCGATATACTACTTATATAGAATATTTTTGTAAATTTTCCATCATTCATTCTTTCTACCGGGCAGAACTAACTCAATGTTTTTTTTTTCATCTTTAGCACTGCATCTTATTTCAATCTGCATGTTTTCTTAATATCTTCTAAAGAAGCACTGCATCTTATTTCAATCTGTATGTTTTCTTAATATTATTCAATCTGCATGTTTTCTTAATCACTAGAAAAGTGAGTGTTGCGAATGTGTATTGTTTTTCTACACATTCGCCACACTCACTTTTCTATCACATTTATCTTTCTTTCATAATGTTTTTATCGCGAAAAGTAATAGTAGAATCAACAAATCAACTTGTTAAAAAAAACAACTTGTAAGTAACAGGCATCTTAAAATGTAAGACGTGTGAGAAATGCTGCAAGCTCGTCCATATTGGAATGACGTAGTAAATTATAATTTCACAAGCAGCAAACTTGTTACTTCGTTACATTTAGAGCACCCCAGAGCTACATAGCGCGAGGAACACCTTCATTGGGTCATCCGGCCTCCTCCCTTGCGAGCGCCTCGGAGCTCTATAAAATACTAAAGCCCTTTGTATCCAAGTACAACAACAACAGCACTATATAGTTTGGCCGTAAATTAAAAGCACTTTCCTCAAACCTTATGTGTTTTTTGGTGTACTCGTATAAAGATGAATTGAATTTTAAAGTTTTAAGCATAAACTAGAGAATAAGGTAATAAAATATGGAATAAAAATACAAATTTAATATTTTATATAATCTTCCAGCCAGGGGAGGGGGTTGCGGGTTCGATTCCCGTTGGTACCCAATGTTTTTCAAAAAAGATTCTAGTATAGTTGTCACCAAAGGTATTTTCAACATATTTATGATTGGTTGGAGGAGATTGTCGCATAGCAAAAAGTTTGCCAGATTGCACTGTATACAACGAAAGTGTAATATAATACAAAACAGTGACATTTAAAAAGGAAAAAAAACAGTAACAATATGGGAATATTAATATAGTTTTGGTCTTCTTTATAATACAAAAACACTGTTGGTATTATGGTTTTAATATCCAGTTGCAATCATTAGCTAAATTGTGTTGAATACTATGGAACCAACTGTACAAACAAATCAGCGTATTCAATTCAAACGTTGAATAGTTGCTAGTAATAAAAATTATCGTGCACTATTAAGGTTACATAAGTGGGAAAACACAAAAAAAAAACAAATAAAAGGATGAATGGATTACATAAATTTATTTTTGTTTTTATTTCAGATTATTCATTTTTTGTACGTTACGACCTTGGGCCTTCTGAGCCCTGGCTTGTCTCTAACCGTGCTTGTTTTATATGAACGGTAGGTAGTGTATCGGACGTATGCGTCACCACAAAATATGATTGATATATTTTCTTGTTATTTGACATTTTTTTTATATGCATAATTTTGTGTTAGTTGAGGTCCGTGCTGTGTCAAGACCGTAACTGATATGTTCATTATGCACGGCCATCGCACGAGACAGTATCAAAAGTTGGCCGGCCCATGCATGCAAAAATTTGCGAGAAATGTGATATCTCGCAAGTCATGACGGCATGCTCGAGCGAAAACAGGCGCTTGCAATGAGCGATTGGCCGCACATAAGGAACGCCAAAAGTCAAAAAAATACATTCTCAGTTCACTCCAGTCTACTGCCTTTTACTTGCGACCATCTACTACCTGCTAAAGAGGAACCTCTTCACCCTGCTACTTTTCACCGACATTTTCACCGTGAGCCGAAATCTTCGAGCATTGAACAGCAGCTCTCCACCTATTTCTATAGTCTTTGTACCGGTGCAGTACAGGTAGTATGCATGTACGTACTCTACTAACTATTTTAATGTTCGATAAAAGATCGTGTATTTAACTAAATACACAAATAAATGCCTTCAAGGAACGTAGTTTTATTTTGTTAAAATTTTTAAAACATTATTTTGTTTGACTAGTTTGTTTTATTTTTTGACACTTGCTCAAAGTTACATCCGATGTGTTTATTGTCCTAAGATAATATCTTCTAATCAACCTAACAAGAGTTTCATAGTTTTTGTCAATTGCTAACATAACACCAGTTGGATATAACCATTGCTTTCGTAACAAGACTGGTATTAACCTCAAGATAGGAGGTAGCAACGCGTGTCTCGAACATTAATGTAATTAGTGGAATAACAAAATAATGTATTATTAAATATTCGAATCTGAAATTCTATAAAGTTAATATAAAAAAATATTCGATAAATTCCAATTTTCTTTTATATATACCGTAAAAATTATGAATCAAAAATGTATATATTGTTTTTTTAATATAAAAAATATGATATTATGTTGATTTTTATTCAGATATTATTTTCAATTCTCACAATTCAATTTTGTACAAGATTTACAAAATGAAAAACGGAACTTTTCATACCCTTTTAACAAAATATTTTTGTTCAAATAATGAAGTTGTTTCGAGATTTGTTCTGTTTTTATATTTTACTTCTAAAGAAACAGATAAGTACATATCAATATTTTTTTAACCATTAATCCACACTCGGTTCTAAATCAAACTTAAGTTTAGGAATAATTTCAGAATGCGGTGACACGGAAACGACATCATTACCGACCCATCATTATCTACAAAACATTCGTTAGTCAAAGAAAAGAGTGCACTAGCTAAGCTATTATTGGTCAGTTATAATTTAACCGGATATTCTTATTCTTTTGTTCGTCATTCGAATATAATAACAAAATAATAATATTCTTTTATGTACATAATATCTTATTTCCTCTCTCAAAAAATCATCAACGTTGAAAGTTATCGTCAACCCGTTTTAATATTTTGTTATACTTGGGTATCAACTTACACTTAAATATGTCGAGTATTATAAGGTCAACTATGGATCATACAATCAAATAAATAGCAACCTACTTTAAATATGTCAAGAATTATAAGTTCAACTATAGATCTTACAATCAAGTAATTAACAACTAATACTTAAATACGTGTATGTCGAGTATTATAAGTTCCACTATGGATCTTACAATCAAGTAAATAATAACTAACACTTAAGTATGTCGAGTATTATAAGGTCAACTATGGATCATACAATCAAATAAATAGCAACCTACTTTCAATATGTCAAGAATTATAAGTTCAACTATAGATCTTACAATCGAGTAAATAACAACTAATACTTAAATACGTGTATGTCGAGTATTATACAACCTTGATCAAAAAGTTTTAGGACCGGTCACCGTGTGGCGCTGTCAGTCATCCGATTGGATTTTTTTTTTGCTAGGTTACCACATCTGTCATTGACACTTCCCTCCAAATTTCAGCGTCATAGCTTGACATTTGTAAAAGTTACACTGTACTGAGGGCATCTACCTTTGTGCGTGTTTTCGATTTTTTACAAGTTTGAAAGTGGCATCAACTGTGCATCAACGAGTTTTGCATTAAATTTTGTGTGAAAAACGGATTTAACGGTCCGCAGACCTTGGAAATGTTGGAGAAGTATTTCGGCAACGATACTCTTTTGAGATCAAACGTTTTCCGGTGGCACGAACGCTTCAGAAGTGGTCGAGAGTCGGTCGAGGATGACGAACGCAGTGGCAGGCCGTCGACGTCGAAAACCGATGAAAATATCAATAAAATCAAAGAAATGTTGGCCGAAAACCACAAATTGACCATCAGAGAGCTGGCAGAGGACTTGAACATCGCTTATGGATCCGTTCAAGACATTTTGGTTAGTGATTTGGGTCTCAGACGTGTCGCGGCAAAACTGATGCCGAAAGACCTCAATTTCATGCAAAAAAAGGACCGCGTTGAAATCGCTAAAGAGATGATTTCTAAGGCCAAATCCGACCCAACATTTATCAAACGGATCATCACTGGAGACGAGGTGTGGATTTATGAGTATGACACGCAATCCAGACATCCAGCGAGTGAATGGCGTGCACCGAATGAGCCGATACCGAAAAAACCACGTCGTTTTCAGTCAAAAAAGAAGGCGATGGTTTTCATGAATTACAACGGTGTTGTGCATCATGAATTCTTGCCAGAAAAACAGACAGTTAACAAAGAGTATTATTTGGGAGTTATGAGACATTTGCGTGAAGCAATTCGCCAAAAAAGACCGGATTTGTGGGCAAACAACTCGTGGATTTTGCACCACGATAACGCACCGTCGCACAATATCCTTATCCGTGAGTTTTTGACCAAAAACAACACGAATACTATCCAGGAGCCTTCGAATTCACCTGATCTGACTCGCTGTTATAATCGCTCGCTGGCTCGCTAATTATAAGTTCCACTATGGGTATTCGAATCAAGTAAATTACAACTTACACTTAAATATGTCGAGTATTATAATGTCAACTACAGATCATACAATCAAATAAATAACAACTTACAATTAAATATTTCGAGTATTATAAGTTCCACTATGGATATTAGAATCAAGTAAATTACAACTTACACTTAAATATGTCGAGTATTATAAGGTCAACTACAGATCATACAATCAAGTAAATAACAACGTGCACTTAAATATGTCGAGTATTATAAGCTCCTACGGATTTTACATACAAGTAGAAAATCTTACTCACATATGTCGAGTATAATATATTATAAGTTTAACTATGTATCGAACATTCAGGTATTCACTTTAGGATAATTTCGGCATATCTCATTTTTAATCATGTATATGGGTTTCAAGGTATTGACTCCGTGGCGACCTCCGTGGCCTAGTTAATAAGACGTCTTACAATCCAGGCTTACAGGTTGGATTCCCGTTAGCACCCTGTTTTTTTAACTAGAGTTCCAGTCTGGTTTTCCCTTATGGCTTGTTAAGCACGTTTCTGGTTGGATAGAAAAGATTGCTACATGGCAATAAACCCGCCCGGTTGTAGCCAACCGACTGTATCCAACCAAAATGTAATAGAATAATGCAAAGTTGTTACATAGATACAGCTCAGAAGATAGAGGCTAAAACGCTAGCAAAATGTAATTTTACATTTCTGCCAATTCTGGAAACCTGTAACAATTTTACACTGGCTACGAGATTCTTGAAACATGTCACAATAGAATTTGAAATAATTCGTTTATGTTACAAGGTTAACTGTAATTGGCTGCTGAACTTCTGAAGGATACATTTTTTCGCAAATTCACAACTCTTTAAAAGTGCCTAGTTAACTAAGCTGTCTTTTTTTACGTACATATATGCACGTTTGTATTCCAGATGTAAATATTTTCCTAACTAAATGTCATAGTTACCCAAACGAAGATATATTGCTCTCCTACTCAGAAGATACGTGCTTACACGTCAGTCCCGAGCGACGTTTTAGAATAAAAATCAATAAAGTGAAAATATACAAAAAAAAACATAAGGTAAAAGAGTTACTATAAAGAAGCTAATTTAGATACAAAACATTGCAATTTTAGATATAACTCCCCAATTTTCCTTTACGAATATCTTATAGTATCGACAGCATAAACCAAATTTTACGACATCGAGTTTATCAGAATGTGCAAATAAGATTCATCCGCAATATTGCAAAAAAAATGCAGTGAGATGCCAACTTATGATTTATTACAAACCTATTGAATAAGTTGTCATCCTTTAATGTGTGAATAGCAAGACCTTGATTCATCCTGCTTACTCATCCTTTTAATTACCCCGATGGAATGTACGGCAATGGGAGGGGAGCTTCTTTAAATAGTGAACCAGCACCATGATATTCGTCGGTATTTTTTGGTATCTTGTTGGAATAACAAGTATTTTAAAATATATTCTCAGTTCAACTACTCGACTGTGTTTTACTTGAGACCTGCTATACGCGCCATAAGAGGAATCTCTTCACCTCGCTACCTTCTTCTCAACGATCTACGCCTTTTGGAACCGCAAATGAATTCTCCGAGCATTGCGCAGCAACCAACGCACCTATTTACAGTTCATTGTACCCTGTCCGGTATAAAGTGTTCCTTCGAGCCGGATTTGCTGCGTCATCTCGAGAATTGCATCATCTTCAGAAGTGAATTATCGTCATCAATAGATCATCATCATCATCATGCCTTCTCTTCGTCCCGGCAAAACTCCCGCTATGGAAGCGAGAGTTGAGAGCGACCATTCATCAGATGCTGATTCGGTTGCGTCCTCACGTGCTGATACGGAGGACACGATCAGGAGGCTACAGAAGGACCTCCGCGTCGAGAAGCGGAGGACATCGGATTTGAAAAGAAAACTTCAGGATAAAGCTGCAACGGCTAACGCCGTCCCTGGACCATCAGAGGATCGCATTCCTAATATTCCAGCAGCTGATCCACTGCAGCTCACCGAGGATTGGGTGAACCAGCAGCAGAATCCAATGGTGCAGATGGCAGCGATGATAACGGAGGCCATCCGATCTTCACTGGGAGATGGAAGCCCGAAGGCACCAGCCAGTGAAGTGGGTGCACGGATGAGCGCGCTGATCACGCGTCAAACCGGAGCCAAGGACCTGTCTTCTCTGGGGACCCCCTCGAGTGGCCTACATTTAAAGCACAGTACGACCAGTCCACGGAGTAATGTGGGCTGGCCGAGGCTGAGAATCTTCTTCGGCTGCAGCGCGCCCTCAAGGGACGCGCAAGAGAAGCAGTTTCTGCCCTGTTGGTGGAGCCGAGGAATGTGCGTGAGACCATCCGCACGCTGGAGATGCGCTCCGGTCACCCAGAGGTGATCGTAGCTACAATGTTGGAGAGAGTACGGCGACTGCCACGCCTGACGGAAGGTACCTCCACAGAAGCCGTCGTTGAATACGCTGTAGCGATTCGGAACGTAGTCGCTACAATTGAGGGTTTGGAGGGGGAGTACCTTGCGTCGCCGCAACTCCTGACGGAGATGGTGACAAAGTTACCCTTGAGCGTCCGATTCATGTGGTTTGGATCACGAATCGGACAGCCGCAGAGAGCTACGGTCAACGAGCTTGCGGCCTGGCTAATTGAATTGTGCAATGTCGCCCCCTACGCCGGAGGACTGGACCCATAGCTGTTCTCGCGACAGCAGAGACCCCGACGGGAAGGCAACGCGATGCTACAGGCTGCAGATACACGGATGGCGGGCGTATCGCATCCGGTAAATGCGCGTCCAACCTCCCCTCACAGGACATTGCGCAAATCGACGACTGATTTGCGCAACTCGACGACTGATTTGCACAAATGTGTACGTCAACAAGACGATTACCCTTTATTCCCCCGATCATATAACCTTTTTAATTATCCCGATCATATTACGAAATGTACGTCAACAAGACGATTACCCTATACACTATCGAATATACAGTAAGGCTAAAAATTACAAAACATGTGCGAAATCAATCATAACTTATGGAATAGAATATAGAGCACATACGACAAAAACAAAAAGTATGTTCAGAACTAATGAAATAAAAACCTTGGAGATCAAATTAAACACAAAACACTTGTATCCGAGAAATACTCGTATGTGAAGTGCCTATATGATATTGTGTGATGCTGTAGAAACCACGGAAGACACTGGCAAGGCGACGTGGAAAGGATAGGTAACACAAGAAAGAAACAAAATTGTGAAAATAGTAATAAAACATAGATATACATACTTACTTATAATATTTTTTATAAGTATATTAGAGTTATATCTTTTTCATCAGTTAAAACATAAGAAAATTTTTAAAATGCCCTAATAAGTAAACAAACTCGTATTAAGTATTTTACCAAATAGAGATTTCAAATAGTTCACTGATTGAAAATATTCATTTTTTGGCACATCATTATACGATCCACCGAATTTATTGATAGACAACAATATTTTCGTACTTGCCTGACGACAGTTTAAAACGTTACGTTCAAAATGAAATCTGATTTGCTTGAAAATAAATTAATTACATTTGTTTTTTTAAACAATTACGACAAATGCTAGGAAACTTATAGATGAAAAGGATAGAAATCGGACAATTGTTAAAATCACGTCACGTCACACTAAAAATAAATGTAATATTTTTTAACTCAAGTCCGAGTCTCAAGTTAGTTGTTTATTCCAGAGCCTAACGATATGGACAATAAATAACAATGTGAAGATGAAGAGCGGTGAACAGGAAAAGCCTCCGAAAAGTTTCCTATCATATCGCTACCCTAATTTGTAAATTTGCTAACTCCATAAATACAAACTACAGGGCGGCATTAAAACTGCATAACTATTCTAAATTAAATCTTATTGGTATTTTTTTGTACTTAAATATCAAAACGATCAAGAGATACACTCCGAGAAAAAAAAAGTTAAATGTCATTATGGCATCATGATTTTATCGATAATTATGGAAGTTAGCAATTTTGCGGTGGTGAATATTTAAAAAATGTTGTAATTATTGTAGGAGTTAGCAAAATTGCATATTAATGCTAATTTTTACTGTGGAGGTCTCCTAATAATGAAAAACAAATAATTTAAAGTATTTTATTTGGATATAAACAATGTAAGAGCGATGATAAAATACACAAATCAAACAATATAAAACAAGTTGAATAAAATAAAAATTTCAACTAGAAAATTATTACTCATAGAGTCAAAAATAAAGTTTAGTGATTGATGTAGCTATTTCAGTTTTCATTGTTTGAATAATTTTACATGAAAATACAAATTTAGATCACATTCAGACGAGAAATATGTTGTAATATCTCTTGTTGTGCACCATTCGGTTTTATAAAAATTATACATATTATGTCGCTCATTTGACATATTATGTCGCTCGCAGCCGGGATCTTTTACAGAAAAGATCCCGGCTGCTAGTATGCTTTGAATGATGAGACTATAGATCATGTGTTTTTCGGTTTTCCTTTGCGTGACAGATTTGATTTACTTAATGCCATACCTTTGCCGCATCCAGTAAATGTTGCATTTCTTCTTTATAAGATTTTTTTCGTTCTCATACTCGTATATCATTTGTCATTTTTTAAAGTTCAATTAATTAATGCTTTAAATTTTTATTTTAGTAATGATATTCACTCTTATAATAGCATTTTTGAATTTAAAATTTTGGTTTTAGCACAAATTATCCTCGTGGATTACCTATAAAAAAAAACATTCAAGAAAATGAATTTAAGTTATTTCATCAAAATCACTGATGCGCCTAAACACTGTTTCAGTAAGACCAGAGAACTTTTAAACTTTTACATATCATAGATAGTTGAATATTTATTTACTAACATTCAATATTTTATTACTTTTGCACTAGGTATACAAAAAAGTAATTAACCTAAATTATAAATAAATAAACTAAATTCTTGTGATATACGAGTAGTTCTATTTTACAGTCAAAAAATGCCAGAGACTTGGTATGATACTCTCCTATCATATCTTATGATACTCTCCTATCATCTCTTACGATTTTCTTAAAGTTCCCGACTAATCCAGTATGTCAGACTTCTCCTTCATTCGATTAGTGTGTGCCTTGAAATAACTTTAATTGATCCAATCGTTTTATCTGTGGAATCGTATGATGATTTTTAACGATGAACTCTAAGTATCATACTCGTATATAAATGAAGTTAAATGGCTGCATTTATAATAATTGATTCTGGTATATAGAAATATAAATGTTTGATTTATAATATTTAGCGAGAAATAGGATTACACGGGCAGTAATTTGACAGACTTGGAATAAAATTGATGTCATACTGATAATACAAAAATCAATTATATCATGATTCAGTACACGCAAACGGATACATATGTTATTTTTTAATATTAAAAATCATCGCTCCTCCTTCTCGTCGGTCTTGACTGTCCATGCCGTCAATTATAATAATGTAGGATTATGCTTACAAGTCCTCCGATCTTTGGATACATCGCTCGTGACCGATCAGACAGTTTGGGGAGTATTGTGGTTACTGTAAGCATAGAGGAACGACACACTTGAGGAAGAGAATCAATGCGTTGAACTGACGAAGTAAATAATGCAACAAGAAAACCCTTGAAAACTACTCTTTAAACTGCAGAGTACATGGATGCATGGAGAGAAGTTGTCAAGAACTATCATGTGAATAACAATGCTTAACCATGGGATACATGACAGGAAGATGAGAAATTAAAGATCAATGGAATTAGTTAAGAATAACCCCGTATCAATTATCAAAAATCGGTATCTCTAGTTAACGGCTAAAATTACAATGAAATTTAATATAACACCTTCAAAATCAGTGTTTATGTTAACCCCAAATATACGAATCCAAAGTTTTTTTTGCAAAAAGTCAATTATAGTACTCGTACTTCAAGTGCTGCAGTATGTTAGCAAATAAACGTACTGTGTATATTATTAAATTAACAAAATACCACTGAGGTAAAATAAACATACTGTAAAATCTCCCTTTACCCCCGCATAAGTACTTCTACTCCGAGTAAGCACTCATATCCCCTCCCCGTTCACTAAAGAAGTAAAACTTAATTGAATAACGTCTAGCAAGTTCGGCACGAGTTTCATCCATATGATGCGAACTTGATACCGTCTAACACTAACTACACCACTTGGTGATAAATCTAGCGAGCAGATGACAAATCTTTGTGAAGTTACGGCTCAACTTAAACGAAGTCAAGAAAAATCTTTCACAAAACAATGCCCCGATAGTCGATTGGTTTTCTCGTTTGTGTGTTGACAAATCGACTTCAAGCTGATTTTATCTCCAGTCTGACAAATAAATAAATTTTTGTGAACGCTATTTCTCGAAAATCTAATACGTACACGTGTGGTTATTTTAAAATTCAATAAGTTTAGATTTATTGTTTTTGTATTCTAAGAAATATATTATATTTAATTTCAAATCTTATTATGCTCATATTTGATTAAACGAATGATTAAATCACATTTTATGTATGTATTAAATAAAATAAAAATTCAAAATAAAGGAAAATTATAAAAAAAAAAACTAGAAATATATTCAAACGTAATTAATTTGGTGAAATTCTCATATTGTCTTTAAATTTGCAGAATTTTATTAAAATATATATTATTGCCTTTCTTATAGTACCCTTCAACATATCTGAACTGGTGATTTGGACAAATTGAAGAGCCAGGAGACAATAGTCGTCGGTTCCATTAATCGAACCATAAACCAAGAGCATTAAACTCGCGGTTCGTCGTAGCACTTGTTGGCTATACTACCCCGCACGTGAAGAGACAACAACACTCGCACGTGTGTCAAATCTAACGCGTAGGCAACAAGTCTAGCACGTGAGACTATTATTACCAGGCGAACTATTTTACCAAACTGGGACCCTTTTTTTCAGATACCACCGGGGATCAAACCCGAAACCGCCGAGTGAAAGTCAAGCATCTTACCAACTAACAAGTCCTCGGAAGTAGTAGAATTAATTATGTTCATATTTAATAAATTGAGTGATTAAATCGTATTTTACAATATATACCCTTGTAATAAAGATAAAACTAAAAAATATATCCATAAAAACTGACTGAAAATATATTCTAATGTTATTTGATGAAAAGTTTTTTGTATTTACAGAATTTATTTAAAACAGAACTAAAAGACAAAAAAACATGGTGAATTTAAAAAAAAACATACAACAAATTTTAATCAAACACTATGATGGTTTCATATCATATTTTATTTAATTAGTGACAGCTATTCAGCAGTCCTTAATTAAATAAAAAGGATATGGAAGTATTAAGGCATTTAATTTTGATTTTCCTGAAAAAAATTAGTTCTATGAATTGAAAATCTACAGCGTTAACAAACAATAATATTATTATACTATATAGTATTCATAAAAGGAATACCTTAGAATTCAATACATATCACCCAGCACACTTTTTGGTTGTTTTTATTTCAAATAGTTAAAAACGAAGGCACTTTTATTTACGTTGAATGGTTTTTCTTTAATTTATTTTAATAGTTATGATATGCGTCAAAGAAATGAGTATTTCTATATGCAGAGATGAATACATTCAATGTGTCCATTCATCTCATAGTTTTATGTCACGGAGAACCATTAGTTAACTGACAATTTACATGGTCTAGTTGGTAAGACCTTCCGCCAGGGGGTTTCGGATTCGATTACCAATGGTACCCATAAAATAAAAAAGTACTAGTCTGGTTTAACACTTTGTCTCGTAACACTACGCAACTTGAGGCAGTACTGCAAATACATATGATGATGAATTCAAGTTATATCTTTACTCTTGTATTTCTTAACCCATAGCCAAGAATAATGGGTCGCAGACAATGTAGTCTCGCGGCCACGCCCTCCAAAGTGCCCTCAAAGTCAATTCGGATAAGTTGAAGGGTACCTCACGAATGAATTAATGTATCGGCTTACCATTACGATACAATATCAATTGTCGTAGTATATTATTTACGTTAGCATTATTGATCCAAGTGGGTATCTTGAGACCCTTAAATTGATTTTACTGTCGAACATTATATCATCTAAATCGGCGTTTCCTAAATGGGGTCCGGCGGAATCTTGGGGTTTCGTGTGGTAAAATTAAGAGTTCCGCGAAAAATTTAAGAAAAAATATTATATGTACATTTATATCTGACAGACGAAACAAGTTTGGGTTAGGTACCTGTTACTACACAACTTGTGCACTAAACTGTCTTTGTAATTATAATCTGCATATTACATCGACTATATCATATACTACCACTTACCTACCTAAATACTAGGAAACGATGCGCAAACGGCTGCGATTGGTTACGCTCCGTGTTTGAATATATTATTCCCATGCCGGGAAACAGCCCTCACTCTAGTGTTCATTAGAATATGTCTTTAAAATGCAGACATACGAATAACTAAACCGATATACGAAGATTGTCCAAAAAAAAAATATTACTCTGCTCATTGACATTTATGTTGACGTTTTTTTTTATACTTATAATAATAAAACAAATGATAATAAACAAATTAAATACTTATAATAATAAACAAATGAAAGAAAAGTAAAAACGATATATTATGGGTGAGTAATGAAAGATTAGAGCAAGTTGAAGAATTCTGATATTAAGATAGTATTTTTTCAGATGATAGAAAAATTACGAGGAATATTGAATGGCTTGTAGTGATAGAAAACAAAGTCAATGGGGAACTAAAACAAATATACTCGAACCGGGCACTATCAAAATCTGCAAACATGATAGTTGATAACAGTATTTTAGTACCAACTTTGATCTATGGAAGTGGAACAAATCTGAAAGGAGCCTAATAAATGCGGTAGAAATACGTGCCTTTAGAAAAATACAAGAGGTGACTATGTATGACAGAATACGAAATGAAGTGATTAGAAATGAGTATGAACTTAAAGCTGATGTGTTGAGCAAGATGAAGAAGATCATTTTGAGATGGTTTGGGTATGTGGAACGAATAAATGAAGAAAGACTAACAAAATAAATATACAATGGAAAGTGGAAGGCGTGGTAGAGGAAGACCAGGGAAAGTATAGTTGAATTAAGTGTACGCACATTTTCAAAAGAAGGAAATATAAAAAGTCATCACAATTATCATTTAATTAAAGAGTAAAACCTTATATTTTTCCCCCCATCAGCGGCGGCTGATGGACATCAGAGGACAAAATGTGTAGTTACCTTCCTCATGGGAAAATGTGACTTTCAATGTAAAGGCATTTTACCTTGAACCAAGAAAAAAGTTCGCCTGTGACACATTTTTATTTTTATCTGCTACGTTTAAAAATATTTATACCAAATATAAAGAGTTCTGTGACTAAATATAATTGGGAAACGCTGATCTAAATAAATTCTTGAACCTGCCGATCGTTATGGAACATGGATGTTTTTGACATCTGAACTTTGATTTTATCTTTGAAGACTGTGTACTTGCTGAAGAGCAAGATATTGCGCAAAATTAACCAATATCCATCCACAGGCTGGACGAACAATCTTCACAACAATAATTACCTCCGTGGCTTAGTTTGTAAGACCCCTGTTTTCCAGTCCGGGGGTTACGGGCTTGATTCCCGTTTAAATCCAGATTTTATTTAAATGGATCCCAGCTGGTTTTCACTTAACGCCTCTTTAACAGCTTTGTGGTCGATTTGAAGAGATTACCACATGGCAATACGATAGGCTATCTTGTGGGATTTTCTGGTTTTACCCTACTTCGAAAGGAATGGTGCACTCTGAATAGGATAATATGCGTAATGGGCCGCACTATATACAATATGTGCAAGTGGATCCTAGCAGTCACTTTTCTATGAGTCTAGGAAGATCCAGACCATGGACCACACAGTGAGCAGTTGTACACTGTATGCGTTTCTTTGAGGCGACAGACTGATATCAGACGCTATGAGGACACATTGCAATTTCCAAATAACAAATTTAGAAGAAATAAGGTCTAAAAATGAAATTAATCGGTTATCAAATCCATTATGCTAGATTACTTAACACGTTGATCGCCGTGTCAGCCACCGGTGGCCGACACCGAGGTATTCCAATTGGGCCGTGTCGGCCACCGGTGGCTGACACGGCATACCTAACTTCAGAGCGTCATCCTGTCCGTCGGCTACGCGCTCTGTATTAAACTACTATTAAACTTGGCCGACACGGCCCTCCTGTATCTTACTACGATATGGCCTTAGGATATCTTCATGGTTCTAAAAGATATACTCATGAATGTGATAGGTAGGTTATATTAAATTAAAAACCTAAAAACGTAAAAACATTTTTTGGACATTTTACGAAAATCCTATTGGCGATCAATGTGTTAATAAATACGCTAACTATTAGAACACTGATACCGATCGTTTTAGTGAAATTATGCAGACATCTAACCGCTTAACCACTTGCGTTTCACAACATTCGTACAATATCTTCCGTGATCCAGTTGGTAAGATATCTGTCTTCAATCTGGGAGTTGCGATTTCGATTATTAATGTGTACCCGATGTTTTTTATAAGGGTTCCAGTCTGGTTTTCGTTTAAGGCCTCATTAAAGGTAATACCGTATACAACAAAAGTGTAATACACAACAATGATACAATATTAATGCCATATGTTTACATTGATGTTGGTAAGAGCCAGAATATCAGACGCCACATCTCAGCCAATTTAAAGTGCACCTAGATAAACTAAATAAAAAAAACTGTGATATCCCTCGAGGGACTTTGGCGAACAAAAAAGTTCTAAGCTATACGAAAGATCTCAACTTCGTTTAAATGAAGTATCTCATATTTCGAAGTTAAAACCTGTCTTATGCAGATACGAGCTTTACCTTTGATATTTTCGTTACCTTTTATAATACTTCGTAATTTTTTTTCTACACTTAGAAAAATAGCCCAACCGTTTGAAGATAAAAATCAAGATTAAATCAAGGGGAAATTTTTTGGCTTTATGCCAAACTGAGCATGACAAATATGATTGAATAAATTGCGTAAAACAATATTCAATTTAAATAACGGATTTCGATATCGTAATATTTTTATCTATTACGGGTCACAATTAACAGTTCGATTATTTCAATAATTGGGGACAAATTATAAGCCGAAATGTAATCAAACCGTAATAATAATACAGTCATATTCTGCTTGGGCAATATCATATATTCCCCAAATATATCGGTGGTTTTCGCATATTGAAAAAAATCGGATAATTCTCTTCATTCCTGTGGTGAACACAGATATTTATCTGGTGCCTTGACTTGAACTTATTCATTCCAAATAACGAGGGCCGAATCATATTTACTCTGTCCCGTTACTGCAGCGCATCTGTTATGTTTGCAGAAGGCAGAACGCGTGAATTCATGGCCCTGATGAGGCACCGAACTGGAAGTATGCAAGAGAGGATAACATGTGCTACCGACGAGGTGATCCGGGATGATTTCATCCATTAAGCACCAAACTGAGTGAAATGGTCAATTCTCCAAACTCGTTCTTTTTTTTATAAATTTTAATTCAATAATTTTATCATGTATTATTCTAAGTTCATTAAATGTTCAATACGTATGTATTATGTTTGATGAATTTTACTCCACTGCATATATACGAGTATATATATATATATATATATATATATATATATATATATATATATATATATATATATATATATATATATATATATATATATATATATATATATATATATATATATATATATATATATATATATATATAGATTTTATAAGTGTGCTCTGTATTTACCTTAAAATCTGGGAAAATATACAGATTATTTGTGATTTTCGTAAGTGTAAGCCTTTTGCCTCTTGGACATCTCTTGGAAAGTCGTATTTGAATATCACCTGCAACTTATAGTAAACCGTTTAGTCAGCGTATTAAACAAACATATATTTAGCAATACAGTACATAAATCTGACGTGAAAGAGCGACGGCAAATGGAACCTGCAGTACGAAATATTGGATTCGATCTTTCAAAACTGTGTACATTTGATGTTTTAAATTCCCGTTGAGGCCCAGTTTTTATTTTAAAAAGAAGTTCAGCCTTATTTTAACTTAAGGCCCCTTTAATGTACGACGACCTCCGTGGCCTAGTGGTAAGACACTTGTCTGCCGATCCGGAGGTTGCGGGTTCGATTCCCGCTGGAATCCAGATTTTTTTAAATAGGATTCCAGTCTGTTTAACACTTAGGGCCTATAAAAACATCTTTCTGGTTGGTTGGAAGAGATTGCCACATGGCAATAAACTCACCATGTTAAAAAAATATCTGGTTGGTTGGAAGAGATTTCTACATACCATTAAGCCCGCCAGGTTGTACTGTTTACAACGGAACGGAACGGAAAGGAAATGTAATATAATACAATTCAATCAATCCTGAAAACTGATAAACTTCTCTAATTATCTATCATTATTTATTGTAAAATAAAAAAATAGACCAGTAACCATTTATAGTTAATTTGAACATGTTTTAAGTTTCCTTCAATTTCAGCTAAAAAGATAACTAACCACGCTTGTGCAAAACCGAATACTACAATATACTCGTATATTCAAGAAAATGGAGCAAAACTTAATACGAGTGGAACACAATTCAAATTTCCCTCCATTTTCTTCTAAAGGAAAAAGCTCTTCCCGCGCTTGCGCAAAACAAAAAAATCGCCTCGCTTGATCTTGTCGCAAAGCAAATTGGAATTATCGCGCCATTCAAAGTATGTGTTGATTTTCAAAGATATTTGAGAATTCATAAGGTTCTTTTTGGCGTAAAATATAAAATCATCAACAATGTTTTCACCTCCTGAACTTGGAACAAATATTTTTTACTTACTTGAGTTTTCAAATATAATACGCATTAACGCCTTACGAAGCTTTTTTCGATAGTTTATTTTTTGATATTGATAATAAATACTTATAACGCTTTTTTTTGTCAAATAATCAAAAGTTATATTTATTTATTAAATTTGATTTTTATAAATTTTACGCCGATTAAATGTTATTAATGAAAATGAACATATCCCATAATTTAGTCTTACAATCTTATAATTAATTTAAACGCAATTTTTTATACATAATATTTTCTCTAAATATCACCAATTAAAAAAATATTAGCCAAAAATCTGAGATGTTTGATACAATATATTTATTATATATTGATACGGCTTATTTCTATAATATGAACATTAAATAAATTATTTTAGCTAGCTAACTATGAATTTTTAACAGTATTGTTTTAATCTAACTTTTTGCTTCACATGTATAAAAGTTTCAACTTGTTTTAACAAATGTTTGAATGGAGGGTGGATGCCATCTTGCGTCGAAATATAAAATTAAAATCATATTGCTACCCTTAAGAACAAACCCCACAGTGCGGTTGTGAATGAGTTGAATAGTGCGATAAAAATGTATTTCTCTTCTTGTTTCGCTCATTTGTCAAGAAAACAACCCGCCAATAAAGATGATATATGAGGCTGTGTACTAAACTAACGAATTTAAAAAGCGCAACTATCCACTTGAGATATGGATTTTTTCCCATAAATTTAAAAATTTATAAATAAAGCGCTGGAGTAGTAATAACATTTATTTCAACTTTTGCCATCTTGGCCGCCAGTTTGGAATAACCAAGGTGGTACTAATTAAATAATTAAAATCAATAATATACTAAATTAAATCAGCACCCAATCTCAAATTAGTTATATAAATTAAAAAAATATCTCCACAATACTTAGAAGTATATGTGTATAGCCTTTATTCAAGCAAGTATGCAAAGGTGTTCAATGGAACAGACGCATTTAAAAAAATATATCTCCACAATACTTAGAAGCAGTGCTTTTTTGCGGTGGAGCGCAGTGGGGCGGCGCTCCATCACCTTTTTTACGGTAAACAAAAAGCTTGACAAGAAGTGAGCTCCGGCACCTTCTTTTTTTTAAAAAAAAGTACTGTCAGTGCTTTTTTGCGGTGGAGCGGAGCTCCACCAAGCTTGACCAGAAGTGAGCTCCGGCACCTTTTTTTTTAAAGCACTGCTTAGAAGTATATGTATATAACCTTTATTCAAGCAAGTGTGCAAGGGTGTTCAATGCAACAAACCAATTTAAACAAAATATCTCCACAATACTTAGAAGTATATGTGCGTATAGCCTTTATTCAAGCAAGTATGCAAGGGTGTTCAATGGAACAAACGCATTTAAACAAAATATATCCACAATACTTAGAAGTATATGTGTGTATAACCTCTATTCATGCAAGTGTGCAAGGGTGTTCAATGCAGTAGACGCATTTAAACAAAATATCTCCACAATACTTAGAAGTATATGTACGTATAGCCGTTATTCAAGCAAGCATGCAAGGGTGTTCAATGCAACAGACGCATTTAAACAAAAATATCTCCACAATACTTAGATGTATATCGTCGTCATACAAGAGAAAGTGACCAACTAACAAAATGCAAAATGTTCATTTAACCGTTTTTACACTTTTGTTTTCAATTTTTTTTTAAATAAATGTATTCACATTTGTAATTTTTTTTGTGTGTATATAAATGTTCATTGCTTTCAAAATTGAGAAATAATATTTTTGAAAATTTTCATACAATTTTGCTTGTAAAAAAATAAACATCAACGCAGGTAGTCATTTTGAACAAGTCAAGATATTATTATTATTCTTCCAAGTTCTTGCTGGGTTATTTCTTCCAGGCCACCATTATGTTAGTAAGGTGTCTGATAGTCATTAATCACGTTTTCGCGAAAATGCACTTGGTCACTTTCTCTTGTATGACGACGATATGTGTATAACCTTTACGCATTTAAACAAAAAATACATGGTATATTTAAAAAAAACGCAATTTAAATTTTTCAAATGACAATTCCATATAGCGCCGTTTAGAGGGCAATCTCTCCTCAAGGGCGCGGGGCGCTCTAACTTGGGACTGGAACCCACTAATATTAAACAAATCACGTCTGGCAGATATATCAGCGCTCGAGGGAATCATGTCTAACACTTTCTTTACATACAACACAACCAACTAAGTTAAGTAGATGAACATAAAAAATGAATAAACAAACATAAATATAAAAGCGTTTATTTAAATAAAAAACAATCAATATAAAAACAAATAAGTATTTCTCTTGGGACTATTCATTTCTGGTGACAACAGCAAGCTGACCACGTTATCCAGTGGCACAGCATAAATTGTTATCTCACAATAACTGTAATTAATGAGTTGTCAGATCGCATTCTACGGACAATACATACATATGTATGTATTGTCCGTATGCATTACCTCAGGCGTGTATCAAAATCTGGCGCAAACGACCCTGAGCAAACATCTCTGAAGCACTACAATATCATGACATACATTATTACACTGTACTTGGAGTTCATTTAAATTTCTGAACGTGTAATTGACTCAGATACAAGTGGAGCCAGAAAGTAATTTATTGTTTATTATATTTTACAAACAATAAACCTTACCTACAGTTGAATTAGGATTTGACTTATGTTCACCATAACGATCCACCGAACTGTACAATAAAATTAGTAATTATGAAAAAGAAGAATTCTTACCATTGAATTACTAATAAACTTAATAACAAATATTTTTAAAAACATGAGGACAATATGCCTCATAACCTTAGAAAACTCAATCATCGAGATTAAAGGAACAAAGCGGCGTGGTCGCAGTCGCAGTCGCGCGGGACGTCGTATGAGAAGCTTGGTTCTAAAAGAACCGTACTACCATCGGAATTAAATGAAAAACGTAAAACTTCTAGAAAAACTTTATTTTCAACTCAATACAAACATAAAATAAATTTTCCAAATATTATCAATAATAAATTAAAAATAGGGAGTTAAAATAGTTCAAGAACTCAAAAATTACCCATAAATGTAAATCTATATATTTTGTACTCTTACGTACTTGTGCTTGACGGTTCAACTTATCATTAAAACTGTAAATCGTAAATGTTATAACATACTGTGAATAATGACACATAAATATTTTTTTTAATCGTAAAAGTTCAACATTGATATACTCGTATACGAGTATATATAGGTGTATACTGATTTATTCTAACATCCAAATTTAAGAACCAGAATATTTCAATACGTCTACGGAAAAGATCCGTGTCATTATTTCAATCGGCGTTCTCAAATATAAACTAATATTTTTTTAATTCAAAAGAAACGGTACACAAATAAGGAATAATATTAAAAATAATATTCACTCACCATATCGTTCAGAAGTCTTCAGCCCGCCATGCATGATCCTTTGGACCTCGCCAGCTTCCGACCCGCTCTCCGATTCCGAAGCAATGCCTTGGTTCCCGGAAACTATCGCTTGATTCACACGACGAGAAAACAAGTTTTTAGCCACGCCATTCGCAGAACTACGATTTGAATCATTCGCCACATTTCTCCGGACATAAAGAGGTTGTACAACGGGCTGCATTTTAGCGAGGTACGAAATGTTGGATACGTTGTTCGTATTATTTTTATTAACTACAGCATACGTATTTTCAGTTTTCTTATTCTTTGATATTTTACCATAAACATGATCTCCAGAATATTGTTCATTAGGTGGGTCAGTATAACTTTTCAATTCATCATCACGTCCCTTCAACAGTTGAACTTGTTTGTGAGCAACACGCATATTTTTGCCGCTCGGCAATATTCTTCCACTAAAGTGGATGCTTGACAAATTTTCATAAACACTGTTTAACCTCGGCGCCTCAGAGGCCGGCGCGTTTGAAAAACTAACTCGTTTTTCCTTAGACATTATATCCTTGGAAAGTTCTTTAGTCAAACTACCTTTTCTAAATATCGGAGATGGTACATTTCCTTGGTAATACTTCAAGTCATCGGCTTTATTATTATCCGATTGCGAGTAATTTATTTTCGACTCAAAATTAGATTCAACCTGAGGTTGGGCTCTATTCTGGGCTCTAATCGGTAAACTTGGACGTGCCACGTTGTCAGCCATTATATTATTTTTTACATTATATGAATTTCGATGTAAAGCTATGTTACTCGTTGCACCAATAGTGTATCTATCAGATGAACCACGCACAAAGTAAGGATTTACAACTCCTCTATCCAAAGAATGCGATGCATACGATCTAACATCTTTTTCTCCTCTGGATTGCCTCATTTGGGTGTCCATTGATTGAGGAAGATTATTAGCTCTTTGTTCATAATTTCTAGCAAATCCAGGACTCACACTCCTACAACGCCATGGTTGCTGTCCAAGAGTATCACTGTATGTAAAGTGTTGTCGATTATTTTTCTGAGGAAGGTTATCGTACAATAAATCCTCGGAAGTAAAAAGAGTTCGTTGGATGAGTTCTTGCTCTTGTTGTTCTTTCATCTTTTTGAGCTGTTGCCAGTAAAACGTTTCAACATTTTTAAGATTTCTCAACTTTTGTTCGTTTACCAAACTTACTTTATATTTTTCAAAGTTCGCGTTTTCTGCCCTTGGTGGCACTTTTGGGGGACCTGTAAAACTATTTATCCTTCGATTTAACGGTGATGACGTAACGTTATCATTTTTTCGTAAATCTCCACTTTCAACAAACTGTTGATAACTTGTGTCATTTAGCGATTCGGACGATTTTTCTGAATTTCCGGCAAATATTTCAATATTTTCAGAATTATGATGCCTCTCTTCTACACCCACCTGTTTTTTTATTGAATTCCCAATAGGGATTATTTTCCTACTATCACGAGATGCGTCATAAGTATCACGATTATCAAATTTGTCTTTCGTTTTAGAAACGATTCCTTTTAAATTCTGATCGTCAAAACATAAATGCTTCCTTCGAAACACAATGTCAGAGTCTTCATAATTGGAATTCGAATCAGCACTCGTGTGTTTATCGTTATTATTCATTTGATCTTTTGGAATGACCGATGTCAATTTCCTAATATTTTCTGTTTTGCGCCGCATAGGTGAAAGACTTCTGGCACGTTGCCCTTTAATTGTTTTGACATCGGATTCCTTCTTTGGAGATACCATGACGAAGGTTTTCGCTATCTTTACTTCAGCCCCGACTGATATCATGTTTTCAATATTTTGGTTCGCATTCTGTTGATATTCTTCCGATGGATAGGGTTTATCACGATCCTCTTTATTGTTAATTTTTCTGCCGTCATGATAGTAAAAGTTTGTATTTTTAGTTTGTAATTTGTTTTGAACTTCTGGTGATAAAGAAGACCTCTTAATAGTTATAGGTTTAAATAATCTTTGCGAGTCAGGCCTTTTTTCTGTTGATCCTAGTTTTGATCCCATTTTTTCGATTATCCTTAGCTCTTCGTCGTTTTTGTTCTTTGAATCCATAAATATAGGATTTGGTTTCCGTGGATAAACCTTGGGATAAACTACCTCCCGATTACGAAGATTGTCATTTTTGTACTCGCTTGTTATCGGTGCAGAATATCTCCCAGTTCGTAAAGACCTAGAGGCACTCTCAAATCTAGACCTCATATCCATCGATTCCATCATTTGATCATTTAAGGAGCCTTTTCTAGTGAGTAAATATGGCTTGTTGCTTATTTTCCTCGGTTCTATATCATTTCCACTATCCGACACGAGCGTACTGCTTGATGAGGTAGGACTTTTTTCAACACTTCCGAGGTTTGTATTTTGACTGCTGCTTTCTGATAAAATATCATCTTGATCTGAAATACTCGAATTAGGACCATCAATATTAGTAGATTTTTTCAACATTTCTTCTCTTTTCTTAACTTTGTTGCTTTTTTCAGGTAATGTATCATAAAGAGGATCTCTTTCATCTTGAGAACTCTCCGCTTCATTAGTGCCGTAAGATTTCTTCAGTTTGCTTTGCGGAGGAAACAAGGAGGGAAATATTTTTTGAAAAGGACTACGTTTTTTCGGTTTTTCCTCCATGGCAAGAAGTTTTATTAAATTAGCATACGCATCAGAATTGTTATCTTGACATTGAATGCTCTTAATGACTTTTTTTTCTAGCAAACTTGAATCATCGACATTTGGATAAATAATCCCAGATTTCGAAACGCTTGAATTTTCTTGAGGAGCAATACCAGTATCCTTGGATATTATTTTTTGATGACTCAGTTTGGAGGATTTATTTTCATTGCCTATTTTTTGTGAACTATTGTCTGAAAATTTATCGTGGTTCTTTACTGGTGACTTCAAGCCTGTGCAGCTTGACGAGTTTTCGATGGCAATAACTTTAATTTTCAACTCCTGCTTTGGTATGATTGCCGCTTCATTATTTTTTGAATTTGTCTTAGACAAACTAACACCGGATACGCTGTCCGTATCATCGTCATCTTTAAAGGGATTTTTCCTATCAACTATAATTTCACCCTCTAAAAATTTTGCAACGGTTTCCGTAACACTCATTAAAAAAGTTTTTATTTGGTAAAAACCAAAACTTAAGACATAAAAAAAGTACAAAATTCAATTTTTATTTCGTTCACTTCATAATATTATTAATTTCACGAAACGAAGAACAGGTGTGATTTTTGTATTTTTTCATAATTTCTTCATAAACAACAGCAATCTGAAACAAAATAAACAATCAATTTAGTAAAAATCAAGTTACTACAGTTTTTAATAACCAAGAAAACGCTGCGTCAAATGCCTCTCCCTGAAAAGATGGTGTCTGTCTGCAATAGTTTTCCAGCAACAAGAAGGTCGTGGGTTCGAACTTCACTTGCAGAAATATTATTTTCCTTTTACTGTATTTTCGAGGCGAGGCATTTGGCGCAACGTTACTCGATTAATAAAAATGTTTCCCTGATATTCGGACATTTGTTAGAATAAGACACATTTATTAAGAAGTCTGCAATAATCAACATTTATTGAATTTTCAATAAATAAATTTGAAAATAAATATCATGAAACCACAATACATTTGTTAGAAACTCCAAATTATTATTGATATTTTATCAGTTTACAAAAAATATATATTTAATTACAATTTCGATACATTTAAAAAAATCATATAGCATGTATTATATACAAGAACTACACAGCAAGCTTATTTACATTTAACTGTAATTTTTCAGCGCCGTACAAGAATATAGGAAACTAGTTGCAACCCGTGAAATATTCACAGAAGTAAAACAAATTCTACATTTATGAAAATATATATTCATAAATCTAAAATTTGTTTCTATATATCATTTATACATCGTCCCCTTTTACACCGGTTCAAAAATTGTTAGCTAGGTATTTAAAATTCGTTCAATATCACGGACCCACCGAGATTCAAATTTCGAATTATTTTCGGAGAGAATCCAAGTATTTCTGTCTCGCTCTTTTGTTTTTAAAATTCAATTCTAGTATTCTTCCTTTGGCGACAACCGTCGTATGGGTGTTGGCCTATTTATACTATGATATTCGAGTTCAGACTATATTTATTTTGGTACGATTGAAAATATAATTGCAAAAAAACTCTCGCTACACATTTTATCATTTATTAATAAAGTAAAATCCGAATACGTTGTTTAAATTATTTCAGATCTGTCGATAAGCTTATCCCACGAGAGAAAAATATTTGCTCTTGACCTCAAAATAAGCCAAAATTGCACGTTTAACTTCGTCATCGTCCGTAAATTTCTTTCCTCGAAGTTCTTTCTTCATATTTGGAAACAAATAATATAATCAGACGGAGCAAGCCAGATTGTACTATGCATCCACAAAGGATGTTATAACAGATTACATTACATGTCATCCCAGCGTATACAACGAAAAGTAAGTCAAGAAGATACTTAGTTTTACAAACTGTTATTATTTTAGGCTATTAATACTTTACAAACTGTTATTATCTTAGACTATTAATACTTTACAAACTGTTATTATCTTAGACTATTAATACTTTACAAACTGTTATTATCTTAGACTATTATTACTTTAGTAGAATCAAATTATACGAAACTTACATTTTTTGGAAAAAATATCGAAAATACTTAAATGCTACCAATAATTTTAAACCGGGTAAAATATAACTTGGAATATATTGTAGTCGACTAACTGGCTGCTCGAAGACAGAGACTTAAAAACTGGAACCGAGGTGTTGGACACCTAAATAGGTCAGAAAAACATGATTGAATAAAAGTTAGATAACTTATCAAAACATGATTTAGTAAAAGTTGGATAACTTATCAAAATATGATTGAATAAAAGTTGGATAACTTATCAAAACATGATTGAATAAAAGTTGGATAACTTATCAAAACATGATTGAATAAAAGTTGGATAACTTATCAAAACATGATTGAATAAAAGTTGGATAACTTATCAAAAGTTTTGGCTTTAATTTAACATGCGTCACAAAAGTTATTGATTAAAAATTATGAATTTACAAACTCGTTAGAAATAAAAAGGCGATCGAAAACATCATCAGAAGTAAAAAGGTGATGTGTGGGGGGATAAGGAAGTTAGAGAATGCGTGAAACAGAAAAATAGCGCATGGAGAGTATTTATCGAAGCAAGAATAGGAAACAGTGATGAAGCAATTAAAAGAAATAAAGAATGGAACAAAAATATTCATTGAGGAAATGAAGAAGTTTAGAGATTAAGACTGCCGAAAGTTGAGAATGAATGCGGAGGAATGTAAGAAATTCAGAAGAAGGAATGATTCGTTCAAAAATTCGTAACAAAAAATTCGTAACTCAATATATCAGTTATTATGCTAAATGGATTTCGTATCCAATCATAATTTTCAATCTTCAAGGAAGGAAAGTAGCTAGCAATTTTTTTTTCAAAATTGATAAATGCTCTGATATACTGGAAATAATTTCCTCGATTTTTTTATTACTAAACGAAGGAAACATATCTACTGTATTTTTTTCTGATATGTGATTTTTCTAAAGAGACATTTTATTCTGATAAACTCACAATTTGTCAGTGGATGTCAAAATATTTTTCTTTTTGCCTTGTATGCTTGTATTAACGCTATATATAATTAATTAAAAATATCAGCTAAATATGCCAGGCAACGGACTTGAGGGTGAAGTTCATAACCAATCCGTCGGGGCATCCCAAAAGTACGGCTAAAGTGAGAAGCAGTGAGCGTCTGTCCCGCATGTTAGCGGCGGCTCATAAATTGTGAGTGTTGGCAACTCGACGCATTCGGGTAATAGCCGCATACACCATCTCTAATGGGTATCCAGGCTCATTAGTTTAATTCGATAGTTGGCCATTAATAGCCAATGATAGCGGATGCAGCCCTAGTTAGTTGGGTTACTCTGGTTCCACATATGACGACCATCGGTGGATAAAACATGTACAGTCAAACAAACCAAAGCTTCATGGAAAAACGTACAACGATGCGCTACCCTGTCTGGCAGCGAGGGTGATTCTCCCCTCAGCGACCCAGAGACTGACATCACGTCAGGGCCAACTTGCAGGATTCCAGGGGCAAGCAAAATGAAGAAGAGGAAAGCCAGTCAGAAGAAGAAGCTAAATATGCCATTTTAGAACACCAAATATCATATCTAAGACATTTTACAAAAGCATCTTCATTTCGGAAAAGCTCAACAATTCATTCTTAAGCTCTAAAATTCGGCATAGCACTTTGACCCTGGATAACTATCTTACTTCAGTGTGCAAAAGCAAAGGTTCGTACTAAGATTCCATAGACTGTAAAGTTTTTTTAAAAGACGTGTTTTTAAAGGTCTCGACTTTATGTAATTTACCATATTGACAACTTGGTCTAGTACAGGTTTTGGTCTAGTACATTTGACGGAGCACTTGTAATATCCTCGCGGAGCACCGGTTAAGCACCACTGGTCTAGAACAGAGGTCTCCAAACTTTTTAGCCTAAGGGCCACACTGACTCCTCCACTAAGTCCCGAGGGCCAAGACCTAGCTAGCTCATCATACCAGCATACTGTAGTTTTGAATTACGCGCAAATTTTCGTATTGGGACTAGCCGGCGAGTGAGATATATATGGCGCAGGGTGCGGGCGTGGACTTCGCTTAGTTCGCAATTTCGGTTGGTACTTACGGGCAAGTGTCAAGGACATTTCATTACGGCGGATATAGCCGATGTATGTCAGTTATTGTGTTTCGTAATTGGTCGTTAAATATTGTAAAAACACTGATTATTATTTTATATGATTTACTTACATTGTAAATTTTACAACATAATCAAAATAAACTATGACGGGCCGGATTGGTGGTGCTCGCGAGCCGGTGTTGGCCCGCGGGCCGTAGTTTGGAGACCCCTGGTCTAGAAGAATACGAATGGCTGTTAAAGGTATGAAATAATAAAAAGTGTTAGGTTATAGTGAAGTGAGCACATAACTATTAGTGTGTGAGGTGGGCGAATGACAATGTTTACGTAGTTTTAGAAAAATATATGACAAAAAATTAAAAAAAACTGTATTGGATGGAAAACATATGGCCGCGAGATAAGAGGTAAACTATGAAAATATTGAATAAATATTGTTTTGAATGTTAATTAATACGTGGTACTCGTATGTATTGCGTCATTATATGACTAAAGTAGAGCATGTATCACAGTGAATGGTGCCTTGATTGAGTGATATAATTTTTCAAAAAGGAGTAAAGCAAGGTCGTGTCATGTCCCCGTGGTTCTTCAATATTTACATAAACTCATGTGCGAAGACATTACAAAGGTCAATATGGTTAGCATACAAATGTAAAATGGGAATGTGCGCGGATTGCCGTATGCTGATGACATTGTAGTGTAAGATAGAGGATGAATTACAGAGTATAATGAGTAAATTTTATAAGAGATGTAAAGAGAAAGATCTGAGATGAATGTTGCGAAATCCAGTCATACTGATAGAAAAGTGTGAGAGGAAAAGTAAATGCGAAATATGGGTGAGTAATGAAAGATTAGATCATATTGAAGAATTATAATATTATGGTAATATTTTAATAGATATTAGAAGAGTTGAGAGGAAGATCGAACGGCGTGTAGTGATAGAAAACAAAGCCAATGAGGCACTAAAACATTTATACTCGAACCGAACATTATCAAAATCTGCTAATACGATTAGTACACAACAATAATTTAGTACCAACTTTGATGTATGGGAATGAAACGTGGACGTGGAAGAAGATTGAAAAAGCCACTTATATGCTGTAGAAATGTGTGTACTTAGAAAAGTACATGAGGTGACAACATTGAGCAGAATATGGAATGAAATACAATAATTATAGTTGAATGCGAACTTTATGTTGAGTATAATGAAGGAGATTGATTAAAACTACGGTGATTTGGGCACGTGGAACCAATAAATGAAGAAAGAGTAACTAAAAAAATATATACATGAAAATGTGAGTGATATGCGTGATAAAGGAATCGTAAGAATTGTATGATAAGGTGTATGGATGCAGAAAATACTTAAGTTGTGTGTTGCGATAGGAAAATCTGGTGATCTGTCATCTCTGACAGATAATCGACGTGATGGTGTGTATGTATGTATAAAACAATGTTTACTAAATATTCACAAGATGAATAATTTTATTTATTGAATACATTTGTAGATAGTGAATTACATAAGTTGAATGAACTATTTTAATTTTTTTATAAAGCGTCAGAAACTCAGTTATTTTAAAAAGTAAATCATAGGTTAACTGACGTTTAAGTTATTTTCATTTAAATTGATTCTTAACTAGTCAAAAAAATTTACACTATCAATTATTTCAAAATATATTTTATTCATGCACAGAAAATAAGATTCAAATAGTTTTTGCAAAGCCAGCAACATTTTTATGTCTCAAAATACTCGTAAATGTTATCAATTCTTGAACTCGTGCGAGTATTCGTATGCGTCGACCGTATAAGATAAGCATTTAAATGGATGTCTCAAAAATATTTTGATAATGAATAAAAAACATGATCATATAGAAGAATTTTTTGACCTCCCCGCATGACTGACAACACCAGAACACGCACATATCGTGCAAATTGTAAACTATATTATCTCCGCTTGAAGGGTTTTACAAGAGATCATTTAAAAGATTTTAAAAATATTTTTTCCCAATTGGTAAGATTGAGTTGTCCTCTTTAGTAAACTGCAATTAGTTTTTCATGAAATTTCATCAATAGACCAATAAAAATCCTTATATAAGCCACGGGGTGGGTGTAAAGAACGAATTTCCACGAGTTAGCAATGTTCACCATCCTTAACCTTTCCCTTCCTGTGCTAAAAATATCCGCGCGTTCCGATGCTGTGTATTCAATACACATGTAAAAATGAGCTATTTAAAATCGGAAAAATAAGAATATTCATAGCCAATCGCTTAAATTAATTAAATTTGAAGTCAAAAGTGATAATAATTGAAATTTAATTGCTGAAACCATGAAAAAAACATCGGCCGACATTCACAAAACGGGCTAAGCGACCACCTCAAACGAAAGCCCGTGAGGTACTGAAGCGAGAGTGAGACACATTCCGAAGTAGAGTGAGACGTAAATAGCTTCGCTTCCTCACCCATAGCGGCTTTTTAGAATGAAAATACCTACGTCAAACAATGGCACACGTTTGATTGTATTGATGAATTTATTCCCGATTTTCACAAAATATCTCTGATGTGGCCGATAAATGCTAAATATTATTGATATTATTGTTTTCATTCAATGCGTAAATGTATTACGGAGGAATACCTAAAATCTGAACCCAGTATTCATTATATTTATAGAGATATTAAAGTTTTTAGAAGCAATGTGTACTAGCTATACATCACAGGATAGGAAGGGTTAATCACGTTCAAGAGAGAATTGAAAACATGTTACATTACTCAAAATATCCCTTCATCCAAATTTTCCTTTGTTTCCCTTGCATGTCCTTGAACGAATTTCTTCCCTCTATTCCTACCATTATTATTTATAGAATAATCATTTCTTCTTACTTAAATTTTAATAAACATATTTTTTGCAAAACCTGTCATGAATTAAAACACGCTCTTCAACAGGTCCGAATCCCCGATTTGAATTTGTTGAAGCGTACCACGAATAAATAAATAATATAGTAACTTAACGTATGAAAGGTACGAGTACGCTTGTTGTTTGGAAGAAATTGCTATATAGCAATATATAACAATGTGCGCAAAATAATGAAAAAAAAAAATAACACGAAAGGACATGACACGAAAATCAACAACATCCAGTATTGAGAGAAAACACCCAGGAAAAGAAGAAACTCGGTTACGAGTACACTAATTTTGTAAACAGTAAATATTTTTTGCCCAAGTTGAGAAAACCAGCACTTTCCATGACGACATATCATATTTCAGTATACAAAATAGAACTCCAATAAGTATGGACCTTTAATCATACGAGTATATAGTTTACTTTTACAGCATGAATGAATCATACAAGCATCGCTAAATAAATTCAGCTGAAATTCGATCTGAAGCCTTAACAATGACAATAAACTGGATAATCAGTCCGATATAAATATTTAATTATTATGAGCGCGACATCACGAATGGAAACGATACACTAGTCGATAGATTCGAGATCGTGATGCAGGAAAACTAATGCATATTAGTATGAAAAAAATACCTGACTTGGCCTTCAAGTGAAGCGAATGAATGGATGAATGAAGAATATTTTTTTCCTTTACTGTTATCCCATCCAGTCGGCCCTAAATGAATGGGGAAGTAGTAAAGGAAGGTCAGTATGCAAAAGCATACGAGTATATGTAAATTCCAAAGGCGACCTCTTTGGCCCAATTGTCTTCTACCCGGGGGTACCCAAAAAAGGGTTTCAGTCTGGTTTGTTACTACGGTTGTTATATCGCGGCGTGCGGTAGTATTCCCAATACATACGACGACGAACGCCGAATTACACGCCTATTTCAGTAAGCACAATCGTCGGAGTCAATACTTGTATTTTATAATCATTCAATTTTTTGACGGTTTGATTCGTATTATTTTTAACGTTAACGTTGATTTAAAATAAAACAGTTTTATTTTTCAAAAACAAATTTTTGCTAAAAATTTATTCGTCATAGTTTTAACTTGAAATAAAAACTGCAATTGAACTAAAATTTAAAGTTGCCAACTATGGCATGTTGAGAATAGTTTGTATTGTTAATTTTTTTTCAAAAATCAAAAGCATAAGTAAATTTAGAGATTTCGGTTTGATTAACATAAACTCGACTACGTTGATTTCACAAATAGTAATAACATCTTTCTCTTATCTTAGATCTGTGATATTTTATCATCTGGACTGCCACCTATCCTTTGAGATGTCTCCCGGCTATCTTATCTTCCATCATTTTGGAAGAGAAGACGACTGCCAGCGGATATTCCATACATTGCCATGTAGGAAATTTATTAACTATACATCCTTTCCACATGGTCTCGCCGGTATCTTCTGCGGCTTCTACTCCATCTCACAGTATCTTCTGATAATAAGTAATTTACGGAAAAGAAACGAGCTATCATATTTAGTGTTTTGTCCGTATTGTTGTTTTTTTTTCGAGGTATTGAAATGAGATCACCAACAGCACACGTATGTTTGAATATTCTATCGTGTTTTTCCTGTTTTGCATAATCTTTCCAAGTACGATAGTTTTAAATATGCACATTTTATTTGGTCTTAACTTGGTGGCGCCAGACGTCTGGTGTAAGAGAGGTGATCAATTTGATATATTTCGATGCTTAACTTGTAGATGAATGCAGCACTCAAGGAGGAACTTGCCATCTCTGATTTGGTCTATCCACCTTGCTGGAGACCATCCTCTTACTCGCCACCCCTTAACCCAATAAATGTTTTACAATCAGAACCAATAACTTGATGTCTAGAATACGTGTTTTTTTAATGTACTGTTTACAAACTCAAAATAAAATAATACACAGGCGTCATCCATTTACATTTAACTGACAATTTTACTTAGCCGCAACAGTTAGGTAACTATATTAAAGAACCTGTAAAGAACATTCCATCAAAATCTTGCGGCTCAAATCTGTGATTAAACATTTTCTTTGAATAATCAGTATTATTGATGTCATACCAATATACGGGAAATCCCCGGGAAGCCTCTGCTTAAATAGATAGACGGTGTCCGACAAAATACAGCAAGTGTACGACCGGCTGACTTTTAAAGACAGAAATGCGACAGTGTAGTCTTTTGTAGATGTTTTTTTAATTAGTTTGTTTTTTTAGAAACATATTTAATCAGAAGTACACGCATATACAATACATTGTAAATATGAAAATGTGCCTCTTATGGCCAAACTTGAATAAAACACATAACGGAGATAAAACATATAATAAATCTACCCAGTTTCAAAAGATATTTATTTTATGGTACACAAATCAGTATTTTTTTAAATGAAAGTTTTACTCTCCAATGTCAATATAATATTTTATTAATTTATCAATTTTGGATAAATTAATAAAATATTATATTGTATCATTGGATGATTTCAATTCGAAAATGTTTCTTTGGAAGATATATGAATGAGAACAAAATTATTTATCCCTTAATTACTCGTAAGAAACGAGTGAAGGATTTCTAAAGTACTGAATAAGGTCTGGAAATTAATTAATGGTATGTATAAATGAATTCGCGGTATTTTATTACCGTTTCATTAGCGCGTTGAATAACATTTTTGTGTTAGTAGACTTAATTCTAAAACAGTCTTACCAACAGACTGACTTAATATAAATATGCACTCGGAGTTTCGAATAGTGAGAACAACTTGAAATTAATTTAAGTAAATTCAAATATGTTTTAAAATAAATATAATATATATTGAATGTACGAGTATGTACGTATTATTCGAAACACCTTTGCGGTGTAATACTCGTATATTATAAACTTACCTAAAGTAGAAACGAGGGGTTGGAATTGGACGATGTAAACAAAACCACATGCACTCGATAGCGGCAGATGTTTCACTGCACCCCACTAATATATATTAGTCGTATTGTAATATCCTGCTATCAAATATTTACATAGAAACACACGATAAACTTTGTTTACTTTGTCTAATCATGGTAACTGTGTAATCTTAAAACACTGAACGTAGGTAAAAAAATGTCGAAATAAAGAAAAAAACTAAAAATCGCACTTTAAAATATCTTTTATATCTTAAACGAGTTTTACACATGGATTTATTAAATAGAAATTATAATAAAATAATTTAAAAAAAATAGTATTTTTATAGTTTCTATTCAAATAATACTGCTTAAATAAAAATATCAAAAAATACCAAAACACAAGCAGTATTAGACTACATAAAACACAGAAAAATATACTTAGTCTTCAAAATATTATTAATAAGTTATTAATTTAGAACAGCTGTGTAGTGGGAGAATAGAAGTTTTATATTTGCGCGGGCTTCAAACCAAAAACAACGTCACTAATAAAAAAAACTAACGTTAAGAACGTTCACATATTTTCTATAGACACAGTGAGAGATAAAAATAAAGTTAATACATAAAACATAGTGTTTTAACGTGTACACTAAAAATATTCCATTGTTTTACAATGAAGCCTGGCAATGCACAACATACAATACGTTTAACTATTAAATCTAAACTTAAATACCAACAGTATTGTATTAAATTTCACCAACACACGACACACGAACACAACACACACGATTTAAAACATTTTTAACATATTTGAAACTAAAGAAATAAGTTTGTGCATTGGTGCAAAACGAAACGTCAAACGGACGAGTGGCACCGTGAACGGCCGAATACGAAATAAGTTGGTGGAGTGCAGCACCGCCGAGTCACTAGTCACTAGTTTGAAGTTTAATACCTCGCTTGAAGGTCAACTCTACCTTGGATTGATAAAAAAAGAAGCCTTTAATGTCGTTGCGTAATACCATATTATTATATTTGTACCTATGAACGTAAATTGCAACGTTTCTCATAAATTCTTTAAAAACATGTCACTTTAGTTTTTTTTTTAATTGTTTTCTATATAACATATTATGTCTTTGCCTTTTTATTATTTTTGCGACTACAAATGAATATATCGTATTTGTAAAAAAACATGTAAATTATACTCAAGTAGGATTTTATTAAATTTAACTCAACTTATACATATAACTTGTATATAAGTATAACTTTAATCGCTTACTTACAACTTTCATTCTAGGGTGCATAACTACAGTGGAATGAATTGTTGCATCTCTTCCCTTCTCTTTCTGTTTGAGGCAGAGTGAAATGAGCGGGAATGAGATGTAAAACTCTACCTTTTATATTTAAACTAAAACGAGAGATACGTTTATTAGGTTTTGTTTTGTTCATTGATGTTTTATTTATATTTAAATGAGTAATATATGAATTATTCGTTGAATTGTAGAAGTATAAGCTAGAATTGATTTAATTTTGTTCATTTTTCTCCAACGTTTTTTTAGTTTATTGTCACAGTTTTATTTCCAGTACAACTCCGTTGTTGACTATTAGTAGATTTTCGAGTCATTGCACCTCTCTCATTTTCTTTATGTTTGAGTCAGAGCCACCAGACAGAGAAAGAACCCACCACCAACCACGATAGACTTTGATAGAAGTATATCAAAGATAAAAAAAAATAACCGATATATCAAAGATAAATAAAAGTCTACTATCCACCAACCAAATGAAACTTTAAATTACAGTGTAATTGTTACTTGATTTGACTGGAAGTTTGAATAACCAAGATAGATACGAGTATTTGTGAAATTGGATCGTTTTGTTTCCATCACAACTTCACTTTTAATTTATTTCCCTTGATGACCTACGTGGCTTAATTGGCTAGGCACTTTTCTATTTGGAAATTTCGAGTTCGATTCACAATGGTATACGAAAAAAAAGCGTTCAAATCTTAAACAATAGTTGTGTAGTTATGAACGTGGGCAAATGCCGTTACCTCTTCACGTGCGATAGTATTTCCAACACGCGCGGTTCAGTTCAGTTCGATCCCACCATCAACCACGCTGTTATGGGGGACAAAATAAGTCCCCATCCAGCGCGATCTACGCTAGAAGATCGAAATCTTCTTTATTTTTCAATGAACGCGAGGTCACATAGTGACGAAGAACGAACTGCCCAAAGTGCCGTTACCTCTTCATGTGCGATAGTATTTCCAACACGTGCGGTTCAGTTCAGTTCGATCCCACCATCAACCACACTGTTATGGGGGACAAAATAAGTCCCCATCCAGCGCGATCTACGCTAGAAGATCGAAATCTTCTTTATTTTTCAATGAACGCAACGTCACGTAGTGACGAAGAACGAACTGCCCAAAGTGACTCCTCCGGTGGCGACACACAAGAGTGTGAAAAGAATAGTAGTGACGACGGACTTAATATTCAACATCACGGAAGAAGAAAAATTACTCGCAGCGCAGATTTTCTCTCCTATAAAGTGGTTTGAGGGCTGGAGTTCAAACAGCCCAACTAGTTGTCAGTACTTTCACAGAATATTTCAAATGCAACAAAACTATCCTTTGACGCCACTAGATCGGTGTAGCCAATCGGTCCGAATATGAACCGATGTGAGGCTGAGTGGAGTTCACACAGGAAATTACTGATTCGATTGTCAACGCAGTACCACAGAATGTACTCTGCGGATTGATCCAGATGGTCGTAAAAATTGAAGCAGGGTGAAGGAACAAGATTGAAGCTAAAAAGTTTGCCATTTAGGCTCCCATGGCAAGAGATAAATTGAGTAGTCCAATATTTTAAGTGTACCCACGTGGAGCCGTGGCGCGTCATGATGCAAGGAAAGAATTTAAATGTCTGTCTTTCCACGGAGGAGGACGACTAACTTTGTGGCCAAGTCAACCACTGGGCCTCTAGGCAGGCTTTAAAAATCGCGTGAGGGGTCATCCGTGGCAAGAGGTGAAGGCGGACGTCACCTATAACGTCCAGCACGTGCTATGACCAGTTTAGATTTTTATATCTCTTTTTCTTCATTTTTTCAAGAGAATGAGCGTACTTACAAATTGCATGTGGAGACGCGGGCAAAAGATGACGCAAATTTTAATACTCACTAATTATAAATCTGCGTAAACATGGAGCAAGACTGAAAAGAGCCGAATAAATGCTATAAAAATGTGTGCACTTAGAATAATACATGGGATGACAATGTATGACAGAATACAGATGAAGTGATTAGGGATAAGTGTAAACTTAAATCTGATATGTTGAGCAAGTTGAAGAATACCACTCTGAGATGGTTTGTATACATGGAAACAATGAGTGAAGAAAGACTAACAAAACAAATATACAGAGCAAATGTGAGTGGAAGGCGTGGTAAAGGAGGACTAAGGAAAGGATGGTTTGATCAAATGTACGATATTTTGAAAGAAGGAAATTTAAAAATGTCAGAGAAATCGTAGGACCTGTATGAGAAGGTGTATGGATGTAGAAGAGGCGAAATATGTATGGTGCTCTTTCTTTTCTGTCTACCCTGATAGGGATACGGCGTGATGGTACGTATATATGTACGAGTATGTACTCGTACTATTTATAAGTCACGAAAAATGTCTACAGTAGAAACTCGATTTTGTTTCTCTTCTTCCACTTGTTATTTTCTATTATCTGTTTATGGGTCATTTTAGTTTTTTTAATATAAAAATGTCTGGGACTTTGGCAAGCGCAAAAAGTTTAATTATTGAATATAAATATTATAGTTTCCTTGATTTTTTTTGCGTAATGACGAATTTTTTGAATGCCTGTACAGTTGAGATTGGAAGTTCCAGTTGGAATTCATGAAGTACCAATATTTCTTGTATTTATGATGTAAGTCAATAAATATATGATGTCGTTGTTCTGCGAAAACCATTTAAGTCCATTTTTGCTTAAAATGACTTTTTGATGCCATTTTACTTAAAATAAAAGTATCTACACATGGAAAAAACATTTATGTCCAAAAGTTATATGGTTTCGCTGTTATGAAAAGATAAAAAGTCATAAAACTTGATTTTACATCGCCTTCCGAAACTTAAATTGCATTTATCTCAAAACTCAATTTTTGGACTTAAATGCTTTTCGCAGAACAACGACGATGTATTTGTCAAGTTGTAAAATTTTGAATTAGTTTTTCAAGGGACCGTAATAAGTGCTCGGTATAACCGATCCTCGTTAAAACTGGAATAATTTATATTATATTCTCAAAATATTTGTTATGCTTCGATTTATTTTTATTTTTGATAAAAAAAAAGTCAAATTTTATATCACAAACAGTAAAAATGGAGTGAAACAATTTAAGTGTTTTTTTTTCTAGTCAATTGACTTTTTGCATTAGATTCAATATCATCAAAATTGGGATCTTTGTATCAAAGAGGTCATTTGATCTTTGTATCATAGAGGTCGTTTGATCTTTGTATCATAGAGGTCGTTTGATCGTTGAAATAAAATAAAAGATTTTCTGGTATCATTTGTATAAAAAATTGCACGTATTTATTTATTCAAATGTTTGCATATTCTATAAAAGTTAAACGTCCTATAGTAGCCGTCTTACTAGGTTCATTGCCTGTTCTGAGGCAGTTGACCCGTAAAATTCACACCCAAACAATTCAACAAGTCCAAACTGCAGTCGCTTATGAGATTTGTAACGGCTCTATCACTTTTAATTAAACAATAGACTCTCAATTATCCGGGGTCGCATTAACAGGGTTGCAGGTTGACCAGATCAGTAAAATACGATGTTTATAACATTTAGGGGTCGGTCACACAGGTAGAGCTATGTTGCGAGTTAGGCGACATATCCTAGCGAACCAATGTACCGCATACTATCACAATGGCCACACTGCACGCTTCGCACCACGTTGCATGACGATTAGTCATCGAGTGAGTCTTCTAGCGAATAGACGTGTTGGTTAATTTACAAGATGCCGGAAGTTTTAATGACAGCTGTGTATAAAAGGGAGCCTTTGTGGAACCTATCGAGCTAATTATAGAAAAATGTACCTGTAATGAAATCACTTTGGAATGAAGTTCCAAAGAAAGTAAATAAAGATGGTTAGTTGTAATGAAATTGGTTAGTTTTGAAAGTGACATCGTGTGTTGACTCAACCGCTCCCAACTGTCAAATGAATTTGTGCGTAGCATTTTGGTGTGGCCAGGCATGAAGTCACATAATATATGAGTCACATAAAACCTAGCTTAGCACCTAACGAAGCACTTTGGTGTAGCCTCGGCCTTAGAGATTTGAAATATTGTTTTCATACGACTACATAATATATACCAAAAAATTAAACTGGCGAAATTGGTAATATGTAACAGATTATAAAATTGACGAAATTGTGAAGACGTCATCGGTTGGGATTTTTGGTCGATTATGTTTTGCAAATTATTATTTGAGCGCGTTTAGATTCGGAGTTTTTCATGCAAGCCGGTGAGCGCATCACGTCAAATTGAAAATTTAAATCACGTTGCATTGCAGATAATTTATTATTAAAAAAAATTATTGTTTGTATTTGTATTTTATCTCCCCAATTTTATTTCTCCGTGTCACACAGTCGGAGTCATATGTTCTAGTTTTTTGTGTATTTTTATTGACTTTTAAATATTCCTTGGTGAATTTTCGAGACGTGGTATCAATTTTACGTATCCCCATCCCAAGCTTACCACCTTGATCAAAAAGTTTTAGGGCCGGCTACCGTGTGGCGCTGTCAGTCACTAGATTGGAATTCTTTTTTTTTTTGCTAGGTTACCACATCTGTCATTGACACTTCCCTTCAAATTTCAGCGTCATAGCTCGACATTTGTAAAAGTTACGCTGTACTGAATACATCTACCTTTGTGCGTGTTTTCGATTTTTTACAATTTTGAAAATGGAATTAACTGTGCATCAACGAATTTGCGTTAAATTTTGTGTGAAAAACGGATTTAACGGTTCGCAGACCTTGGAAATGTTGGAGAAGTGTTTCGGCAACGATACTCTATCGAGATCAAACGTTTTTCGGTGACACGAACGCTTCAGAAGTGGTCGTGAGTCGGCCGAGGATGACGAACGCAGTGGCAGGCCGTCGACGTCGAAAATCGATGAAAACATCGATAAAATCAAAGAAATATTGTCCAAAAACCACAAAATGACCATCAGAGAGCTGGCAGAGGACTTGAACATCGCTTATGGATCCGCTCAAGACATTTTGGTTAGTGACTGCAAAACTGGCGCCGAAAAACCTCAATTTCATGCAAAAAAAGGACCGCGTTGAAATCGCGAAAGAGATGATTTTCAAGGCCAAATCCGACCCAACATTTATCAAATGGATCATCACTGGAGACGAGATGTGGATTTATGAGTATGACACGCAATCCAGACATCCAGCGAGTAAATGGCGTGCACCGAATGAGCCGAGACCGAAAAAAACCACGTCGTTTTCAGTTAAAAAAGAAGGCGATGCTCACGGTTTTCATGAATTACAACGGTGTTGTGCATCATGAATTGTTGCCAGAAAAACAGACAGTCAACAAAGAGTATTATTTGGGCGTTATGAGACATTTGCGTGAAGCGATTCGCCAAAATATACCGGATTTGTGGGCAAACAACTTGTGGATTTTACACTACTATAACGCACCGTCGCACAATCCGATCCTTATCCGTGAGTTTTTGAACAAAAACAACACGAATACTATCCAGCAGCCTTCGAATTCACCTGATCTGGCTCCCTGCGACTTTTTCCTGTTCAACCGACCTAAAAAACTGCTTCGTGGAACGCGTTACAGCACCCGAAAGGATGTCATAAAAAAATCGCAGACGGCTCTGATGGACATACCGAAAATTGAGTACCAGCAGTGTTTTGAGGATTGGATCAAACGCTGACGTAAGTGCGTCGCAGTCGATGGAGAGTACTTTGAAGGGGACCATATCGATTTTGATGAATAAACTTGTATTTTCGATTTTATGAATAAAGTCCTAAAACTTTATGATCAAGGTAGTATGTTGCGAAATCTGCTTACCACAAGGGGAAAAAACTTCTTAATTATCGTATTTTAAATACAATAAAATAGTATTTTAGATAACTTTGAGCACATGTTTTGATTGTCTGATTTTTTGGCAAAGATTCTCGGGGTTTTTTATAGGGGTAATTTTTTTTCCCTTCCACCCTGGATAATCGAGTTTACTGTACATTTACGAGTATATTCCTACACGAAACGCTATGTGATGGATTTGAAAATGAGTTAGTACAGCTGTCGGCAACCTATAGCACGCGTGCTACTAAGTGGCACGGCATAAAGAATGACAAATAATGAAATTCCTCAATACGTTAATAAAAATAATTTATTTAATACGAACATTTCTGAATACTGTTCTGTTGTGTGTACTAGTGCAATGTATTTTTTTTGTCTGATTCATTTAATTCAAGAGTTCTCAAAGTGATCGATATCGACCCCCTGGGGTCGATTTGATTTTTTTAGGGGTCGATAGTTTCAATAAAAAAAATTGGAGGTCGACGACAGCAAAAATAGACCCCCTTACTGCTGCTATTTGTTTGTTACTTCAAAATATCTCCATAGGTAAAATGATTCCAATAGGTACCTAATTAAGAATATTTGTTAATATTTTTACTTACGAGTACATATTTTGAATTTAAATATTTATTTCATGCATGTCAAAAATTAAAAAAAAAACTGCTCGTATTTTTTTGCTTTAATTTTCGTCAGCGCTGATTTCAATATTAAATGTTGCACAAGATAATGCCATAATCCGTAGTCCTTTTATCGTTTTCAATCCTTAATAACAAGTGATTAAAATGAAACGTTTGATATCTAGTGAAATATTTAATATCGAGTACTGTACAAACTTATTAATTTGAGTAAAGCATTGGTTTCCTAAGAAAGTGGTGTCGTTATATAGCGCACATAACAAAACATTGTCTATGCAAACCATATGGCGTGGTTTCCTAGAGAGCGTTGGTTGTGTCGTTATATAGCGCACGTAACAAAACATTGTCTATCAATGGCGTTGGTTTCCTCGAGTGCGTTGGTTGTGAGTGTAATGTCAAATAGCAATGCTGCCATTTGCATGATGGCCGTGATACCGGAGCAAACAGTCGTGGAACGATTTTTCTCGTGTAACGGACACCGTTTTATAATAAAAAAATAGTGCAAACGTAATTTACACCAGCGAAAATGACGAAATATTGATTGATTTTGTAAGAAATAGTGAAGCTTTATATAATGTGAATAGCAAAGACTATAGAAAAGCCCAGTTGAAACAAAATATGTGGAATAAAGTTTTCAACTGACAGTTGTGGGTTCTCACTTCTGCCGACTGGCGGCGCGCCAGGCGGATGTGACGCAAACTTAATTTAATTTGGACCAGCGAAAATGGCGAAATATTAATTGATTTTGTAAGAAATAGTGAAGCTTTATATAATGTGAAGAGCAAATACTATAGGAAAGCCCAGTTGAAACAAAATGTGTGGAATAAAGTTTCCAACTGACAGTTGTGGGTTCTCATTTCTGCTGTCTGGCGGCGCGCCAGCATCACGTCATGTAACGTGCGCTATATAAGGAGCCCGCTTTCTTAGGAAACCGTAGCTTAAGTAAAGTAAATTACTAGGGGGTCGACGATTTTAAAAGTTTTTGGTAAAGGGGTCTGCGGCCGAAAAAAGTTTGGGAACTCTTGATTTAATTGATACATCTTGTATTTCTCTTGGCACTTGCACTTGGAGTTTTAATTGTATTTTACAAGCATACAGTGAAATTAATTTTTCATTTTCAAAATCTACCGTAAATAAATGAAATGGTAAACATCTATTACATATTGTGTATTAACCACTTAACAGTAGGATTTTTAACACTCGACGTAACACAATGACGAACTGTGAATTAATAAATTCTCTACGAAAATATATTCCGTTCGGAGAAAACAAGTTGACACAAGATCTGCCCAAACGACGCTCGGTAGAAATATTCCCAACAATTCGAAACAAGATTTTCCCGAACGAAGTTCGGGCTCGTCAGTATAAAAATAAACTTCATCCCCGAGTCCCGCTTGGGCAAAACTGTCAAGTGTTTAAAGGCGTATTTTACAATACTCTTTCAAAATCATGATAAACAGTAATTTAAAACAAAAAGTACCATTTAATTTGACCCTCGGTAATTTTAGAAATACTAAACCTAAATTCTTCATACATTTTGTATAACTCACTAGCAAACAATCTTTATTAAGTTGGGCAATAAGGTTGACTTCCAGTACACCTGATAATTAAGTGATTTTAAGGCATAGACAGAGCCGAGATTGCTAACAGGCAAACCTAGGCATTTACCTAGGGAGGCTAAAACAAAGGTGGCACCCAAAGACTAATAAATAAGTTTTTAAAATGTGCACAAGGACGATTTAGATTAATGTTTTATGGAAAGATGCATTCAATTCAGTTCAGATTTAAAATCTAACGATAACCATGACTACTCAATGCTACAGCTTAGCAAACTAATAGTTAAGAAAAAAAAATAGTGTGTTTATCCAAATATTTACAATATTTTATTTATGCACACCGTTCAACTGTTCTGTGGAAAGAAGTTTCTTATTATTGAAACTATTAAAAAGTTATTAAAGATCCATGGTTAAACAAAGCAGACAAAACGCAATAGCTTCTTCTTCTTCCTCTTGGTCTAGGTCGTATGACCTGTTTGTGACAGTGGGCTGTCCTGGGATGATGACATCCAGCTGTCCTTCCATTTTTTCGGCGGCCTTCCTGATTATCTCCTGCTGTTAGGGTTTTCAGTCTTAGCAATCTTCACAAATCTCGTATCCTCCACGCGGTCTACATGATCTCTCTAGAAGCGCCTTCTGCTTCTTTCCCCCCTCACTGTGTTTAACACCACAGAGACTTAATCGTCTCATTTCTGATCCGATCTCTAAGAGTTCTGCCTGCGATGGAGCGTAGGGTTCTCATTTCCGCCACTCGGAGGTTTTTTGTCCTATTGGTATCAGCTCTCACTTCTATCCCATATGTCATGATGGGGCAGATGCATGTCTTATATATCCTGACTTTACTTTCGGTTAGCATGTTTGTTTCTCCATATAGTGTCCCGCAGGCAGCCAGCCAAAGCTGTCGCTTTATTAGTTTGTGCTTGTACTTCACTATATAGGTCACTGTTGCTGGAGATCTCTACACCTAGGAAAGTGAATCGCATGACTTGCTCGATGGGTACATTATTGATAATCAGTTTGCATCTGAGTGGCTCTTTTGATATTGTTGAGCACTTTGTTTTATTATTGACAGAAATCGTCATTTTCTATTTCTTAGAAGCAAAGTGAAATTTGTAGAGCATTTGTAGAACCTCTTATCAACATAATTCTTATACAAATAGAATTTGGCTTTTTTTAAAATCAATTGACTGAAATTGCCTATATATTTTTATAGTCTATTGTAAAAAAAGGCTGGTTGTAAAATTGACAAAATGTTGAATTCATTGTGAATGGTCAAAGTATAAAATAGAAATGTTTTGAAAAGTCTATTGCAATTGTCTCCATCGAATTTATTTAGCGTCTGCCGATCCACAATGATACATGTTTGAATTGATGCCGAGTCCATTTTTTATCCATCGCAATTAACTTTTTATCTAGTTTATTTTTTTTAACATCTTATCATCTTGAGACACTAAGTATTGTGGGGATGACGCTGACTTTTTAACATCTTATCATCTTAAGACACTAAGTATTGTGGGAATGATGCTGACTTTTGATTGCGCTTAAATTATGCATATACTGAATTCTTTTATTTAGTTTTTAGCTTTTCACATGAATGTCAAGAGAGATGCCTGGTTTAGTGTAATGCGGGCTGTCGGTCTGTCGACAGTCTCGTAATGTCATAATGACTGTATATTGCTGAATTATTATATTTTTGTGAAAGTATTAATATGTTTACTTGCAATCCTTACGTCTTGATTAATTTTTTTTAATTGTATCTGTTAATTTATTTACTATGTAATTGTTTTTTTTTTTTTTATGAATTATACATTCACTGCTTAGGGTTTAAATATTTTCATACGGTACTATTGTTAAATAAGTATATTTTTAAATAAAACATCACATAGTTTTGATTTTTTTTATTTACACAATCAATATCAAATACATTTGTGCTCTTTCGAAAAAAGTATATAAAATGACAATTTTTTTAAAAATATTTTATCTTTCTATGAACAGTAGTCCCCACATACACCCACACAAATAAGTAATGTTGAGGTTAAAATATACTGACAGTCCGCAGTACTCAACAGAAGTTAAAATATACTGACAGTCCGCAGTACTCAACAGAAGTTAAAATATACTGACAGTCCGCAGTACTCAACAGAAGTTAAAATATACTGACAGTCCGCAGTACTCAACAGAAGTTAAAATATACTGACAGTCCGCAGTACTCAACAGAAGTTAAAATATACTGACAGTCCGCAGTACTCAACAGAAGTTAAAATATACTGACAGTCCGCAGTACTCAACAGAAGCGCTACTACCGATATTAGATAAGATATTCTAATGTGCATTAATAATGGTTTATAGCCTGATACATTGTACGTTGGATACATTTCTGGTGAAAGTTGTTTAAAAAAATTATGAATTTAAATTTGCAAGTAAAATTTAAACAATTATATCTATTGTAATTTGTTTTTTCAAACACTGTTTATTACACCTTTACATTCGAGTCTTGTTTGTACTCTCCTGATGATGAGGTGAAAGCCTTGAAACCGGTAGGGTTATACGAGTACCGTTACAAAAAGTGGAATAAACAGTGTTTGAAAAAACAAATTACAATGTTTTTAAACCTCCACAATGTTAATGCCTTAACTATAAATAACATAAAAATGTAAAACAGATTTGATAGGCGATCAAAAAACTGTAAATGCAACTCTGAACATATGTTTTGACAAGGTAATCTATCAATTAGATTACCTTGTCAAATATAATTAATAATTAGAATTTTTTTAATTTGAAATATAATTAATTATTTGAATTTTTAGGTACATATATCAAAGGTATAACAAAATTATGAAGGAGACAGTTTGTTTTCAGACAATAATAATGAGTTGCTGAAAGTTATTGGGTTACATATGGAGGATACAACCTGGTGGTTGGTCAAAAAAATGCGGTTACAATCAGATTTGCAGGCTCACCCTAACGTAGGAGGGCATGAGGTGCCGGGCTGTGGATCAACCTGGATGAATGCATTTATTGGTATTAATTTATTCCTGATGGAATGTATAAGGTTATGTTATTACAGGCATGTATATTTTAGTACTTTATAACATATTATGCATTTTACTATTAAAAAATCGCGTGCATTTTGTAGTAGTTGATGCTCCAACAAATAATAAATGGATTAAAAAAACAATCTTAACTATTATCATCAATTAAGAAATGGAGCGTTAAATAAGTGCACTAAAATAAATAAAACACCCTGCAATATGAAATGTGTGTGCAATATTAGGCTTTTGAATGAAAACAAATATAATTGGACTGCCTGAAGTGATACATTAACACTGCACTCTAATGAACTTAATCACCCTATCAGTTCCATTAGGAACACAAGCATGCCATAAAATGACACTCCATGTCCCCCCATGTTACGTAACACCGATGTATGCTGTAGAATGGGCATTCAATTTGTCTAATTCCTCGTGAGTGATAGATAAAACAGCACGGTTCTTGATCAGCTTTCAGTTGACATAATTTATTAAGAAGGTGAATGATAACTTAATTATCAGTCAATGCAAGTGATAGTTAAGTTAGCCTTCCAATTTCGATTCAAGGAAGCTTTTCAACTGGGTTCACTTTAGATTTTTCTTAATTTGCATTTATTTTCTGGCACTTAATAAATACATTATATAAGCACTTTTTGAAGTGATATTAATCACAATGTTGTGTTAAATAGAGTATTTAATAAATACATTATATAAGCACTTTTTGAAGTGATATTGATCACAATGTTGTGTTAAATAGAGTATTTAATAAATACATTATATAAGCACTTTTTGAAGTGATATTGATCACAATGTTGTGTTAGAGTATTGAATAAATACGTTATATAAGCTTTTCAACTGGGTTCACTTTAGATTTTTCTAATTTGCATTTATTTTCTGGCACTTAATAAATACATTATATAAGCACTTTTTGACGTGATATTGATCACAATGTTGTGTTAAATACAGCATTCTTGTAATGATTAAATCTTTCTGAAATTGGGATGGAGTGCAAATTATGCAACATCTACTGACCCCTCCTAATAATAAATAAGAATATTATAAAGAGGAAAATCTCCAATGTTGACAAATATGGTGATTTCTGTTATAAATTTTGAAGATAGAAAATGAGTGATTGGAAAATAAAACTTAATAAATGAATTAAGTACATTGTAATTTATCATGTTGACATTTTACAACCAAAAAAACAATTGTGTATTTATAATAATTTCTAATTCAGGCTCAAATATATTTTTTAATATCTATGATTGTGTATTCGAATGTATTAACATATTGGAAAATTCTTAATCAAGCAATATAAGATTTCTTCTACGGTTGAGTATGGTAATATGAAATGTTCTAATATAATATTACATGTCTACGATTTGCAACCAGTGGTGTAACTATTTATTATATTTTGTTAACTAGATAACAAAACAATTATTGAGTTACTTTTGGCAAAAGGGGATTTAAAATTATGAACAATAAAAAGTGGAGCCAGATTTTTTTTGTAGGTATAATATTTTATGGATGTGAGAGTATCATGATAATTAACTATGAAGGTTCATTTGATAATTCAAAAATATAGTTAACTTTATTTTAGTAGTTTTTAGCCTAGTTGGTAAGTCTTCCGACCCGGAGATACGCATTTTATTTCTGTTGGAACTCAGCTTAAAAAAAGGTCCAGTTTTCCTTAAGGCCTTTCTGGTAGCTTGGGAGAGATTGCCACATAGCAGTAAACCCATCATGGTTTACTGTATACAATGAAAGTGAAATATAATACAATTTTCAAACAAGTATTTTGCTACAGGATCTAAGAAACATCCAGCTAAATACGATCCGGGGCATTTGCAGAACTGGAAAAAACTTTGCGAGTTGTATATAAATAGTAGAGGGATTAATAGCGGCTACCCACTAAGACAGAGGCGGTCAACGCAAAACTCAACTAAATATTTAACAGAAGATAAAAATGTCTTCCAATATCCCCGTCACATGAATTTTCATTAACAGCAGGAAGACATACATACAGTTATGAAAAATGGAAGGAGCCCACGCAAATATCGGAAGAGAAACCAACATGAATGATGATGCCATTATCAGAAGATCCAGGATATTAACTACCAAGGTCATGCTGCACCTTAAATAGCCTAAGGTGTGGAAATAATCATAGTCTTCCCCATACACCACTTGGATCTTACTTATTCTCCATTGTCTGACTGTAGATATCTAGACTACAGATCATATTGTGGAGTCATATTTAATATATGTTTTCCCCGGAGTACTAGATGACTTTAAACCGCCTGACAATTCAAGAACCTAACTAGACAACTCAACATCCATTTGTGAAGTGGATAGCCTATTTGGTGGTAAATTTTCAACAAATTAGGAAATAAAAATGGATACAAATACTCAAGTGAAGATACCCCTCTCACATTCTACATGGTAAACCACTGTTTGCAAGATTTGCTTTCTGCTATTTATATATTATTGGTATAGAACATAGGATTCTTACAATTATATTTATTTATGTATCTGTAAAAAATTGCTGATAAAACCTAGAGATATTATATATTGTAAAGAGAACACAGATCTTACATTCCTATTGCATATTCATTCTAATTAAGTATTTAATGATTAAATAAAAATAAGTATAAATAGATACCATTTAAACCAGGCTGGCCAACCCGTAGCCTTTCGGGGCGTTTTGTGCGGTCTCCGAGCATTTTTTATAAATCATGAAGGAAATAACAAAACATAAAAATCTTATTTAAATGTGACCCAAAATGACAAATAATATATATATATAGACAAAGATTAAAAAGAAAATACAATATACGTACATATTTATTTTTTATGTGTAATAAGTATCCAAAATAAGTTATATTTATTTATTTAAGTATTTATGTAATATGACACTCATAATGTGAAAAGGATTTATATTCAATAAAAAAAAAATGCAATAATGTGTACCCTCACGGTTCAGTGGCTAAGTCGTTTGGCTCATGAACTAAGGGTTCAATTTCCGGTGGTATGACAATTATTTCCGTTGTGATTCCGGGCTGGTAAGATCGAATATATCCTTTGGTGGCACTTTGTAGCAATATATTAACAAGCCGAAGTATCCTCGATAAAGTGCTCATGGTATGATAGTGATAGGGTCATGAAAAAAATACAAAACAGCCCTATATAAATCAGAAGAAATCTTATGTTACCTCATTTTAAGGGATTCAAATTTTGATATGCCTATTGATTAAAAAAATACATATGCAGCCCATGAGTCTTTACCCAATATAGGTTTTGGCATGCAGCTCAGAAAGATTGGCCACCTCTGATTTAAACCCTCAATGACAGGTTTATCAAACACGTGGCTCGGGGGCCACATGTGGTTCACTAATAAGTATGTGGTCCGCCGAGACTTCATAATTTTTTTTTGTTTTGACTATAAGACGTAAAAAATGTTAATTAGTTGCTTTGAAGTAAAGAAATTTATTTTTATTTTGCTCTTTTTTAATATTGAAAACATTCGGCCCTCAGCCTAAAGCCAAACAGCTTATGTGGCCTGTGGTGTAAAACGAGTTTGACATGCCTGCCCAATGGGATAGTATTAAATAAATTGGTTACAATATGTCATAATACTAGGAAAATAGTACTTTTTTTTTATGCCTGTAAAATGGCTAAAATATGTATTCTTGTTTAATGTATTATACAGATTCCATGATAAAAAAAGTTGATACAAAATATTGAGTTCACTTTTAGAAAAAAAAACATTTAACATAAAAAAAATTATAATCTTGCATTGTGGACCAAACTAAAAGATTGTTCAATTTTTTTGTCATATCACATAAAAAACTATCTACCTACTTAGTCCTACTTAATTTTTTTTTACAAAAAAAAATTGGTATAAAAACCGTTAACAATCACGGTTGCTGACTTGTTAATCAACCAAGTATTTTGCAGTATATTATAGAAAACTCAACATTTCTATGAAAAAATATATATATGTACTCAAAATATTATTAAGGGGGTATTCTCATTTAGAATTTTCAAAATATCGATTTTTTTTTCATTTTATTTTTCTATAATCCTTTTTGAATAATTTGCAGTAACAAATGTTAAACAATCTTGAAAATTCGAAAAGTTATGAGGGTTTATAGTCGAGCGCATGCCGGTCGAAAAATGTCCTTCGCAGCTGTCGGGTCGTCTATTGTTATGGCAGTAGCCTTATTTTCCAAGAATTCTCGTCCAATAGTATTTCTTGGAATGAATTGATATTTAGTTTGTCATGACGAGAAGTGTAAAAAGGGGATTTTTAAACAAGTTTATATGACCCTAGAATTGCTGATTAACAGTAAGTTGAAAATATTTACTTTAATTAGTGTAAAAATCGCACTTCCTAAAAAATCTTTTTTTTAAACTATTTCCCGTAATATCTCCTAAACCAATTAACCGATTTTAATGAATAAGTACTTATTATTGTTATACCTCTCTTTATAGCCAGTACTAGAATTATTTCAATCGATTTATTTTTTCGATTTTTTTCACTCTGAAGACAAAAAAAATTTAAAAAAAATAGATTTTTAATTTCAGCAAGCCGCCATTTTTTTAAATTATTCTAGTACCGGCTATAGCCACATGCTTTTTGAGAAAAACAGATTTTTTTTTAAATTTTCAGTCGAGTACAACAGCCACAATTACGTGCATAATGTACCCCCTCCATGTACGGGCGGCCTTACTTCCGACTTAATAACAAAAATATTATTTTTTTTGTCATGAAATTTAATGAAAATATTCTTAAAAGATAAATAAATATGTCTAAAAAAACAATTTTAAAAAATAATTCGTTCACTGAAAAAAATTATCTTTAAAATCGTCGATTTTTCGGACCATGAAATGAAAATACCCCCTTAAATTATGTTTTTAATCTTAAATGAATTCTACATTAAAAGTGACAAAAGAGTTCTACAAAGTTAAACCAGAAAGCTATGTATGATAAATCACATTAATAATAATAAAAGTGTTTTTTTTTTAAAGCACAGTAACTTTTTAAATCTGAAGAACATTGACTAATAAATAATTTATGAACATAAAATTATTGAATAAATTAAGAAAAACAATCAATTGATTGGATATAAAGTTACTGACACAAATTTGGATCCTTCTAAATTCATCATTTGAACAGTATTCACACTCAGAATTTGAGATGATGCTTAGCATCAAGTATCACAGAAATAGAAAGAGAATATTAATAAAATATTAGAATATTAATAAAATATTATTAATAAAATATTACGTCAAGTAATTTATAGCATTGGAGTCGACAGAGGATAAAGTGCTAAACTTTCCTATCAAGAGATACTTTTTCCCCTCCTCCACACAAAAAAACATCTCATCATACAGTTCCTTCTGTTTTTCTTACTCCTTACATTTCCTTCTTTCAAAATTTCAATCACCCGGATCCCTATACTTTTCTTGGTCTTTCTTTATCACGACTCCCACTCACGTTAGCACCGTAAATTTGTTTGTGCCTTTAGTCACCCTTCTATAGATGTCAAAATCACCTCAGTATGCTCTTTTTCACGCTATGTTTCATACCAGTCTATAGGTCACATTCATCCTTAATATCAACATTTATTATTCTTCCACATATCAAATATTCTTCAGCAAGAAAAAAACTTTATTTAAAATTTATATTGTACCACAGCTCTTTGAGAATTTATGTTCGACTACTCTGCACCAGGACAACAATAAATTAAGATGAAAAAAGGAACCACCTGGAATCAAACCTATGATGCCAGATTGCTATGAAAGCAAGCTAACCACTGGACAATGACCAAACATTTTTATCACCCACTAAGTTATATCAATTGACTGAAGCTGTGTTTGAGAGACTGGGAATACGACATCATTTTGTATAAGAGCCTTTAAATATAAAACTGCTAAATTGAAACCTGCATGAACATTGAAATTATTCATCAGAGTTCGTCTTTACGGTAGGAAGATTAAATTATCAAATAATTTTAATGTAACAAAAGTCAATCACAATCAAAGCTGTCATCAATTTTTTAGCATGCTCAATTGTTTGTCCATTCTTGACAATTTTTAATGATATAATTTTGCATATCAAAGCAGACGAAAAGAGAGCCACTAAAAATCAGGCCTAAATCTCAAATTGGGATTTATCCTCACATTTTATTTACCCACCCTTTTTTCACTTATCCTTTGACTATACTCATAAAAATACAAATTAAAGCATTCAGCATTAAAAAAATACATACATTTAATATCATAGGAATAGTATTATGGTATTTAAAAAAAATTGTGATTGATAATCTATCAAACATTAAAAACCACATACTTTAAAATACAAGCAATGAAATGGTTAGTTATTTTAGATATTGAATAAAGGCCGGCCGGCAGTTTTGGTACATTCCTGGTAATGTCAAAACTTATTTTTCAGCCCTGATCGATGAACAAAGATTATTTAACAGCATCACCATAGTAATGAATAAACAATTTTTATTTTAATACCATTTTAATATTTAATAGCCTTGGTCGTAGTCAGACTAAATAAACAATATCCCTAAAAATGAAATTCTAGAAAGACAGTCCAAAACCAGCCACGACTGAATAAATGAGATAAAATAAAAATATAATATTTTAATAGCATATATTTTAAATTAAGCTTTCATTTATAATTTATGTTAAAAAAGAGAAATTCCAACGTATAAACAAAAATTCACATACTCAAATTTACATTTGAGTTATATTTTTGACTAAAGGATTTACAAGCAAATTGTGAAAAAATCTACATGCTCTAAAACTTCCATCAAATTGTAATGGTTGGTACTTATTATCTTTTTTGTAATTTAGTTTTAATGCATTATTAATCTTAAAAACACTTTTTAACATGTTTAGCAACTGAGGACATGCCTCGCGAGTCAATACAAACATAAACCCAGTGCACATAACACACCAGGCGAGTCCTATTGATAATATGTTTGTGTCTGCAAAATTTCTCAGCATTGCATGTATACATATGTAAAATTTTATTCATAGTGATTGTGTTAAGCTTTAAAAATAATGCCTGATTTTTTTTTTCACAATGTAGTTGAAAGTCATTTAATGAAAAATTTAACTCTACAACATTAAAACCAAATCAATAAATAATATTTTTTATACATTTCCTTGAATTGTGAGTTTTCTAAAAGCATTTGAGACATTCTAACAGGCTCTGTTAAATATCTCCGATTTTGTGACAAAAATGTTAAACATATTTATTTATGGCATTTGCAAAATTTTACATAACGCCAATAAAACGTACAAAACATGCAAACAGACGAGTTCCAGTAAATTTATTGTCACCTTCATTTTTATTATTTTTATTTATTTATTTTACACATGACAAGAAATATACACAATTTGAAAAAACAACAGGTAATTTAATTTGGACACACAATTTTAATGGATCTGGGTTTGTTGCCTTTCATTTGTCGCGTCCCCAGTAAACTAGGCCTGTATCTCACTGAGGAAAATTGTTTGTTTGTTTACCAATTAATACTTAGAAGTAAGTTATAAAAATTAAACTTTGTCACTTTTTATGTTTGCAAAAATCATAAACAAATCTTACTGATAATATTTAAAGTGAAAAAAAGAATATATATATATAATATATATATATATATACATATACATATACATATACATATACATATACATATACATATACATATACATATACATATACATATACATATACATATACA
>OX463843.1:29016182-29262025 GCA_949825065.1 Odontocerum albicorne | reverse complement strand
ATATATATATATATATATATATATATATATATATATATATATATATATATATATATATATATATATATATATATATATATATATATATATATATATATATATATATATATATATATATATATATATATATATATATATATATATATATATATATATATATATATATATATATATATATATATATATATATATATATATATATATATATATATATATATATATATATATATATATATATATATATATATATATATATATATATATATATATATATATATATATATATATATATATATATATATATATATATATATATATATATATATAGTATATATGTATATATGTATATATGTATATATGTATATATGTATATATGTATATATGTATATATGTATATATGTATATATGTATATATGTATATATGTATATATGTATATATGTATATATGTATATATGTATATATGTAAGATTGCAAGGATGAGAATGGGAAACAGGATTGACTAGAGAAGGCATGTCTCTGAGGTTAAGGTCCTTTACAGTTGTCAAGTATAGCGGGATCTTAACCTCAGAAAGTAAGTCAATATATTGTAATATTTCAAACACTAATTCAAATAAAATATAATTAAGCAATATCACAAAATCCACTTAAAGTTATATAATTGATTGAACAACGATTATTATCCTCGAGCTCCGTGACAAAGAGTAAATAGAATTACTGCATTATTGTTTAGCAGTTAAAAATATATAACAAATTCAAATATGATTTTTATTTTAAAAAAATATTTAAAAATTTTATTTGAACAGAAAATGTTTTGTATTAAAATTTTAAATACATATAAGAATAATAGGGCAATATAAAACATTATTTATAGACTAAAGGTTTAAAAAATACCCTCTCAATCAAGTCATATTAAATTATAGAAGCAAGACTACTCAGTTGAAAAACTCCAATTTTTAAATAAATAGATATATTTATTAAAAACAATATTTTTTTTTTAATCACTTTTCTGACTTTCCAAAAATTAAATAAAGGTAAAATATTATTGAAACTTCATATTTTATAATTTTGCTGCAAAAACTCAACTTTATACCTAGTTTAAATATGGATAAAAATATAATATCACCAATAGATATGAACTTAATTAATTCATGTTTTCGGCCTGATGAGGAAAATTGGCTTTGTGAATATCATAATCCTCGTTCTCATCTGAAAATTGAAAAAAGTACTATGTTAGTATTTAATAAAATATATTTTTTGGATATAGTGTGGGGTTATTAAAATATTCACTAACAAAAGTTAATATTTTAGTTGTTACAATGATTATACAATTCACTAACAAAAGTTAATATTTTACTTGTTGCTAGGTGCTTAGGATGTAACACATCGATCAATAAGTCCCGGGACTAACTACTAGAACAACATTTGTTTGCCAAAATTCTTCTTTATTCATCAACATAGTCGCCTTCAAGAGAAATATATATCCATTCCAACGCTTTCCTAAATTTTCTATGCCAGCCGTGTAGAACGATTTATCTTTGGTTTCAAAATAGGCGTTAGTTTCGGCAATCACTTTGTAGGGAATACCGACGTGATCCCTAAATATTGTCAACATGCACGGTCAACGACCGATGAATCAACCTTTGAATATGTACAAAGATCACATACCAGAACGTCAATAATGTTTACACGCAAATAATATTTACGTCGCATTCCACGGTAGAGAGAGAACGCATCGCGTGTCTCACCGTTTCGGCAATAAATACTCTACCCACTATATCATTGGCAACGTCTGCGACCACCTCGGAACGCACAGGAGTGAGATCAAGATATACCGCGGACGCATTCACGCGCCCCGTTCTGAAATTGTATATATACCTACTTATCGACAAATAAAGAGCACTTGTTATTATTCACTTGACCATTCATCGCTGTTTACTATTTATCGATTATTCACTCTCACTTTTTCGCATTCCTGAATCGACATATTTTATTTTAAATACAAAACAAATCAAAATCATCACGACGTATCAAGTAAAGCACCCCGCTAAATTGATAACCCCGAACGAAAAGGAACACAGAATTCGACTAAAGCGAATACAGAGATGTCAGCAACATCATCATCAGCACGTCCTACTAGGACACCCGCTAAAACTTCATCATTGGAGCCAAATCTCTTTCCCTGGAGCATCTTTTTGAGGTCTGCGAACAGCCAATATTCGCTGGGGGCCAAATCTCGAGAATACGGTGGGTGCAGAAGCAATTCGAAGTTCAACTCGTGCAATTTGGCCATCGTCACCATAGACTTGTGACACAGTGCATTGTCCTGATGAAAGAGAACTTTTTTCTTCTTCATATGGGGCCGTTTTTTTGCAATTTCTGCCTTCAAACGCTGCAATAACGCTATGTAATATTCGCTATTGATGGTTTTTCCCTTTTCAAGGTGATCGATGAATATTATATCATGCGCATCCCAAAATACAGATAACCTTCCCGGCCGACTGTCGACTTTCACCGGTTGCTCTCCACTCAGCTGACTGCCGATTTGATTCCGGAGTATAGTGGTGGATCCAAGTTTAATCCATTGTCACACGCCGACGCAAAAACTCCTGTTTACAGCGCTCTGAATCATCAATGCGTTGTTGTTTCTGTTCCATTGTGCGCAAATGTGGCACCCATTTCGAAAAAAGCTTTTTCATGACCAAATGTTCATGCAAAATAGTGTAAACACTACCAAATGATATCTTCAGGATGTCAGCTATCTCACGCAACTTTACTTTGCGATTTTCCATCACGATTTTGAGGGTTTTTTTAATGTTTTCTGGTGTAACAGCCTCATTTGGAATCAGTCAAGAGTTTTAATTCAACCAGCAGCTCTTGAATTTAGAAAACTATAAAAAAGAATGGTCATTATTTACTAATATCACCTTTTATAAAACAATTAATTCTTAATTGTTTTAACCTGTATTTCCCGTCCTGTTCAAAAGAGTTAAGGCCCTTCCAACAGGCATAGCACCTGGAAGACCCGTTCTTGCGTATGTGATTGAGAACAGTTCTTGCCGGCGCAGTCTAGTCTAATTGTTAGGAAAATTTAATGATATCTTTGTAGTAATACTGGACAGCTCACAACTCCTCAAACAAGTCTGACAACGTATACCAGGGGACGCAGATTTCTTATGCTCAACTTCTTACACCCGAGCATACCCATCAGAAACCGAGTAGGATACAGCCATGGATAGACAAACTCACTCATATAGAGATATTGTTGATATTTTTTTGTACCTTCTCCACCATGAGTGAGTTGTGCGCCTCCAGAAGGCTCCAAATGCAAGCATTACTTTCTAGTTTGCTATGGATCAATGAATTTTGAGCGTTTTGAGCACCATTTGGTTTTCAAACGACTTAGAGATTCTTATTACAAATCCTAGAGTTTTATTAGCTGAATTGCACATATAGTAAAACCCCGTTTTTACGTGCCCGGAATTCACGTTTTCCCGCTATTTGTGTTCGATTTTTAGAATCCCATTTTATTTTAGTACATTTAGTACCCCCTTTTACGTTTTTATTTCCCGCAATTTACGTTTGAATTATTTAAAATGCAAATCAATTTATAAACATTTTAATTAAACGCGCGAAGATTTAAAATATTTGAAATGAATATTAGGAAGCAGAAATATGTTGTTTCTATTTATAGGCACGTGTGCGCCTGCAGCGCTCATGGTTACACGAGTTGTGGAATACGATGCAATTGGTGGGAAATTTAGCGAATCAAAGGCAGGCAGACTGTGTAGCCAGGTCAATCTATGCTTGTGTTTTAAATGTGTCGGTCGTATGCATACCATACAATTTCAATTATCGTATGTCAATTTACATTTCTTTCATTTCTGTTAATTTTTCGTTGAATCCCTTCAAATAATGTCTCAGCAAAAAAAAACATTAACGATTCAAGAGAAAAGGAAAATTCTCGAAAAAGTTAACACACGTTGGTTCACGTGTTTCACTAGCGCGTGATTTGGGGATACCCATTACAACTTTGGCTACGATAGTAAAAAATCGCGAATCGATTGAAAAAAGTGCGATGCAATGTGGTACCATAGCGAAAAAACGCATGTACATACGACCTTCAAAATACGATGAAATGGAAGAAATCCTCAAAGAATGGTTTGTCAGTTCGCGTTCTAGCAATATGCCAGTCAACGGTCCATTAATTCGAGATAAGGCCCTGCACATTGCGCCTCGATTAAATATCGAAGGATTTACTGCATCAAATGGCTGGATAGATCGTTTCAAGAAGAGGCATTCTGTGGTGTATAGATCAGTTTGCGGGGAATCTCGAAGTGTTGATTTGGAGATCGCTGAAGATTGGAAGCAGACGAATGTTCCTACTCTAATTGTGATAATATCTGAAGTTATGGATATCGATGATATAGTGGACAGTCACATCCACGACAACTTATCCGACGAAGAATTATCTGGTGAAGAAGAGGTAAACTTAAACCTTCCAATTCCAACAAAAGAAGATGCTATGAGGCATATTGAAGGCCTTAAAAGCTACTTTACTAGCATTGAAAATGTACAAGACGAAACTTTCTTATCGATTTATAAGATCGAAAGAGCTGTAAACCAGCACAAAAATATGTACCAAACCGATTTGCGTGATTATCTAAATAAAAATCATTTTCAATTTTTTTTCTAGCCCCGAATCTACGTTTTCCCGCTAATTACGTTTTTTTTTATCAGTCCCTTCAAAAACGTAAAAACGGGGTTTCACTGTAAGTGGAACAAGACACCCAGATCTTTAATATCGTATGTGCGGGGTAAAGGTATAGATTCTAGTGTATATCTATGAAAATTCAACACGTGTGAGCGATGATATGACATTATTTTGCACTTTGATGCATTAAAATATAATTTATTATTGTGACTCCACTCACTCTTGAGATCTGACTGTATAAGCAGTCAGTATAGGAATCAATTTTCTTAAAGTTTTTGAGGTTATCAGCAAAGAGAAGAAACATGGATTTTTTTATAACTCTACCTATATCATTAATAAAAATAAGAAATAAGGCAGGTCAAAGATTAAACTCTTGAGGAACAGGCAGTGAAATAATCAAAGTTGTAGATTCCATGTGAAACAAATTGCTTTCTTTCAGTAAGATAATCTGACACTAGTCTTAGTAAGTTACCTGGGATCCCAAGTTTGCTCATTTTTTCTAATATGTATTTTTTATGATTAACACGGTCAAATTTTTTTGCAAAGTTATGGCATGAACAATCAATCTGATTGCCACTATCTACAGCCCTCGAGACATAGTCGGTGAAGACCATCAGATTGGATTCAGTCGATCTACCTCTTCCAAGAAGGCCAGCCAGCCATGCTGCTCATCAATTATATGTATACGAGTCCACAAACGACCTTAGTGTGCGATCCATAAACATTTCTAAGAGCTTAGTTATTGAAGAGAGTATGGTGATAGGTCTGTAGTTGGTTACATTGTTCTTAGAACCATTTATAAATATGGGAATAACTCGAGTTTTTTTCCATTCACTTGGAAAAATATGGACTCGGAAGACAAAATTAAATATGTAAACAAGAGGTGCTGAAATCAATGCAGTTCAGGCAGTTGAAACACACAAAAGTTTGTTTTGAATCCCCCGTGCCCCATTCACGCCATTTAAGTCAAAATCGCCAAGAATTACAAATTTTCTATCTCGTATGTAATTTGCATGAGCTAAAATATTGAATCACAAGAGCGAGTACTTCTCCTCAGTTGTGTTTGGGGGGAAATAAACAACGCAATACAAATATTACAAAAAAACTGTTTACAGTGATTTTGACCCAGAGATTTTCATTACCCGTTTCTAAGAATGACATTCGTTCAGCAAGAACCGAATTAGTTTCTCAATTCCAGTAACACGCAGCCACCACGATTGGTGGAGACTCCATCAGCGGTGAAATAACTAGGTGAAATATAACCAAAAATATAGAATAACAAATAAAATCAGCCAATGCAAATATAATACAACAAGATTCTGCATCCTCAATGTTGGAACTATGAATGGTAAACAGAGAGAGCTAGCTAGGAACTGAAAAGGCGACAAATAGATATTGCATGCATACAGGAAACAAGATGAAAGGGCTATAAGGTTAGAGAAATCGGCGAAGGATACAAACTCCTATACTGCGGTAGTTCTAATAACAAGAATACAGTCGTCACAATAATATTAAGTGAGAAACTCAAAGAAAATATTATACAAGTTACACAAAAATTAGATAGGCTTATGTATGTGAAGGTGACCGTTGAAGGTGAACCCATAAACTTTGTTTGAGGATATGCACCCCAATCTGGATGTAACACAGAAGAAAAAGACTCTTTCCTAAAACAACTGGGAGATACCACAAGCGGAATCCCAGAGGGTGACGGGATTGTTATAGGAGCTAATTTAAATGGCCATGTTGGTAAAGACAGTAAGAAATACTTTGAATGCCATAGGGGGTGGGGTTGCGGTGAGCGCAACGAAGAAGAAGCAATACTCAAATTAGCAAATTGATAATCAATAATATACTTTTTAAGAAACAGTATTACCATATAAGAGTAAAAACAACAAGATACAATGATCACATAATGACTAGATGAAAAGACTGCAAAAATGTTCTAAATCGCAAAGTAGTCCCTGGAGAAGCAATGGCCCTGGAACATAGACTGATAGTAATAGACTTAAAAATAGTAAAAAAAAGAGTTAAACAGAACAAGAAACAAGCTGATAAAAAGATTAAATGGTTGGCTGCATCAAAATCAACCCAAAAAAGTTAAATTCCACTATGAAGTGACCATAAAAATCATTATAGAGTAAAAATAGGCAAACCTAGAAGAGGTAAATGAAGTGTGGACTTGGCTAGTGAATACAATTGAAAAACATGGAAAAGAGATCTGTGGAATTGTACAAAAGGGGAGAAATATATAGAGAAAGATGGAACGAGGTGGTGGAAAGACGATGTGCAACAGAAAATAAAACATAAAAAAATGCTCTTTAAAAGATGACGGAAAAAAAACAGAGGAAGAGTATAAGAAATGCAAAAAGAGAAGCCCTTAAAGCGGTTTCAACCACCAAATTTGAAGCATATAATAAACTCTATAATAGTCCAGAAGAAAGAAGTGGAGAAAATAAAATAGCAAAAAGAAGAAACAAGCAAACAAAATATATGGGAAATATAAAGTGCATCTGAGATACAAATGGAGAAGTTTTGATTGATGAAAATATCAAATTTTGATGAAGTCAGTATTATTCAGAATTTTTAAATGAAAACCTATCCAACAAGTACCACTAAGTAACAACATCTTAGAAATAATACCTAGAAAGGTAGAAATAGTCTTTAAAGCAATGAAATTACAGAAAGTCACAAGACCTGATAACGTTCCTATAGAAACGTTCCAAGCTGGATGAAAAACTGTAATTAAATATGTGTGTAAGATATTTAATGATATTCTTTACCAAAGCAAGATGCCGGACATATTAAAGAACAGTGTACTTATACCTAAATTTATAAAAAAAGGAGACATACAAGAATGCAAAAACTATTGCCCAATAAAGTTAATGTGTCATACTATGAAATGGTTCGAAAGATCATTGAAAATAAACTAAGTGAGCTGGTGGGGAAAATATCGGAGTGCAAATTTGGGTTTGTATCGGGATAAAGCACAATCAATGCAATGTACATGCTGAGAAATACCCAAATAAAGTACTGAAACACTAGAAAGCCGTGACACGTGATTGACCTGGAAAAGGCGTACAATAGAGTCCCCAGGGAACTAATATGGTGATCACTTCACAGCTTAAATATCCCAGAGACATATGTCCGCTTTATCAGAGATGTACAATGATAGTAGAACAATCATTAGGACGACATGTGGAAACAGTGACCCGATCAATATTACAGTTGGACTCCACCAAGGATCAAGCCTTGAGCTCACTCTTGTTTAATATAGTCATGGAATGCCTGAGAGGAATCCACAAGAACATGTTTTTAGATGACACAAATTCCAATCCGAAAACCTACTAAGGACACATTTATTCAAATATCTTGGCTCAATCATTACAACAGATGGTGAAGTGTTCCAGGACGTAAAAACAAAACAGAATAAAAATTGGCTGGAACAAATGAAGAGAAATGATGCGGGTTATGTGTGACAGAAGACTACCAATAAAGCTTAAGAGCAAGACAGTGATCAGACCTACTATACAACATGGGGCCGAGTGTTGGCCACTAAAGAAAAAAATAGGAATAATTGCTTCATGTTACAGAGATGCGTATGCTATGGTGGCCACTGGGCATCACTAGATTGGACATGATCTGAAATGAACGAATTCATGAACAATGAAAGAAGCGCCAATAGTAGATAAAATTCGGAAAGCATGACTACGCTGGTATGGGCACATGCAATGGTGGGATTAAGGGTTCACACTAAAGACAGCCATGAATTGGGAACTCCCAAATAGATGCAAAGGAAGACCCAAGAAGAGCCTAAAGAAAGTGGAGGAGGACATAATGATCAGACATTCCCCGAGTGATTGGCGCGATTGAGAGATTTGGAGGAAAAAGGTTCAAACAGCCGACGTGCATATAAAAAATTCATCAAGTAACTTACCATCATCTTCCTCGGGAATATTTTGTAAAGCAGGTTCAACCTGATCGAGACTAATATTTACATCATTAAAGTCTGGATTATCCATATGCTTTGTGTCCTTGTGCTTTTGGACAATATTTTCAATCAATAAGTTTTTGTTATTACGCAGTCTATCATAAGAATCCTGATCATCAGGAAAGTAAATGAAATTCTGTTTTTTATCTGCAATCGGAGGAGGTAGTCTCTCCAAAGCCTCCTCTATTTTGTTGTCTCGAATGTTTTTATCCATATTTTTGTTATTCACATTATCATGGAATACTTTTGCTTCGTATCGATTTGGAGGCTGAATGATATCATCACTGTTATGGTTATTTAAAGGAGCATTCGAGAATTTATTTTCTCTAATATTGCCTGCATACAGATCCTGTTTTTGGTTGTAGTCTGTATTTTTGCGTTTCTCATCATTGACTAATAATTCAGGTGCGAACCCAATTGGTATCAGCCTTAATTTACCATTGTGTGCGCTGGCTTCTGTAGAATTCTGAATTGAAATTGATGTGGAATGTTTTGGAATATCTAGTTCTTTAGTTGTTTTCTTAGAAGTAACTAAATTTTTCAAATCCATTTGCACATTAGCTGGAGCTTGAGATATCTAAAAACATAAATGTAATAAAAACATTAAGTAAAATAATAAATAATTGGTACTTGGTTACTTTTCTATAAAATTTTGTGGTATCATAATTCGTTGATTATCACAATTAGTTTCAAAACTGCCTTCTTCTTCAGGTTAACAATGATTCTTTTCATATAAAAAAATTAAGTTTTTGACCTGGACCTCAATCAACGAGGACTAACTAAAAATATGTAGATATCATAATGGAGAAGGATTAACTTTTTTTGTGGAGACCTCCCTGTAGAGTGTAAAATAATAAGTAATTTTTGTGGAGACCTCCCTGTAGAGTGAAAAATAATAAGTAATTTTTATATTTCATAAAAAAATATTACATTTTTTTTTTATTCAACATAAAAACTTGCATGAAAACTTTGAGGCCGATAATCGGCCCCATGGGATTAAAAGGGTTAATAGTTTTTTAAAAACTATTATCACTTTTTCTTGCATCTTTATATGGAAGATATGTTGCACACAGGGAACTTTGATATAATAATTTATGGTCAATTATTTGTACACATAGACTTTATCCCTAAATTGAAATATGTGAGCATTAAATATTAACAAACCTTATAATTCTTTGGATCACTGCTCGGTTTGTCTTTCGGTTCGACTACCACATTATACACATTTTCACGTATTTGAATCTGTTTACTAATATTCTTCGTTTCAATCTTTGATGGAGGATAGTTGAATGGAGATTGTTTTCTATTTCTGGAGTTCATTTGCAATATCTGCAAAAAAGTATTTTTTTTTCAATATTATTCACATTTTCCATAATATATCAACACTTCCATCTCTATCCCTTTCAAACCATGGTCTAATATGATAAGAACGGAATAGATGGAAGTGAAAATGTTGGGTGTTCCTTTTCACTTTTACTATTGCAGATTTTTTCACTGATAATTGAGTACCAAACAGTGGCATAAATAAAAGAATTTGGCCCCAATGCAAAATAGCAAAAAGGGCACCTATATAAATATTTATATACTATGTAAAAATATTAAAAACTATGTGGTTTTATCCAATAAGAAGAACAAAATTGACATTTGTCTCCTATTACACTTACACATTCATGAAAAAAAATTTATTGTGGGGTCCCTAACAATTAAGGAACCCTGGGCTATAGCCTCTTTAGCCCTATAGTGAGTCCAACCTTGCTCACAACTGGAAAAAATGCCTTTCTTCAATTTACGCCGATTGTCGCTTTATCATTATCACAATCACATTAAAATATTTTTTACTTTATATTTATTGACACTTTCTTCATAAGTGTATGGAGTCCAATATATGACTTTGTCCCCTATTACTCCTTTACTTCGTGAACCTTATTTTCTTAATCATACAGAAATTAGATTTTCTTTTCATTATTTATCATATTTCATTATTTGACATATTTTTCAGAAACGAAAAAAAAAAAACATTGTGGTATAAAGAAATATGATTATTGTAATATTTTTTTCTGAAATCCTTATGATTTCATTGACAAACGAGTGAAATTCAAAGAAATTGAAACAGTCCCGAGTGAAATTATGTTTTTGTTGGTAAGAAAAAGCAGCTTGCATAGAAGAACTGTACTATCCTGGATTATCTTCAATATAAATATATTATTTTCCAAGTGGAAAATATCCATGAAGGGGTTTAGTTCATGGTGAAAATCTATAATGCTTATATCATAAATATATTTATGGGATTTAAATAAAATTATACCTCGACTTGCTGACGTAAATATAATATTTCCTTCTTGGATTCTTCTATTACAGAATTTAAACGAGTTTGGGATTCTGCCAATGAAGCCTGAAAAAAAAAAACTTAATCAATACATTTGAAATGACAAAAAATCCTTAAGCAGAAAAAATATTTTTAAATTAACAATATCATTTGATTTTTTTTTATGCCATTTAGTAACCAAAGATCACTACAAGGGCACCAATAGCTTTATACAATTATTTTGCCTACACTCAAGAGTAATTCACCTATCCCATGATATAGAGCCAGCCCCAACAAAAGACCAATCGAGGTATTTCAATTCGAGACCCGGTCTATTCGCCCAAGGGGTACATTCACACAATTCTGTCATGTACTGCGGCTTTCAAACCATTCAGAGTTTTGAACATCGTAAGATAAAGTTTAAATTCCATCCTTGCCAAGTAATTAAAACTGGTGAAGCTCCTTCAGCAGCAGCGTTATTCGGTAAATTTTGCTTACAACAAAGTCAAGTGTACCGCTTCTTTGAAGACTTTACAACCGGTCAAACAGTATCTTAGGTAGCCCAATATGCACTCCATTGCAGTAATCAAGTTGAGGGACTATGAACGCATTTACAAGAGTCCTGATCTAATTTAATGGAATGCATATCTGTAATGCCTTAACACATTCACTGCGTATAAAATATCATACAGAGATGCTGAAAATTCGCGAATTTTTGAAAACCCATAACTTAGTTAAAAATCAAATTCTACTTTCTATTGAAACATCGTATACAAGTGTATTCCTTCGTGTCTTCAAAACACATGAAACCGGCGATGAATCCTTATCGGGAGACGTTTATGAGTGCACTCAACATTCAAGGCTATTTTGTATGGACACGGGAGCCGTGTTCGACGCAGTGAACGTGTTAAGTTGAAAATAGTTTAAGATAATCTTTCTCAAAATCAATAAATCTTGTATTGAAGGTAACAGATATAGTTAAACAAAAAGGGGTGTACGAGAAGGTATTTTATTTAGAATATTTAACATTAAATTGATCCTCGCTGCGTGTGTTTCTACCTCCTATCCCGAGGCTCTCTTCAGGCGGAATGATCTTGGTTTGTTATGAGAGTAGTGATTATATATCAGACTAGTGACATATTACTTTACTATGGACTACCCACAACAAAAGTGTGTGTGGTGTGGCAAGTGTGTGTGGAGATGGGAAAAATGTGTAGCTAGCGATGGGCAATACTTTGAATAAAATATTTTTACCATTTTCATACAATAAATGTGTATTTTCTATAAAAAAAATTCTGTTTCATATTTACAGACCTGATACATATATAAACAACTGATTCCACAACATACTGTTCCTAAATTATTTAATTATTATATTATTTTTATATAAAGATGTTTAAAAAATCCAAATGTCATTATGTACATAACAAAATATTAATTGGTATACATATATTTTTTCAAGAAATCAACTTTATTTGTTATCTTCTTTAAAGTTCCTCTCCTCTATGGAGATTGGCAGATCATGGCCTTCTTGACCTTTGAAGCAACAGCTCTTGAATCAGTATTTAACATAAATGAGAATTGCTGTTGTAGGCCAAACCATATCAGACCAGTTCAACCACTGATGAATAAAATATTTATTGAAAACAGTTTTATGAGACTCCTATACGACTCAAATGCAGCAAAAATTATTCAAATACACATTTTCAAAAAAATATTAACAATTAATTACCTTGTACTGATTAAGCATCATTTGTTCATCCTTTGCAGACTTTTCAATTTTATTGCATTCTAATGTGAGACTATCTAATTGATCCTGTAAAAATAGATGAAAAAATATTTAAATAACTCCAGATAAATTATGTCCGTCAAACAATAAAAAACTAATTTATTATATTTTTCAAACTAAAAACTGTTTGTAATTAACAATTGCATCATTTCATAAAACAATATTATTAAAACCATTAATAAATACCCAATGCTAAAAAAAATTGCAATTTAATAATTTTACAGCGCATGTTTGAAAAGAGGAATAAATATATACAGATTGAATAATTCATAAATATTATTAAAGATAGATTAAAAAACTAATTTTAAACTTTCTCTCTTTTTATCCTTTAAAATATTTCATATTCATGGTTGTGAAATAGTTTCCCGTTTTTATTGAAAAAGAAAAGTTAAAATATCTGACTATATCAGTGAATCAAGTTTTGCAGAAGCATGTAAGAAAAGGCAATATATAAAAAAAAAAAGAATGTAATTTGAATAAGTAACATCAAAACTTCTTATGAAGTTTGTCTTCCTTCTCTAACTTGTTATATTTCTTTATTTTAGAAACTGATTGATTTGAATAGTTTTATGGTAACTATCCAAAAAACTATGATCGCGACCAATTTAACAGTTATGTTAAAAAGTAATCGTACTATATTCTTAAGTATACAATAATAGTACTGATATTTTTAAATACTTTTTAGCTTCAATGACAGTTGTGAGATAATGGAAATGAAAAAAAGTACAAATCAAAATAGAATTCACTGTCCCATTTCATACAAGGGAAATATGTGAAAATGTTTGAAAGTTGGGACTGGAATTCTCAACAGACGGTAAACCAAACATAATAAGAAGAAGAATTGTAGCAACTGAAGAAGTGTTACGAGAAGCATCATTTGGATCCTTTATTACGAAGACAGCATAACTTCTAAATAAATATGTCTTCTATACTAACAAGTTTAGAAGACATATTTGTTATAATCCAATTTTTTCTATGAACATGAAATATAATACATAGTAAGATTCTTTAAATTTTTCAGCAGAAGCATTGTGGAAATTCATGTTGAACACTATTATTAGTAGGAACACCGTTTTTTCCACTTGGTTATTAAAATTTTTTTTGACCAGTTTCGATATTACTATCATCTTCAGTGTCAATTAGAAATCATATAAAAAAATAATACAGTTAGAGAAACAATAAAAACAGAACAATTATTACATACAATTAGTAGAAAAATATCTATCAAGATCACCCGGGTGTATCATCACACTTCCTATCAATCAACTATCAAACAAGCTACAAATAGCAGCGATAACAGGATAAAGATCTGAAGGCTCAGTAAAGACACTTTGTAGAAGGGATTATGGATAGATAGGATAAGTAAAGGAATCTGCAGAGAACCACGGCAGATGAATGTTATTGTTTCAACCTCAACTCTTTATATTAGGGAAAACACTATTTTTAAAACTAAAGTGAAATCCATCTATACTGTTTATCATAAACATTGTACACTGACTATTCATGTGGCATATTAATCAATCCAAATTATTCGACCGGTAAAATGTGCATTTTATTGTTTCCAGTCTCCAAAAATCAATCAGTCAAAAATCCATTCCATATAAATCTGTACCAGATTTATTTTTAACTCTCAAAACATGTATAATAAGGACTGAATCTATTTGGATAAATATTTCCAATTAAAGTCGCATTGATTCAAAAAATTACCTGTAGAACCGAAATGCGGCTTTTCAGTGCATTTTTCTCTCTCTGTTGGAATGAACGTAATGAAGCCAATGCTTGTTTCTCCGCCTGCTTGATTTGTTCTCTATCTTCCTTTTCAGCTATAAGAAAAAAATATTATTTCTAATATCAAATAACAATACAGTTTAATTTAACCATGATTGAAGCTATTTATATTAGGTGTTAACATAAGTTGTGTCCGTTTTTTTCAAAATTTAAAAATGAGCACCAAAAGTATAACAAAATGGTAAAGGTTATACGTCATTCAAAAGAAAATTTTCTGCTTTACCAGATATTGTGTTCGCTTTTACGTTACATGTATTATTTTATTTGATTACAAGCCTTCAAAATGGAATGTCAAGTAGACGAAAGTGAGCATTTTCGACACCTTCTTCTGTTTGCGTTCAATCGAGGGAATAAAGCTGCCAAAGCTGCTCGTGATATTTGCGAAGTGTACGGTGAAGATGCTATGAATGAAAGGACAGCTCGTCGACAAAAAATGAAATGACAGTTCATCACCAGTAATGATGCGGTAACGGAACCTTTGCTTGTGGCCATGCGTAGCTCGATGACACGTGAGTAAACCAGCAGAAATGGTCGAATGTTGATTTTTGTTGTTTTCACTCAAAACATGTGGAACCCAAGCGCCGAACTTCTGGACTTTTCCCATTGATTTAAGATGGCGGTATACAGTCATGTGACTACAATTCATCTGCTCAGCCAATTCTACGGTGGTTTGAAGGGGATCTTCATGAATAATATGGTTTAAGCAGTCCTCATCGAAGTCCACTGGTCGTCCAGAACACTCCATGTCTTTCAAGTCGAAATTACCGTCTTTGAAACACAAAAACTATCGACGAGCTGTCCTTTCATTCGTAGCATCTTCACCATACACTTCGCAAATATCGCGAGCAGCTTTGGCAGCTTTATTCCCTCGATTGAACGCGAACAGAAGGTGTCGAAAATGCTCACTTTCGTCTACTTGACATTCCATTTTGAAGGCTTGTAATCAAATCAAATAATATATGTAACGTAAAAGCAAACACAATATCTTGTAGAGCAGAAAATTTTCTTTCGAATGACGTATAACCTTTACCATTTAGTTTTACTTTTGGTGCTCATTTTTAAATAGGAAAAAAACGGACACAACTTATGTTAACACCCAATATATTATTTTACCTAGCAAAATCATATAATTTTGTTTGTCAACTTTAATCACTAATTTACCTCTTTCAACCTTTAAGATATGAAGTATATATAAAATGTTTTTTTTTATTTATTTTCTCTTAAGTTGTATTGATTTGTTATTATGAACTTGATTTTTATATTTGATCTTTAAATAATGAATATAAGATTTGATTGAATGTTTCCATAATAAAATTTAATTAAATGTTTTATAAATCCATGCAGTAAAACAGATTTATATCAATTTTATATATATATGTGTAAAAATTAAACTATCAATGACAGTACATGAGGAAATTAAGTAATACCAGTGATATTTTGCATTTAAAATTAAGAAAAAAACAGTTTTTAAAACACTCAGTTCAATATTGCTGCAATTATTAGTCATCCTTTACTCAGTAACAGTAACGATTCTTAAAAAGAGATTCAATGAACAGTATAAATTGAATTGAATATCTACTGTGCAATTAACTTATCTGTCAATAATAAGGAGTCCTCAAATAAATCTAAGTGGTCTGTCTGGAATGATAAAGTATGCGGGGTTTGATTAACGTGATACATACATGTTAATGAGACTCACTATTTATCAAGTTGAAGAGAGTTTACAACGGGGTGTTCTATATTCAACAATCGAAAAAAAAACATCATATTTTTTTCCATGTTATTTGCCCTCAGTATGATGCAGGCAAAAGCCTAGTTTACTGGGGATATGACAAACGAACAAACCCAGATCCATATAATTTGTGTCCACTTCAAATTTCCTGTTGTTTTTTCATAAATTATGTAGTAATAAAATTTCTGATCATGTTTAAATAAATAAAAAAAAAATTAAAAAAAACATTGACTATGTCAGATTTATCTCAACGCTAATGAAATATTCAACGCAAAGCTGTAGCATAGTTTATGTACATGGATAAATGTAGAAAAAGGTACAAAATATTTTGCACTTTTGTTTATTTAGGAACCAAAACATGAACAAAAGTAATTTATTTAGAATAGCTTAAAATATGTTGTCTAAAAATAATATATTATATTAACACATCGATCAATAAGTCCCGGGACTAACTACTAAAACAACATTTGTTTGCCAAAATTCTTCTTTATTCATCAACATAGTCTCCTTCAAGAGTGATACATTAATTCCAACGCTTTCCTAACTTTTCTATGCCAGCCGTGTAAAACGATTTATCTTTGGTTTCAAAATAGGTGTTAGTTTCAGCAATCACTTCTTCATTGGAGCCAAATCTCTTTCCCTGGAGCATATTTTTAAGGTCTGCGAACAGCCAATAGTCGCTGGGGGCCAGATCTGGAGAATACGGTGGGTGCGGAAGCAATTCGAACTTCAACTCATGCAATTTGGCCATCGTCGTCATTGACTTGTGACACGGTGCATTGTCCTGATGAAAGAGAACTTTTTTTTTCTTCATATGGGGCCATTTTTTTTGCAATTTCTGCCTTCAAACGCTCCAATAACGTTACGTAATATTCGCTATTAATGGTTTTTCCCTTTTCAAGGTGATCGATGAATATTATACCATGCGCATCCCAAAATAGTGGTGGATCCAAGTTTCATCCATTGTCACATACCGATGCAAAAACTCCTGTTTATTTCGCGTAAACAGTCCCAAACAGCGCTCTGAATCATCGATGCGTTGTTGTTTCTGTTCCATTGTGAGCAAACACGGCACCCATTTCGAAAAAAGCTTTTTCATGACCAAATGTTCATGCAAAATAGTGTAAACACTACCAAATGATATCTTCAGGATGTCAGCTATCTCATGCAACTTTACTTGGCGATTTTCCATCACTATTTTGAGTTTTTTTTTATGTTTTCTGGTGTAACAGCCTCATTTGGACGACCAGAGCGTTCAGCATCATTTGTGTCTGTACGACCGCGTTTGAAATCAGCATACCACCGACAAATGGTTGTTTTCGACGGAGCAGAGCCCGGATAACACTTTTCAAGCCATCGCTGAGTTTGAAAGGTATTTTTTCCCATTAAAAAGCAATGTTTTATCAACACACAAAATTCGGTTTTTTCCATTGTTTTGAAAATAGCAAAAGTAGCGTCACTAAAACCACTGTAACTCAATGACACAATGTCGGAATGTCATGAAAGTTTGACACGTAACTTCTAAAGGTTAGTACTAACTGAGAATGGTATGGATTCGTTATTAAAGGCGCCATCTGTTGGTTTGTCCCGGGACTTATTGATCGACATGTTAATTGTCTACAATAAGGGGTCTGGATTGATTGGGGGGAGGAGCGTCCAAAACTAGAATCTATAGAATTGAGAGGGCACAGAAACTAATTATCAAGGTTATGTTGAAAAAGCCTTTAAGATATCCAAGTGAGCAACTTTTCAAAGATTTTGGTATTCTGAGCATAAGATAAATGTATATAATGAAAATGGTTCTCATGATTCATAAAGGCTCTGGAGCTCACAGGATGATTTACCAGACTAGAAACAATAGTAGTGGGTACTTATTAAAAAGATAAACACATCTTTTGGCCAAAGACATCATAATTTTTAGCTCCTAGGATGTATAACTCATTGTCAGCTGAGTGGAAGTCATTTATAGTTTCAAAGTTCGAATACACACTGAAGCAATAGCTCCTTTCTCAGGGCATTGCTGAGTCTGAGAGAGTGCATTGGAATCTTATTGGGTTACATTTAAATGCGGCATTCTTGATGTTCATGCATCATATACCAATATTGAGTGTGGTTATTTTTTGTTTGAGATATGTTACTATTATTGTTTTTTCTAGTTTGTTTATTTGACTGTAAAGTGTAAATCTCATATATTTCTAAAGTACACGTAGGTTTTTTTTTCAACGTTCTTATCAATGATGAAAGTTGTTTATAGTTAAGGCATTAACGTTGTGGAGGTTTAAAGACATTGTAATTTATTTTTATCAAACACTGTTTATTCCACTTTTTTTGTGACTGTATAACCCTACCGGTTTCAAGGCTTTCACCTCATCTTCAGGGGAGCACAAACAAGACTTGTTTGCGCTCCCCTGAAGATGAGGTGAAAGCCTTGAAACCGGTAGGGTTATACCGTCACAAAAAAAGTGGAATAAACAGTGTTTGATAAAAATAAATTACAATGATGAAAGTATTAATTGATACGCTCAATAAGCGAGTTGACATAAAATAGGAATTTCTAATTAGTCGGCCAGCAGGTGTACGGTATCTGAGCATAGAAATTAAGCATAATGCAGAAAGGGGAATATGTTATTTTTATAAGATTACTGAAATTTATCTTTTTAAGCTGTTGCATTGTTATGATTGTATCTTTCCTTGTCATGGAAAAAAATAATTTAAAAATAAGAAGTTTTTTGTAAGAAGCTATTTAGTTTGCTCGGTCACTATTTACTTTAGTGCGTCCTTCGAAATTAGGAGACTCTTTCTCAAAATGCAATTGCCATCCTCTACTTAGGCGATTCCTTCTTCTAATTATTTGGTTGAAAACTCCCTAAGCTGAGCAGTATCTTCATGAGATTGTTGTTCATTGAAGAGTCTTCTCTCTATTTAACAATCTGTCATCTGTAAATCTTCATCAGTGAATAAAGTGACAAAAGTCAAGGTATTATTACTGTACTGAAATCACAAAATCAATTTTAAGTTTAGATAACCATAATTTTTTGCAAAACGTCAAAGGATGTGTTCAGTCATTTAGCAACTTTGTCAGACTTTCATATATTCTAACTATTCTATTAAATATTTTAGATGTGTTCAGTCATTTAGCAACTTTGTAAGACTTTCATATATTCTAACTATTCTATTAAATATTTTGGATGTGTTCCGTCATTTAGCAACATTGTCAGACTTTCATATATTCTAACTATTCTATTAAATATTTTGGATGTGTTCCGTCATTTAGCAACTTTGTCAGACTTTCATATATTCTAACTATTCTATTAAATATTTTGGATGTGTTTCGTCATTTAGCAACTTTGTCAGACTGTCATATATTCTAACTATTCTAATTTTCAAATCTAGCTGACATAAAAACATGTAATTTCATCACATGGATTTTAATTTAATTACAACTTAAGGTTGTGATAGCCAACTTCTTTTGAGATACGGTATCATTAATTAATGGAATATTGGGGAATGGATCCCACAAATATGGCAGACGAGGCTGATGTGGAAAATGTGGCTGGTCTTCAAACTCAATCTTTATGAAAGGAGAATAGAATTAAAATAATGGAATGTTAGAGGATTGATTTAAGCTAATAAATAATATGTACTTAAAAACTATATGAAAAATTGGTCGACAATTTGGAATTACCAGGTTTGTAAATATGAAACTGGATTTTGCCCATAGATGGCTCTAGTTGTCAATGTAGCCGCGTCATTGGCGCCTTTTTCTTGTGTTTACATTTGTCGAAGATTTTTAACTCATAACAATCCAAGTTTAATAATACAACTACATATTTTTTCATAGCGTTGAACATGTAGGTTTTTGTGCTTGAAAACTACAATTCGCCGACAGCATTGATTTTTCTGTTACAATTTGAAGAAAACTGCTGCAGAATCGCATCGAATGCTTGTCGAAGCTTACGGTGAGCATGCTCTTGGTAAATCACGGTGCTTTGAGTGGTTTAAAAATTCGAAAGTGGCGATTTTGACGTAAGAAACGAAGAACAAGGAAGAAACGAAGAACAAGGAAGAGAAAGTTTGAAGACGCCGAATTTCAAGCATTGTTGGATGTGGACAACGCTCAAACGCATGAACAACTCACGGATCAATTAAATGTGACACGAGAAGCCGTCTCCATACCTTTGAAAGCCATGGGAAAGATACAGAAGGTGGGAAAATGGGTTCCACATGAACTGAATGAAAACCGAAAAAGACAGCAGGAAAACCGAAACCGAAATGCTGCTCGCCAGGTACAAAAGAAATTCATTTCTCTGTCGAATTGTGACTGGCGATGCAAAATGGATATATTTCGAGAATCATAAGCGTAAAAGATCATGGGTAACTCCAAGCAAACCGGCGACATCAACTGCAAGGCCAAATCGCTATGGACGGAAGACAATGCTCTGTGTTTGGTGGGATCAGAAGGGTGTTATTTATTATGAGCTGCTAAAACCTGGCGAAACCGTTAATACTGAACGCTACCGACAAAAAATTATGGATTTGAACCAAGCATTGCGTGAAAAACGACCAGAATATCAAAAGAGGCAACACAAAGTGATTTTGCTTCAAAATGCACCATCGCACACAGCAAAACCGGTCAAGTAAACAATTGAGGCGTTTAGTAGGCAAATACTTTCGTATGCGGCTTACTCACCAGACTTAGCTCCATCCAATTACTGCTTATTAGCATCGATGGGACACACACTTGCTGAGCAGCGCTTCACTTCTTACGAAAATGTACGAAAATGGCTGGACAATTGATTTGCCTCAAAAGAGGAAGAGGTTTTTTGGCGTGGCATCCACAAATTGCCAAAGAGATGAAGAAAATGTGTAGCTAGCGATAGGCAATACTTTGAATAAAATATTTTATACCATTTTCATACAATAAATGTGTATTTTCTATAAAAAAATCCGGTTTCATATTTACAGACCTGATGTAATGATTATATGTGACATGAATGCAAAAATAGGTAACACCTGAAATAATGTTACCTAAGAAACATTGTAGAACTCCGTGGAATTGGAACTTAAAATGATAGACATGAAATAATTCAAGAATTCTACATTCACCACACTAAAAATAATGAACACATGGTTCAAACGCAGATCTTGCCGGAAGATAGATTTTGCAACTAAATAGACTAAATCCTGATCAATTCGAGGTGGAGATCGTTTGTGTTCAATGCAAAGACACAACCTGGTACTGATCAAAAACTTCTTGTGGCAAAGCGAAAAATAAAATTTAACAATCACAAAGAAGTTGGGACATTAAAGATTCAACTATGAAGGAAAGATTTAATAACTACTACATTGATTCAAATAAGTTCTGAAGCATCCTAGAATCCCCCTCAAAAACCTGCTTAACCCTGAGAGCGCTACGAGAAAAATCGAGTCAAAAGAGTGTCAGACAAGGCTACATTCTCTCTCTTAACTAAGTCAAATATTAAAAAATTTCAATTATTGAAGGTTGCATGTTATATCAGTTTTTGCAATATTTTAAACAAAGCGCTCAGCCAATTAGAAAACAAATAAATTCAAATTCGAAAGATGACTAACATATTTTTGATCTTGATGAATTTTTAAAAGCTTAATTTCTTTTAAAACATATTTTCACCATTCATTTCAGTGAAAATATTTTTTTAAACTCAAATTTCGTTTATTGAGTTAAAAAAGAATTGTGATTAAATAAACAAACATATTAACCAATCAATCTATTTGCAAAAAAGTTAATATTTTATATAACTTTTTTCTCATACATTATTTTCAGAATGACCATCTTAAATTTAAAGGGACCATTTGACAGAAGTCTGAAAGGGTGGCCAAGAATAAATGAAAGTGACTGAAGAACAAGAACAATGCAATGCCAGAGTGCAAAAAGTTGAGCTTTTTTTATAATCAATTATAATGCATTTTAGGATAAATTTTATCTGATTTTATTTATTACTTCAGTAGAATATTAAGTATAAAATTAACTTTAACTCTTTATTTGACAATGTTACTCTCAAACAAGGTGATTTTTGAAGTAATAAAATTAAAATATGAATATGTGGTAAATTTGGATATAATGCCTAAAATAATATTGCTAACAATTCATTTTTGTCACTTTTCAATGGAATTTTATGAGTGTGATTTTTTTTATTTTATCTTAAAATATAGTTATTTTAGGATTTTATTTGAAAATATAAGATGATTTATTTATAGATATAATTATTTTTACATTTCATTTATTATTTTAAATCATTTTCTATTATGTGAAAGGCTTTTAATTTCAAATCAACATTCCAAAAACAAACATATAGAGAGTCAACATTTTATGAAAAAATTTAAATTATTGTATTTTTGACTTACTAATATTAAGAATCATTCATATGATCTGCTAAGAATATATCATTGGAAGGTGACAAAGAATTCAAAAAAAGGAAGAGGTTTATATTATTATCATTTAGTCATAAACTCCAATATACCACCATCAAACCTGGAGATTGGAAAAAAATCAGAAGAAAAAATAGGAAACCTGAAAAATTACAGGCTCAAAACCATATTATGAGCTTAAGCCTGAAAAAAGGAAAATCTCACCACTGTAGATTTACACCAGACTACAACCAAAATTTCGCGGCTTACCTAAAGTCGACCGAGGATGCAGATTTTCAGATAGAGAAGGTACTGACAAAGCAGAACTACACTTCATTCAATATTGTGAACCCTTCTCTTGGCCAGAAGGAATAGCGGTCTAAAATTTTTTTATTTTCAAAACTTAAACAATAATAACAAACAATAAATAAAAAATTCATCTAATTTTCCAGAATTTAAGAGGTCTCAACACAAAACTACAAGAGTTTAGAGAAAACACGCATTCAAAATGCAGACATAATAGGGCTCACAGAATCCTGGTTATGCCCCTCAGTGAAGGACGGTAAATTATTTGCCAAATGCTCATTCCACGTGCATCAGAATGACTCCGGCAAGCGAGGTGTCTAGGATGTTGCTAGCCATAAACCAGAGCATTCTTTCTGAGTGGAGTCCCACGCTGGAGATTACAAAAGACCAAGACATCTGGGTAAAAAGTCATATAAACAATGTGTCGATTTATATGTGTATGTAGGTTGCAATGCAATGACAAAGAATATAACACATCGATCAATAAGTCCCTGGACTAACCAACAGATGGCGTCTAATAACCAATCCATACCATTCTCAGTTAGTAACAACCTTTAGAAGTTACGTGTCAAACTTTCATGACATTCCGACATTGTGTCATTGAGTTACAGTGGTTTTAGTGACGCTACTTTTGCTATTTTCAAAACAATGGAAAAAGCCGAATTTTGTGTGTTGATGAAACATTGCTTTTTAATGGGAAAAAATAACGTTCAAACTCAGCGATGGCTTGAAAAGTGTTATCCGGGCTCTGCTCCGTCGAAAACAACCATTTGTCGGTGGTATGCTGATTTTAAACGCGGTCGTACAGACACAAATGATGCTGAACGCTCTGGTCGTCCAAATGAGGCTGTTACACCACAAAACATTAAAAAAAAACTCAAAATCGTGATGGAAAATCGGAAAGAAGTTGCATGAGATAGCTGACATCCAGAAGATATCATTTAGTAGTGTTTACACTATTTTGCATGAACAAGCTTTTTTCGAAATGGGTGGCGTGTTTGCTCACAATGGAACAGAAACAACAACGCATCGATGATTCAGAGCGCTGTTTGACACTGTTTACGCGAAATAAACAGGAGTTTTTGCGTCAGTATGTGACAATGGATGAAACTTGGATCCACCGCTATACTCCGGAATCAAATCGGCAGTCAGCTGAGTGAAGAGCAGCCGGTGCAAGTCGTCCGAAGCGACCAAAAACTCAACAGTCGGCCGGGAAGGTTATGGCCTCCGTATTTTGGGATGCACATGGTATAATATTCATCGATCACCTTGAAAAGGGAAAACAATCAATAGCGAATATTACATAGCGTTATTGGAGCGTTTGAAGGTAGAAATTGCAAAAAAACGGCCCCATATGAAAAAGAAAAAAGTTTTGGCTACAATGAAGAAGTGATTGCCGAAACTAATGCCTATTTTGAAACCGAAGATATATCGTTCTACACGGCTGGCATAGAAAAGTTAGGAAAGCGTTGGAATGAATGTATCGCTCTTGAAGGAGACTATGTAGATGAATTAAGAAGAATTTTGGCAAACAAATGTTGTTTTAGTAGTTAGTCCTGGGACCTATTGATCGATATGTTATATGGCGAAATGCTGGACCTTGTAATAAATAATATCAACTATTTGGAATGCCTTGTAAAAGAAGGCAGGCATGGAGGTGCAGGTCAGATGGTGAACCGAGGGCGGGGCAAGACTTCCATCCTTCGCCACTCAGGGCTGTTTCCCCCGCCTCGCATGGTTGACACCCTACATATAAGTATTTTAAGGCAATTTTTTTACAATTAAGGAATGTTTTGTCACATTTCTATTGAAACTTTTTGTATAAAATAGGAAATATTGACGAGACTACAAAGTACTTCTATATTGTAATTTATGGAATACTAAATATACGTGTTCCAATGAAACAAAAATGATAAAATATACCTTGCTATCCACTTTGGTTCAATGTTGATATTAACCGGGATCTCAAAAATAATAATAGACTAAAACATTGGTTTACTAAGAAAGTGGTGTCGTTATATAGTGCACATAACAAAACATTGTCTATGCAAACCATATAGCGTGGTTTTCTAGAGAGCGTTGGTTGTGTCGTTATATAGCGCACGTAACAAAACATTGTCTGTGCAAACAAATGGCGTTGGTTTCCTAGAGTGCGTTGGTTGTGAGTGTAATGTCAAATAGCAATGCTGCCATTTGCATGATGGCCGTGATAGCAGAGCAAACAGTCGTGGAATGATTTTTCTCATGTAGCGGACACCGTTTTACAATAAAAAAATGAGTGCAAACGTAATTTGGACCAGCGAAAATGACAAAATATTGATTGATTTTGTAAGAAGCTTTATATAATGTGAAGAGCAAAGACTATAGAAAAGCCCAGTTGAAACAAAATACGAGGAATCAGATTTGGTTTCCACTGACAGTTGTGGGTTCTCATTTCTGCCGTCTGGCGGCGTGCCAGGAGGACGCGACGCAAACGTAATTTAATTTGGACCAGCGAAAATGACGAAATATTGATTGATTTTGTAAGAAATAGTGAAGCTTTATATAATGTGAAGAGCAAATACTATAGGAAAGCCCAGTTGAAACAAAATATGTGGAATAAAGTTTCCATCTGACAGTTGTTGGTTCTCATTTCTGCCGCCTGGCTCCGCGCCAGCATCACGTCATGTAACGTGCGCTATATAAGGAACCCGCTTTCTTAGGAAACCGTAGGTTAAGAAACATTTATTTACACAGTAAGAACCCGAAAGATTATTTAAAATATTCATAGATGAGAGCTAGTTTAAAAAATCTAATAAAACAAATGCACCACGAGCATTTAGCCAAGATCGAGACCAGCATTCAGAGGGACTGCAAAATTTTGGACCTATGCTAAAAATAAACAAAAGTACTTTTCTATCAATGAAGCCAAACAATAGCGTAAATGAAGATCCCAATATATTGCAGAAATTTTTTAATCAGTCTATCGAAACACAACGGCTAAATATAGTACAAATAACATAGACACATGACACAAATAACATAAATAGAACATATGGCGACAGAACCATATTGCTCTATTCGGTTTCCAAAGACAAGATGATGAAGATCATAAACTCTTTGCAAGGTGATAAAGCAATTGGACCAGATGGATTGTCAGTCAATGTTTTTAAAGCTTGCTCCTAACACAAATGTGCATCCATTTGTTACATATTAACTTGAGCCTTAAGAGTAATACTTCACCCTTAAATTAGAAAGTAACTTAAGTCTGCTTAATATACAAATCAAAAGAACCATTACATTTTCACAATTACAGACCTGTCACTGTTCTTCCAGTGCTACCATAATTATTTGAAACAATATTGTGCATTTAATTGAACCATTAAGTTACATCAAAACGTATTGGAAATTAGCATGGCTTTTTGCCCAAAAGGTCAATTGTTACCAACTTCTCTCTATTTCTCATCATGTAGCAAATAACTTAAAGTTTTCCAAACTGATGTAGTACACCAAGATTTTCAAAAGGTCTTCGACAAAGTTGACTATGACATATTACTGAGATAAATGGATCAAATGAACTTCAGTAACGACCTTATCAAGTTCTTTGCATCTTACTTGAAAGAAACATTCCAATATATAATAACAGTTTGGGGTAAACATTCCATAAAATTTCTAGCAAGGTCTGGTATACCGCAATGATCAAATCTAGGTCCCTTGCTATTTTTTATTGTTTTTGACAATATGCAAAATTCCTTAGATCATTCTTCTTGTTTGCTGGTGAAGATTTTCAAGAAAATAAAGACTATTCAAGATTGTGCAAAATTACAATACGATATAGATTGTCTTGTTTCTTGGTCTGAACACAATTACTTCTATTTCAATATCAAAAAGTGTGTGTGTGTGTGTATCCTATCTTCGTCAATCCACCATCATAATACAATACAGGCAGAAGTACATCGAGTAACCGAATTCAAGGATTTGAGGTAACTTTGATACTGGTCTCATATTTGCTAACTATGTTTCACAACTGGTATCGAATTGTTACAAATTTCTAGGTTTGGAATGTCTCGAGATTTGTATAATACCGATATACTGCAAAAGTTGTATAATTATTTGATTCATTCTAAACTAGAATACGCCTGGGAAGTTTGGGCTCCCTACACCAAGTAAAATACAAAAATATGCTGGATCAAATAACAAAAAAAGTTCCTGAGATATTTATGGTATAGAGCAGATTGTGATTTATTCAAAATATGCACACCATATTGAACTTTTGACAAGAAGGCTAGAGTTCATCACATTATTCATATAAAAAATAATGCAATTAAATTTCAACTGACCCGCAATATTAGAACCACTTTGTTTTTATGTTTCCGTGAGAGCGAATTACAACCGTGCGAGAAATCATCCTCTATTCTATTACAGAACCAGTGTAATGACAACACTCAGTGAAGTGCTCAGTGATATTGAACACCTAGTCCTACAAAGCGAGAGGCATCAGCCATAACTCATTTAGTGAGGATGTCCATTCAGATAACCGGTCATATTCCTAACTTTGGAAAACATTTCAAATGTTTACTCAAAATAAGATAAAAAGTATTCTATAAAAAATGTGAAGTGACATTATGTTTAGTTCCAAACCGAAATTCATTTTGATGTATCATTCAAAATAAATATCGACTTTTAAGCATTAGCAATGTTGACTACAAGCAACATTTTCCTTTTCCACAAAAATTTTTTTTTTGTCTTTTCTTCTATTTAGACACCTTTATTGTACTACCCAGGCATACCAAAATAATGTTATTTAAAGTATTTCATATATTGCCAGATAAAGCGTTAAAATGATATAAAAATACAACTTTTGATAATTTGTGTAGGATACACATTTTCAATAAAATTTCCCACTTATGTATATTTGCTGAGAATATATATAAGGTAAAGCGGAAAGAATATTATTCCGTTAAATAATTACCGTTGTTACTGATGATCTTTCTCCGCAGAATAGGCAGTTTTTTAATACCTTATTCGTAAAATTCTGGCGGTTTTTCGGTAAAATATGACTCCAAGTGATTTCGGACTTGTTCGACATTCGTAATTTTTTTATCTCGAAGCGAATTTTCCATCAACTTAAAAATATGGTAATCCAAAGGTGCAATATCAGGTGAATATGGTGGATGTTGCAGAACTTCTAAATCTAGTTCTCTTATTTTGTCCTGCGTAATCCTTGCTACGTGTGATCTTGCATTATCATGTTGTAGAATTTGTCTCTGATTGTTTACTAAAACTGATCGTTTTTTAAGCAGTTCTGCCTTTAATCTTTCTAATTGGGCACAATGCACATCTGCTGTAACAGTCTGACCCCAGGTTTTAGTAATTCATAATGAATTACTCCCAAAATATCCCACCAAACACGAAGGAAAACTTTTTTCAGAGTCAATGTTGGTTGAGGGGTAGACACAGGTACCTGAGTCGTCGAAAGCCATTGTTTTTGTTTTTTCTCTCTCCTCGGATTGGTGTAGAGGACCCACTTTTCATCCCCAGTAACAATTCTCCTAAGAAACTGATAGTTTCATATCTAGAGAGTGAAGATGAACAGATTGTTATTCGTTGTTCGATGGCCGTTGGAGAAAGTTCGTGCGGCTCCCAAATTCCTTGTCTATTTTGTTTTCCGAGCCTTTTTAAATAGTTCTTCACTGTTGACCATGGACAACTGATATCTTGTGACAATTCCTTGATGGTTTTACGCGGATCGGATCCCACTAATGAGTTTAAAGTGTCATCATCGATTTTAAGAGGTCTTCCTGATTTTGGTTTGTCCTTCGATTCCCTTTCACCACTTTCAAACTTTTGAAACCATCTATGGCACTTTCGAGGATTCAAGATGTATCCATAAATATTGCAGATGGTCTGGGTAGCTTCTTTTGACTTCAATCCTTTATCTAATAAAAACAGCATAAAATACCGCAAACGTGTCTCTTCAATCTCTGGCTTTTGCAATTTTGTACTATGGACCAAAACCAAAAAAGAATATCAAAACAGAAAGGATATTAATAGAGCTTGAAAACGATACCAACTACGACGTGTTAACCCAACGGTAACTGGTGGTAAACTGGTTTCAACGTGACGCAAAATGAAAATTGACATTTCTTTTCGCTTTACCTAATATGTATAGAGCAATTTTCACCATCGTCGTCGATGAAAAGACCGGCAGTACATTCGATTCTCCCTTTGAAAAGTGTACAGCTAACGTGAAGTGACGTTTCAGAATATTGAGGAAACATTGACGATGATTATTGCATTCGAGAACTCAAATTGAGACGGACACCAGGTTAAATGCCGCGTAATATTTGCACAGTACAATAAAATATGGACAAATATGTTATACCTTCCAACCGGGCGTTCAGGGATTCCACTTCGCCTAAACACTTATGCTGGCGTGATTTAACATTCTGAAAACTTTGTTCATTTGCTCGATACACGTAAAATATGATTATAACTATTATAAACACAATTAAACACGTAAACATACGTCCTTTCAGACACCTATGGGATCTTGGTGGAGTCATTGTTGATCAATGCTTGTAGAATAAACGATTCTTCACATTTTTATTATCAACGCACCGATTGAAAATTGCTAGAAACACTTTACAAAAAAATAAATAATAAAACCCAAAAAAATTTCATAACTTGAATATATTCTCACAAAATTTTGACTGATGGCAGGCAAAGACAATGGTATAATTTTAGAATATACGGACCAGAGACAATTTAACATTAATATCTGCTGTCACTTCAATAAAATTATACGAGTAGTTACCTTAGGACGAGATTTTATTTCTTTTCACGACAAATAAACCGTTGCATAAATCAATACTCAGATAAATAAATGATAAAGAGGATCAAAATGAGCCAATAACAAGAGGATAAAGTAAGATTTTAAAAAGTGTTTGGTAAAAACAGATACAAAATGCTCGTTGCTAAGTTGATAAATTGTATCTATGATGTCAGGGGTTGTTTCTTGAAGCAGTTGTTATTAACTGGGTCTCCTATTCAATGATGTTGTGTGAATCGTAAGTTCGATTTATACAAACGATGGTGATGGGAAGAAAGGACTTCCCACCGAAACATTTTTTTAAATACAACTATAATATTATCATTTTAAACCCTTTCGTTGTATATAGTACAACCTACTGGGTAGTCTTAAGAAATGATGTTGATACGATCGACAATACATTTGAAAGAAATAAAAATAAACACAAGAACCAAAGTCATCGGCGTATCGATATATCCAATAGTCACAAATAAAATACTTAAAATTATTTAAAAAACAAGATTGAATATTTGAGTATTTAGTTTCATTGCGTAAGACATTAAGTAAAGAACCTTAAATAACGATTTAAAGAATCACCTTCAAAGTTGAATTCATAAAACTCAATGTAATCCTTAAAATTCTTAATTCGATACTTTTCCCAATTTTCATTTATGATAAACATATTAATCAATCTTAATTGATGGTGACTGTACCACATCATATTACTTTCAGGTCCACTGCCTAGCTACTTTATACATTTGAGTTCATGATCATTGTTTAAGAAGGTCCATCGCTATTTAAAAAAAGAAGTAAAATCCCTTTGATACTAGGAAAAATTATGATACTGGCAATAAAGATTATTTTCCATACCATAAATGATTTTTTATTTGAAATTATTTGTTTAATGTCTAATTTTATTTTTTTCATGTAATAATAATAATAATAATACTATTAATATAGCGCCATTTAGAGAGCAAACTCTCTCCAAGAATGCTGCAAACCAGGATTCGAACCTATTCATAAATCTGACAAGACCTCCCAAAAAATATTGTCTTTAACACTTGCCTTACTGTGCTAAAAAATCCCACCAGCCACTTTGCTGGATTCTAAGTGTCCAGTTAAAAATGTATGTTTTAAATAAAAATTATTTTTTTGTAATTAGCTATTAAAATCATTTTATTATGTATTTAAACGTCGAATAATATAAAATAAGTGCAAGAAATGATAAAATAAGAGCTGAAACAGAGAGACGACATTTCTATAGGAATTTCTTTTGTACACTGACTCATACAGTATGCACAGAATTCAATGCCTCTTTCTTCTGCGCATGCGTGCCAGGAGTTCCCAACCTTTTAATTTTTTTTCATAAAATTTTACAATAAAATGTACCATGTATTTTTTTAGCAATAAAAATATAATTCGAATTAAGACAATAAATAACATATAAAATGAATATATAAATTAAAAAATAATAATATAAAAACAATCACGAAATTTAAATCAATATAATATGCAATTTGGAAAACATAAACACTTTACAGAAAATTAGAAAATAGGACAAATATATAATCAAAGTTTAATCTTGTGGGGAAAGTCTATCGCAATTGGGGGCACGAAATAACTTTTGTTTCTATTCTATGTACTAAACACACAGATGTTCGACAAATATTGCAGAATAACCTTGTTATTTTTCTTGAATTTTTTAACAAAACCCACAACTTCCTCTTTTGAGGACCTCATGGGGTGCCAAAAAGGTATTATTTACCGATGTTTCGGGTATTGACTCGCCACAATATGTTAAAATAGTATTGAAAGCATCTTGTTGTTGCTTGTGATATTTGATGTTGCTATTTTTCCTTCTTAGGATATTGGGCTTTGCCAATTCCAAACTTAACTCTCTTATGAAATGTTTTCGGCGGCATTTATTATTTTGTTTCCACTCTGGATATTTATCTATCCATAAGAGGTATGCATTCAATGCAGCCATATCTATAATTTCCATAAAAAGACGGAAAGGCCATCTTCTCGTTGACCAAGAGTACTCTCTAGTCATTTGGCCTCCCGTATCTACTCCAATTTTCGTATTATTATAATGATTTATAATTAGTGGGTTTTGTTTTTCTGAATTATCAATTTCTGCATCATTGAATTGAGTGGATAATAATAATACTGCTTTATTTTTTGTGGTATATACGAAACAAGTATTTTATTTTCAGCAAAACCAAACATACTACTATGGATTGTTTTCTCTCTAAACGGTAAAAATTCAAATGGCATTTCTCTTATTTTTTCGAAGCGTGCCAGTTAGAGTTCAATCTTGTAATAAAAGATCATCGGTTAATTTGATGGAGGTAAAAAAAATATCTGTGATTATCCCCCTGTTAGTGCCATACTGCGGTTGAACCATTTCCATAACTACTCGGTGATCTTGATTTATCTCTCTGCGATTATTTATCATACCAGAAAAAACCTGTAAATTTGTTATGTTAAACCTGTAAATTCGCAGAGTCAGCAGTAACCCAAATGCTGATACCATATTTACCAGGTTTCAACTTCATGTACACGCAAATTGGACAATTCCCTCTAAAGCTTGCCAAACGTTCGTCTTCAGTTATATTTTAAGATAGAGAATAATTGCTCTTGCACGCATCCGCAAACATTTTTAAAATCCACTTAATTGGTTCTAATTTATCTGAAGAAAACTGATATCTCTCTTCTCGGGTTTCTTTATCGTCAAAACGAATATAACTGTAAATATAGATGAATCTATCTCGAGACAGAGCTGCTTTGAAAAATAACTGGCAAAAGGGACTATCACTTATCCACAATTCCCTCAAAGATAGCTTTCGTGTTCGATTTCTGCCAGACGCGAGCAATATTCCAATGAATGTATATAACTAGTCTTCTGATATTGGTTGATTCTTTTCTGAATTAATTCTTTTCTGAATTAGAGTCATGCGCACGTGTTTGGCATACTTAGACAAATTCTCGATTGAATATAAAATATTCATTTCTGTTGATGTTTATAAATGTTTTTATTTCGTAATGACATCATTCAAATCATAGAGGTTTTGATGAGGAAAACATAAAGTATGAAGACCCTACAATCAGTATATTTTGAGAAATGAAATAAAATATAAGTCCTGATCACTCGCTATCCATCACAGGGCGGCAAATGTTAAGCACACACCATCCATATCTCTGACACTAGGAGGCAGATCATTCCACGCTCTATCATAATACCCCGATCTATTGGATTCATTTGGAACAACCAATTTATTAACTGAAGAAGAAATCGACCTCAAAGTTCTACTTCTCTCTGAAGAAACATCCCTTAGATACCGATTCGAAAGATATAGATACAAAGGAGACATCCCAAAACGTGAAAATTATTGATTAATATTTGTTCTTATTGTACAACCAATAAGTGGTGGCACACAATAAATTTTGAAGTTAATACTAAAAGTTTTTGATCTATGGTTTCATTGAATTGGCAAATCAGAGCAGATATTTTGTATTAAAAATGCTATCAAATCAAATCATTGACCATCTTGCGGTGTGCTTTAAGAAGACATGGAAGAAGTCCGAAGTACCACAAGAATTTCGAAAGCCCATAATTATCAACTTGTTCAAAAATAAGGCCAGTATTTATGATTCTAACAACTAAAGAAGGATTTCTCGTTTTTTATTGTCAAGTGTAAAAATTCTTACGAAGGTCATGGTAAACCGCCTCATACCAGTTTTGGAACCACTGTTCCCAGATTCTCAATGCGTTTCATGCCAAACGAGATATATTAAACTTAATTTCACACTTCGTTAGCTGCAGGAAAAACCTATTGAGCAGTAGACACCTTCGTCCGTTGCTTTCTTGGACCTTACAAATGCACTGTGGGCCATTATAGGTCGTCTGGGGATACCATAAAAATTTGTAGAAGTATGCCTGCACACTAACAACCTCACTCTTGCACGACGGCTCTCTCACAAAGCTCACCTTTTTCTCACCAATACTGGGGTCCGGGAGTAATGTATTCCATTATTTCTAACATCTTTGTTATATCTCTGACAGAAAATTGGGAACCAGAGGTGTTGCCATTTAGGGGTTATTTACTCGCCTCTGTCAGCATTGCCGGGTGGCTCAACAGGGTCCACATGTCTGTGACATCTGAGGGAGGGAGTGCGCATCTAGGATCGGACTGTTTTCTCACGAAAATTAAATGTTTCCAAGATTACGATTCTTTTGAACGAAACCCCATCAATGAATACGGATAGCTCATAGAATCAGTACCAAATTTTAATTACTCAGGTAGTATTGAATTACAAAGTAAACATAGATGATGATATTCAGTATTCAGTAGCTCTTCGTATACGAGTGTTTAAAATAATTATAACCACTCTCTAACACTGAAATCCAAAATGGCAGTCTATTAATTTGTAAACATACCATCTCTTATATATGGATACGAATCATGGGTTCTCCACTGAGGACACATAAAAGCACTGAAAAAACGTCAGCAGAGGCACTCTTCAAATAATGAAGATTCGATGATCAAATAATCATGTTTTGAAAAGAGCATACTGCTGTAGCACTTATTTCATCACACCTTGTCAACTTTCATTTTTTCATACCTCTTATAACCATTTATACTTCTTCAATACTAATTTCATTCCCATTTTACCATTTGTGTTTTCTTATTTTCATAACCACCATCAACACTTATAAAGCTCATCAAAATACTCATTCCATCTAAAACAAACCCTCACTTCATATGATGGAACACTTATAATGCTATCTTTGATACGACACATACCATCCCTATCCTTTTTTCCATCCATCTTTTTTACTTTGTTACAAAATATTTTCATCTTTCTCTTAGCATTCACACTCAACTTCTTGCCTTTTTCATCCCTAAGTTTTTTTTTGACATATTTCTTGTTTTGGTTTTCCACTCTTTATTGTTTCTTTTTGCTTACATCAACTTACTATTTTTCTTCAATCTTGCTTCAACAAACGTTCTCCATACCTGATTTTTCTCATTGACATAGTTTCTAACTTCCTCATCTTATCATGCATCGGTTTTTTATTCCCAACTTTTGTTCTCATCTGTATAAACATGCAAAAATCTAGAAAAGGCTTATCAGGATAGTGACAAAAAATTTATGACTAGCAGGAGAAAGATGATTTTTTAATCAATTCCTAGGCATTCGATGGTCCTAGGTACTCATATAAAGGATACTAATCAATAAGCGATTTAGTATCTGAATGTTGACTGGTAAAGGTAAAAGATATGTAAAGTTTTTACAAAGAGAAGGAAGGTGTTCATTTTTACTCCGTAATCTAGTTTGACAAAAAAAAAACTTAATATTAAGGGATCAATCAGTCATAAAAAAATTATATAATATTAACAAGAAAAAAATCTCAAATCACCCGCTTAAGCAGACCACTTCTATTTGGCATGCTCAAGTGGACACGATGCCCCTGGCAGTGGCAATAACTCGTGCAGTGGTCATATGTATGCGCATGAGTATCGTATGCACGCGCAAGCACAATAATGCATTTGCGCATGCGCGAATTGACCGGTCGCAACCCGGGGCTGTGGCGTAGAAAAATTCAAAAGTGGCGATTTTGACGTGAGAAATGAAGAACGTGGAAGACCACCGAGAAAGTTTGAAGGCGCCGAATTGCAAGCATTGTTGGATGAGGATGACGCTCAAATGCAACAACTCGCGGATCAATTAAATGTGACACGAGAAGCCGTCTCCATATGTTTGAAAGCCATGGGAAAGATCCAGAAGGTGGGAAAATGGGTTCCACATGAACTGAATGAAAGACAGCTGGAAAACCGAAAAACTACTTGCGAAATGCTGCTCGCCAGATACAAAAGAAAATCATTTCTCTGTCGAATTGTGACTGGCGATGAAGAATGGATATATTTCGAGAATCATAAGCGTAAAAGATCATGGGTAACTCCAAGCAAACCGGCGACATCGACTGCAAGGCCAAATCGCTATGGACGGAAGACAATGCTCTGTATTTGGCGGGATCACAAGGGTGTTATCTATTATGAGCTGCTAAAACCTGGCGAAACTGTTAATACTGAACGCTACCGACAACAAATGATGGATTTGAACCGAGCATTGCGTTAAAAACGACCAGAATATCAAAAGAGGCAACACAAAGTGATTTTGCTTCATGATAATGCACCATCGCACACAGCGAAACCGGTCAAGGAAACGATTGAGGTGTTTAGTTGCCAAATACTTTCGCACGCGGCTTACTCACCGGACTTGGGTCCATCTGATTACTACTTATTTGCATCAATGGGCACGCACTTGCTGAGCAACGCTTCACTTCTTACGAAAATGGCTCGATGATTGGTTTGCCTCAAAAGAGCAACAGTTTTTTTGGCGTGGCATCCACAAATTGCAAGAGAGATGGGGAAATTGTGTAGCTAGCAATGGGTAATACTTTGAATAAAATATTTTTTACCATTTTCATACAATAAATATGCATTTCCTATTAAAAATAAATCCGGTTTCATATTTACAGACCTGATGGAATGATAATAACTATATCCTTGAGTATCTGTGAGAGAGTTAAATTTGATGATTCCAGAAATGGTTCAATATTTGAAATGGATGGCAAGCGGTACAGAACTTATACTGTTAGTTCACTGTTTATGTCTATTCTCATGCAGTTTGAATTTCGCAGTTCTGTGACCCTGTGATTCATTAATGTTTTCACGTAAACAATCCCTCCATCATTTTAGCTTTTGTTATTTTTGACATTATAGCAATCATAGACCTCTTTATTTTTCATATTGAAGTTCTGTATCCAGCATTCGGTGAGTACGATAACATATATGTATATTTCAATTTCAGCTTGGTTGAACAATATACCGAATTCATCATAATTCATATTAATGCTTCTAATATTCTGGTGTAATGTCTTATCTCCCAAGTGGAGGATGACAAACTGGCGAATCCATTACAGTAATAGTGTCTGATCTCAATAAGCAAGACTTATAATGTAAAAAGACACGATTCAGCTTTTCTCTTATGTTTACCCTTGTATAACTGTAACATATCAGACCTTTGGGTAGTCACATATTGCAGTTGGGCAAATAAACTAGATTCCAGTAACCATGTGTCTCAGGCACACACTGGGCTCACTTGAAACCTTTTATTATACAATTTATCCATATACTAGCACTACAAAAAGTGCTACTCCAGTGATTAATTTATCTGGCACGAAAATAGTCATTTCAATTTCCACACCCAACATACGAGTATTATCCGAAGTGAACAACAGTCTCATTTATTCAAAATATGTGTTATTAATACACATTTACAGAGTAACGCTGGGCTCACTTTAAAAATAAAATGTTAATATCTTTATTGGAAGTAGGTACCAATTGGTTAATTGAAGTCATTGCTGTGTAACGAAAAAAACTATTATATCTTGTGCAATAAAGTGTCAAATAAAAAAGGTAAAGACTTAAACATGGTTATATTTAATTATTTCAACACTTTATTAGAAATATAAGGCTTTACAAAACACAAAACAAAAATATTTCTTATAAATCACCAAAATCTTGATTTATATGTACATATATTACATCGATAAATAAGTCCCGGGACTAACTACTAAAACAACATTTGTTTGTTACAATGGTTATACAATTCACTAACAAAAGTTAATATTTTACTTGTTACTAGGTGCTTAGGGTGTAACACATCGATCAATAAGTCCCGGGACTAACTACTAAAACAACATTTGTTTGCCAAAATTCTTCTTTATTCTTCAACATAGTCTCCTTCAAGAGCGATACATTCATTCCAACGCTTTCCTAGCTTTTCTATGCCAGCCGTGTAGAACGATTTATCTTTGGTTTCAAAATAAGCGTTAGTTTCGGCAATCACTTCATCATTGGAGCCAAATCTCTTTCCCTGGAGCATCTTTTTGAGGTCTGCGGACAGCCAATAGTCGCTGGGGGCCAAATCTGGAGAATACGGTGGGTGCGGAAGCAATTCGAAATTCAACTCGTGCAATTTGGCCATCGTCACCATCGACTTGTGGCACGGTGCATTGATGATGAAAGAGAACTTTTTTCTTCTTCATATGGGGCCGTTTTTTTGCAATTTCTGCCTTCAAACGCTCCAATAACGCTATGTAATCGCTATTGATGGTTTTTCCCTTTTCAAGGTGATCGATGAATATTATACCATGCGCATCCCAAAATACAGAGGCCATAACCTTCCCGGCCGACTGTTGAGTTTTTGGTCGCTTCGGACGACTTTCACCGGCTGCTCTCCACTCAGCTGACTGCCGATTTGATTCCGGAGTATAGTGGTGGATCCAAGTTTCATCCATTGTCACACACCGACGCAAAAACTCCTGTTTATTTCACGTAAACAGTGCCAAACAGCACTCTGAATCATCGATGCGTTGTTGTTTCTGTTCCATTGTGCACAAATGTGGCACCCATTTCGAAAAAAGCTTTTTCATGACCAAATGTTCATGCAAAATAGTGTACACTACCAAATGATATCTTCAGGATGTCAGCTATCTTACGCAACTTTACTTTGCGATTTTCCATCACGATTTTGAGGGTTTTTTTTATGTCTTCTGGTGTAACAGCCTCATTTGGACGACCAGAGCGTTCAGCATCATTTGTGTCTGTACGACTACATTTGAAATCAGCATACCACCGACAAATGGTTGTTTTAGACGGAGCAGAGCCCGGTTAACACTTTTCAAGCCATCGCTAAGTTTGAACGGTATTTTTTCCCATTAAAAAGCAATGTTTTATCAACACACGAAATTCAGTTTTTTCCATTGTTTTGAAAATAGCAAAAGTAGCATCACTAAAACCACTGTAACTCAATGACACAATGTCGGAATATCATGAAAGTTTGACACGTAGCTTCTAAAGGTTGGTACTAACTGAGAATGGTATTGATTTGTTATTAGAGGCGCCATCTGTTGGTTAGTCCTGGGACTTACTGATCGATGTGTTATATTATAAAATATTTTGTCCTTAAAAGACGATTTCTCAATAACCAGGAATCTTGATTTGCAAGGTTGGATAAAATATAAACGAGACTTTTGTTTTAGAGCGATAATTTTAAACGGAGTGCGCGGCCGCCTCAAGGAGTGTTGGGTGGGGATATCAGGAGTGGGGAGAGCGGTCGGCTGGCCTCGGCAGATTCCGTCATTAGTATGGCACACGATGAGAAAAAGGTGCATTCCTCGATTGTGCAACGCATAATTATCAAGTTTCTCGCTTGACAGGATGTAAAACCGGCCGAAATTCTGCGGAGACTGACGGCAAAATTCGGGGATCAAACCCTGTCAAAGCCCTGTATGTTTGGCTGGCATAAGGAGTTCATGAAAGGGCGTGAAGGGATCGAAAACGAGAGCCATGATCATCACCCACGGACGAGCATTACCGAACAGAACATTAACGCCATTCGTAGTCTTCTGGAAAGCGACCGACGTTTGACTGTTTCCGAAATTTGTTCTAAGATAGGAATTAGTTATGGGAGCACTCAATCCATAATCACAAAGGATCTAGGATTCCGTTAAGTGTCTGCTCAATGGGTCCCACGTCTTTTGACTGCAGAACAAAAGTTGGCATGTTTGCACGTCTGTGAGCGACTCTTGGCGTGGTTTGCACAAGGGAACGCATTTTTGAGTCGCATCATTACCTGCAATAAAACTTGGGTACACCCCTATACGAAAACAAGCCAGCTTGGAGTGGAGAAAGAAGGATGAGGCAGCCCCTGTGAAAGCCAAGACTCGGTTCCGAGGTGGTAAGGTGCTTGCAACCGTTTTTTGGAACCGATGCGGCATTTTGCACATCTATTTTTTACACGATCGTCACACCATCAATGCGGCGTACTACTGCGAGCTTTTGAGTGAAGTTAAACTTGCTTATCAACGCAAAAGACGTGACCAATCGATACGAGAAGTGATCTTCATGACAACGCGAGGCCCCATACTGCAGCTGTAACATGGGAACAATTGGAGAAAATGAGCTTTACACGACTGGAACACCCTCCCTATAGCCCTGCGACTTTCATCTCTTTGGGCCACTGAAAGAAGCTCTAGGAGGCGAACGATTCAATGACGACGGTGGAGTAGAGGGGTTTGTGCGCAATTGGCTGCTGACACAACCCACTTCTTTTTACGATGACGGGATAAAAAAAACTACTGATCCGCTGAGAAAAATGCATTTCTAAAGCAGGAGATTATGTAGAAAAAGGATGTGTACTTGGTCTTTTTCTTTCTGCAAATAAAAAAATTAAAACAAAAAGTCTCGTTTATCTCCACCCTCGTATATACATGGTCATGTATTTTCTAAGAATAATCTTATTGCTGATTCACTTTTTGCAATAGTGATGATTATATGTTTGGCAGTACTTTATAAGGATTGAGAATTCCTTTTGGATCCAAAAGTGTTTTGATATCCTTCATTAATCTTATTGCTGATTCACTTTTTGCAATAGTGATGATTATATGTTTGGCAGTACTTTATAAGGATTGAGAATTCATTTTGGATCCAAAAGTGTTTTGATATCCTTCATTAAACTTATTGCTGATTCACTTTTTGCAATAGTGATGATTATATGTTTGGCAGTACTTTATAAGGATTGAGAATTCATTTTAGATCCAAAAGTGTCTTGATATCCTTCATTAATCTTATTGCTGATTCACTTTTTGCAATAGTGATTATATGTTTGGCAGTACTTTATAAGGATTGAGAATTCTTTTGGATCCAAAAGTGTTTTGACATCCTTCATTAATCTTATTGCTGATTCATTTTTTGTAATAGTGATGATTATATGTTTGGCAGTACTTTATAAGGATTGAGAATTCCTTTTGGATCCAAAAGTGTTTTGATATCCTTCATTAATCTTATTGCTGATTCGCTTTTTGAAAAATGTAGGTAATTTCGTTTACGGAAACCAATACCATGTTCAGCACTGATTGAGCCTTTAAGTTCACTTACATATTCAAATACGTATGGCTCAATTTTTTTTACAATTTCAGGAGAATATTTGCTAAGGCCAATATTTAAATGCAGATTGCCGTCACCTAGAAATCAAAGAACAACACATTAATAAACAATAAAAGAACTACCACAGGGGCGGTCTCTAACCAAGATGCAAGTAAGGGTGGCAAATTTAAGATAAAAGTAAACAAACAATACAATCTAAAAAACTTTTATTATTTATTTTAAAGATTGAGAACTCCTGACTGAACAAGCAATATAGATAAAACCCCAAAAATAACAAATTATAAAAAAACCACATAAAACATGTATTGGATACACGTAATAAAGTCCTCGAATCAAATGAATCCTGTTTTATATCAGAAAAATAGAATTGTTACATACAATTATGCTGTTTCCCTGCTGGGGTAGGCAGAGAGGTAAGAGTGCCAGACTTTCCTATCACGCTGCATATCTTTTGCCTTTTCTACATTCATATACATACATCTTTTCGTAAAACTCCTATGATTTATCTGACTTATTACATTTCCTTCTTTTAAAATAACATTCATTTGATCCAAATATACTTTCCTTGGTCTTCCTTTACCACATCTTCCCCTCACATTTGCACTATATATTTGTTTTGTTAGTTTGACTTCATTCATTTGTTCTACTTGACTGCTCTTCTTCATCTTACTCAACACATCAACGTTGAGTTCATATTCATCTCTAATCACTTCATTCCATATTCTATCATACATGTTCTACCATATATTTCTCCCATAAGAAATAATGTAGCTTGGATTAATCCGTTCCAGACCCCCCCAGAAAAATACACAGTGCGGCAACACAATAGATTAAATAAATGAAAATTTACCTGTACCGACGAGAGCTGATGGAATAAGTGAAAAGTGGTGAGGCAGGTGGAGAGGAGATTTTATTGTTTGGAAAGGGAGTCACCTTGCATAAAAATGTCAGGTGACTGTTCTTCTAGGGTTCTTTCTTTTTCTGTCTTACTCAGAACCTGTCCAATGAGGTTTGTTTATGCTTATTTTAAAACTTTTCTAACGTGAGACATGACATTGTCATTGAAAATGTATGTTCGAGAAATGAATTATTTGAGATGAGAGACATTTGAGAATTGAGGTTCCACTATTACTTCCTAACTAGCTCAACCTATTAAAAAAATAAGGGAGTTTGAAAGACTTCAATATCGCTAACAGGAGCACCATCTAAATTCTTACAGCCTGTTTGACAAGAATGTGTACGGGCAAACCCGAAAAACTATTTGGGCTAAGGCATTAAAAAAAATACACACATACGAGGGCGGTCTGATAAGTACTTAGCCTCACCGCCCGATAGCACCACTATCGCAAGAGCAATTTTTTATCGCGTAGTACATTTTCGTTGACAGCTACTGTCAAAATTTCAGCCGAATCGGATGAGTAGTTTTGTTTTGACCACGTGTGGAAGCGAGCGTGTCCGCGAATTTGAGAAAAATGGTAAAAGAGCAATATCGGTCGGTGATTCGATTCTTGTTTTTGAAAGGGAAATCGCGCAGCGAAATCAAAGAGCGCTTGGATGCTGTGTACGGTGACTCTTCTCCTTCGATGGCAAAAATCCACGATCTCGTATTGGCAGACCGCCGATTGAAGGTGCGCGAGATAGCTGAGACAGTAGGCATCTCAAAAGATCGCATGGGTCATATCCTGCATGAAGTATTGGACATGAGAAAGCTGTCGGCGCGATGGGTGCCGTGTTTTCTCACTCCGGACAACAAGCGCAACCGTGAGACCACTTCAGAGCAGTGTTTGACGATGTTTAAGCGCAATCCGAAGGAGTTTCTGCGTCGTTTCGTGACCGTCGACGAAACATGGATACACTGGTACACACTCGAGACCGAGGAACAGTCGAAACAGTGGACTTCACCCAGTGAACGTGCTCCGAAGAAGGCGAAGAGTGTCTTATCGGCTGGAAAGGTGATGGCCACCGTTTTCTGGGATTCAAAAGGTGCGATCTACATCAACTTCCTGGAGAAGGGCAAAACGGTCACAGGGCTCTACTATGCCGAATTATTGGGCCGATTCGACGCCGAATTGCAGAAAAAACGGCCCCATTTGGCGAAGAAAAAAGTGCTCTTCCATCATGACAACGCACCGGCTCACACCTCCGCCGTCTAAAACTGTTAGAATTAGGCTACGAACTGCTACCCCATCCACCGTATTCTCCGGATTTGCCCCGTGCGACTTCTTTTTGTTTCCAAATTTGAAAGTCACTTGCCGGGCAGAAATTGGAGTCGAATGAGGAGGTTATCGCCGCCACGGAGGCCTACTTTGCAGACCTCCAGAAAACGTATTTTTCGTTAAAGAAGTTGGAGCATCGCTGGGTCAAGTGTATCGAACTCAAAGGAGATTATGTTGAGAAATAAATCGCCACTTTTCCAAAATTTTTGTTATTCTTTTGTAGGCTAAGTACTTAGTCACCTCCTGGAAGCATTCGAAATATGGATGCACCGGATAATGCTACGGATACCCTAGACGGATATGGTCAGCAACACAAGGGTTTTTCAAAGAGCCAAAGTTGATAGAGTTGCTGACTAATATTGAAATCCGAAAGGTGTTCTACTTGGGTCATGTACTTAGAGGAGCAAAGTACAAATTACTGCACCTGATCATCCAAGGCAAAATAGAAGGCCGAAGAGGTGTTGGCAGGAAGCAAATCTCCTGGCTCCGCAATATACTTGATTGGACTGTTGGAAGGGACGTTGGAGATCTTTTTCGGGCTGCCGGGGACAAAGATGCCTACTCTCAGGTGATATTCAACATTGGGGGGACCTGACATGACACTGGGAAGACGAAGAAGTCACCTTCACTAGTAATAATTGCCCGGCATCTCTGAGGCATACTTTCTACTAATTTTATAGCATATGTTTATAGGCTAGGACTTCCATTTAAGTCGAATATGTCGAAATAACTACTTGATGTTCCAGATCTTTTTCCCTCGGAGCTTGAACTTCATGAGTTCCCACACATTTTCTATGGGATTTTCATCTGGTGACTGCGACGGCCAATCCATTACGTCATCGTCATTTTCCTGTTTCCATGCAGTACAAAGATGACTTAGATGTTTTGGGTCATTGTCCTCTTGCAGTAGCCAATTTTAATTTTTTCTTATAAACCACCTTTGGGTAAATGGTAATAAAGCCCTCTGATATATTTTAACCATTTTGGCAGCTTTCAAATTATTTATGAAGAAGTGCAAAGTGCCAAATCCCCACTTTGAGAAACGGCCCCAGACGTGGACTCTACCCTCTAACGGTTTCCAGGAAAAAATGTAGCCGTTCACGCTCTTGTCAAACAAACTGTTAATTCAGATTTGCAATGGTCTAAGAGTAAAAAATCCACCAGGAATCGAAGCCGCTTACTTAGCGTGAATACTAACTGTTAGACCATGGCCACCAACAGTTTTCTATAATCTTTAGAGCAAGCTATCAGTGGAATCTAATACTAATCGGAATCTCTAAGCTCTAGAGTAAGCAGTCTAAATAAATAGCACCATTTCTAAACTTGCTCTATTATCTCATTGATCACCTATATATCACATTTACTTTCCTTTCACACTTTTCTATCACCATGACTTTGGATTTCACAACATTCACTCCCTGATCTATCTCTTCACAAATCTGTAACAATTTACTTATCAGCCTCTGTAATTCATTATCATTCTCCATCAACACTACCATTTCATCAGCATTCAGCAACCCACACATTCCCATTCGACATTTTTATGCTACACACTGACCTTTGTAGTTCCTTCACATATGAATCTATGTAAATATTAAAACAATTATGCAAAGAAGCCTCATGTGTATTAGCAAATAATTAATGTCTATATTACCTAATTCCTTCCATTAATTCGCGAAACTTAGTGTCAGGAAATTTTATTGCCATTTCCAGATATAATTTAAATGTTTATTTATAAATTTTAATTTACCTAAACTTTTAATAACAGTTAAATATTAAACATCCATTATTGCATTTATGGAAATACAAGGGTGACATTTTCGAGCTTGCCCTGATTATCTACCATCTTGAGTACAAATACAAGCAGTGAATACTTAATTATATGTGAAAAGGGTGAGACCAACCATTCCACTGATATATACCAGCAAGTAAAGCTACAACAAAGGTAGTCTGCTACAGCTCATTAGAACATGATGATAGACAATCCTTTGCGATCCAAAAACATCATCTGTCAATCTGTGCATGTCACATTTTTTTATTATGTATACGAGTATGCATACAGTACTTAGTAAGCCCATAGAATGTGTAGTGAAAGAGCAAGAAAATCCAAGTTCCGATTGTAAATGACTTCAAGATGATAATAAATGACTTGAGATATGCAGGTACAGAGTACATCTTTGGAACTAGAGCAGCAAAATAATGTGTGGTACAATTTTAATGATAATGAGTATCATATCATAGGCTGAACAAAAAAAAAATACCAATATGTCCATATCCAATAACATTGACATTATCATTTTTTAGTCTTTCCTTCATCACAGGAATAATTTCATAATATTTCTTGAGTGGCAGTGAAATATCGTATTTTAATACATATCCTTCATAAGTAATAGCAACCGGAACACTTTCCCTCAAATTCCACAGCATCTAAAATATATTAAAATTATCGTGTAAGGATTAAAAATGACTGTTTAAGTGAAATAGGAAAATACCCATAAATAATATAACCGTATGCATTAGAGTGTATTTCCATATTAAATTAAGTCATCGAAGTGGGAACTGACCATTCTAGATATCTGAACATTAAAAAATAGATGGTGTAAGTAAAATACTTAGAAAGCAAAACGTCCCTCCCAAAAAAAGCTATCGGATAATCGAGCTCTGCCTGGGGATAGATGAATGTACAGGAATGGATGACTTCACCTATTACGAGTATTAGTCAGTGGATCCTATAAATCTGTATTATATCAATAAAATACTAACCTTTACTCTACTGGGCTCAGAACACATTGTTCCATCTAGAACCAGTCCACTGTCCATTGCTTCTTCAAAAAATTTGGATAGTTTCTCTGTATCATGGTTTTCATTTGACCCACTTGTTTCAATAAGTACATAAAACGGATACTCGCCTATGGGATTTCTATAAATACGTAATAAGACATATTGTATATACATATATATATATATATATATATATATATATATATATATATATATATATATATATATATATATATATATATATATATATATATATATATAAAATTAAAAGTTTTATTATTAAAAATCAAATATCACTTTTATAATTTATATAATTCAAGGCTTCAAGTATATAACTAAATGCCAGAACAATATTGAAAAATTAAAATGAAATAATGAGTAGATCCTTCAGAAATAGAACCAATATTCCTGTTTTGTAATAATTGTTTTTATTTAATCTAATAATTTACATCTGTATAAATACTCTTTCACTATTTTTATATTAAAATTTGATAAAATTTCAGTAAAGAAGATCTAAGTAAATATAAAAATGGTACATTAAAATAAGAAAAAAACTTTCTTGAAACTTGATTACAAAACATAAAATATGAGGGTGTATTGAAAAGATTGCAGCTTGAAAGTGAAGTTCCCATTATTGTTTAAAAGTAACATTACGTTTTGTAATGACAAAATTGATGTGTCATTTGTCAATCGTTTGTTTTCATTTGACTGTGCATTTTGTTCTGCATGTCAGTGTAGTTTTACAAAATTAACATAATTATTGGGGTTATCAAATACCTCCATAGAGAGGGAGTGACTCTGAAGTAAATTCATGATGACATTTAGATCAACATGTCCATCTTAGACAACTGTTTAAAACCAATATACCTATATTTAAACGTGGTTGGAAGAGCACTGAAGATGACATTTACAGTAGGTCTTCAACATCCACCACTCAATAAAAATATTGACAAAATATGTGACATGATAATGGGTGATCGATGATTGAAGGTTCATGAATTAGAGTTTTCTTAAATGTCTATGAGATGCATGCCTACGCTTTTAATAATCGAACACAAGCATACTCATCTCACTCATTTAGAGTGTTTAGTCCTCTACAGGATCCAAAAACGGCTAAGGCGATTCTGTCAGCCATAAAGAGATGTTTTTTGGGCTGCAAATTCGCTATTTATTGCCTTCCACACAATTTTGATATTGTGTTCCCAGTTTCCTTATTTCATAATCAAAAAAGCCCACTGCCAGGGAATTTAACCAATCATTAACTGTGTTCTTCGGTTCATCACCATTTTCAAAATTTCTCCGATGCAAGCAATTTCTTTAAATGCACTGGTGGTAGTCACTTACAGCATTAGTGCCGTAGGAGGGGTTGTAAAAATTGTTTTGCCTTAAAGTCACGATCTCGAGAAAGGTCGGTAGTATACTCATTGTCATGGACATTCAATTACCCTTCTTGAAACAAACGGCAATACTGTCTAACCTTATTATCACTAATAATATTTAGCCCATAAGCCTCACATACTTGCCTGTTAATTTCAGCAGCATTATTATATTTGGCAAACAAAAACCAGATCACAGCATGAACCTCACAGTTCAAGGAATTGTTTATTTTTGCTCTCTTTATAAATTTCTCCCATACTGCATGAAACATGACTCTGACTTTTACAAAATAGCCAACAGCAAGCTACTGAATCATATAAAGATAATGTGCATGCACGATCCCATTTCACAGCTTTAATCGGGGTAATTTCAAAACGGACCTTATATAAATACGCCTCATATTTTTATTTTTCTAACGGCATTTAGTAAACAAAATACATTTAACATTTTTTGAGAGATGTCATCATATATCTCTCAAAATGGGTGAACTTGAGAAGCGAACCTTAAATTGTTAAAAAATAAGAGTTACAAGTAATTGTTCAAGGGATAATTTTTTATTGGAGTCACTAAAGCATTTGTTTTAAGAAAAAAATAACTGAGCTATTTTATACAATTTGTGACATTATTTAAAAAAACTTACTGAAGTTTCATATGCTTCTTACAACAGTTCAAAGATCCAGCATCAATCATTTCAAAAGCTGACATAATTTCTCCCAGGCATAACTTGGCCTTTTTATAAAGATTAAGGACACTTTCAAAATTTTTTACACCTAAAATAGAAAAGAAATGGAAAGTATATTAAAAGGTTTTCTTCATACAAGGATACTCAAGAATGGAGAAACCACAATATCAATTTTTGTATTATATATTTGTCATTTTAGTAAATCCACGTTTTAGCTTGTACCTTTTACCACGTTTTAGCTTGTACTTTAAATTATCAGTAAAAAATACCAATTAATTTTTAATACGAAAAAACACATAAATGATAAAAAAATGCAGGCTTTATAAAGATTAGTAATCAATAATACTCAATTTGACTTTAAATCATATGCATTTATGTAATCTTATCTCAAATTTATTAGGTAGCTTAATGCTCCATGAAAGGCATAGAAAGATAATTTTCAATGATATCATCTTCATAGAATATAAAACGTATTGTATAACACTTTCATTAAATACAGTACCAACTGGCAAGCTCATTGCCATACATGCCACTATATCTTCTGATCAACCAGAAAGATGTTAAAAAGACCTTAAGTGAAAACCAGACTAAAGGGTTTTTAAAAACAAAAACTGGTACCAATAGGAATCGAAATACCAGTAAGTATATATCAGGTCTGTAAATATGAAACCGGATTTTTTTTCTAGAAAATACACATTTATTGTATGAAAATGGTAAAAAATATTTTATTCAAAATATTGCCCATCGCTAACTACACATTTTTCCCATCTCTCTGGCAACTTCTGGATGCCACGCCAAAAAAACTGTTACTCTTTTGAGGCAAACCAATCATCGAGCCATTTTCGTAAGAAGTGAAGCGCTGCTCAGCAAGTTCGTGTCCCATCGATGCAAATAAGTAGTAATCGGATGGAGCCAAGTCTGGTGAGTAAGCCGCATGCGAAAGTATTTGCCAACTAAACGCCTCAATCGTTTCCTTGACCGGTTTTGCTGTGTGCGATGGTGCATTATCATGAAGCAAAATCACTTTGTGTTGCCTCTTTTGATATTCTGGTCGTTTTTAACGCAATGCTCGGTTCAAATCCATCATTTGTTGTCGGTAGTATTCAGTATTAACGGTTTCGCCAGGTTTTAGCAGCTCATAATATATAAGACCCTTCTGATCCCACCAAACACAGGGCATTGTCTTCCTTCCATAGCGATTTGGCCTTGCAGTTGATGTCGCCGGTTCGCTTGGAGTTGCCCGTGATGTTTTACGCTTAGGATTCTCGAAATATATCCATTTTTCATCGCCAGTCACAATTCGATGAAAAAATAATTTTCTTTTGTACCTGGCGAGCAGCATTTCGCAAGTCTTTCTTTCATTCAGTTCACGTGGAACTCATTTTCCCCCCTTCTGGATCCTTCCCATGACTTTCAAACGTATGGAGACGGCTTCTCGTGTCACATTTAATTGATCCGCGAGTTATTGTTGCGTTTGAGCGTCATCCTCATCTGACAATGCTTGCAATACGGCGTCTTCAAACTTTCTCAGTGATCTTCCACATTCTTTGTTTCTCACGTCAAAATCGCCATTTTTGAATTTTTCAAATCATTCAAAGCCGCTTCAAGGAGTTGAAATATACTTTCACCACTTATGCACGTAAAAAAGGAGTCATTTTAGTGCCATTTGGTAGTCTTAACTAGAAAATCAATTTTTTGGAGTTTCGCCACTATGATTCTCAACAGGCAATATGTTTGTGTTTAACAAGTCATTGCAGTCTTGGCAATTTGGTGTCTCTTTTATATTTCTTTATCCCACCTACTTTAGTCATATAGAATTTAATATAAGGGGTGTTTTTTTTTAGTGTGATAGAATTTTGAATTGGCCGCCAAGATCGTGCGATTTAATGCCTCTGGATTATTTTCTTTGGGGTTATGTTAAATCACAGGTTTACACTGACAAACCCAAAACTCTTGATGATGTTAAGGCCAACATTTGTCGTGTTATTGGCGCCATACAGCCGGAAATGCTCCACCGAAAATTGGCGTGATCGAATTGTCCAGTGCAAAAGAAGCCGTGGAAGTTATTTGAACGATATCTTGTTTAAATCATAAACGGCATGAAATATTCTTTCAAATTAAACCTTCAGATCTAATTTTGGTTTATTAGTTGTTGTTTTATTTTTTTTTAGTTTATTAGTTGGTATTTTAAAGTTCTATAGTTCTTAATGGGAAACCCATCTTTTGATCAGTTAAGGTACATAAGAGCCAGCCACGGTCAACATATGAATAAAATTATCTTCAAACAATCATTTTCATTAAACAATCTATCAATTGAATTCAAATACACGGCTATTTAAATAATTTATGTGTTTTATTTCAAAAAAAATTCTATCACACCCAAAAAAACATCCTATAGATAAATAACATAATACCATGCACGAAATAGACATATTACCTAGAAATCCAACATTGACAGATGAAGGTAAACTAGGACAGTGAATTGAAACTTTAGTAACCAATCCTAAAGTTCCTTCGGAACCGATGAACAAGTGTTTCAAGTGGTATCCTGTGTTGTCTTTTTTGTGAGTTCCTAGACAATCCAAAATTTCACCATTGGCTTTAACCTGAAAGTTAATTTTACTTTTTTTATTAAATGATTACATAGGAATTTTACACAAAAAAAAATGCGTTTGAGCGTCATACTCATCCAACAATGCTTGCGATTCGGCGTCTTCAAACTTTCTCGGTGCTCTTCCACGTTTTTCGTTTCTCACGTTAAAATCGCCACTTTTGAATTTTTCGAGTCACTAAAAGCACTGTGCTTTACCAAGAGTATGCTCACCGTAAGTTTCGACAAGCATTCGATGCGATTCTGCAGCAGTTTTCTTCAAATGGTAACAGAAAATTAATGGTGTCCGCAAATCGTAGTTTTCAGGCACAAAAACAGACATGTTCAACGCGATGAAAACATATGTAGTTGTATTAAACTTGTATTATTGTGAGTTAAAAGTCTTTGACAAATGTGAATACAAGAAAAAGGCGCCAATGACGCGGCTTGACAGTCACTACATTGACAACTAGAGCCATCTATGAGCAAATTCCGGTTTCATATTTACAGACATGATGTTATAAAAATTTCTCTCAGTATAATTTTATCCAATTGCAAAAATACCTGGTACTTTTTAACAAATTGACAATATGTACACATTTGAAACGATTAAAATTACATTCAAGGGGAGGTCAATAAATTCGCAGAAAGGGGAAATTTTTTTTTTTTCCTTTTCAATATATTCACCATTACTCATACATTTTTTTAAATCTTTCAATAAGCTTATATATATATATTCATTAAAAAAAAAAGAGTTGCTTTTGCCCTAAAAATAAGCCGAAATTGCACTTTAAACCTCTTCATCGTCCATAAATTCCTTCCCTCGAAGTTCTTTTTTCATATTTGGAAACAAATAATAGTCAGACGGAGCCAGATCTGGGCTGAAGGGAGGGTGATTTAATATTTGCAAGTCACAGTTGTGAAGATCAGCCAATGCAGAATTGCTTTGTGCACTAGTGCATTATCATCCAAAAGCAGCCCCTCTTTTGTCCATTTTCTTCCGCATCCGAAAAAGTTGTAGCCATAATTTGATTGACACTTTGAACTTCGTAAGGGGCTGTGTGCTATTTTTATGCCACTACATAGACTCCTGCTTCGACTCAGGCTCATAATGATGGGATCAAATTTCATCTTCAGTGACATTTCGGTTCAAAATCTCAACTTTGTTGTTTCTCCAGAGGTCCAAAGTGGCGTGAACATTCTGGGTACCCACATCGGAACATGCACTTCCCTTAACCCCTTCATTCCGCGAGTTTATTGATCTCCCCTCGTATTTAGGATTTCACACTGTATAAAAAAAATGTAATTCAATATTGTTTTTTTTCATAACAACTGAATATGACTTTTTTCATAACAACTGAATATGAACAACTGAATATGACTATAAACATCAAAATGAAGTCAAATGAAACATAATCCATTCAAGAAAAATGAGCTCTTATGCAAATTTGAAACTTACTGCTTCTATTCCCATGATTGAGCCATGAAGGTTTCCATACCGTAACAATCTTAGGCCACCAGCATTAGTACTAACGTTTCCCCCAATATGACAAGTGCCTTTAGCTCCCAAGTCAATTGGCATCATTAGATTGTGCTCCTTAGTGTGCATGTCTATTGTTTCCAATATGCATCCAGCTTCACAAACCAATATTCCTGGAAGAAAATTCAATCACTTTAAAACTTAAATAAATGCTATAGTAAAAGATATAAATAACAAGTATCCGTTTCAAGTTTTAAATTGAATAATAACATTTAAATACTATAAATAAGATGACCAACCCTTGCCATTTATAACTTCTAAGTTTTTGTAACCTTTCTAAACTGGTCTGTTGTTTTATAACAGTGCTTGTATATAAAATATTCATGGGATTAACTACTTACTACTCTTTTAAACACAAGATTTTTTAAAAAAGGATTTGTCTGGTTTTCATTTAAAGCTTTCAATTACCATCTTTCTGGTTGGTTGGAAGATATTGCCACGTGACAATAAGCCTGTCAGATTGTACTCTATACAATGAAAGTATAATACAATACAAAAAGTACGAACCTGGCAATAAGGATTATATTTCAACGCCATAAATTGTTATTAAAAAGGTTGAAATAACAATGGCAAATAATGTATTTATTAAGAAGAGATGACTTTACTATTGAACAATAAAATATGTATTAGGTGTACAAATAAGTTTCCGCCGTTTTTTATCAAAAATTGGGCATTTATTGTGAAAGAACGGAACCTCATGTTTTATTCGAAGTATTGCCCATCGCTTGCCACTACCTTTTCCCATCTTTCTGGCAGCATACGGATACAGCGTCGGAAGAATGCTTCGTCTTTTGAGGCTATCCACGAATCGACCCAATTTTTGGTATCTTCATATGATGTGAAGTGCTGCTCAGACAGGTCATGCGTCATCGATCGAAACAAGTGAAAATCAGAAGGAGCAATGTCTGGTGAATACAGCGGGTGGGGTAAAACTTCCCAATTGATTGTTTCCAAAAAGGTTTTGACCGGCGCCGCAACATGTGGACGAGCATTATCATGCAGGAGAATAATTTTGTCGTGTCTGGAGTAGCAGTGGGCGCGCTTTTCCTCGAGTGCTCGACTCAATCTCATCAATTGTGCTCGGTAGACAGCCCCAGCAATGGTTTTGTTCGGTTTGAGCAACTCATAATACACGACACCAAGCTGATCCCACCAAATACACAACAAGAGTTTTTTTCCATGAATATTTGGCTTAGCTGTAGATGTTGAAGCATGGCCAGGGGTTCCCCATGATTTCTTCCTTTTTGGATTATCATAGTGGATCCATTTTTCATCACCAGTGACTATACGGTGCAGAAAACCCTTTCGTTTATGCCTGGCAAGCAGCATTTCACATGTGGAAAATCGGCGTTCAACGTTTCTCGGTGTCAGTTCATATGGAACCCAATTTCCTTGTTTTTGAATCATTCCCAATGATTTCAACCCATGTGAAATTGCTTGTTGAGTCACTCCTAATGTAAGTGCAAGTTCTTCTTGCGTTTGGCACGAATCTTGATCCAATAATACTTCCAATTCCGCGTCTTCGTACACTTTCGGCCTTCCGCTACGTTCTTTGTCTTCGATGTCAAATTCACCGTTCTTAAACTTTTGAAACCACTCACGACAACTTCTCTCACTTAAGGCAGCCTCACCATATGCTTCTACAAGCAATCGATGCGCCTCAGCTGCAGATTTCTTCAAATTGAAGAAGTAAATCAAAAGTTCCCGCAAATGACGCTTATTCGGCTCAAAACTTGACATTTTCGAACACAAAAAAATATGTTATACTGATAAAAATTCACTAATATTTCAAGGTCATGTTGTTGACAGATGTCCAACCTTACGATAATGACATTTTACATCTGACAATTTTAACCATAACTTACTGGTGGCGCCAACTTTTGTCAAACGGCGGTGACTTATTTGTACACCCAATACATTAAAATGAGAAAGCAGTTTGTAATTAATGAAAATGCTTGATTCATCTACCATTTGTATATTTTTTTATTCACTTCATCAATACTGACCGGTTATTACTAATTGTAATATAAATTTCATGTATGATGTAAAATATTGGCTTTATATTGTATGAGGTATAAATCGGCAAAAGATAATTTTCTTAGCTTTATACACTAAAACAAGTTGACTAGAATTTGAATACAAAATGTTATTGACAGCAAATTTATAAAGTGGTATTTTTTTATCACTGCTTAGCTTTTTTTAGAATTCATCAACAATGAAGTTTTAGAACAGTTTATATTGGTAACTCTGAAATTGGCTGCAACCCGGGGATCGGGGCAGTTTTTATATTTCACCCTTTTAATCCCACTGGGCCGATCATCGGCCCAAACTTGTGTATTGGAAAAATCCCACGGGGCCGATCATCGGCCTCAAAGTTTTCAAACAAGTTTTTATGTTGAATATACATTTTTTATAACTTTGAGAATCATTCACTTTTAAAAGAATGCATTTAAAACTAAATATTAACTGAGATAAAAAATAAATATATACTACTGTTTTGTTGCCAAAATATACTGGGATTAAACGGTTAAATGAGTACTTGCATGTTATACTAAATAGTATTCTTAAACATCAAACAACAATGTATCTATTACTTTATAATATAGTAATATAAAGCAAAATTTTACACAAATCCAAACCAAATTTAAAAACTACATTGTTAATTTTTTTAATGTTCTCTAGAAATACTTGAAGTTTTCAACTCTATATTTGCATGAATGATTATTTACCATCTTCAATATAAGTAGACATTATTAAAACCCTGAGTGTAGTCCATATAGTAAAGCCCGTATTCATAGTTCGATCTTAACTCTAAATTATAACAATTTTTTTTTATTGAAGAAATTAGTATTTAAAGTTAAGTTTTGTACAAATTTATTGTAGCTTCCTTAAAGGCATGGTTTCAGTGTCTCACTTTAAAGTTTGAAGTGTATAAGAACCGACTCTGAATACAAATTTTAAGGTTAAAAATTAGTATTTAAGTTGGATAATGGATTTGGGCCTAAGTATTCAAAATACATATTTTTTTATACACTATATTTTTATAAGTTACAATTTTTTTTACGAACCTGATAATTCATCTAAAGTAATAATTTTGTTCATAAGTGACATACTTATAACAATTTCATCAAATACAGGTACAGACCCTCCCACAAGACCTGTGTTACCTCCTTGTGGACAAACAGCCAAATTATTATCATTGCAAAATGCTAATATTTGAGATACTTCTTCTGTAGACTTTGGTTTCAATACTACCTTCGAATCTCCTGAAAGTAGAATAATCAGTTAAAATCTCCAAGTAAACAATACATATATTTTATTTAAGAGTATCAGCATATCTTTTATTTAAGAGTATCAGCTTTTATGTCAAAATTGAAACAAAAATACTCGGCCAATAAATGCACTCAAATATGCATTTTATCTCATCCAAGATGATTGCTGTTCAACTCATTGTCGAAGAGTTTGAGATGAAAGTTATACTTAAGTGTGAAACTAGAGGACTTCCCCAAATAAATGTTTTTGATCCAATCGTAATTTTTAAGTTTCATTACATTTAGGATTAATAATGTATTGATTGTATAAACACATTGTAATTGGATTCATCATTATTATGCCATAATAATCTAAATATCTACCAAACATCAAAGGCAGCTTACTAGTTTCCAATAGTCTGGTGAATAGAAGTCTCTTATTCATTATTGACACTCCAAATTACATTCAGACATAATTCAGCCTAAATTATAAATAAATAAAAGCATATTTTAGGTGATAATTTATGGTGAAACTGCATTATAAAGGGTCTTCCAAATTGAGCGGTTTTTTTTTATTCAAATTTTTTAAATTCTTGAATAAAACACACAATTTGCTTTGATTTCCAAAAACTTTTTATTGGTCATTGAAGTATGATGTGACATTTAAACACAAAAAACAATATCCGCCAAATGTCCACCTCTTGCAGCTCCACAGATGTCCACTCTTTTGTCAACATTTTCCATGACCTTTACCGTATTTTACGGACTATAAGACGCACTTTTTTCTTCAAAAAAATTGCCTCCAAAATTCAGATGCGTCTTATATTCGAAATTAATATAAAAATGTCCAGTGTTTGATTTAAAATTCCCGCCAGTCTTAAAAATGGCCATATATTCGATGCCGCGGGAAACCTATCTCTATCTGGCAACATTGGATTCAACTGGCATTGGATTTTCAGGGATTTTAAAGGTCAGTTCGGTTTTATAAACGAAATTTTTTTTTTAGTCTGGCTTTGCAATCTAATAATAAAAATGTTATTTTTTTTTTAAATTGCCTCAATTAAGGTGCGTCTTATAATCCGTAGCGTCTTATAGTCTGTAAAATACGGTAGGCATAATTGTGGTTCTAACTCACCAATAACACGAATAATTTCATCCATCAGTTCAGGAATTGATTGGGGGTCATTTTTATAGACCTGGTTTTTCACGTAACCCTAGAGAAAATAGTCCGACGGTGTCAAATCACATGATCTTGGTGGCCAATTGACATCACCCTTTCCGGAGATTACAATACATAAAATAATTCAACAATTTGAACACGTTGTATTGTATACGACTCCATTTTTATAAATGTCATACATAACACTTCTCAAATATCACAAGACCCAGGCAAGTTCGCGACGCCATCTGTGTTTTATCCAAGAATTAAAAAAGCCACTAAATTTAAAACCCTGTATTAATGGACAAGTTATTAAGTGTTATTTTACTATCAAATATATTGACATGTTTTATAAATCTTTCCTTCATAATACGTACAGATTAAATGTATATCATTGAGTAATTCTATTTTTAATTATTAAAATGTCTATTAATTTTGCAAATGGAGGATTATAATGCCTTCAATGCAATTTTTTTGCTTACGCCTGTCCTACATTGCATACTGATGGTCACAGTTTTGATCTAATAAATAGATTATTATTACTTATTACTAATGTAGTTTATGTTGTAAATTTTTATTATATTAAAATATAATCATAAAATTACTAAACAACAACTGCAATGCCAATTTGTTATCCGACTGGTTTCTAGATCGCTCTTTGTTACTAAGGACACAGATAAACTATAAATGAAAACAATCTAGAAACCGATAGGAAAAAAATAAACCTCATGTGGAGTAAAATAGAGCTGAATTTGTTTTCAGAGATTCTGGTGAAAATTTTAAAGATTTAAAATACTAAATCACTCAGATATTTAGTACATACAATGCTTCATTAAAGACAGTAGTTTTATTTGTTATAGCAAAATTAAATTGTTCAAGTTTAGTATGTACGGTTTACTAAGCTAGTTGGTATAAAGTGGAATTCATATAAATGAATCATATATAATGGATGTAAAACTAGCATTTAATAAAGTTACAAAAATGCATAGCTGAAATACCACTTAGCTGAGGTATTGGTTTGAATTGGAGTATTTTGTGGATGACAGTAACTTCCTACATTTAAGAAGATTAAATTCACTATTGAATACAATTATATTTGCCAAGAAATTTAAAGCAAGCTGTAGTTATTTGGAGACTTCTTTTCGATATTTTTTAAAAGAAAAGATATGAAGCAATGAGCAGAAATAATGTTTGTATTATCTGAGAAAAAGTAACAGTATTAACTATAGTTAGAAAACTTTTATATAACATACATTTTAATTATTATATAAATTAAAAATATGCTGAAGTAAACTGAGTGCGTAAGATATTTTTTGTCTTAATTGGTAATGTTTTTAAGTAATACATAAGTAGCGTACTTTCACCTAAAAGATGTAAAGTAGCTTCATTACTACTTTTTACTTAGCTACTTTAGTAGCATACTTCTTTAAATTAAAATGTAGCTGTAAGAGTGCTACTTTTTCTTCAACACTTATTGGTTTCATAAAATTTCTAGTACAACAGCTATATGTAAATTGAAAATAATCTTGCATTGTTAAATCAATTAATCTAAATTGACATTTTTATGAAAGAGTACATTTTAAAATGTTTTTTAAAATTAAACATTTACGAAAATATGGGGAGATATTTATATCTCAATATCATAAAGTAGAACTTATCAGATTTGAATCAAAACTTAAAATATTGTGTCTATTTTGGTAGAAAATTATGATACCTCGACAATTTTTAATCCAATCTATGTTGTAAGGAAGTGTTTCAGCTGAATCAGTAAGCACTCGCACAGGTCCCAATAATTTCTTGAAAAAGGATATGTGATTTTCTTCAACAGAATTAAAATCTAGCCGTTTCACATTGTACTTATTCTATAAAAAAAAAACAATAAATTTGTAAATAAATCAACTATTGACTAACAACCGCAATGCCCTCCAGAATACTCTACTTTCAATTCACGGGATTTCAGTTTGACTCTGGTGTTTCAAATTGGAATATTGAAATATTGGAAGAAAATAAAACAGTCTGACGCACTGTTACAAACGGAAGTGTGATACAAACAATACTAGTTTTTAAGTCATAAAAATGTACAGTTTTCACTCTATCTAGAAATGTATTACACTGAAGATTTCTTTCGAAATCCTACGTTATTTAAACAAAGTAAACACTTCCAAAATGCAGACGGTTCGCGGAATGAAGGGGTTAAAAGAGGAGGTGGTTGGGTGGAATTTATTGACCTCCCCTCGTATAATAGAGTTCATACAAACTAACGTGAAAATAGTTGCTTGACAGTTTATAATGTATGGATCCTTATACAAGGCGTATCCAGAAAGTAAGTGTACTGAGGCTCTCACGACCGGATCGATTTTATTTTCGACATGTTGGCTACACTTCTGTGTAGCCTGACCCTTCCCCTCCGCAACAAGACCGGTTCGAGGTCAGTACGTTGAGAAGTGTCGACGCGACAACACGTTTCGTGAAAAATGTCAATCCGATCTCCCGCCAAGTGCGAAATACGCGGCGTCATCCGTTATCTCGTTTGGAAGGGAAAACCTCCGGTTGAGGTTTATAATGAGGTGAAAACTGCATATGGTGATAAAGCTATGAATCGTACGAGTGTGTACAAGTGGTGTCGCGAGTTTAAAAACGGTCGTACGTCTGTGCATGATGATCAGAGGAGCGGAAGACCTTCAATTGTGACTGACGAAATTGTGGAAAAATCGAAAATGCGCTCCGTGACGATCGCAGATTGACTGTGGATGAACTTGCTGCGATGTTTCCGCAAATCTCCAGATCTCTACTACACGAAACCATCACAGAAACCCTCGGATATCGGAAACTGTCCGCGAGGTGGGTCCCAAAACAGTTGACAGACCAACACAAGTTGAATCGAGTGGAGGCCGGGTAAAAATTTTTGAGGCGCTGCAAACTCCTTGGAGATGAATTTCTCCGCTCCATCGTTGCTGGAGATGAAACTTGGGTTGCACACTACACGCCTGAAACCAAAAGGCAGTCTCAACAGTGGCGTCACACCTCTTCACAATTTCAGCCAAGAAAATCATGGCAGCCGTGTTTTGGGACTGTCAAGGCATAATTTTAATTGAATATATGCCTCAAGGGGAGACCATCAACTCTGCAAGATACTGTGAGACCCTAAAAAAAATGCGGAGGGCGATTCAGAACAAGAGGAGAGGCATGCTGACAAAGGGAGTCTGCCTACTGCATGACAATGCCAGACCACACACGGCCAACGCCACTTAAATGGGATGTCCTGAACCATCCCGCGCATTCCCCTAACCTAGCACCTTCAGATTACTATCTCTTTACCTCCCTGAAGCTGCACATGGGTGGAAAAAGGTTTTCAACCGACGAGGAGGTGGAGAAGTGGACGGAGGGGTTGGCGGGAAACTACTTCAAGGAAGGCATCAAAAAGTTGATACCCCGCTTCACCACCTGCATTGAGAGGAATGGCGACTATGTCGAAAAATAGCTTACATATGTACTACGGTAACCACGTAATTTTTTTGTTTAAATAAAAAAAATTGTAACCTACAAAAATTCAGTACACTTACTTTCTGGATATGCCTCGTATTTTCAAATACACCACCATGCTAAGTCCCTTCTAGATTAGATAAGGATGAAAGATCTCCACACACACAGCCTTCATCACATCAACATGCATATCGCTCATGATAAAGCAATATCTCGTAAGCCACTTAATACAGATTTACAGGGGAGGCAAAAAACTTCATAATATCTACACTTTTTAATTATATTTGGTATAATTAGGTTTTTTGTACATTTTATATAAATACTATTAATATTAGTTATCTATTTTTATAAAAAATATTTTTTTTTTTGACTTATGTACTAGGTTAGTCAAAAAGTTTTGAAAGCGGAAATGAAAATACATTTTTTTTGGGGGGAAATCACTTTTATTGCTCAGTATAGTCTCCCATAAGATCAATACACTTGGTCCAACGATCTTCCAACTTGGTTGTTCCATCACGGAAGTGACTTTTTGGAAGGCCTGCAAAATACTCCTCTACGACGGCTATAACCTCTTAGTTTGATGAAAAATGCTTCCAACGAAGGAATTTTTTGAGGTGTGAGAACAGCCAGAAGTCAGAGGCAGCTAAATCTAGCGAATAAGGTGGATGCTGCAACAATTCGTACCCCAATTCACTGATTTTCGCGATGGTTTTTTGAGCTGTGTAAGCAGGTGCATTGTCTTGATGAAAAATGATTTTTTTCTTCTGCAAACCGGGTCTTTTTCACATTTTTTTTCATCCAACTGGTCCAAAAGGTCACAATAATAATCAGAGTTGATTGTCTTACCAGTTTGGAGATAATCTATCAATAAAATTCCTTTTGCATCCCAAAAAACTGACGCTAACACCTTCTTGGCCGATTTCTGGACACGAACTCGCTTCGGAGCCAAAGTGCCCGGTTCACACCACTCCTTAGCCTCTTGTTTTGATTCAGGATCATGGTGGTAGACCCGAGTCTCATCCATAGTGATGAATCGGCGCAGAAAATCCTTTTTATCCTTTCGAAATTGCTCCAAATGTTGCTCAGAAAGTCACATTCGAACGTGTTTTTGTTGCATTGTTAGCAAATGCGGCACCCATTGTGCACACAGTTTTTTGAAACCCAAAACTTCAGCCAAAATATGCCATGTTGTTCCATATGAGATGCCTATGGTGTCAGCTATCACATCCACAGTCGATTGACGATCTTTCAAAACCATATCCTGTATTTTCGCTATGATTTCTGGTGTTGATGCACTTTTTGGACGTCCTGAGCGTGGATCGTCTTCAACGTTTGTACGGCCACGCTTAAACTCCAAAACCCATCGGTGAACGGTTGGAAACGAAGGAGAAGACTTCTTTAATACTTTCACCATCTTTGCATGGATCTCAGTAGCCGATAAACCTTCCAAAACAAAGAATTTAATCACTGCACGATATTCGGATTTGTCCATTGTTAAAATATACACTGACACGTCAACTTCAAATGGCTTGTAAACAAAGAATGAATTGACAGATCGAAATGAAATTTTGAGTACGTTCTTATGAAAGATGAAATATTAAAATAGCGTAGAAATTTTGGTTTTCTACTGCTCCATAGACGTCGCTTTCAAAACTTTTTGACTAACCTAGTATTACTAGGTATTGATTCTACTAAAGTAACAATATAGTGGCTTACAAGTAATTGCTTCTAACAAATTCACTAATAATAATGTCTACTGTTACAATAAAAACACACTTTATAAATTACATTTTATTTAAAAAATCACTATATAAAACAGGAATATGCAAAAATAGTATTTATATTATATAAGATAATTGTTTATAAAATGTAAAACACATGCCCAAGATAATTGTTCATAAAATATACGACCCAGTGAAGTAATACCCATCTATATAAAAAAAAAATTAAGCAAATAAAATAGACATTATGTATCCATAAAGTTCAAAAAAAGTACATTAGTTTTTATTGGCAATAAGATTGTAGAAAAAATCTTTTAACCAGCTAAAATACTCCTAGTACTTCTGGTTCAAATAGTCTACAATTTCCAATGTGTTATTCGTGAGGAAGGCAGTCATAGAAAGAGGAACAATCTGGAGGAATAACTGATTTCAATTCTTGGAGATGACGATATTTTTGTAAAGCCACTTTCCTTGGAGATGAATTAAGTTTTGGCCATTCAATTCCCTGGCTTACACTTTTTATTCTCTGAGGTAGATCTTGCCAATCCCCGTTCGGTTGTAATATTGAAGTGCTCGCAGTCGCAGGTCTGTAACCTTACTTAACCTGGCCTTATACTTTTAACTCTCAACAATTTTCAATCACTAAAATCAGTAAAAAAATTATAGTTCATCAATTTGGCTTCATAAGGAAATGGAGTTTTCCTTGCTTCCTTTGAAAGAGATACGTACTATACTAGGTTAATAATATATTTCTCGTTTTTTTTTTTTTTCAATATAACTATGAACAGAGTCGCAGTACATTTGTGTATGTCCTCGCTCAAGGAATTTTTGTGCAATTTTTTGCTCTCGTGTTATTGATAGGTCTAGCCATACATTTGCCTAAATATTATTCCTATTTTGGTAGGTGCAACCATCACTGAATATTATTAGTTCTTTATCTTGAGGGCAATAATTCATTGTGTAATCTACAAGTGACGCAAATGTTGATGCAGATAAATCTGAATCGGTTTCGTTAAACCAATAACACGTGCAATGCTTCGTTGCAAAATTATTAAAAGTAAAATTGTGACGGCACAATTTCGTTTTATAAAAAAATGCACTTGTCTGCAATGATGGAGATACTTTTACTGCTTGTAAATATATTGTTAGAACGGTGCATTTGTCATATATTGCCAATATTTTGTTTGTCATCTATTGCCAGGTCTTTTTCTTTTCTTGCCTTATCTCTTTTTTTCAATATGTTTTTTAAAAAGGTCATCAGATAAATTTCCTGTTTCATGTTGAACACATACATCGCATTTATCTTTTTTCAGTGTATACAAGTTTAGGTTGTTTTTTTTAATGCTGCGATAAAGGTAGAACCGCTCACTGCGCTGCCAACTTTATCACAGTATAAATAGTACAGTTGTGTTGAAGATGATATTGACTGTTCTAAAAACAGTTTTGAGGTATTTTCATGACCATAGTGTGAAGGTAATTTTGGTAGATAATGGAAAAATAATGTAAGGGAATCTGAAGCTTCTTTACGTTTAGGGTTTACTTTCTTTTAGATGCAGCCACTTCATGTGAATCTGTCATACCTTCTTTGCTTTTCTTAACCCAATCATGAACACAAAATTCACCTAACGATAATGTGGATAAAACATATATTTACACACTGGAATTTTTTCTTCATCCACATTCAGGTGATAGAGTAGAGTACTATTTCTTCTACATTCAGAGCTGTTTGTGTATCGCCTTTTTGGCTGAATTGACTTTATGTTGTTTACATAAACTTTTCTTTGTTCCCACGACATTTGATCCCAAAATGTTTTAAATATATCCTCCCTCTTATCTGATATTTCTGAGCATTTTCGTTTACCATGCTTCTGATGTACACCGATCACCAAGTTTTCTTTCACCTCTTTCAGTATTATGGAACATAACGTTATCCTTCCTAGTGAAACCAACATAAGCTTTTCCTTTCATTCTCAATGCTTTATTACGGTTTCTTTTCCAATTGTCTTTCTTTGATATACTCAATTTACGATTAAAGAAAGTTTAATATACTTACATCTTAGTAACTTAGTATCCAAATAGATTCATATATTAGCAAAAACAAAAAAAAACTTCACTACATCAAATTTCAAAACGCACACCAAAAAATTGGTGTGCGAACTACAGTGAATAATGAGGGTTACGCACATATTTTCAGTCAACGGGTGGCCATGTTTGTTAATAATTCTATAGCAATATCTCTTAACCCTCTTTGCGAGGTATTGCAGCGGACAAAATAGGATATGAGGAATTGCTTTAATTGAATAAGAGATTACAACATGATTATCTCCTTACAAAAAACTAAGTGTATGACATTCTCCAAAGACCCACTAGAGTGCAAAATTTCAGTACGTGACGAGCCAATTGAACAAGCAACCCAGTTCAGATATCTTGGCAGTGAACTGCTCAGCTCTCATGACCTCACCAGAGAAGTAAGGCCTCAGGTAGATAAAGGCGCAGTTGTGTTGGGATTCCTGAGAGGTCATATGGAGGAATAAAGATATGAGAACGGATAGCAAGGTACGCATTTATAAGACCTGTGTGCGACCTATCCTCACATATGGCATCGAAGCGACAAGAAGTAAGTGCTAAGGACAACGGAAATGAGAACTACATGCTATTGCTGGGAAGACTTTGTGTGATTGTATAAGGAACACAACAATCCGAGAGTTCTGTGAGGTCCAAGATGTGGTCAGGTGGGGACGACGATACTGGTACTAACATGTACAGAGAATAAATTCCACAAGAATTCCATACATAGCTCTGCATGGGGTACTGGATGGACGGCGTCCACCAGGGAGACCCTTGATACCATGGAGAGATAGCTGGAGCTCAGCATCACAGGAGGACAATCCTGCAGTAACAGACTATTGAGTCTATAGAAAATTTAAGAAGAAGAATAAGAGACACAAATAATTATTTTTAAGATACGAGCTTTTGCCAGGTTACACATTCATACATTTAAAGACAAAATACAAAAAAAAACTTGTTTTTGACAAAAGTGTGGTATGCAAGGTATTGCATTATCATGAGCGATATATCTCATCATATATGCTCTCTTCTCATTTCCTGCAGCAATATGAATTTTATTATACATTTCACTATCTTATCATCTCTAAAAGTCCTTTCCCATATAACAACATGACTGAACTTTCTCTAATCTTTATTTGTTCCCCAAAACATTACAATCACTCATAGAATCAACCTTTTTAATAACAACTTTTGTCATCTTGATATCCCTAAACACTGCATTATTTTTTTAAACCATTTTTATTTTCTACCACCACATCTGTAAACGACATTATGTTGCGAATAATAAGTGAAGAAAGAATTTAAACTTTTCAATTAATAAAATAATCAATGAAGGAATTTTTTTTCATAAACATCTAAAATTCATAAAATAACGGAAGAAGAAACTGAGTGCCAAACACATCATAAAAAAATTAACTTTTAAACAGAGGGTAGTTTCATGGTCTCCTGGGGTCATGATCGAAGAAATTGCATTGAAATTTTCCAGAAGTTGCTATATGAGACCCTCTGTAATAGGAAGTATTTTTATTTAAATCTACCTAAAAAACTAATTGACATGAAACTCAACAGATTTGTATGTTGAAGTAACATGATTTTAAAAAAGGTGACTAAATGATCCAACAGCATATTTTATTTAAACTTTTTTTTTGATGTCTTACTTTTATTTACCTCCTCGATTGTTTTTGGTTTCAATTCAGCAAGAATTACAGTTCTAATTAGATGTGCTCTTCGTACATGCCCTTTACATGCCTCTGTGTAGCTTAAAAGTAGCTAAAATGGTTGAATGAAATACAGAAAATATGAAAAAATTCTGAGAATTTTGTAAAATAACGGTTATTTTCTTTCAGAAAAGGATAGGCTTACTGCCATATTAATCATCTCATTGGAGAGAAAAATGAAATGAGATTTGAAAAATAATTTCATGTTTCAAAGTGCATTTATTGATGTTTTAATTAAGGAATAAATACGATTATTTGGTTTATGCATTTCATTGCCATTTATATAAACTCAATATACCAAAAAATTATATTTAAACTTGAAATCGAGTCTTTCAAACGAAGTTCTGAACATTAAAAAAATTAAGTTTTTTTTATCTTGCTTCACTGCGAACAATATATAATCATCTTCATCCTGTCGTGTAGCTCATGCTCATGACTGAACATCGTGACACGCATGATAGCCTCTTACGACTCCTTTACATACATCACTCTACGGCTCGAACGGCAGTTGTTAAGGGTAGTCCAGTTTCGTCTCTCACTTGGTCAGTCCAGCACATTGGGACTCTTCGTCTTGCACATCGTGCTTCCACATTTCCAGTAACCAAAAGTCTCTACAAACTGTATTCTTGGCCACGAGACATGTGTCCAAAGAATCAGAGAACTTACTCAAGGCATAATGTCGACAATCTGTCGGTGATTTTTATTTTTTTCAAGAACGGAGACGTTAGTTCGCCTTGCTGTCCACGAAATTCGTAACATCTAATATACAATAATAACTGGAAATATATATTAGAAAATTATGAATTAGTTACCTTAGAAAATTCAGGAAGAGTAGATGTGGAATAATAAAATTTAATTGAAGGCAAATGTCGACCATAAATCTTTGTACATTGCGCAATTCTCGAAGTAACGTTTAACATTTTTAAATGAAACAAACTTTGTCAGATTAAAGTTTTCGATATTTTTTGAAACTTGATAAAACTTTTAGTCTTAGAACAATTCTTTTCAAATGTCAGTTAACAATTACTTAAGTATAGCTAATTATCAAACGGTTTTTTGAGATATCTACTTATGAAAATGATTAGTACGTAATATTTTAATGCTATCATAAATATTACTTCATTTGCTTATCAACTGTTGACAAAAATAACATGTAACCTTCAAATTCATTTCGCAAAAAGTACCTGTTCCTTGATTCATCACTTAACGCTGGCGTATACTCCTTCATATATAAGAATTCACGACCATTATTCAAGAAGAAGCATGAATGGCTTAACGGTTTTTTTAATATTTTTATTTAATAAAGTAATACATGATAAAAATGTTTGCCAAAGGCTATACTTACTACAAATTTATATCTGAACTTACCTTATTTATATAATACATTATAATTATGAATAAACTTAATTTTAATTTCCTACGTGTAATTTTATTTTTATTTTTTATAATCTGGTGGCTTAAAGGTAAAAGAGGTTAAAATAAATTTTACTGAAACAAAATAAAAATGTTGTGTATCTTAAATTAATTACTGAATTTTCTTTAATAAAATTGAAAGTAAAATAATAATGAAAACAATCGTTTTAGGGGCAATACAAAATGCTGTCATAAAACAAAAAGGCTTATAGAGTTTTGTGCAGACGCCATACACGCTTAACATAGCAAACGCTAACGGCGCCTATAAAACACATCATGGTCTGAATAAAAGCAAGGACTCAGATCAGTTAAAATGAATTTACAACCAGGCGCCTGGCTGAAAGGAAGATTTTCTAACCAACCACCTGGGGGGAAGAACTTTTTTCTAGCCGTCTGCATATACCCCATACAAGACTCATCTTCCCTTCGCCTGAGAGTTGCGCTGACTGCTCCAACCCCCTCACCCTGGACGAGAAGAGTGAGCATTTTCTCACAGAACTGATTTCCCCAGCTGCCTTTGCCGCCCTGCCCACCTGCGTGGACCAGCCAGCCGTCTTACTAAAACTACCTTAGCCTCCTAGGTAGACCAGTCTTGCCGCCTTGCTTGAGCCGCTCTAGCACCCTGTCCGGGCTACTACAACTGACCAGCCTGGATCCTTACCAGTCTACTGAGCCTCTGTGACCTCATCTTGACCCTCCATCATAACTTCAGTGACTATTGAATAGTATCCCCAGTGCAGTGACTTCAGTGAGAAAAGGACAACATTATATGCAAAGACGCTTGACCTTTCATAATAATTAAAATACTAAATGTAAGTAAATAAATTGTGTATAAATCTCTATTGAGTTGTCATTGTCGCCCTGAGTCCTACTTTACTTTATACTTTATGCAATTTTTTTGTTAAACCTCTTTAGCTTTCAACCGTTTAAATATGCTGCCATATATAGTAGAAATAAAACCACAATGAACGCAGAGAAACAAGGTATTATATGTTTGAAGTAAATAATAATTGTGGTGTTATAAATTTCGAGTTACCTTTTCCATAATTAAAATTTTTCAGTAGGTTAAAAAAACTATCGACAAGCATATTACAACATTAGAAGTGTTTGAGTATATTAAAGAATTTAGCACTGCAATTTTCTGGAAGTGTTTCAAAATCGTTACTTAATGTGTATGTTTTGCAAACAGGACTATAATATGTTAATTTAAAACACGGAATAAGTTTATTTTATAATAAAAAGATTAAGAAGAAAATGATATTTATATTTACAAGGAAAAGAAATTTTTCGAAATGCTTTGTAATTCACAATTGAATCTTTCGCATACTCAATTCCTTAGTAGTATCAAATAAAATAAGTGCTGGCAAAAAAACTTCAATCAAATTTCTATTGGAAATAATATATTTTGCCGGAAAAGGAAGTCTCTTTGTTAAGTAAAAGAGTATAACTCAAAATACTCCTTGATGGAGTAGTTACTTCTGCGTTTTTACTTCACAGCCATTTATTTTATTTTTATATTTGACAAATGCCCGCTACTCATGATAATATTCAATACAATTTAAGTTTTTGAGAGTTCCAATTTCATTCGTTGATTAAATAAAAAGTTTTTTCGTGGTCGGCTTCGTCCGTAAATGAAATGAATAATTGTTTGTTCATGATTTACAAAAAATATACATATTATTTGAAAAATGACATACAACTTCTAAGTTTTGTCTAACAGACATTAATGTTAATGATGATCAAAATGAAATTGACAAGTTCAGAAATTTCTCAATATTAAAATCGTATCTAATTTGATTTCCCTTTCAGGAAATATCATAAAAGTTAATTAACTTTGAATAAATCTTAAGCATGTAGTACGTTAATCATTAGTGACAAAATATGTTAAATCTATGTTCAAGAGGAGGTCAATAAATTCGTGATATTTAGGGGTTAAGGGAGAGGGCGGCAGTGCGCATGCGCATGCTCCGAGGATTCATTATTAATATATTTCGCATGACAATGCACCCATGCACAACAGCAAATTATTATTTGTTTCCAAATATGAAAAAAGAAATTCGAAGGAAGAGATTTGCGGACGCTGAAGAAGTGCAATTTTGGCCTATTTTGATGGCAAAAGATATTTTTTCGTGGGTATAAATAAGCTAATTGAAAGATGTGAAAAATATATTGGAGTTAATATTGAAAAGGAAAAATAAAAATATGTTTTTCCCCTTCATTCCGTGAATGGTTGACTTCCCCTCGTATATCTCAATTTCCATAAAAGTACGAGTAGTTATCTCTTTGTCATTCTTATCTCAAAATTTCATTTCAGCGAATGCCAAGCCCCACAGCGTGTAGCAAAAAGCTTAGTAGCAAGTTCATAAATTTCTTTCTTTTTCTCTCTCCCTGAATACTATTATTCTAGAGAGAGCGAGAAGCTTCATTAGTTCACTAATAAGTGCGGTAAAGACCTGCCTCAAGTACGATGAGCTAAATTCACATTCTAAATATTATTATGCGAAACGAGACCATAATACTCGTATTATTCCCATTTCAAATATGTTTAAATATATTTTTTCAAATCAAATTTATAGCGATAAGTTATATAAAGAATGAAAGTGCCAATAGGTTATTTGCAGTAAAAAGTGTTTAATACAAATTAAATTTAAAATGATGCGAGAGAGATATTGAGTTTAATTGACTATTTTTTTCAATTAAATAAATACTTTTTAACGATATTTGAAACCAAAAGAATGAAAACGCGGGGTGCTTGACTAATGACGTTATGACCTAATGCTCGCCAAGTCACTCATTCGATGATAAACAATATAGCGTTCGTTAAATTTGTTATAAATTATTACGAATTATGAAAGATAGTGTTTTTGCAAGCCCAATTGTTTTTTGTTACATATTTTTACTACATTACAACATTTTTTCCACAATACTTTCATTTAATGCATAAATAGGTATTTTGTTTGGCGTAGTAAATGTATTAGTGCACTATTAAATACTAACTTGTAATGCGGTAGTAAAAAAATAAAAACTATTACTGGCAACACGAGTTTGTATGAATAAAATCGTTAGCGCTTGTATCAAATAATATGGCTGTAAAATTTCGCCGGGAGTTGTTATGCTACAAACTAAAGCGTGCGGATAAATGCTTGTTTCGATAGATATTTGCAATTAGATTATTCATGTTCATTTTGCGAAGTTATTACTAATAGAAACAATTACGTTTTTATTTTTTTTGTAAATAATTTAAACAAACGTGATAATATTGTGATTGCGAGGGATTAGTTTAATTATCAAATAAATCTCTCCTACTCACCTCAATAAGGTCACAATATGTAAAATTTTCAAACTTTTCATTATACTCGTATCGTGTGCATCTCAATCATTGTATTAAACTCCATTTATTCAAAATTAATGTTTTGAACCTTTTTTATGGCTGCGGGTTGAATAACATTTTTCAATTGAAGTTTCCGTAACTTATTACGTTTTTTTTATTAATTTTTAATTTTAAATTCCATTTCGAATTTAAGCCTGCATACTGATTAAAACTTTTAAACTAATATTAAAAGAAAACTCACCATCATCAATCATTCACTCAGAAAGAGTCTTGTCTGCCTACATGATTGTTAAAAACCTAGGAGTGCTAATAGACAGCACTCTCTCATGGCGAGATCAAATAAATGAGGTAAGCCGAAAGATCTTCTCCAGCCTTCATTCCTTTAAAGTGTTGCAAAGATCCCTACCAACTAAAACCAAAATTTTACTCGTACAATCTCTGCTCTTTCCGATTCTGGACTATGCAGACGTATCTTACTTGGATGTTACAGATGAACAGCTGGACAAATTACAGCCTTTTCAAAATGAGTGTCTAAGATTCATTTTCAATCTACGAAAGTACGATCATATAACTTCATACGAGAAGGCATTGAACTGGTTGAATGTTAGAAATATACCTCAAATTCACATACTGTCTCTATTGTACAATATCCTTAACTGTCCCGCCTCACCATCGTATCTCGCCGAAAATTTTCAGCGACTTTCCAATCATGGATTAGCGCTACGCTCAAACAAAGATTGTCTATAGGGCTTTCCAGTTCACCGCTCCTCTTTCTTTACATCGTCCTTTACTATCCATGCAGTGAGACTTTGGAATCAGTTACAAACCAATATAAGACTCGCTCCGTTCTTGGCATGCTTTAAGAAGCGACTGAAAAAACTCTTAATTTCTAGTCAATAAAATAACGTGTTTCATTCCTGATTTTTCTTTTCCTTTCCTCTCCACCATCCCTTCCTTTCCTTCTGATTGATGATATCTCACTTTATATGAAAAATAATGTTCGGGTGATTGTCTGTCTTTGTGGGGTTCGTGGGCATGTGCTCACGGGTATGTTTATGGATTTCGTGGGGATGGATAGCCATTTGAATGATTTATGCGATCACGTAACTTGCTTCATTTACTTTTGTCTGGTTGGTTGGAATAGATTGCCACCTGGCAATAATCCCACCAGATTGTATTTGCAATAAAAGTGTTAAATAAATAAAATAAATAAATGATTATCTGCTATCTCTCTCTTTCAGTAGTATCCCTCCCCCCTTTGGTTGTACTCAAAGTCCAGCAGTTCTCTGTCACATCATCCAGCCATCTCACCACTCTCCTGCGCTCTATTAGATAGTTGAACAAAACTTTCCTACAAAACTTCCTACAAAAAAATCACAATGTTTAATTGTTGGGAAAAAATAATCATGCATAATATAATTTATATTATTGTTTTAACCTGAGTAGACCATAAGATTGACATGCACTCGATTCTCTTTTGGACATAATGTATTCCCCTGGTCTCCCTTGTGTTATCTTTTAATATGTATCAACTTAGTCCCACAGGTTTGAATGTGGATCGCTACATCCATTTGCATTTGTCCAACGATCCATCGCCTGTCTAGCCTTTATGTCCTGCCCAGCCCTACTTTGGTCTTAGTAATGTTTCTTTGCCATACTTGACTTCTTTCTGTCATCGAATTTCAACGAATGGTGACTCTTTTAATTATTTTTGAGTAACACGTAACTTAGTGGAGAATTGAATCGTCAGAATCATGGCATATGCTCCATACTATAACCCAAGGATGATGCGTATATTTAAATATTTAGTTATGTAAATTATAGGCACCCTAAGGACCTTTCAGAAAAGCTGTTTGTCGATTTTTTTTCCTCTTGTTGGCTTAAGCATAATTTAACGATTATCTGTATATCATTTAACTGTTTATCTAAATTCAAGCAAATATCGTTCTTTTATTCAAGATTCGTCCAATGTGATATATTGTATATCATGTCAATAATAATATTTTTTATTTCTTGATAATTTTAGTTTCATCAAATTTTACTCTATTCAAGTGCAAAGCTTTCAACACTCTGCACTATTAGGACTACGTTAGCTGCATAAGGCTGAAGAGTGAATCATACTCTATTTATAATATTAACCATTTCTACCCGTTTAAAACGCCTGAAAAGACTTTTTAAAGTCAGAGTAAAAACATGCGACACCGTGCAGATTCAAGATCTATATCTCCATCGATCCAAGGGATGATTCACACCTGGCGCTATATGACAGGTGAAAACATGATCTTTTGCGAAAACAATGGAAAATCGTGCAATAACTGGCTGATATGTTATGGATATGATAGATGTTGGAATACATACCGACTATTGCCCCCTGTTCGCGCCCACTCTCGAGTCTAACCTCAGAGGGCAAACCTCTACCTGACCCGGGGCCATTGAAGACGCGGTGAGTTATCTCACCGAAAACATCAAATCGACCCTAGAGTCTGCCACTAAATTGAGACCCTCTCACGCCAATATTAAAATCAAAATCACGAAGAAGAACAAGCTCAAAAAACTATGGTGGAACACCGCCAATCTCACGTACAAAATATTGCACAATTGACTGGTGGAACAGATCAAAATCGACCTACAGCGTCATCGTAACTATCTTTGGGGTGAATTTTAAATGGAAGCTGACACGTTCTCTACGTTCCACCCCTAAACGGCCCTCCCCCCAGCAGGACCCGAACGGCACAGTTTTCTCAGTTTGCAGGTCCTCACATTCACCCCAAATACGGGCCAAATCAACTCGAGGCACTCTGCCTCAGTTGGCAGAAAAGTCCGTATAATTGTCGCTCCATGACTTAGAATTTCTTCATTCCGCAAGAAATCCACAAAATTATTCAAATTCTTCAGATCAAGAGAGCTCCCGGTCCGGCCCCAACAAAACCATCTGCACTATACTATAATTTCAATCTTCAATGCTTGTTACAGGCATATATTCTTCACTTCCGCTATGAAATGTGCAGACTTCATAATGCTTCCCAAACCGGGTAAAAAGTTAACCCTTCCAGAAAATCACCGCCCGATTAGCTTATTGCTCACCGTAGGTAAAGTGCTCGAATGACTTATCCTAAATCGCGGTTAGTGCGTATGTGGAAAAAAATTACTGATTTTTTCCTAAATTACCAAGGAATTTCGTATAAACTTTAAAATTTACAAAATTAAAATTATATAAAATAAAAAATATATAAAATTAAGAATATATAAAATTAAAAAGATATAAAATTTTTAATAATTTTGCATTGGATAACGATGGCGGTTAATGGATTGGGGATGCAACGCTTTTCGTCGAATCTTGTTAAGAAACAAAAGTTTGACCAATTCTCTAAAAATCTTAAAGATATTAGGAGTCTGCTTTAAATATGATGAAAAAGTAATGCTTTTAATAAAAACTTCGATACCAGTACACTTCTAAAAGTAATTCTGATTTCGAAAGGTATGTTACATTGCAATATTGAAAATTAAACACAATCTATAAAATGTATTATTAATATTGTATGGAAAAATAAATAATACTGGTGATATATTAACCAAGAAACAGTTCACGTTTATATATCAACTGGGTTGTCCATAAAGTAATTAAGTGTTTTTAGGTCAAATTTAAACGCAATATTACAACAAATGCTTGTGGACGTGGAAATTTTTTCAATATTTTCTGCAGCCCCTTATGTAGTACAACGCTAGTTATTCTCGATCAAAGCCTTGATTTGGTCGCCATCAGTAGTAATCGGCCTTCCAGAGTGAACACCGTCTTTGAGTGTCTTATCACCATTATAAATTTTTACATGATATTTGATACACACAGTCGCTTATTACATCGTCGCCGTGCATTGTAAAATTTTTTTTTTGTGTATGTTGTATTTTACCTAGGCGGTAGTAAAAATGCATTCTGAAAAAAAAACAACTTATCTCAAAAATTACGCCAGATAGCAAGTGATTTGGAAAACAGTATAATTCATCACGTTTTAGAATGAAGTTAGCAACGAAAATTTGTTCAATCGACATCTATCCGAGAAATTTGATACTACTTCCCGGATAACATATTGTATTGTAATTAAATAATTTACAATAAATCTTGTGTTATTAGTGACTAAGTGCAATTTTGGGTTTGTTTAAAAATACATCGAAAATAGGTTTTCGTGAATCTCACCCTTTTTTAACAAACGGTAAGCTTTAAGTTAAAACGACCGATTCAGCTGTATTGATTCCCACCATATGATAATAATAATTTCCTCGATCTGTCCACAACGTTCTGAACGTCCGAGGTGAAATAAAGTTACATCTAAAAACAGATGTCGCCCAAATAACACATTATTGTTGATAATAACTTAGGTAGGTAATAACATATGTCCTATTATTATTTTAGTTTGGAAAATAAAATGAGGCGCGATTAATTTTTATCCATGTCCTGATCAAGTGCTAAATAAATCATAATTTCGAGTGTAGATTTTAGTTTTGAAATCAGGTAATATGTATTATCAGGTAATATGTCGGGGATGTATTATTGTACTTCTTCATAATGCTGTTTTCATTTGAGAAATTGATATAAAATATCTTAGTAGAAATAATAAGTTTACGTTATATACAAGAATATTTTATATAAGTGTATAAACACCGTTCATAACATGACAGTTCAGAAACGTTATAAAAAAATGGAACTTGAATAGAAAGGGTTGTACATTACTATAGGTAGATGTAAATGAATAATAAAAACAAATGAATTCAAAATAGCCGCCATGTAAGGATGCATAAATTATTTAAAAAAACAGAATTATATTTTTATTATTTTATTGTTAAGCATTTATAATAATAATATAACAATTTATAAAGCCCCGATTAAAGAGCAAACTCCCTTCAAGAGCGTTCATTTAATTAATTATTAATAAATAATTGCATCGAATGTATATATGAAGTTGGAATGCATACATGTCGAAAGCATGGAATATATACTATATATGTAATAGTGTAAATAGAACGAACATATAGTTTCGAAAACCACAGTTACAATGGTCGGTTGTGTCCCCACTGGGGACTTGTTAGTGCGCTCTTGAACTCTCTGCATCTCTTTTTCTCTTGCGAAATGAGCCACATATGTGAAGAAAAAAAAAAGAATGTTAATTCTAAAGCCCACTCCCATCCGCGATGTGGGGTTGACCCAACTGTTAAAAGCTTCAGAGATCGCCAACTTTAGTAAATGCGAGCAGTATTTAAAAACAAAAACCACATTTCTCATCAAAATTAATTATGTATAAAACGTATATTGGACATATTTGAAAAGCTCATCATTAACATTGATTATTTATGCAATGAACACTTGTGTATACTCTCCGTGTTCACTGGATTTCTATGAAGTGGATATAACAAGAAAGTTTGGAAATTACCGTGAACTCCGCCAAATAAAGGAGCTCCTGGCCATTTTTCAAGAATGATAAAATAATCGTTAATTGTAGGTCAAGCTTTAGGTGGTAAGTAAAAATGTAAAAATACGTAATTACTCTAAAATATTACACAGTGGAAAAGTTCATTTGTAGCCTTATAGCTCCTAGACATTATTAAAAATAACATGCTCTTTTCCAAATAATACGTATATTTTCATAAAGCACATGTTTAAATTTATTTAGCATTCATTGTCGCTGACGACCTCTAAGATATCATATATTTCTTTAAAATGTAAACTTTCAAACATACATCATTGTATGCAACATAGCTTTAATTAATAAATCTTGAAAGTCTATTTCGATCAGAGTATTTTGAAACCCAAGTTTATTTCCGTTTTTCGATAAAATCTAAAGAAAAGATATTTAACACATTTGAAATGTATTTCGATAAAAAAAATCAATTTAGGAGTATGATGTCTAGCGTAAGAATATTAATGAGTAAGCTCTGGCAGGCGGCAACGCTGGTCCAGGCAGGATGGCAGTGTCTCTCGGTAGGCGGAAATGCTGGTCCGGGCAGGACGGCAGAGCAGCTCTAAGTAAGCGGCAATGCTGGTCAGGGCAGGATGGCAGAGCAATTCTAGCAGGCGGCAACGCTGGTACAAACAGGACGACAGAGCGGCTCTTAATGGACGGAAATGCTGATACAGATAAAACGACAGATTGGCTTTTGGTAGGCGGCAATGCTGGTTAAGGCAGGATGGTATAGTGGCTCTATATGGGCGACAATGCTGGACCGGGTAAGATGGCAGGACAGCTCTAGCAGGCTGCAACGCTGGTACAGACAGGATGGCAGAGAAGCTCTAGATGGGCGGAAATTCCGTCCCATATTGCAGCAAATCTGGCGTAAATACTAGGAGGATATATAATTTACGGACGCTCTCTGATCATTCCTGGATTTCCAGTGTAAATTGTTCTCGTAGTGTCTTTTCTTGCGCATACCGCGTTTGGCTGGCTTTCTGGTTCATCCGTATCGCTTCCTATTAAAAATATGCAGCAATGTATATACTTAAATATCTCAAAGATTCACAAGTTTTAAGCTTTTTTCGAAGACGTATTTATTTTTTCAAAATTATGTTCTTTAATATATTATTCAATAGAATTTGAAAATCGGTTGCCTCAAGATCGTTACAATAATTTATTTTAGGCACCTGCTTGCGCTACGTAAATAAAACATTCTGTTTTAAAAATGTCTAAAACTAAATGCTGCTCATTAACCACCAAGAATTAAACTGCGCATCCTGGTTATTTTACATTTAACAAATTGTTAATCCCTGGGCTATGGCACCGACTCACAGTTTACCACACTACCGTATCCCCTGACTTGAGTCAATGGTGATGGTTTATCAGGCCCTCATACAAAGGCTCGTAGACCCGATTAAAACATTCTCCACCACATATAGTACGTTTCCTCGGCAAACTGTAACCACCAAACAATATCATGCTGAATGATTTCGACTTCATGCTGAAAGACGTCTAAATTCTGAAAAATATGATTTTAGCACGTGAGCCATCGGTTCTGTACCCCAGAGAACTACATCCAACTGTAAAGAAATAAATACGAGAAACTTCAAAGTTCAAAATTTGAGCGACTCCATGCCGCATGGTACATACATACGATAGGGGTAGGCGGAGAGCATAGACCGCTAGACTTTCCTATGCCGACTCACATCCAAAGCAACTTTTAGATCCGTACATCTTTTCATACAACTTTCTACATTTCCTTCTTTCATGATATTTATTTATTTATTTGTTTTTCCATAGAGTTAGAATGTTCTTCATAACATTATTTAAAATAAATAGTAAGTGCTTTATTCATTATAAAGAAAGACAATCTTATAGTATAAAAGAAAACAATTTATACACATTCAATTTGTATCGAAATCAAGCAATTTTATGTACAATAGTGAACAAAAACTAGGTACTTGTGCATATTTGTTTCTTGCTGTGTAGTGAAATATTTTATCCATTTGGATAATGTCTAGTGTAAATATGAGCGTGTGACAACCCTGAACCAATATTGAATTTAAAATTTAGATATTTCTTTATACAATAGTGAACAAAAACTAGGTACTTGTGCATATTTGTTTCTTGCTATGTAGTGAAATATTTTATCCATTTGGATAATGTCTAGTGTAAATATGAGCGTGTGACAACCCTGAACCAATATTGAATTTAAAATTTAGATATTTCTTAATAAAAACTGTTCTAATTGTTATATTTCACAATCTCTAGTAGGTCAATAATTAGTTCTATGAAATTTTAAGAAAAATAATGGAAATTGATGAAATGTCAAATATAGGAATGCCCTATTTTCTATAGTTAATAAACCTCAAAATCGAATGATAACTTAATTAAAATTTATTATTCCCTTGATCAACCATGATTTTCTTGGTCATCCTCTTATATGCCTTCCACTCATAATATTTTTTATTTAGTCTTTCGTCATTCATTCGTTTTACATGTCTGAACCAGTTCAACGCGTTCTTTCTCATATTCATCTAACTCAAAACAATAATCCAACCATACCTTTTTCGGTCGACTCCTTCACGTCTCCCGCTCATGTTTCCATTCATTAAGTTAGTCTTTCATCATCCATCTTTCATTCAAACTATCTCAATGTTACTTTTTCACCCTAATTAACACAAAATTGTTTTGGTCACAATTATCCTAAATAATTATATACCTAATATCTTACTGTCACAAGATGTCAAGTTTTTTACCATGTAAATGTCCAATAGTTAAATTACAGTTTTCAGAAAACCTAAAGTTAATAAATGAAATCAAATAAAGATAACATTTCCACTGAAGAGTTAGATTTGATACAAAATATTGCTTTGTGATATTGAATGTTTATATATACGTCAGCAAGAGGGCGCTGCATACTTTTAAAAAGAATAAGTTTCTGATATTAATAGTCTATAGTATTTTTTTTTTGACAAGGAATGATTCCGGTTTAGAATGTGACTAATTTCAGTACACTCAGTAGCGCCGAGCGCGGTGGTGGTGTATTGTGTTCGCTCGCGCGCGTCCCATACACCTAACCTCAATTTAACTGTTTAATAAATATAAAAAATATATATTTGATCACGATCATTGTTCCAGGAACAATTACAACTTCACCTTATGATGTTTGCATCGATATTTTATATTTTAAAATTTATTTATGCAGAAGATATGCAATTTTTAAGTGTTTAAATTAGTTTAAATCGAGTTCAGTGACGTCGACTTATACATAGTACCAAATGTGAAGTGAATTGATGTGAAATTCTTTTATGATTTATCTGTGCTTTTTTTTATTTTGCACTTTTGTGTTTTTAAATATTGTTATATATAAATATAATTATTTTTCACGTGAATTTTAGTATAAATAATAGAATTATCACCTATTTTCGACGCCCTCTTTTGAACTGCTTAGGTGCTGTCAGAAACGATAAAATTGAAAGGTAAGTTTTCTGTTGATGTTTACACTAGTTAGAAAGCCCGCCTAAGGACGTGCGAAAACAAGAATTAAATATTTGTGAATTAATACATGTTGTTTTATTCATATAATTAAAAATCTTGAATAAAAACATTAAATTTAAATGCATAATATTTACTTTATATACGTTTTTTGTAAAAAATCTCAAAATTCTTCCAGTAAGTTCCCGAATTACTTTTAAATTTTGTTTCAGCTCGTCTTCGAAGTCGAGATTTTTAGATGGGGTAATCCAACTTTTAATTCATGACAACATTGAGTAAAAGTTAATCGTGATGTTGTTCTACGAAATGTTTGTGTTATTAATTGGGTAAAACCAAGCTGGATTATTGTCATGTGGCAATCTCTTCCAACCAACCAGAAGGCTGTTTAAGATACCTTAAGTGAAAACTAGAGTTATAGTTGCCAAATTAAAAAAAAACCAGTTCCAACAGGAATCGAACCCGCAACGGCAGACGTCTTACCAACTGGGGCACGGAGGTGTTTGGAAAAATTGTCTAACTATATCTTGTTGAACGAGTATTGTTAAATTACAGCACTTTCATCCAAAAAGCAGCCTTTGGGCATTTTGTTCAGCTCTATTATTTAACATTTCATTACGTGTATATGGAATGCAGATATTGAAAAAAGGCGCAGTTCTTTAGATGAGAAAAGGACCATTGAGGTGATTCGGTCACGTAGAAAGAATGCATGATGAAAGATTTATAAAAATAGTACATACGGGTAATATAGAAGTTTGGAAAGACTTATAAAAACGGGGCGCGACCAAAGGACTCAAATTCTGAAAGAGAGATGACTGAAAACCCTTTGTAATAGGAAAGTATGCATGGCGAGCTGTATAGACGTGGCAGAAGCGAAAAATGTGTACGAGGATTTCTATCCTTCATTATTGAAGCGGTGATCTGTTCTCTTTGCCTACCTTAATGATGGCGTGATTATGATGATGTTAGCTTTCGCGATTCATTCTTAATGTGATCAAACCTTCTCAAGAATTATTTAATTCTACTAATCACATAATATTTCGTGATTGTGATCAAACCTTAATGTGATCAAACCTTCTTAAGAATTATTTAATTCTACTCATCACATAATGTTTCGCGATTCATTCTTAATGTGATCAAACCTCAAGAATTATTTAATTCTACTAATCACATAATGTTTCGCGATTCATTCTTAATGTGATCAAACCTTCTTAAGAATTATTTAATTCTACTCATCACATAATGTTTCGCGATTCATTCTTAATGTGATCAAACCTTCTTAAGAATTATTTAATTCTACTCATCACATAATGTTTCGCGATTCATTCTTAATGTGATCAAACCTTCTTAAGAATTATTTAATTCTACTTATCACATTATGTGTCCTAAACCATTATTCTTCATCTTATTATTCCTTACAAAATAAGGCAACGACATAATTACGAGTACATTGTATGTAATACCAGATTTCGGGTTCGTTATTCTATATGAGAACACAAATAAAGTTTTTTTTTCAATTCAGACCTTGAATTTTTTTTATTAATTCAAGCGTATACATGTATTGAATACACGCCTCTTCTGCTAGGTGTCTACTCAGTCCTACAATGTATTATACAGTATTAAATTGCGTTTAATGCCCCACATGTTACATATTTTATGTATTTATTTTATTTTAAATTTCCATTTTATATAACAGAAAATTTTATAGAAGTTGACATAACAGTCAATATATTCTAATAGTTTATGGTATACATTTCTACGTGGTTTGTTCTCAATTTATGGTATATCCGCAGGGATGTAAAAATATCGATATCCGAAAATCCATTCACTAAAATCATCCATCCCATGTAGAAGTTAATATGCTTTCAATTATTCTGTTAATGAATACGGCACCATAAATAAGCTTCTAAAGCAGTGTTTCCCAACGTGGGGCCCACGCACCACAGGGAGACAATTCGAAAATTGCAAGTCCAGAGTTTAGTCGTATTTTGATCGCTTTGTCGCGTCACCGTTACGTAGGGGGGGCATAAGAATTTTAGAAAGGCTTAGGTGGGGCATAGCACAAAAAAACGTTGGGAAACACTGTTCTAAAGCATAAATAATCGGACATATATTTGCAAAAGGACCCGATCCACAAAACGTTTTATTAATTTATTTTGAGTATAGAAAAATCGTAGACAATGCGTAAAAAAATCAAGTCCGTTAAAATAAATGATTTTTAATGGTTAACTTACGTTTCAGTGTTTTTTTTTGTTCAACGTTTCCAAGTGTTACGTCCATACAAAGCGGTGAGATATTTTCCAAATTATCTCAATATTTTTTTTTGCATAATTACGTCCGATTCTTGATTGTACATATATCATATGTACTATATGTATATATCAAAGAAAAGTTAGTCGATCAACGAAGGGATCGATTTTTTCTTGTAATTTCCATTCGTACATACAGATGCAAAGATTTATTATAACACTTAGAGAGATTTTATGAGTCTAACTTATTAAGTTTTAAATTAAATTTGAAAACATACTTTAGCCCCTGAATAAGGTCGGAGTTGATGGTTTACGTCACTTCTCATCGCAGCCTAAAGGTATTGGGTATTAACATAAGTTGTGTCCGTTTTTTCCAAATTTAAAAATGAGCACCAAAAGTAAAACAAGTGAAAACAACAAAAATCAACGTTCGACAATTGAGGTGTCGAAAATGTTCACTTTCGTCTACTTGACATTCCATTTTGAAGGCTTGTAATCAAATAAAATGATATATGTAACGTAAAAGCAAACACAATATCTTGTAGAGCAGAAAATTTTCTTTCGAATGACGTATAACCTTTACCATTTTGTTTTACTTTTGGTGCTCATTTTTAAATTTGAAATAAAACGGACACAACTTATGTTAACACCTAATACATACATACAATTAGTCATCTACACATATTTTTTTAAATTCAGATATTTGAGAGACAGTATATCAAATCATCACTTAATCAAGGTGTCGGTTTCTGAAAACTGGAAATAATGAAATAGCTCTTTTTTTTTTTTTTACCAAAAGTGTACTTAAGCTTAGGTAATGACACTTATTTTCAAGGTACTGGTCAGGTACATCTTGACCCTGTTCATCTTGATCCCATTACATTATGATAACTTGCATTTATAACGCAAAAAATGAAACATGAAAAATGTACGAGCGTTGCGTATAATTTGTGTAATAACAATACATGATGAAATACGGATTTAGAACATAAATAATGAGTTTTGGTTGAAAGAAGATGCAGTGCTAAAGGTTAAAATCGAAGCATTTAGGCCGAGGCCTCACCAAAGCGCTTCGTTAGGTGCTAAGCTAGGTTTTACGTGACTCATATACTAGGTGACTTCATGCCTGACCACACCAAAGTGCTACGCACAAATTCATTTGACAGTTGGGAGCGGTTGAGTCAACACACGATGTCACTCTCAAAACTAACCAATTTCATTACAACTTACCATCTTTATTTACTTTCTGTGCAACTTCATTCGAAAGTGATTTTATTATAGGTACATTTTTGTATAATTTGCTCGATGGGTTCCACAAAGGCTCCCTTTTATACACAGTTGTCATTAAAACTTCCGCCGTATTGTAAATTAACCAACACGTTTGTTCGCTAGGAGATTCACTCGATGACTAATCGTCATGCAATTTGGCGCCAAGCGTGCAGTGTGGCCACTGCGATAGTATGCGGTACGTTGGTTCGCTAGGATATGTCACCTAACTCGCAGCATAGCTCTAAGCATCAAACGAGGCTCCTACCTGTGTGTCCAAGGCCTAAAGGTGACTAGCCGAAATACACGCAGTGACCCATCCGCAAGCGACATATGATAGGAAACTTTTCGGAGGCTTTTCCTGTTCACCGCTCTTCATCTTCACATTGTTATTTATTGTCCATATCGTTAGGCTCTGGAATAAACAACTAACTTGCGATTCGGACTTTAATTAAAAAATATTACAAGCGAGGCTCCTACCTGTGTGGTTGAGGCCTTAGATAGTTCGACCACGTTGAAGTTATGAAATATTTACAAAGAAGTTATGTTGGAAATTACTGAGTGTGTTAAAAAATTGCCACGCTTAAATAAATTCTATTTTGAAATAAGGGGAGTGAAGAATATGCACACTAGTAGCGTGTATAAGATGTTTGGGTGTGGCAGAAGAAAAACGTGCATGCTAGTATCATATATGTTGAAGGGGGAATCTGTTCTCTTTGCCTACTAGAATAATACCATAGTTTTATGGTGACTAACAATTGACATATGAAGACAAAATAAAACTAGTAGTCTTTTGCGGTCTATCTAGTGGAGATATGAATTGCCAATGATGCAGATGAAATTAAAATATTTACATTTCAAGTTGTTCAACCCACTGTGGTGTCTCCGTATATGGAACTGGTTCATGTATATTTCGTTCTATGCAATCGTTGTTTTTGTTTTGAAATGTTTCCACATACTTGATAATTAATACTAAAATAGAGTGAGGAACTCTTGTATCCAATAAATATATGAGGTTGAAGATATTGCAAGATGGACAAAATATTAAATAAACTATTGGTTGTGTGGAATGCATGAATATAAAAGTATCTACCATGACGCTGCGTGTTAAAACTATTTACAGTCACCGTTCTGAAAGATGTTGTGAAAGACGAAAGGATACCTGAGAATCAACCTTTCAAGAGAGCCAATCTTGACAGGCAACAGTAATAATGTAAGAAGAGTAAGAACAGAAATAACGTAATGACGGTGGTTTTGTGATCAAGTCAATAAGGGTGCTTCCCTCAACGAGTAAGATTTCTCGTGATGACTTTTTTGTTTCTCTCTAAACATTATTTCAAGTGTAGAGAAGGATTGCTGCAGTCAATAAGAACTTTCTTCCTATATGAAAGTCACCGAGTGCTCGGAGAAAGGCATAAAACAAAACCATCACTCGAACTGTATTGTCATAGGGGAGTGAGAATCATGGACACAATTTTCCAAGTTGGCTGAAATTTTGGACAGTTTTGTGAGGAGTACAGAGGAATCAGGAAATTATCGTGTCGTAAGTACATGTCTTCTTTAGGGGTGTTAGGTAGCTTTTAATAGTACAATTGTAGAAACTGATTATTTTGACTGTGTGATTCTTCCATAAGAGAATAACCCGATCCTAGGTGCGTATTACCTTCCACAGATGTTACTGCCTCCTGGTCACACTGACGCATGTTCGCAACACGCTGATTGTTTCTCATATGTTTAACATAGTTGCTGAGGCGCTATAAGCCTGACAAAAGATAGCTATTCACCTCCTATGGTGCTGATCCCAGTCCTCAGACACCCCGCATAAAGTCAGCGTCTCCGGCAGACTCCTCATATAGCGCTTCCTCTGCCCACCGACTCTTCGGTTACCCATTGCTCCCTGCAAAGGATGCGCTTTGAGAGTCTATCTCAATAACGCCTCTAAAATCCTCTATAGGTTTACATTTGAAGCGTTATAGACTGATATATTTGTAGCATGGTAACTCCCGTGGATCTAAAGAATGCGGCGAAATATTTCAAGGCTCCAAATGTACCTCCTTAATCCAAGGAACCCAAGGACAAGGAAGGATAACAACTTTGTAGACCTTGTATCTACCTTAGTAGACTGGGAGATTTTCTTTGCTGTATAATACTCGATCATTAAGTTTTGTAACAGGACGCTGCCTAGGTATAGATCATTCAGCCAAAAGACTCATTTTGCAATAGTGTGAGTAACACTCTCTGTATTACACAACTTATGTAGTGGTATTGGTTTTAGAATGCCACACGATTAGTTCGCGCAGAGCGCACGTTTGTATTGTTGTTAAAATACTCGGTGATTAGACAAACACTACCATGTTGATATTAGGAGTGCGATTTTTGTCTAATGTAATGTATAATTTAAAATTTTTCGAAAGCTTAGAATTTGCTTTGTTATAACTTTAAGCTTCCTAGAATTTAGTATCACTCCATCCACTATTATTTTAAAACTTTATTATTTAGCATTGTAATTATGATACATTAATATGTAAAATAATTTTACATTAATTTTATTTTTATGTGCAATCTAATTAAAGCTGACGAACATTTTTACTTTATAATAGTTTTGCTTATATTTATTTTTAATCTTGAAAAGTTTTTTTCCTAGAATCTGCCATGCCTAAACAATTAATATGTGAAATAAACTTACTTTCATTTTGTTTTTATGATTATTACAATTTAAGCTGACAGCATTTTTAATTTACAAAACGTGTGTGTTCATTTCAATCTTTGAATATAAAATATTATTTTTATTTTTTTTGCTTTTTCACTTCATTAAAAAAATAAAGTGACAAGTTTTTGTAAACGCACTATTTGTTACTCACACTATTGCAAAATGACTCTTCTGGCTGAATTATCTATATGTGAAGTTAGGTACGTTCTCCAGTCGTGTACCATTCACACGAATGTCGGGTGGATGCAACGCCTTATTATATGCAGGACATGTTAATACTCGTACTGACCAGTTGAAAATCGAAGGGTTGCCTTGGAGTCTGCTTAAATTTTTGTTTGTTGTTTGTGCCATTATTAATAACGATGGGGTAAAAAAACCAACTAAACAGTCACAAAGGTGTTGGTTATCGCAAATTTGGCACTCCTTAATGCATAAAATTATTAGATTAATTATTGGCATATATACACGGAATTAGATAAGCTTATCATTTTATCGAACTTAACATTGGCCACGTGCAATGAATCAATGAAGAAAGAAAGACTCACAATACAAATATGTTATACAATGCAAATGTGAGTGGAGTCGAATGGTCGGATCAATTGTACGATATTTTGAAAAAACGAAATGCAATTCTTTGTTGATAAAAATCTAATAATGTGCTCCTTATTTTGATTTGTATTTCGGAAAATGTATACCATACACTTTTCATACATTTTTTAACACTAACAAGAGTTCAATAATACTCGTAATCAATCATAAATATTGTCCATTTCATATTATTATTTTAAATAAATACACTATCATTAGACAACCTTTGTGGCCTAGTTGGTAAGACGTTTGTCTCCCAACCCGGAGGTTGCGGGTTCAAATCCCACTGGAACCCGGATTTTTTCCATTTTGGTTTTTACTTAAGGCCTCTTTAATATATTTCTGGTTGGCTGGAAGAGATTTCCACATGCCAATAAGCCCACCAGGTTGTACTGTATACATCGATAGTATAATGCGATAATTTTTATATAATTAATTTTTGCAGCCATCTGGATCAATCTGCAGAGCACATTCTGTGGCACTGCGATGATAATCGAGTCATTAATTTCCGAAGGGAACTCAATTTAGCCTTAAATCGGTTCAACCTCATTGACTACCGATTGACTACTCCCATTTAGTGGCGTCAAAGTATATTTTTGTTGCATTCAATTTTTTTTGTGCAAGTACTAGCAACTTGCTGGTATGTTTGAACTCCAGACCTTAAGCCACTTAATAGTGCGCTCTCGTGATGTCGGACCTTAAGTCGGTCGTCACTACTATTATTTTTACCCTCAGGTGTGTCAGCACCGGAGAATGAGTCCTTTTAGGCAGTTCCTTCTTCGTCACTACGTGACGTTACGCTCATAAAAAATTAAGACAATTTCGATCTAGTGTAGATCGCGCTTGATGGGGACTTATTTTGTCCCCCCTAAACAGTGTGCGTGGTGGTGGGATCGAACTGAACTGACTACCTCCAATGTGTCCCATGAATTTTAGAATCAAAATGGGACAGTAACAAATATAGAGTCCATGATAAAGACATCGGTACGCATGGCTATCCATGAGATTATCAGTCTCTATTTATTTATTTATTTAACACTTTTATTGCAAATACAATCTGGTGGGCTTATTGCCAGACGGCAATCTCTTCCAACCAACCAGACAAAAGTAAAAGAAGCAAGTTACGTGATCGCATAAATCATTCAAATGGCTATCCATCCCCACGAAATCCATAAACATACCCGTGAGCACATGCCCACGAAACCCACAAAGACGGACAATCACCCAAACATTGTTTTTCATATAAACTGAGATGTCATCGATCAAAAGGAAAGGAAGGGATGGTGGAGAGGAAAGGAAAAGAATAATCAGGAATGAAACACGTTATTTTATTGACTAGAAATTAAGAGTTTTTTCAGTCGCATGCCAAGGACGGAGCGAGTCTTATATTGGTGTGTAACTGATTCCAGAGTCTCACTGCATGGACAGTAAAGGACGACGTAATAAAAGAGGAACGGTGAACTGGAAAGGCCAATAGACAATCTCTGTTTGAGCGTAGCGCTAATCCATGATTGGAAAGACGCTGAAAATTTTCTCTACTCGGTGCAAAAAATATATTTTTATAATAAAGTTACCATTCCTATTATATTTATTCTATCGTATAGTATTATGTCGATTTTAGATATAAAATATAGTTTTCTTTTGTGTTCTCAACTTTTTCTAGCTATACCACGTCGTCAACAGCCCTTTGTTTACTGGCATAAACAAGAATTCCTATTGGCTGTCATAAATGCCAACATCTGACATTTTGATACTTCGACACCAAATTTCTATTCTATTGTAGTTATATGAATCAATGAAAGTTCGATTAATGTACTTTCAAAACGATCTCATTTCATGAGAAATATTTACAATACGTTGGTGTATAATTTTTTTTATTTTACACATGACAAGATATACCATAATTAGCGAAAAAGAACAGGTAATTTAATTTGGACACACAAATTTAATGGATCTGGGTTTGTTGCCTTTCATTTGTCGTTTTTTTTAACCTGGCGAGTTTATTGCCATGTGGCAATCTCTTCCAACCAACCAGAAAGATGTTTTTATAGGCCCTAAGTGCTAACCAGACTGGAATCCTATTTTAAAAAATCTGGGTTCCAGCGGGGATCGAACCCGCAACCTCCGGATCGGCAGACAAGTGTCTTACCTCCAGGCCTTTCATTTGTCGTTTCACCAGTAAACTAGGCTTTTGCCTGTATCTCACTGAGAATTGGTAACAATTTGTACGTTAACAACATATAATATTATTTTGATTTGATTTTTCTCTTAACTAATGTCTCACAACGTTCTAAAAGGACATAAATAGACTTAACTTGGATTATAACATGACATTGGTACTCGTAGCACTCGTATGACAAAACTTTCTGAGCACGTATACCATTAAAAACGTCAAACTTTACGATGCTGATGTCAGATTTGACATATCTACACGGGTGTTGCCATGTCTCAAAACTTAAGTAGCAACCCTCGTACACAGTTCATTGCACTAAAGAATACAATAAGCTGTCCCCAAATAAATAAAAGGAATGAAGGTTATAAACAAGAAGGCGTTGTCGATTGCCTTCTGTCCTGGCTCGAGTACACTCCACTAGTTTCCTGTCTGTCTTACTACAGAAAGGAAATGAAAGACAGGAAAAGAAAAATGTCAAAATATTGATTAAGTAAAAGACATCCTCACCATCACGCCATGCACCTGCTTGAGTAGGAAGAGTGAACCGATCTCCAATACATTCTACCAGGCACATATCTTTCGCTTCTGTTACGTCCATGCACCTCGTCATGCATACTCTCATATTATAATGGGTTTTCACTCTTTCAGAATTAGATTTATTTGGTCGTCAACTTCTGTACTACTTATATAATATACACGCATTATTTTAGTAAATCTTTCATGGTTCATTCTTTCGACGTGACCGAAACATCTCAATGTTTCTTTCTTCATCTTAAGCACTGTCTCTTATTTCAATCCGCATTCTTTGGTAATGTCCTTATTCTATTATACATTGTTTTATCACACATTTTACGCAACGCCCTCATTTCTCCCGCAATTATCTTACTTTCATCACCTTTTGCCACGTACAATTTTTTTTAGCATATCCATTGCTTATCTTGAAATATTCCGGTCGGTAAACACATTGTATATTTTATTATTCACTCTATTGCTTGCTGCTACTTTTCTTTCAATAAAATACAGTAACGCGTAGTACTAATTTGACAGACATAATTATCTTTGGGTTTATAACTTTGATGGTTGGGATTTGGAAGGTTATGTCACGTTACTTCTTGTTGGACTAGATAAACGTTAGTAATAATAAATGATAATTATGGTATGTTGTGTGATTCGTGTAGATATGTGTTTAAATGTTAATTGATAATATTAATAATGTATAATATAATCCTTGCAATGTTTCATATGAAATAATAGATGTTGTAAAATCGATTTTTCCAAGGTTTGATGAATGTTTGATTATCAAGAATATCATTATAAACTGTTCGATTATAAGTAACCAGTTTGATATAGTCCGCCCACTAGTCTAGTATTGGGAGTTTAGAATGTAGGTACACTTTGTATACCTAAATCTTGGTATTATGCTGTCTTGATTAAACCACCGAGCCGAACAATGTATAATATTTTCCGTTGCGAGATTCATTGTTTTTCAAGCACGAAGATTTTTCTCAAGACAATGCGTAGTTAAAAACACTTTCAAACTACGATTCACACACGAAATAATATCATTATCAAATATCTACATCACTTTTGGCCAGGAGTTATTAAATTTTAATTTAGTTGGTAATTGTTTACCCTTTAAAAAAGTTTTATTTTATATACTTCATCAAAATAACTAAAAAAGTAATGGAAAGATAAATTCAATAAATATAGTACCGAATGATATATCTACTCAAATCAAATAATAAGACTAGAATTCATATTCTGACTTTAAAACTGAATACAACTATTATTTACTAAAGAAATTAACATTTAACATTAAATTTCGTACAAATTTGTCATGGCTTTCTTTATAAGAGAGTCGCGTTGTTTCATTGCCATTTTTTAAGGATTGGAGCGTATAAGGTTCGATTCAGAATATAAATCACGGATTTTAAGGTAGCAAATTGGTATTTATTATAAAGGCTAGAGTTTATTTTCTGGTCTATGCCCTAATATATTTTATTCGTATCGCTATTATAGCAGTTAAGTTCATATTTAAGGCAAATATCAAACCGCTACCATTTATGTTACACATTCGATGAGCTTTGTTATCCGTAATATTAGTCATTTACATGACAGTAGACATATATGTAGAAAAAAAGTAACAAGATTTGAATTAAAATTCAGGAATTTCTTCGACTGAGGCAATCAAAAAGGTAGGCTCTCTGCTATCTCTCTCCGCTCGACATAGAAACTGGCTGATTGTTTGAATTTATAAAGGGATGTGCTAGGGGCGTAAGTTTTCTTATTTATAGATATTTTATTTAAATGAAAATACATTATACAATTTAATATTCAGTCATTTGAATAACAAAAAAAATATCAAATCATATGAAAATTTTAACGTAATATATGTAGCGAATCCTAGAGAATATCATGTTGATTTTTATGAACTTATATACCTTTTGTGGTAGTGTCAGAGAATGGTGAGACGTTATGATGATAGTGGCAGAGAATGAAAATGACTTAAGAGTTTTGGTTTTAAAATGTATGAAAAGTATTTAAGAATGAATGAAAGAAATCAAAAGTAATAGTCATCGAGAGGGGTGATTATATTAGTGTTCGTATTGTATGATGGAACAAAGATGAACAAGAGATGAAGCGATGCAGAAAAATATAAAAAAGGTGTGTTGCAGCAGGGAACGAAGTACTGTATTTGCCATAAAATCAATGGTATACCCTTAAAAACGATAACGCACAGTAGTGCTCGAGTGTATGTAATATGATATTGGTATGAAGCAAACCCTGGTAATTGAAAAATCGTGATAAAAGCGGTAGAAATGCGTACAGGTATAACAATGTGATCGTATAATAGAATAAGGAATGATGGGATAATGTATAATTGTTACGCGGCTAATATAAATGATCCCCATCTAAAATACGAGTATATATAAACTATCGTGATAAGAGCGGTAGAAATGCGTACTGGTATAACAATGTGTTCGTATAATAGAATAAGGAATGATGGGATAATGTATAATTGTTACGCGGCTAATATAAATGAATCCTATCTAAAATACGAGTATATATAAACTATCGTGATAAGAGCGGTAGAAATGCGTACTGGTATAACAATGTGTTCGTATAATAGAATAAGGAATGATGGGATAATGTATAATTGTTACGCGGCTAATATAAATGAATCCCATCTAAAATACGAGTATATATAAACTATCGTGATAAGAGCGGTAGAAATGCGTACTGGTATAACAATGTGTTCGTATAATAGAATAAGGAATGATGGGATAATGTATAATTGTTACGCGTCTAATATAAATGATCCCCATCTAAAATACGAGTATATATAAACTATCGTGATAAGAGCGGTAGAAATGCGTACTGGTATAACAATGTGTTCGTATAATAGAATAAGGAATGATGGGATAATTTATAATTGTTACGCGGCTAATATAAATGATCCCCATCTAAAATATATATAAACTATCGACGTATTGTGAATTATATTTGCACTTGTGTATTATCATTATGTGTATACCTGCATGCAGAGTACGAGTAAGTACTGTGTATTCTATTTTTTTAATTTCGCAAACGCTAACCTGTGTCGAAAGCATATTTCGCTATTAACCCTTCCTTCCGTTTGATGTGTAACTAGTACACATTGCTTTTAAAAATTTAATATCTCTATAAATATAATAAATACTGGGTTCAGATTTTAGGTATTCCTCCGTAATACATTTATCATACGTATTGAATGAAAAAAAATATATTAATAATAATTAGCACTTATCGGCCACATCGGATATATTTTGTGAAAATCGGGAATAAATTCACCAATACAATCAAACGTGTGCCAGTGTGTGACGTAGGTATATTCATTCTAAAAAACCGCTATGAGTGAGGAAGCGACGCTATTCACGTCTCACTCTCACTCTACTTCGGTATATGGGAACGCAAGAAATAGAATTACAGTTCGCGCGCTTCAGTAGCTCTCGGGCATCCATTTGAGGTGGTCTCTTCGCCCGTTTTGTGAACGTCAGCCGATGTTTTTTTCATGTTTTCAGCAATTAGTATCACTTTTGACTTCAAATTTAATTAATTTAAGCGATTGGCTATGAATATTCTTATTTTTCCGATTTTAAATCGCTCATTTTTACATGTGTATTGAATACACAGCACCGAAACGCCCGGATTTTTTAAGCACAGGAAGGGAAAGGTTAACACCACACTCAGTTTTTCGCGCATAAAACGCATATCTTTGGATGTTTAAAATTTTGACATTTCTGTCAAAAAAACGTATTTAAATTTTTCAAAGTCACGTTCACAAGAGGATTCCTTATAAAAAGTGATGTACCGCAATATTTTCATATTTTTTTTCTGATCAAACTGTATAAAATCGGTTGCACTTACGTCCGTAATAAGTGTAATTGGTGTTGTCTAATTGCGTTTTAATGATTACTGTCATAGTTACGGTTTAGTATTATTAATATGTATTGTTTTAAAATAAGTAAATTATTGTCGTACTTTTATAATAAATTCCTTTTTTATTCCACTAATTACACTCATCTCCGCGATAAGTGTTTCTACCTCCTATCCCGAGGTTCCTTTGAGGCGAAATATATTCTCCTTATATTATAAAGTAATTTATTATGATTCAATATTCGAACGTTTTTCTTTTTACGAGTTATATATCGATAATAATAAAAATCGTATTATCACAGTATACCAATTAAGAAAGAATTTTAATTTAAATTGTATAATTTTTTTGAATGGAGGACTCTGGTATTTTGAAAATGGAAAGGTAACATCATAACATGTAGCATACGTGTACATAATGTAAACCCACTCAGACATTCTCCATTTTCCGAGTGAAAATGGTTATCATTTACAACCAACATAGCGGTATACCACATCAATTTCGGGTGACCACATCGTCGACCGCTATCAGTGTTTACAATTATTTTTATATCATATGATTTAAAATAAAAATGAGTCACTTTTTTTTTCAAATTTGCACTATCGTAATTTATTAATATTCACAACCAGTTTTAAAGTCAACCGACATCTTCAGGTTAGCAAATAGAATCTTAATGAAGATTAACCAATAATTTCTACAATATTTCATTTGTATTATTATTCTTCAATATTCTTATATGCGGTCGTTAATTTGTTTACCTGTGAAAAAATACAAAATTCAATTATATGTAGAATATAATATTAATATATAACGATGAATATACAACTAATTGGTAGAATACTTGTCTTTCACCCGGGTGTTTCGGGTTCAGATCTCGATGGATACCAAACATTAAAAAAAATATCGAAACATGAGATATCGCATCATAATTTTACTTATTTATCAAATATCTATATCACAGTAGAGCGCTCAAGGTCGAACTATGGTATACTGGGATTGCAAAAAAAAACGTATCTCCGTCAGGCTGAAACGAGTCCGTCAGGTTGTATTATATGATATACAACAGGAGTGTTAAAGAACACATTATACAAACCAGAATGATATAATAAACCATTATATCTGTACCTTAGAGGATAAACCACGGAAGTCACTTTGCACCCTAGCGGATAAACGTCATATGCGTCGTACATGAATTGTATGACGCAACGTCGTTTATATTCTGGGGTAAAATGTGACTCCCGTGGTTTATCCTCTAGGGTTGTACCGCACAGGGCACAAATAAACTGTATCTAGGCACGTTGGTTGCCGCGTCGCGCTCAGAGAATCGAGGTCGCGAACTCCCAAGCGAAGATCCAGAAGAAGAAGAAGGTAGCGGGGTGGAGAGATTCCTCTCAGGCAGGTCGAAGTAGGTAGCAGGTCTCAAGTAAAACACAGTATAGTCGGTAGTACTGAGAATATAATTTCGCAAACAGGGGGCCCTCTATATTAATGGTCAGTCGGCCATCACAAGCGCTCATTACTCGTGAAATACAACAACTTTCAGGGTTTTGAGCGGTGCTTATGCCGACCGGGCCCCGACCTACTCCGACGCATCGCCCCGCAAGTCATTTATTTCCATTGCGGTCGCGAACGAGATCGGAGTCAAACAAACATAAATTCTACATACATTACATTTACAAGAACATATACAAAGGGTTTACATTAGTTCATATACAGATCTACACATCATTGTCTTTTTCAATATACCACATACAAGGGTGACTGCACACGTCTCACTACACGTCCGATACAAGGGTACAGATATATTTTACTTGGTATTGGTTAGTGTTTTTTTTGTCGCTTCTGTATTTGATATAAACACACAATACTTAATAATACAATAATGTGTTCACAATTATTTTTACCAAAGGTTTTAATCGAAAGCCTTTGATGTCAATTGTTTTTAACCCAATGTTTAAGTTTGAAAAATCAATTATGTTTCCCAAATATGCCATATTACTCTAATTAAAACCTTATTCAGAGACATATTAACTTTCCTATCCTGACATACATATCTCGCTTCCTCTTCGTCATAGAACTCCTTCAATTACTCTGACTTTTTATACATCTTTGTTTCTAAATATCATTCAATGGCAATAGCGATGCAAAATATTTTATCGTGTCAACTTCACTTCGATTCGGTCTCAGTCGACCCTACATAGTATGGGACCTCGCCAAATTGTTTCGATTTATTTATCAAACCAATTAAATATGTAATCCCTGACAGTGTCGTACATGTATTTGTAACTTCCTGAAATTCGGTAAAACTGTTAGATACTTTTCTTTGCCGTACTAGTATAGTCCGGACCTTGAGCACTCTACTATGATATAGATATTTGGTAAATAAGTACAACAGTGACGCGATGTCTCATGTTTCGATATTTTGTTATAAAGTTAAATTTTTAATACAATTTGCTACAGAAAGGTTCATTTGAAGCAGATTAATTTAAACATGTCTTGTTTCAGAGATATAAAACTTCAAACTTTTGAATTGTCATATATACTCGTACATATATTTAGGCATATCAGAATATGACCAAATTTCGCAGACCGAATGCGATGAATGAATGGTAAATATTATTGGCATTTGCCACATTTTCAGTGTTTTATATTAAAGTTTCGCTAATAAAAAAAGGCAGCGACGATGTAAATATTGAACTTTCTTGCACCAAAGTTGACTAAAGGATTCACCTAGTTGTCCTAAATTTCGGCATTCTCGTCCCTCCCGGCTGCTATATCGATCGACTTCCCGTTTGCCCAAGCCGTTTCGGTTCCCCCGCTCGAGCGCTACGTGCCCCGGGTAGACGGGAATAAATCTAAAATATGTCTAACTTCGATTATCCGGTATCGGTTCGGCCATGCGAGTGGAAAATACGAGTATAACATAGTAGAAACTTTGAGATGTGGCATACACAGTATTGCAATATCACTCGCAGATATCTGTTTTGAAGGGGGACCCAACAGGGGTGCCTAATCTATGTGACAGTATATCGTGATATTAGTATTTTTTGGAAAATCAACTATTTTTAGCTAAAACCCGGGTTTTGATTGGACAGTCTGTTTTGGAAGTGGGCAAACTTTCTTATGTTCAAAATGTTAAAGTTTTTTAATTCAACATAAAAAGAAGTAAACTTAACTTTCGTGTTAATAAACATTATTTCTGAAAAAACATAGAAGTTTTAAGAGCTGGAATATTTTATATATAATACAGAAAAGTAGAATACTGGTTCATATTTATTTAATTTTCAAGCAAATAATTGCTCAATTGTTACTTGTTCCGTATATCATTGAAACTTTCATTGACATAAGTGTCAAAGATTAGAGGTTATTTTAATGTCCGACCGTTCCATTGTACACATATGAACAAATTTGTTGTAGTCAAATGTAAGTCATAAGCGCGAATTTGCAATGTTTGTTGCTTGAAAATGTGATTCTGCACATCTGAATGCAATGTTGTTTATATATGTGCAAAATTCTGTTGTATTTTTTGAGAAAAAATTATCACAAATTCGGCGTAAACGTGAATTTTAGTGGGACTTTACTTCGCTTTACTCGCCCATTATTATTTATGAATAACCAGAAATAAATAACCATAAAAATCACACGTTTACAGAATATATTATAAGCCATCGAAATATCTAGGATTGTCTAATGTAACCCCGTTGTTGAGACTAGAAGATGTAGTCTAATACGGTTCACCTCTGGTGGTTGTCAGCCCACCCTCAAGTGAAAGCAATGTGCAGAATAATATTAAATTCTAATAATAGAGTAAAAAGATTTGGGTATGAAAGGTAAATGAAGAGAAAAATAAAGGAAATATCGAAAGTTGTTTGTATCTGAAATTTTATTTTTAATTTAATTAAAGATAAATATGCCAAGATACTCGCGTTGAAAAAACGTGGAAAATAACATTTCCGTCAGTGGAGTAAAATTCCTCAACATATTTGCAGGAGTTGAACAAAGTTTGTTCTAACGCTGTGAAGGTGTCACATATTAATTAGATGGGAACGATCTAGTGATGCTCATCACAAAGCTATGAAATATAAGTTTGAATAAAAGTTAACCCATTCCACCTATACATTAACATGATTGGTTGACCCGAATTTCTTAATTGTTTATTCCGATCTGCACTATAGCTGTATTAGCTTAGTTACGCTCACAGATACAGTATGTTACTATATTGCATAGAAATATTAAAGAATTAAAATGAATAAAGAAATCTCAAAGATACTTACTCTTATTCGCCCAAAATTAACAAGATGTACTTGTATAATGCAATAGTATGAGCTTTGCGCGACTGTGTCAAGCAGAATTTTATTTATTATGTGAAATGTACCTTACATCTTTTACTCTTTTGTAGTTTTCCAGAATTTCCTCTTAAAATGTATGTTGCTATAAATACGCATCACTGTAATTACGTTTAAAAAATAACCACTTAGAACTTGTCACAATATATTCCATTTATGAAAATTAATATATACAGTTTGTTTTCGTGATTTTGTGATATTGTCTCTTCTTTTTAGCATCGGCCGCGCTTTTCTAGCAGCCATCTGATCATTTTTATCCATAATAATAAGTCTATGATTCTTTGAATTAAAATTTTCTGTTGAAATAACAATAAAAGACTTACATTTTAAAGTTATTTTTTACAAAACTACTTTAAACTGTAAATTTTTATTTTTTTTGAACTGGAAATCTTTAATAATTTTGATTCTTTTTCTTCTTGAATAATGACCGTGAACTCATATATATGAAGGAGTATGCGCCAGTATCAAGTGATGATGTTTGAATATACCCAGTAATAGTTTATAAATATAATTTATCATTTGTATGATCAAATGTGTATCTATCTATATCTATGGTCAAATCCTTTTTCTGTCTTTGGTTAATTCCCTTTTATCACTTCCTATTTGCTGCTTTTCGGCGGCAATAATCTTTAGAAACCATTTAAATGAAATTCGATTATTATGGACCAAAATGATTATATATAATAAATCAAATAGTTTATGATAACACTGAAATGAGAGAACATATAAATGTTGAACATACGAAATGCTGAACAAGTTACAAATTCAAATGATAATGTAGATTTTAATGAAACGAAACACAGAACAGAGTATAATAATAGGTTAGTCAAAAAGTTTTGAAAGCGACATCTATGGAGCAGTAGAAAAACCAAAACTTCTACGCCATTTTAATATTTCATCTTTCATAAGAACGTACTCAAAATTTCATTTCGATCTGTCAATTCATTCTTTGTTTACAAGCCATTTGAAGTTGACGTGTCAGTGTATTTTTTAACAATGGAAAAATCCGAATATCGTGCAGTGATTAAATTCTTTGTTTTGGAAGGTTTATCGGCTACTGAGATCCATGCAAAGATGGTGAAAGTATTAGAGGAGTCTTCTCCTTCATTTCCGACCGTTCACCGATGGGTTTTGGAGTTTAAGCGTGGCCGTACAAGCGTTGAAGACGATCCACGCTCAGGACGTCCAAAAAGTGCATCAACACCAGAAATCATAGCGAAAATACAGGATATGGTTTTGGAAGATCATCGATCGACTGTGGATGTGATAGCTGACACCGTAGGCATCTCACATGGAACAACATGGCATATTTTGGCTGAAGTTTTGGGTTTCAAAAAACTGTGTGCACAATGGGTGCCGCATTTGCTAACAATGCAACAAAAACACGTTCGAATGCGACTTTCTGAGCAACATTTGGAGCAATTTCGAAAGGATAAAAAGGATTTTCTGCGTCGATTCATCACTGGATGAGACTTGGGTCTACCACCATGATCCTGAATCAAAACAAGAGGCTAAGGAGTGGTGTGAACCGGGAACTTTGGCTCCGAAGCGAGTTCGTGTCCAGAAATCGGCCAAGAAGGTGTTAGCGTCAGTTTTTTGGGATGCAAAAGGAATTTTATTGATAGATTATCTCCAAACTGGTAAGACAATCAACTCTGATTATTATTATGACCTTTTGGACCAGTTGGATGAAAAAGTTTGTGAAAAAAGACCCGGTTTGCAGAAGAAAAAAATTATTTTTCATCAAGACAATGCACCTGCTCACACAGCTCAAAAAACCATCGCGAAAATCAGTGAATTGTTGCAGCATCCACCCTATTCGCCAGATTTAGCTCCCTATGACTTCTGGCTGTTCTCACACCTCAAAAAATTCCTTCGTGGAAAGCATTTTTCATCAAACGAAGAGGTTATAGCCGTCGTAGAGGAGCATTTTGCAGGCCTTCCAGAAAGTCACTTCCGTAATGGGACAACAAAGTTGGAAGATCGTTGGACCAAATGTATTGATCTTATGGGAGACTATACTGAGCAATAAAAGTGATTTCCCCCCAAAAAAAATGTATTATCATTTCCGCTTTCAAAACTTTTTGACTAACCTAGTATACTCGAACAGAGTATAATATACTAGAACTATAATATACTAGAACAGAGTATTACATTAATATACTAGAACATAGTATAATATATTATATCCTATTGACAGAAAACTGTATGAACTATAAACAACCAAATAAAGTAATTTACTTAGCGACCGTTGTGAATGACTTCTTCTTGAATAATGGTTGTAATATTAGAAATGTTAGAAGAGTCAAGTAATCTCACTAATTATAAACTGCTTTCTCGTTTTAATATTTATATTTTTCTGTCCAACAGTAAAGTCATCTCTTCTTAATAAATACATTTTTGCCATTGTTATTTAATATCTTACTAGCTGAAGAACCCTTCCAAGGATGTGCGAAAAGAGTAACTAAATATTTGTTTCTTGTTACACTTACATAGGTATAGTTCGGAAATTCTAGGATGAGTCCTGTGACAGCTCACAAATTTGCCCCAATACAACCTTATGTAATGTACAGTATTAACTCTTATAATTGCATTTTCGGTTTTGATAATGTGGTACAAATCATCCTAGTGAAGGTGAATTGCCTATTTAAAAAACCGTGTTTCTGAGTAATAAGGCGTGGGGCAGGGACAGGACAACCGTAATAAATCTGAAAGGCTTTGTTTACTTATCGAATATATTGTCTTATAGAATTTTCACATTCAACCCATTGACTATTGATGTTTCAAGAACACAACATTTCAAATATGTTTGAAATATGTATATACACTAAAAGCTATGAATTTTTGGGATTATTTTACTGGAAATTTACTTATCCTGGCACTACATTGCCAAAATTTCTATCAGTAATATTTTACAGCTTCGCAAGCCTTTAACGGTGATTTATGGGGTCCCAATTTCTTAAACTATGCAGCCTCGATACTTCACAGTTCCTATTTTTGTACTCATTATAAAGCTTAAGTTTGATATACTTAACTGTTGAAAATTGCACAGATTTGTATAATATAAAGAACACTTATTTTTTATGCCTTCCTTTGTTTAATTTCTTAATATTAAAATAGAGCAAAGATTTCGAAATTCATATACCATAATCAAACAGGAGATTCTCAGTATCACGTATATACTCTTACATTTGGGTAAACAGTCGAAAATGTAGTAACATGGCACTTCAAATTCGCTCCAAAACTTTCGTAATATTCAGCCACTAAACGCAAGAACACTCCGAATTCTGATTAAAGTAAAAGTCGAAGTAAAATCGGGTCGTAATCTCTCTTCCTATCAAATCGGGACCCCAGAAAGATTATCAAGTACGTTTAACGGACCATTGAAGTCAGTGTAAACACGATTAGCTTCTGTTTTTTTAAACTCATTATATACTCGTATATACATATATCTGGATATGCGAATGTATACGTGTCTTCTACTTCCTCAATAGTTTAACTACTCGTAATTTATGATTATTATGACTGCCATGATAACGTTGCCTTTAGACTAATTCGTCTCTACTCCAGTTCGGTTAATAGTGGTCATCAACTTAGTCAAGTTATCGAATATTTTTCTCTTTTACGCTGTCCCTCCACGCTTCCATTAATCGCAAACGTTTTTTTAACTGTTACTCGCTCATAAGTTAATTGTTAAAAAAACATATCCTTGACATCCAAGATAGAAATATTAGTACGTGTCGCCGTTCACGGACAATAACTTCTTCGTCGTAATTTAGTGACTTTAGGCTTCCCAAGGACGACTTTTTGCAAACGTAACTGTTTTTAATTGTTTTCTAAACCTAGCTGCGTATATGTGTATGTTACATTCCATTTTTTTAAACGCAGCTGCGTATACATATGTTATGTGTATGTTACATTCCAATGTTTTCTAAACGCAGCTGCGTATATGTGTATGTTACATTCCAATGTTTTCTAAACGCAGCTGCGTATATGTGTATGTTACATTCAAATGTTTTCTAAACGCAGCTGCGTATATGCGTATGTTATATTCAAATGTTTTCTAAACGCAGCTGCGTATATGTGTATGTTACATTCCAATGTTTTCCAAATGCAGCTGCGTATGTGTGTATGTTACATTCCAATGTTCTCTAAACGCAGCTGCGTATATGTGTATGTTACATTCCCATGTTTTCTAAACGCAGCTGCGTATATGTGTATGTTACATTCCAATGTTTTCTAAACCTAGCTGCGTATATGTGTATGTTACATTCAAATGTTTTCTAAACGCAGCTGCGTATATGTGTATGTTACATTCCAATGTTTTCTAAACGCAGCTGCGTATGTGTGTATGTTACATTCCAATGTTTTCTAAACGCAGCTGCGTATATGTGCATGTTACATTCCAATAAAATACAGATAACTTATTTAAACCAAAATACTAGTAATTAGTACAATATTGACGATAATGCAACAATTCTGAAAGACATATTCTTTTTTTACCATAATACTCGTAACGTGTGCATTATGATAAAAAAATAATATTTCTGTTGATTATATGATCTATATGAATTAGTATGGAGTTTACTTTGAAACGGAGTTGGGAAAGCTACCGAAATGTCAATCAACCTGCTACCAAAAAATGGTTCCAGCTTTTTTACTTCTGAATTTATTTACATTTGATTGTATACAATGCAATCCGTGATCCACCGCCTCTGTAGCCTAGTTTGTAAGACATCTGTTTTTCCAACCCGGACGTTACGAGTTTGAAAACACTCAGAAGAATTCGCCCATTTTGGCTTGATTTCCCTGTCCCGTATAGAGGTAGTAGATCTTAATGTTTGAGCTCGAAATCCATGGAATTAATACTATGTTTTCTCTTGCAGGTCACTTTTAAAGACTGGACTTCTTGACGGGGTGAGTCGTAACGAGCGCTTAGCCCCGCGAGCCCGCGGGCGCTCCTTCTCTTACCTGGTGGGATGTAAGGTACTCCCATGAAGATATTTGACGAGACAACACAGCGGCAGGGTGAGGATCTTGCCGTAAGTACTTACGATTTTATATTCATTAAATTGTATTTTATTGCACTTTCGATGTATACAGTGCAACTTGGCGGGTTTATTGCCATGAAGCAATCTCTTCTAAATAACCAGAAATATGTTAAAGGAGGTCTTAAGTGAAAACTGGACTGGAAATAAATTGAATTTCAACGGGAATCGAAAATTAAATATATTTTAAAATAATTTGTGTTTAAACGGGAATCGAACTTGAAACCTCCGGGTTAAAACACAGGCATTTTATCAACTAGGCCACGGAGGTTTTCAATGTAGTAGTGCAAAGCGCAAACTATGACAACTAAGTCATATTTTATATGATAAATGTTATCAACTCCGTGTACTCAAAATGTGGATTAACCAATTGTTTGCTTAATCCACATTTTGAGTACACGGAGTTCATAACATTTATAAAATATACTAGACTATTTTATTATTGAATGAATGCCTATTAGCCGTGATGAGTATAATAAAAGGGACAACACAAAGTAGACGTCCATCATTATTGTACCGTTTGTGTATAATTTAGTTCGAGCGGTCACGCTCTCGATACAAGTCTGCGATGTGCCACTGAATAACTGAAACGACAAGGCTCTTCGCAGAGCTTGAACTGCCCTGGAAGGAGTCATTCCATTATCCTATGCGGTAAGGTTATGATTTCCTCTTTCGGCAATACTTATACTCGGTCGTCAAAGCTTCGTCAGTTTACAAGCACGTGCACCGCGTGTAGGTGAGATTGATTTTAGGCTGTTGAGGTGGTAAAACAGTCCCTTACACTCACCCACAAGCTTCTTCGTAAACAATAAATGCAATAAATCTTCATTTAAACAAAGAATTTCTCTATAATATCCATATTTCTTCTTATTTGTTCTTACTTTTTTCATCACCGTATAGTCTATTTGTAAGGAGGAAGGGGGGTTTCTTGAAGCTTTCTCTCCGCTCACGAAGCACGCATGGTTTGTATGATTGATAGTACTGTAGAATGTTATGTATGTCAGATATAAATTTATCGACGTCAAGACTTTTTTTATGAATGTGTAGAAGAAAGTAACGTATAATATATTTACATCAAATATTCGCGATTTTCTTATAATTAAACATATCGATCACGAAATATGTACTGGAAAGAGGCATTATTGGTTACAAGTTATTAATGTAAATTATTTTTAAATGTCTTTGAAAATGTGTGTTGATTTTAATAAAAGTATCGTAAGTTTCAATTGTTCTTCTCATAGTTAGTACATTAAAAATGTCTTATTGTGTTATATAACACAATCTGGCGGGCTTATTGCCGTGTAGCAATCTCTTTCAATCAACCAGAAATATTTTAAGGAAGCCTTAAGAGTAAACCAGACGAATCCTTTTTCAAATTTGTGTTCCAACGGGAATCGAATCCGTAACCCTCGAGCAACCTGCTTACAACTCTGTACATAAATTCTTTGGGGACGGTAGCTGTTACTAAAACGCGCTTTATAAGTTCCGTGTTCTAATTGCGTTAAAAAAAGGTTTGTTGCTGAGCTATATGTAAGAATGTCCCGAGAGTTTATATGTCGGTCAACGTGTGTCCGGGGAAGTCCCTCGTGAAATAAAAAGTTGCAGATAACTTCCGAATCAGACATTGTAATATTTTCAGTATGATAAGTGACCCTTGGACCTTGCTATTACTTTCGGGTCAGTTGAAATAATTTAATGTTATTGTACTAATATGAGATTTAATTAAATGTTATCTTCTTCTTCTTCTAGATTTTGCGATCTGTTTAAACAGGATTTCAGTTTTGGTCCTGTGACGAAGATGTCCAACTTTCTCTCCATCTCTTTGGTGGACGTCCCGGTGGTCGATGGCCCTCCGGAATCTCGTGCATTACAATCTTAGGTATTCTCGCGGGGTCCATCCTCTCAACGTGGTCCCTCCAGAATCGTCTTCTTTGCCTACTCCATCTCACGGTGTCCTCAATGTTACAACTTCTGCGGATTTCCCCATTAGGTATCCTATATCTAAGGGTTCTACCTACGATAGGCCGCAGTGTTTTCATTTCTGTTGTTCTGAGGTGTTTCGTTCTTACAGTCTGCTCTTGCTTCGATTCGTTAAGTCATAACAGGTCTTATGCATGTTTTGTATATTCTGACTGCTTTCCACCAACATGTGTTTATTGCCCCAAACAGTGTTCCTCAGGCATCCGGAGATAAATGCTGCTTTATTGGTCTGTTCTTTGACTTCGTTATACAGATCGTTGCAGGTAGACATCTCCACATCCAGGTATTTAAACTTCATGATCTGTTCTATTGGTTTATCATCCAAAACCAATTTGAATCTATGAGGCTGTCTGGATATTGTTAAAATTTTTGTTTTGCCGACGGATATCGTCATGTTATATCTCAGATGCAAGATGGAACCTATACAGCATTCTTTGTAGATCGTCTTCGCTTTCTGCTAGTATAGTTATCGTAAGCGAAAAGTATTTTCATTCAAATTAAGCCTCTTTTTACAAGCCACCCGAACTTGGAATTGATATTGCGTGTACTTCGATGTTTGTTACATGGAATGGAGTTGTGGACACAACCAAGAAACATCATACATGATCGAGACGTGGATCTACAAACGTATCCTAAAGATACTACTCGTATAGACAGACCGTGTCACAAATGTGGAAGTGTTTGCTAGTACATATTATATAATGCCCGAGAACTGCTTAAAATTTCGAAGATAGGCAAGTTGCAGTATCTCGGTCATATAATGAGAAGCACAAGATATGGTGCATTATATAATATTATTACACAACTGATTATCTACAGAAAATAAATGATAAACGAGGCAGAGGACGATGTTGTATCTCTTGACTTAAGAATTTGCAGGAGTGGTTTGGGTGCAGTCATACTGAGTTGTTCCAGGCTGCAGTTAATGGAATAAGAAATGCCATGGTGGTGGCCAATCTCCTATAGGATTCGCTACCTAGTGAAGGAGAAGCAACAACGTGCATAATGGAATTTATAAGTTTTAACCATATTTATTTCATTGATTATACTTTTTTTGCGCATTTAATTCTAGGTGAGTGGAATTAATGGCAACAAATACTGTTTTATTTTTTCAAATTTAAGAGTCTCTCACATAGCATTTTTTTAGTGTCTTGTGGGGTACGAGTATAATGTTAACGCGATTCGCATACGCTCCATTCTCCTGTAAGTGTAGACAGAGAGAGCAGTTCGCCAAACTTTATTATCACGACATACTTCCTTCGCCTTCTCCACATCCATACATCGTTTACAAAATTTCATTCACTCGGTCCAACCATTCTTTTTTTCGGTCGTCATCGATTATGACTCGCATTTATACTTGAAATATATTTTTTGGCAAGTCTTTCGTCACCCATCCGTTCAACGTGTCCATACCACCTCAACGTGATCTTTTTCACTGTTCATAACACCAGTTTTAAGTTCACTTTTATCCTTAAAACTATATTTCTTATTATGTCATACGTCTTCCACGTCTACGTTTCACTCCCATTCATCAATACTGCCACTAATACGCTGTTGTGAACCATCATTTTAGCAGATCTTGATATTCATTGAAGCTCAATGCATTTTCGGAAAGGGCAAGCATTTTTATTTATTTATATAAAAAGTATTTATATATGATATATACTCATATCAAACGTTTTCAAAGATATGAAAAATAAGACAAACAAAGGTCTAAATATGTCTCAATATTTAATGTAAAACATGCCAATTTTTTTATTCTTTAGCGGACACATTGCATATTTATATTAAATGCCCCTGAAACTGCCGGCCATTGTATTAAATGCCCCTGAGAATACCGGTCATTGTACGAGTATTATTTCTATTAGATAAATTACATTCCCTCCCTAAGGAGCAGTTTACTAATGCTAATATGACGTATACGATAATCGGGTAAGGAAGTTTATTTAGAAGATGATAATTTACATAGATTTCAAAGTTTTTATATGAATTTTTAAGTGTTCATTTTTTTATTAAGTGTCCTTTAGATTAAGTGAAATAAACAACACATAAGTGTCCTTCACATCTTATATTTAGTGTATTTTAGTCAGTAACAATTAAAAACATAAGATAATCTATCAATATCTTCCAAAAATATTTACAATTTATATCTTTCAAAATATGATGATGCATGCAAATACAAATGAAAAGTATATTACAAGACAAAATATAACTCAATAAATAAAATAAAATAATCTATCATAAGAGGATATTATAGGGTAAATAACTAAAAAATTTTTTGGATAAAGTTCATTTAGCAGTCTTCCAGTCAAAACCTAAGATTGTGGAAATGCTGGAGAATAAACCTTTAGAACTCAACACCTACATAACAAAATCTTCCAAAAATATTTACAATTTATATCTTTCAAAATATGATCATGCATGCAAATACAAATGAAAAGTATATTACAAGACAAAATATAACTCAATAAATAAAATAAAAGAATCTATCATAAGAGGATATTATAGGGTAAATAACGAAATTTTTTTTTGGATAAAGTTCATTTAGCAGTCTTCCAGTCAAAACCTAAGATTGTGGAAATGCTGGAGAATAAACCTTTAGAACTCAACACCTACATAACAAAATATGTACTAAACCAGACATACTCGTAGAGTTAAAAACCTCGTTATATTTAGACCTTGGTTTATCTTCTTTTACTCGTAACACGTTCTAACGTATATAAAGATACTTATGTAAATAATTTTTTTTAAATGTATGCATATTCTTAAATAGATTTTTTTCGTATTATAATTTGAAATGTTTACTTAGGTAAATAAATAACATGAATCTAGCTCCATGCCTCTTTTTTAACCCACGAAAATGCACTGAGCTTCAGTGAACGACCTCTAAGTACGTCTGTCTCAACTCCCTCCTCTAGCGCCGCTCAGCTCAATGTCCTAGAAAAGTATGAAATATCTACATCCTCCCGTTATAGTTCCCCAGCACTGTGTGTGACAAGTAATGATTCTCAACATAGATTTGTGGCCGTAGCGGTGAACGAACCCCGCACTAAACGGCATTGTGCCGATGACACTAACTGTTCCGCTAATAAGAGAAATATCGCTATTGACATTAAGCGGGCTGAGAACAATATTATTCTATGTCCATTGTGCCCAATTTTCCTAATATTACTAAGCAAGGAGTTGTCCTGGATTTGATTGTCGGGCAATCTTTACTTTTAGGGGTTCGCTTCTTTATGATACACCATTTTTAAAAGTACTCATTGATGTGCTTTGCCCGTATAGTTAAGTCGTGGGACGTCGCCGTTTGACGTGCTTTGCCCGTATTGTTAAGTCGCGGGACGTCGTCGTTTGAAAAAAGTATGTAGATACAAAAAATAGCTTCTAGATGAGGTCGAAGGTTTTCACGGCTGTTTACCACTAGTTTAAAATGTTTTTCGGAGTTGTTGCCCTGTTGCATTGGCTTTGATAGTGGCCAACGTTGCAGCTTTCATGCTCAGGGCGATGTTAAGAAACATTGCCATATACTAACTTTAAAAAAAAATAATAATGAACTTGTAGATTCCTCGGTTTTACTTCAAATAATACTTTTCCGTTGCCCATTCGTTTCGCACTAGAGCTAATAAACTGTTTAGTGGACCCAGGGCGAATTCAAATGATTTACCTAATTCATCCATTTATCAATAGAAGTTGCTCTGCATTCAATAAAGAATTCGTCTAGTTAGACATATTTGGAATTTCAAATGCTGCATATAAAATAGAGGATAAAATGAGTACTTTGCTACAAATTAATTAACCAGATGTTGGGCGATACATTCTATACTAAAGAAAATGTAGCATGGTCCCTGTGACGTTTCACAAATTTTCCCCAATATAACCTAGTAACGACGTTCAGTAATTTTAATTATTTTATCAACTTTAATATAAGCCTCGATTTTAATAAATAGCAAGTTATTTAGGTAAATGCATTACATACAACTAACAATAATGACAAAATAATACATCTTGTTGCAAATAAGCAAAAATATGACAATTTTTTAAAATCAAATAATATTTGGCGACGTTCGTCAAAAGTCACTACGTTAGTCTGCATTGGCTAGGGATGGGGTATACGATAATATGAATTTCGATTTTTTATACATAAAATTAAATGTTCGTAATTAGTATTAATTCATAGTGAATTTTGGCCTATTTAAAGATATATATACAAATCATACAATACATTAGAAAGTCAGTATAATGAAAATTAGGAATTAAAACGTCTGTTTAGAGAAAAACCATTTTTCGGTTTTTAAAAAAACGATTCGATTTGTAAAAAAAAGCGATTTTACTCCATCCCTTTGAGACATGACATTTCAAACGTCACAGGGACCGTGCTACATTTTCTTGAGTATAGTTACTCTGAAATGTGGTTTTCTCTCTCCTAGAATTTTTCAGGATTTTTTTATTTGTATCTCAATTTATAAGTTTTTTTTATTGCTTTAAGTTTAAGTGTGATTTTTTATATGTACTCTTCCATGAATATTTCACCGGTCTAGATAATGTATAGTTTATATAATCTACTTAATACACTGTTTGCTGTCTAATATATAATGTACTTAATAGACTGTTTGTTGTCTAATAAAACATAAATTAAAATAAACAAAAATCACTTTTATTTTAGGCCGGAAAATGATTTAACGTGTTGCTTTATTTTCGATATTACATAAAAGTTCGTGATTTTTCATGCTTAAAAATAATTACAAATTGACTAATCCGCCACCCCCATGACTCCTCAAAAAAGTTCGCGAGCTCTCCCAAGCGTGCAGCATTCTGTAATTGTTTGTATGAAATTTAAAAAAATATCTATATTTACACGAGAGCGGCTATGGCTGGAACTAAAAATGGAATAAATGAAATAGCGGCTGCCGTTGCAAAAATATATTTTTGATCAAATACCAATTTTTTGTGCATTTTTTTAATCAATTATATCATAAAAGTCGTTCCTAGTTTCAGGCATGAACATTGATTTGTGATTCAAATTAGATGTCAACTCGTTTATTTGTTTTTTGTGTAATCAATAGACTACGTAGCAAATATAATTGACTTATTTAAGCTTCTCTGTACTCGAAATATGCTAGACAAAAGGCTGCAGAATTCTGGAATTTGCGATTATGTCTAACTTTGAATTCCCTTGTCAGCGAATTTTCAAGAGTGTTCCTTATATACTTCATCGTATTCACCTGATCATTCCAACATATATTTTTTTACCTGTAGGCTAATATTAGTATTATTGCTAAGTAAACTGACGTCGGAATGAATATTTTTCTGTAGCTAATCATTGCCTATATAAATTTAAAAAGCCTCAAAAATAGCGTTATTTAATTATGCCTGACGAAAGGTTGAAACATATCTAGCTTGAGGATTTTGTAGGAGTTAAGATCTCCTTGTCACCGAATATACGGGCTCGATTTGTTAAGACTGTGTGCTTGATACAAAGTTTTCCCAAAAACACAGAACACACACACACACATGGGCGCCATCCATCTACACGTTGATAATGAACAATCATCATTGATCGCGAGAAATTACTATTATCAATCAGTTTTAAAATCATAACAATTAAAATATTTAGCAAGTATCATACCCGCCATTTATTTTTGTGTAAAATGAGCAACGATGATTATTCACAGTAGCATATGGGTGTTACATTGATGTGTGGGAGTGATACTTTGACGCGGAAAATGAATGGCATAATTCGATTAAATGCGGTGGAAATGCTAGTACTGAGAATAATACGTAGGGTGTCAATGTATGACGGAATAAGAAATGTAATTATTAAGAATAAATGTGAGTTAAAAATAAATGTGTTAAGTAGGTTGAAAAAGAGCACGTTGAAGGGGTTTGTAAATATTGAAGGTGATGAAGAACTGACAACAAATTCACAATCTACAATTGAGTGGGAATCGTTGTAGAGAACGACCGAAAAAAGTATAGTCAATCCACTTGAATGAAATTTTGAAAGAAGGAATGTTACTGAGTAAGAGAAACAGAAAGAGTATAGTCAATCCACTTGAATGAAATTTTGAAAGAAGGAATGTTACTGAGTAAGAGAAACAGAAAAACCTGCAGGCGATGTGTGGATGTGGAGGAGGCGAATAAAGTATTTCGCAAAAATACTCTCTGCATACCCCAATAGGGAAATGGCGTGATAGTATTTCTGTAACCACTTAAGAGTTGGACTTTTAACACGCGACGTAACAATGACGAACTGTGAACTAATAAATTCTATACGAAAATATATTCCGTTCGGAGAAAACAAGTTGAAACAAGATCTGCCCAAACGACGCTCGGGAGAAACACTCCCAACAAATCGAAACAAGATTTGCGCAAACGAGGTTCGGTCTCGTCAGTATACAAAGAAACTTCGTGCCCGAGTCCCGCTCGGGCAAAACACTTTAACTACGTGTGTAGTAACAAAACAAAACAAAGGTCTTTTGTAGAATCGTTTTTTGAAAAAAAAAACACGTAGAATAAGATTTCACTCAGCTCGGTTGCTCTGTTATATTCTACTTATACTTGTATGTAACCTAACTTTCGCAATAGTTATTAAAATGTTTGATTATTAATACTCGTAATTTGACTACTTGAGTGATTAAAATATTATATTTTAGCACAAACACCATATAGATTTTCATATTTCTTTCAAATAATAAATTGTAGTTATGATAGCTTGTAATAGACAAGGCTGATCACCTTGTCTCATAAAAAACTACCCTGATCACCGAAAGGCCACCAAAATTCTCGACACGTATCCCCCCACACACGACAGACACGATAGTGGCTCATTGATTTAGGTGGAAAGAACTTGTGACTTCTGCATGTTCCTTGTAGTAGCGGTACTTCTAGATAATTTCTTTGGTAATCATTACATTTTTTTATGAATGTTGTAATACCTTAATTAACGAACCATCTCTTCATGGATAGTAATAATAAAAGGACAATTTAGAGTTTAGGGAGTAAACTTTCTTCGAGGGCGCCCTAACTCGGGATTCGAACCCACTAATATTGACACATTGGATGTTAGGATGGGAAGATTATGACTGTGGTTATTAGGTTAGGAACTTCCATGCATCTGCGTATGTTAAGAAAAACATATTTGGTTAGAAAACCACAGAAAGTTTACCAAGGAAGACTTTGTAGATATTGTATGAGAGGTTAAGTACCTAATCTAATGACATCAGCCATCATCTTTCTATTTTTACACTCAATTTATATATATTTATTTTGTAATATATTTATTCTGTCGTTATTAGTGTCTCAAATCCCGAGTTAGAGCGTCCTTGAGCAGCCGCTATATAAATTGACATTTTATCATTATTATTATTGAACTCGGAATAGTTTGAATAAATAAATTATAAAATGAATGCTCGCTACCCGTGACAAGTGTAACAGAAGGCACAATACAAAGTGGGTGTTCAGGGTACCTGACGTTGATACTACCGGAGATGACTACTCGTATGCAAGCCAATTTGTGATAGGGCATATCCTGTTGCGTAAAGGGCAAGAAACTTCAGTACTTTAATCTCTATCGGGTGCCTGATACCTAGTGACAGTTCCACGCCATTTGGCTCTATCTGCTGCTGTTTAGCTCCCAGTTGTGCAGGACATTAATGTGTTTAAGCGTATCATGGAGTACGTCCTTACATCTCTATATCTCTTGCGCTGACTATTATGCTTCCTTCTGCCCTCCTAAATTTTAAGTCAGGCATACAAGCCAAGTGTGCAGACCAACGTAGGAGTGCACGGCACCAGAATCTCTATGCTACTTACAGTAGCTTGCTCTTATCAAAAATTCATTTTTAGAATGGATACTCCATGATACCATTCAATCTTCATTATTTGTCTGAGGTGCCTTTGCGCACATTTTTCGAGTGTCTTAATATGCCGTATGTAGGGAACCCGTGCTATGCATACATACATACATACACCAAAAATGGTATGATTATAGCTTTTTAAACTGCCTTTTTGTATTTCATTAACTTTTCGTATTAAAATACTGGATGTACAAATTAAAACTTCAAAACTTCATTTATTTCTAAACAAAGAGCGTCCAGAGCGAGGCTTGTCTTCGACGCTGAAATCTCCATCATTGAAACGTCGAAACCATTCCCTACATGATTTATCAGTTGGAGCAGCGTCACTATAAACTTCGACAAGCATTCGATGGGCTTCAGCTGCACTTTTCTTCCAATTAAAGCAGAAAATTAAAACCTCCCGCAAATGCTGCTTGGTTAACACAAAATTCGACATTTTCAACACTGTACAAAACAAGGTTTTTGCATGAAACTCAAAGCGATATAAACTGAATATTATTGGCAGATGTTTAACCTCTCTGAAACCGGCTGTCACTATGAACCATTCATAACAGCCAGAGCCATCTTTTGGAAACGGACCTAACTAATTTGTACTCCTAATAATAACAAATAAATAAATATAGGTTTATTGATAACAACATACTTTATACATATAAATACAATACATTCCGAAATCGCATACACGTACATATATCTCAAGATTAAATAGCAGAAAATACATTTAAGAGAGAAGTTATCAAAAAGTCTGGGGTCATCTCATAACATCCCCCCGGTCGAAATATACTCCACTAATATATGGTAGAGCTAGCCCGGCCGCGAGGACATCATATGTTTTCAGCCCACACCCTTGTGCATGTAGATTAAGAGAGAAAGAAAAGAAAATTAATAGATGTAAGAAAACATGATTAAGTAAAACCACAAATACCATCTGAAATTAACTGACACCGAAAAAAGAGAAAAGCCAATGGGAGTCCAAATTTTATCAAAATTAAATCACTAGTTGAAAATGATGTTTATAAATACAAACCATAATACGAGAAATGAAAATAAATAAGCAGTAATATAAAAATTAATGAGAAGAGAACGCACAGACAACCCCCGATTCACTGCCAGCGAAAAGAGAGAAAGCAAATAAGAGTCCAAATCACTAACTATTTAGAATGTAACATTTCAGAGCATTTCTGAAGGTGCAACTAACTATTTACCCGTTATTTCAAGGGCGGAGTGTGACATATACAAACTTTTTTTCAGTTATTCCATTATGAAATTTTCAGATTATCTTTTTTTTCGAAGGTTTTCGTCTTTTTTGTGGATAAAATATGTATTGGCACTCAGCAAATTAACATGGTTGCACAAATTAAAAAAAGAACCATACTATCATTATGTTTGCCGTTACTCTCGATTTGACACCGATATCGAGATAATATGAAGTTTATTGACCTTATTTTATTTCAAGGAAATCGGCATTTGTTGTTAGTACGAATTAACATACTTATTTCGTGTAAAAAAAAATATAGGTTAATAGTGTCGTAATCGTTTTAATTTTTAGACGTCTTTAAAAATAAGCGTAGATATTTTATCTTATATAAATACATACCATAACGCCGTTTTCCTGTTGGAGTAGGCAGGCATGGACAAAACGCCAGACTTTCCTACCTCGACACACATATTTCGCTTCTTCAACAGTCTCTTTTCAGTCAGCTCCTACGATTTTTCTTACTTCGTACTTTCCCTTGCAAAATATCATTCACTTGATCTGACGATACTTTCCTTGTCCTTCATCTATCACTTCCTTGACCTTCCTTACATTTCCTTGACCTTCCTCTTACACTTGCACTGTATATTTTTTGTTAGTCTTATTTCATTTATTCGTTCCACGTGTTCAAACCGTCTCCGAGTGCTCTTTTTGATCTTTCTCAACCTTAAGTTCACATTCATCTCTAATCAATTCATTATGTGTTCATACATTGTCATGCCATCTATTATTCCAAGTGCACGCATTTCTACAACATTTATTCGTTTTTTTTAAAGTATTTTTCCACGTCTGAGTTTCACTCCCATACATCAAAGAAGGTACTAAAATACACATAATTTTAGCAGATTTTGATACTGTTCGGTTCGAATATACATGTTTTAGTGCCCTTTTGACTGATTCCTATCGTTATACGCCGTTCGATATCCCTTGTAACTCCATCATTGTCTGAGAAAATTATATATAAATATATTTCTTCTTCTATATCTGATCTTTCATTACTCAAGCATATACTCGCATCACATTTACTTTTTCTTTCACACTTTTATATTACCATGACTTGAACGTATGTAACAGAATTCATTATTCAAAATTTTTGAGTGAAATTAAACTAATTCATACAACACTTTTCAAAATATCCGAACCATAATACTGTCGTCATAAACAAAAAACGCAGCTAACGGGAAAAAATAGAAATTTAACTAAGTACAGTGGTACCTCGGGTTACGAACTAAATTCGTTCTTTGATTCCGTTCGTGAGCCGAAATGTTCGCAAACCGAAATTCATTTTCTTGGCAGCCATTATGAGGGTTAATTTAATGAAAAATATATTTTATATATACTGTATATTATATATATATGGTATATAAAGAAAAAAAATGTATCAAGAACAACGAACGCAACGACAAACAATGTTCACAACGCGCGCACCTGAGAACAACTAATGCGTAATGCGCCGTTACAACTAATTCTTGAGCCGAGGCATTGTACGCAGGTCGAGTTAAAATTTGTTCGGAAATCGTGTTCGTAAGCCGATTGGTTCGTGACCCAAGGTTCGACTGTATGAGGTAATATTCCATATCAAATTCTGAACCATAATCCATAAAAAAACAATACAGAAAACCATTTATTTCAATACAAAAATCGACATGTCTTTTTTAATTTTACAAAATACTAGGTTTTTCTAAGCAAAAAAACAGAAAAATGTGATTCATAAGAAAAAAGACAGCAAGTGTCTATGCGTTTGCTGCGTTTTTGCTTATGAATCACATTTTACTGCTTTTTTGTTTATGAATCAGGACATTTTTAAGCAGCAATGAAAACATAGTACAGTTTTACCAAACTTAACTTTTGCCATTAGCTGCGTTTTTGCTTATGAGGGCAGAATAATCCGCATACTTATTTCATTATAATTAATTGTATATAACATATCTTGAAAAATGAAGATTTTTATTCTTCTTTCATATGACACTATTCAACGTATCCGAATTTATGATTCGGATATATTGAAAATTATGACTGGTAGATAATATTATCTTCGGCTTGAGTAATCGAGTCGTCTATCTTAAAACCACTGGAATAGGCACATAACTCGCGGTTCGTAATGACGCAATGGCGCGTATTGTCAACACTACCGAACATGAAGAGGCAACACCACTTGAACGCGTACTTTGTGCGTGTTTGAACGAAGCCTTTTATCAAACTGGAACCTTTTTTATTTATATTTTTTATGGGTACCATCGGAAATCTAAAACTAAACCTACAGATAAACCCAAGCGTCTTTCCAACTAGGCCCCGAAGATCGTCCTAGTTGATATGTTTTTAAATTTGTTTGACAGCAGAGAGTTAATTTGACAGTAATGATGATATTTTACTTTACCATCGTTATCCTTAGCATTGTGTCCATTTGAACACTTAATGAAACACTCCAAGCTCCGCTAGTCCTTGCAAACTCGTTCTACCTAAAGTCGTCCATAAACTTAATAACAATATTTTTTGATCAGTTATTCTCTGATCTTCATGAAATAATAAAACACATCTTTTACTTGCTACACGTTTGTTCGAGAATTTTAACACGTTAGAATGGAATTTGATTGCACTCTCTTACCTCGAGTCTCAATTCATTACCGTGAACAGGAACTTTCATGGGTAGAAAACGCCTTTCCCTCACGGGGAGGGTAGCTCTCCTCTTTCAATAGTACTTCCTCTTAAGTCAATAAAACTCCACATTGGGAGATAGAAGTTAGAATATATTATAATATGTAGACTACATCCTTTGTTTTATCGAGGTTTGGGTGCATTCACTTCGTTAAGCAATTTTCTTTGTTATTATAAATATTCGTAGGTTAATTATTTATCTTAGGTAATGTTTTGTTTTATTAAGTTAGATTTCAAAATTTACCCGAATTTGAAAAGTAGACATTTTGATTATATAAATTTACATAAATTCTGGATCTGGACGGTAAAATACGGAAAAAGTTTTTTTCAATATCTTTTCAGAAATATTTTGAAAGACTAAATTGTACCACTTTAAGACAGCTAACTTAAGCTGTTCAACCAACATGAAATCTAAGTAAATACAATACGTACATACCATTACGCCATTTCTCTAGCGGGGCAGGTGGAGAGGACAGAGCGCCAGATTTTCCTATCTCGACACACATCCTTCGTCTCTTCTACATCCATACATCTTAACAAATGTTGCCGTCAAATGAATACTGGAGAAATACTGGACGAGTATTGTATTCCACTTTCGTCGTATATGTTACATACAGCCTGGTGGATTAATTTATTTACATATTAAATTTTTTTACATGGTTCATTTTGATGTGTAAAGTTGTTTTAATCCATAATAGATTTTAGCAAAAAATACATATTTCAATTTAAGTAAAAAAAAATAATCTCTTGAGTATAGTGGTAAGACTAGAGGAAATGAATTCGTTCAAGGACAAAAAACATTATGTAATATTTATTAAATTCTATCTTGAAAGTGAATAAAGGTGATGCACATCTGATAATTTTTGAAAGTTCATTGACACCATAAACATATAGAAACATTAAATGAAAACCATTTTTTTTTCAAAAAAATTGGTTGTCAACGGAAATCTAACAAGTATCCCCTGAACCGAATCTTACCAACCGGGATTTATTCGAGTTCGATAAAAGATCAGGATAAGGTAATTAAGAGTAAAAATTGAATATAAATAATTAATTTCTTCAAAAACATGAAATTTGTTGAATAATTTTTTTTACGAAACATGATTCAATTTCCTATGACTTCATATTTCTAGCGTGGGAATACATAGATCTGTACTAATATTTAAATAAATAATCAAAATTATTTGTCATTTGTCACTAATCAGATGTCACTAGATCTGTACTAATATTTAAATAAATAATCAAAATTCTTCGTCATTTGTCACTAATTAGATGTCACTAGATCTGTACTAATATTTAAATAAATAATCAAAATTCTTTGTCATTTGTCACTAATCAGATGGTAAACTCGACTCATATGACGGATCATTAATTTAATCTCCAATTGATTAATTGTCGATCATTGTTATACGCACTGAAAGATTCGATTTATCACGGCTTTTTGTTATCTTTTATCTATGGTTGTGTATAGGACAGGGTAGTAAAACACGGTGCTTACGAAACAAATCGTTTAAATATATTCCATTGAATTCTACTAGCCTCATGTCAATTATATAATTCTAAACCTGTATTGAAACAAAGGCTAAAAAATGCAACCGAAAGGAATAAATAATGTGAACTGATTTTAAATATTAGGTACTTACATATGAAATTGGCGTTTTGTTTGGGAGGAACATAAAGTTGATTTTTTTTTAATATAATATATTTATTTAATCAAAGTATGTACCATTGCTATCTATGCACTTTTGCCATCTCATAGATAGTTCATCGATCCCTTTACTAAAAAAACCATTCGGACGGGAATCAATAAAATCTTTGAAGTCGGTTTGGACTGCCCCATCGGAGTTGAATTTTTTCCCTTGCAAGAAGTTATCCAAATTTCGAAAAAAATAGTAATCTGTTGGGGCAAGGTCCGGAGAGTACGGTGGATGTCTTAGACATTCCAATTGAAGCTCTTCTAATTTGGTAGCCGTCTGTTGTGCAGTGTGTGGTCTAGCGTTATCATGAAGCAGCAGTGGCCTAGAGCGATTAACCAGCCTCGGTTGTTTAGCAGCTAGCTTTTCCATCATGGCTTGCAGTTGCTGACAATAGACATCTGCCGTAATCGTCTGGCCAGATTTAAGAAAGCTGTAGTGAACGACACCAGCACTAGTCCACCAAACGCTCACAAGTAACTTCTTTGGAGTCAATTTTCGCTTGGGGCATGGTTTGGCTGGTTCGGCAGGGTTCAGCCATTGCGATGAGCGCTTCCGATTATCATACAGGATCCACTTTTCATCACAGGTAATGATTCGATTCAAAATCCCTTCATTATTGTGCCGGTTGAGTAATGCAACGCAGCAGTCAACGCGCGTTTGTTGATTTGCTTCACTCAATTCGTGAGGTACCCACCTTTCAAGCTTTTTCACCTTCCCAATTTGCTTCAAGTGGATTAAAACAGTTTTATCACTAACACCGCAGCCTGCAGCTAACTCGGACGTGGTTTGCGATGGATCCGCTTCCACAATAGCCTTCAATTCTTCATTATCAACTTTGGTCTCCGGCCGTCCACGGGGCTTTTTCTGCAGGTCGAAATTTCCAGAACGAAAACGTTGGAACCAAAAACGCACTGTGTTTTCTTTTGCGGCACCGTCGCCATACACATCATTAATCCTTCGAGCCGTTTCTGCAGCACTGGTGCCACGGTGGAACTCGTACTCGTAAATAACGCGATATTTCAAGTTTTCCATTTTGTAAACTGAGTGACGCAAAGAAAAAAAACAATTGAGGAAAAAACAAATGAATTATAATTTTCGAAACACAAATACTTGAGTAAATAGCTGTATAAATTTTAATTTGGAATTCCTAACCAAAGAGAAGATATTTGAGATCAAAGTTGCCAGTACGGCAAAACGCCAATTTCATATGTAAGGACCTAATATTTACAAAAATTCTCATTTATTGCTTTATAGTTAATTATTAATTTATTCCAATCAACCAGCTTTTGTTTAATAATTATTACTAGTTGCAACCCGTGAAATATTCACGGAAGTAAAACAAATTCTACATTTATGAAAATATATATTCATAAATGTAAAATTTGTTTATACTAGGTAAGTCCAGAAAGTAAGTGTACTGATTTTTTGTAGGTTACAATTTTTTTTATTTAAACAAAAAAATTACGTGAATACCGTAGTACATATGTAAGCTATTTTTCGACATAGTCGCCATTCCTCTCAATGCAGGTGGTGAAGCGGGGTATCAACTTATTGATGCCTTCCTCGAAGTAGTTTCCCGCCAACCCATCCGTCCACTTCTCCACCTCCTCCTTTACCTACTCGTCGGTTGAAAACCTTTTTCCACCCATGTGCAGCTTCAGGGAGGTAAAGAGATAGTAATCTGAAGGGGCTAGGTCAGGGGAATGCGCGGGATGGTTCAGGACATCCCATTTAAAAGAGGCGAGCAGTTCCTTCGTAGCGTTGGCCGTGTGCGGTCTGGCATTGTCGTGCAGCAGGCAGACTCCCTTTGTCAGCATGCCTCTCCTCTTGTTCTGAATCGCCCTCCGCAATTTTTTTAGGGTCTCACAGTATCTTGCTGAGTTGATGGTCTCCCCTTGAGGCATATATTCAATTAAAATTATGCCTTGACAGTCCCAAAACAATTTCGTCAATTTCGTCAGTCACAATTGAAGGTCTTCCGCTTCTCTGATCATCATGCACAGACGTACGACCGTTTTTAAACTCGCGACACCACTTGTACACACTCGTACGATTCATAGCTTTATCACCATATGCAGTTTTCACCTCATTATAAACCTCAACCGGAGGTTTTCCCTTCCAAACGAGATAACGGATGACGCCGCGTATTTCGCACTTGGCGGGAGATTGGATTTACATTTTACACGAAACGTGTTGTCGCGTCGACACTTCTCAACGTACTGACCTCGAACCGGTCTCGTTGCGGAGGGGAAGGGTCAGGCTACACGGAAGTGTAGCCAACATGTCGAAAATAAAATCCATCCGGTCGTGAGAGCCTCAGTACACTTACTTTCTGGATACGCCTCGTATATATCATTTATACATCGTCCCCTTTTACACCGGTTCAAAAATTGTTAGCTAGGTATTTAAAATTCGTTCAGTATCCCCACCGAGATTCAAATTTCGAATTACTTTCGGAGAGAATCCAAGTATTCGACAGCCGTACGGGTTTTGGCCTATTTATACTATGATAAGTATGCGTGACCTTCTACGACGTGACTTTTATATAGTGTATGAAAAGAATTGAAAAAATAATAATAAATAAAATGAATGTTAAATCTCAAGTAAAATAGGGATTAAGATGGAAATTGCACGAAAGTTAAGTAAGAGTATTTTGAGATAAATAATGCTTAGTTTGTAGATTCTTAAATATTGCACGACTGATTTAACTAGATTATCTTTCTAGGCAACTGTGAGTATAATAATAATCGACTTTTGCATTTAATTGACATTTCCTTTAATACGAGTATATATCTACTGAAATATTTTTCATATTAGCATATGATTCAAACTTTGAATTCAAAATCACTGTTTTAATATTTGACTGTTATAATAATTTAGAAATAAATTTTATGTACGAATTTAGTTTATATTCATTATACTCGTATAAAGAAAAGTTGATGAAATTCTAATTGGGATTTCGAGTTTAAAATAATGTTTGTAATATTCAACGTTATATCAAAACTAGAGTATGCTACACGCTTCTGGATTTCTAAATAGTGTACTATCGTATTACACTTTCGTTGTATATAGTATAGAACAACGATGATATTACAACGGTGGGCTTATTAGCTTGTGGCATTCTCTTCTAATCAAATAGAAATATGTTCATGAGGACTTAAATGAGAGCCAGACATTTAAAAAAAAATCTAAGTTTTAACGGGAATTAAATCCGCATATCCCGGCTTGGAAGTCATGCGTCTTACTAACTGTGCTACGGATGGCGTCATATTCTAGATGGATCGATGTCCCATCGTTTGTACAAAACTCTGTCGTGAGCCGCAAACTCGGTGTTTTGATTTAATTTATCAGTTTTTACATTAAATTTAATTAAATTAGGCGTTTGCTAAAATGCACATCTCACAGTTTTTTCAGTCTACTTTCTTGAGGTATGATTGGTCCCTCGAGGAGCATGAGCTGAGCATGTTATATTTAGTTAATAGCACTATAGGTTCTTTTTAAAAAATGTTGTCGATTACTTATCTAGAAAACGAATTGAACTAGAATTTTAAAAAATGTTTTCGATTACTTCTTATCTAGAAAACGAATTGAACTAGAATTTTTAAAAATGTTGTCGATTACTTTATCTAGAAAACGAATTGAACTAGAATTTAAAAAAATGTTGTCGATTACTACTTATCTAGAAAACGAATTGAACTAGAATTTAAAAAAATGTTGTCGATTACTACTTATCTAGAAAACGAATTGAACTAGAATTTTCCGATTCAAGTTGCATGCTAGGATTGTGCCGTGAGAACCGTGAGAATAATTCGAGATATTGCTTTTATGACTCACGCAAGGTAAATTGTTTGGATTTTTTTCTAATTATTTACGCGTACTTATGTTAAGTTTTTGAAAGTTCATTATGAAAAAGCAAAACCACTGTTTAAAAATTTGTAGCTATTTATCTGATTTTTATTCAATTAAATATTTCGTCGTCATACAAGAGAATGTGACCAAGTGCATTTTTCGCGAAAACGTGATAAATGGCTATCTGACGACTTACTAACATAATGGTGGCCTGGAAGAAATAATCCAGCAAGAACTTGGAAGAATAATAATAATATCTTGAATTGTTTAAAATTACTACCTGCATTGATGTTTATTTTCTTACAAACAAAATTGTATGAAAATTTTCAAAACTATTATTTCTTTATTTTGAAAGCAATGAACATTTCTATACACACACAAAAAATCACAAGTGTGAATACATTTATTTAAAAAAAAAATGAAAACAAAAGTGTAAAAATGGTTAAATGGCTCTCCTGAACATTTTGCATTTTGTTAGTTGGTCACTTTCTCCTGTATGACGACGATTTGGTAAATATAATCCGATCCACTTGGAATTGAACTTAGGACGACTAGATATTAAACAAACATGAGGAACCAATAGGTCACATCACTTTTGTTATGTGTAACACATACTCAGGAGTCGAGCCCACTATTATTGACAAAATAAAAATATTAATAACAATAAAATAAGTTTATTGTAATGATAAGAAGGTAGTGGCTGCGACCATAAGATAGGGCACGTCCTCGCATCTGCATATGTTTATAAAAACTTATTTGGTAAGAAAACCGCAGAAAACTTACTAAGATAAGACGAACTACAAAGAAACCTTCCAAAATGTGATAACATATTCGGTTTTAGGTGAAGTGCAGTGTATGTTCATATATAATCATACATTTTGAAAAGTACTCCCAAAAAGGTTTATTTTCAAGTGTTTCCTAAAGCTGCACACGACACCCATGTCTGTAACATTTAGAGGCAGACTGTTCCACGCTACAGAACCAGTAACGGACAAAGACTGTCATAACACACCCGCTCTGATGGATCGATTCGGAATGATCAATTGATTCGATGAATACGAAATCAACCTCCAAGTACTCCTCTCCGAAATAACATATTTGAAAGATGCAATGGAGACCTCCCATTAAGGGACTTGAATGCAAGAGATAATATTTGAAATCGATACTTGAGCCGATGTAGACATTTTATGAGTGAATTTACCATATACAGCAATATTTTTGACTATCATGTATCCGCCTCGCAGCTGCATTGAAAACAGACTGGAGTTTTGCAATTTGAAAATCAGGTAGACTAGAATAAAACAAAATTCTTTAACATTACGTGGAAATCCGATGATTCTAACCAACGAAGCTTCGGTCTTTCAAAAAATATTTGACCCTTTGATTTTTTATTTATCACGTGTATGTTTTACTATTTTATTATACGAGTAAATGCATTATTGAAATGTCCTAAAAGGGTGGATTTCACGGTATGCCTTATAGTAATCAAAGTCTTTAATGGTCTGTCGTCACACTGCATGATATAATTGTGTTAAGACGTTCCACCTGATAAGCGTTGTACGCTAAAATCATGTTGCTGTCAGCGTTTCTATCAAATAGGCCCAGTTATCGTTCCAATAAATGGCCACCTTATTATCTACTTAGAGATTTGCCAACTGGCCCTTTACTGTGTCAAGTCGGTATTGTATTCCATTCAGACCTAACTCACTTTATCTCTTATCGTCTTACTTTCAATAGCTCTTATTTTGCCATCTGACAAGTACTCTTGACGTTGCATATTCCTTTGTTATATTGAAACTTTATCACAAACTCCATTATTAAAAAAAAGCATATTCGTTGTTTATTCTAAATAAAGATATTTAGAACTGTATTTCATTCCATTATATGTATTAAAAGAACCAAAATTCATGTTGTTAAATCTCTAGTATTCTCTATAGTATTGTATGCGTGGTTGTGGTTAAAATGGACGATGAGAAAGAAGGAAATAAATATGCTAGATGTCTTCGAGGTGTGGTGTTGAAAGTGGATTTTCAGTTTCCCATGGAGTGCAAGGCGCATCAACATCTCTATCGTTGAAGAATTAAAGATTATTGAAAGACTTTCGACAACATGCAGAAAAATAATCAAAACATACTTCGAAAATTGTGTCAGAAATAACGACGAAAGCCTGGGGAAACTTGTGATCACGGGAAAATTTGAGGGAAAACGAGCAAAAGAAAGGTGTCTTTATAATATAGGTGGATCAAATAAAGGAGTTAACAGGATCCCCGTTAAACGCTGCATTAAACATGGCCCAGGGCCGGCAATGATGAAGACAGATGGTGCACCAAGTTCCAGACAGAGCAGAGGTCGAAGCTTAGAATAGAGAGCACATGATGAAGAAGGATAAAAATAAGGTTTCGTTCCAAAGATCTCTATCTACAGTGTCATATTTGTTTAATAATAATAAAGTTATATGAAAATAATCATAGAATTTTATAGTTTAACAAAATGAAAATTGACGTTTACGGTAGATTTTATCATCAATGAGAGTAGAACTAAAAGTTTGTTCCAGCAACTTTGTAATTAAAACTCTTATCAACTAATCTCCTGATGCCTAGGATTAATTTAAATAATTAACTTTTTACTTGCACGAAGCACATAACATAAATGTCTTTTTTTAATTACTAAATATCCAACATTTTGCATATCACGACCAAGCACTCAATTGGCAGCTTTAATGTCCCTTCCAATTATGTTTAAAATACACATATGCAACATTGTAATGAAAAAGCTATTGATATTAAATTAATAAAAATATCAAATTAAATTTATGACATTATTTTTGGGGAAAACCTTGATGTAACCACCTTACAAACAAATTATTATACTGTGATTGTATACATTGCAAGCTGGAAAGTTCAATGCTAAAGACTATTTCTTTCAACCAACTACTATATATGTGTTGATACGTTCTGGGCAAAAGAGTGTCACTATCAAAATACAAATTCAACAGGAGGAACGAAACATTATACAATTTTATGTAAAAAACAATGTTCATTATATTTTCATACAGTTTCTGTCCCTGTCGATTTCAACGTCAATATTTAAGCCATGTTGCAACATTTCGATGTGTTATAAAATCAGAATGAAAAAAAAAACCGACGTATACTTTATTGATAATCATCATAAATAACCCAAAATCTTCAATATAATAGATATTTTGCCTTTTACAGTGAATCTATGTACAATAGTACATTTACACAGTCCTTAAGTAGCTAGAATTTGAACCCGGTTACCAAATTACATTCGATTCGTACCATTATTGACGTGCTTCAAACAGCTTCTTCAAAAACATAACATTTCCTTCGGTAAGGTCATTCATACACGTGTTCCGTCGCGATTTGTCAGTCAATCGTGCGACAGAGACGACGCTCTACAAAGCCGAAGTTAGCCGATTATGGCCGACAGTCTCTTTCTTAAGCCCGATGTGTGTTACTTACCGCCGGGTACTGTAGTGTGTTTATCATATATTTTAACACTATGTCCTTTCGACTCCTAGTTATTGATGAAAATGTAAGATTTATGTTTTTTATCTTTATTGTATTTTTTTGTTTTTTTAATGAAAATTTTCACTCAATACTTACGACTCTCCTTTATCTCTCGTGCTCAATGTTGAGCGTCTTGGTCCCCTGCTATGTCTCGAACTCGCCGCACCGTCTATCTCCAACCTTCCTGGTCCTGGGCCTCGTTGAATGCAGCGCTTTAAGAATGTCCTGTTCACTCCTCATAGGACACCTTCCCTTAACTGTCCCTGTGATCACCATCTTCTCCAGACTAATTATTCTTGCAACATATCCAAAGCACGTTAGGATTTTTTTCTTATTTCCAATTCTTGATAGAGACATTGGTGCGCCTTGCAGTTCATGTGATACGAAGCATCTGCCTCCAACACCACACCTCGAAGACATCTATCATGATTCTTTCCTTCTTTCTCATCGTCCATTTCTATCATCTATTTAAGATACATTAATGGAAAATATTTTATTATTTATGTTTTTAATACTTAAATGTACAAAATGGCGGGTTTATAACTAAGTGACAATCTCTTCCAACTAACCATATAATTTTTTTACAAAGTTTTCAGATACATATATAAAAAAAAACGATTTAATATCAAAACTTAAAAAAGAAAACAAATTCAAATATAACAAGTTCATCAATGACCGAGAGAAAGAAGGGAGATTAGAAAGAACGATAACGGAAAAACACGCTACGTCACTGAAGAGGGATGTAATATTTTTTAATTCGCTTTATGAAGCACATCAAAGATGGTGCTATTTTTATACTAGCTGGTACAAATACGTAACGAATATTTTAAAGGTTTTTCAATATTAACAGTCGTTTGCTGAGAAATAAAATTTCTCTTTGTTTAAAATTGACTTATATTTAGTCTATGTTAAATATTAAAAAGAAACTCTTACTTAGCTTTCTTTATGTCGACCATTATGTCCCCCGCGATACACAATTATAAAAACTTCTACTTAGCTTTCTATATGTCGACCATTATGTCCCCCGCGATACACAATTATAAAAACTTCTACTTAGCTTTCTATATGTCGACCATTATGTCCCCCGCGATACACAATTATAAAATAAAATTGTCAGTATGTATACTTCTCTATAATATTTTGGTTGTTATATAATAGTTTAAAAAACATAAAACATATGGTACACATTTTGTTTACACCCGTTTTGATACTTGATCGAATTTTGCAAAACACCCTCTGTATTTACTACAAAAGGTAAATTATCTGCTGGATTAAGTTGTCAAACTAAAATTATACCTTTAGGAAAAAAAAAACGAATTCATATTTTACCAACTGGATATTTCTGCATGTACTCATCATAATATACACATATGACTTATTTTTGTTTGTTTTAAATGAAAAAAAAAACAATACACAAAATAATTATGAAAATCTATTTAAGATGTGTACATTTTTACGACTCGATAAAAATATAACATTTAAAATTATTTTACGTGAATTATTTATAAAAATATATATTGATACACTTGACGACTTATAAGATTTCTGAGAATGAACATGAAGCTTCTGAGAATGCGTATGGATATAGAACGCTAGGAGGCGTAGTTTCTAGAATTTTTAATGGATTAAATAGTTACACGAGGCATTTTTAACATAATGTAGGATGACAAGTGTTATGTTGAGAAACAAAAAAAATTTTATTTCACTCTGTATGAATATCATTAGTGTAGATTTTGGATATTATATTTATTTTTGTTAAAAACTTTATATAGTAGATGGTTTTTAATTTTTGAAAAAAAAATTGTAATAATTTTTTAGACGTTTTATAATAGCAAGAGCCGTTGCCAAAAGCACGTTGGTAAATAATGCATTTTAAAACTTTTGTTAAACTATATTAATAACTGTTAAAAATTAAAAAAAATATTGTATCAAATTGTGTTTTTGCGCTTACGTATACCATCCATGTGAATCATTAAGTGCAACAAAAAGACTTTTAAAAGGTTCCATGGCTTAAGACAGGTCGAGAGCTCTGACGACGGCGGTCCGCCGATTGCAATTGTGGTGTGAGTTGTGTCGGAGCATTGATGACTCACAGCCGTATACCAATGAACTCCCTCCGGCTGATAAATTTGGACAAACATTGAACGCCCACTTTTAGTTTTAATATTTAAGAATGTACCTGCCAATAACATTTATTTATTATAATATTTGGACGCTTCTAAAATGATAGTCCATCAATATTTGCTAAGATGATAATCCACAATAGTATTTTGGTACCAACTTTGATGCATGAGAGTGAAACGTTGACGTGGAATAAGCGAATAAATGCGTGCATTAAGAATAACACGTGGAATGACGGGATGAATGAGAACTTAAGTGTGATGTATTAAGTAAGATGAAGAATAAGTTTAAATACTTTTGAACGAATTAATGAAGAAATAAATACTGATAAAACAGTTATGTGCAAATGTGAGTGGAGGGCGTGTCATAGGAAGACCAAGGAAAATATGGTTGGATCAAGTGAATGCTATTATGAAAGAAGGAAACGTAGAAAATCAAAGAAATTGTATAAAAGTTGTATGAATATAGAAATGGCTAAGGAGGTGTGCAGAGATAGGAAAGTCTGTCCCTCTGTTATAATTGCCTATCCCGACAGGGAGATGGCGTCGTGGTATGTATGTATATTTGGACGAATACATGCAACAAAGATACGAGTCACATTTAATATGTTTCGAGAAATTCGAGTAAAAAAAAGAATCACACGGTTTATGAATACTTGTAGATAAAAATGATCGACTGGATATTTTTGTATTCATATGAATAAGATATACACATATTATCACGTTGTTTTTCTGCTGGGGTAGGCAGAGAGGACAGAGCGATAGCCTTTCCTATCTCGACACACATTTCTCGACACTCATAGAGCTCCTACGATTTATTTACTTCTTTCCATTCCTTCTTACAAAATATTTCATTCACTTGATCGGACTACTCTTACCTTCCTCTACCACGCCTTCTACTTACATTTGCACTGTATATTTGTTTTGTTAGTCTTCCTTAATTTATTCGTTCTACGTGCCTAAACCATCTTCAAGTGATCTTCATCTTACTTAACACATCAGCCTTTAGTTCACATTCATCCCTTCCGTATTATGTCATACATTGTCCTACCATGTACTCTTCCTCATGTAAGTTCACGCATTTCTACAGCTTTTATTCGGCTCTTGTTGATTTAAGTTTTTTCACGCGATATTTAAAATGAAGGAAAAAAAGGATTTTTTTTTGTGTTAGAATTTTTATTTTTTGGAGGGAATACTCGCGTAGGCTTGCGTACGGAAAAAAACATCATCACCATCACGCAATACTCCCATCACGCTAAATCTCCACTTCGTTCTATCCTGGCACACATTTTTGCTATTACCACGTCCATACGTCTCGTCATACGTACTCGCCTATTAAAAAGGCTCTTCACTCATCCCTCTTTCAGAATTTGACTAATTTGGTCATGTAACGTTTTTCTAGGTCATTCTAAACTTTTCGTGCCTTATATAGTAATTTTATAGATTATATTTGTATATATCTATGTATTATTTCGTTCTCTTAGTAAATACACATTTATGATAATGTTTTTTATTCCTTAAATATTTTAATTATTTCATTCTGTTGTGAACTCGAAATAACATTGCACGAAATATAAACTTTAATGTTGAAAAATACAATTACGAATTTTATCTTTTACTTGTCGCCATGTCATCTTTGAAAATAGAACCTTACATTTTTACTTGTCGCCATGTCATCTTTGAAAATAGAACCTTACATGTTTACTTGTTGCCATGTCATCTTTGAAAGTAGAACCTTACATTTTTACTTGTCGCCATGTTATCTTTGAAAATAGTACCTTACATTTTTCCGATACTGAATTTTTTTAAGTGTGCCATAGCTACAATACCACTAATTTATTGAGTGTTTAGCCACAGACATATTTTAACTCTTCTTTTTTATATTTCAAGGCAATTTCGTTAATTGCTCGATTGCGAGTCTCTCTTGCACGATAGCAAAATTAAAAACAAAAATGAGTACATTCATACCTGTACATATAAAAAGTGAAAGTTTCCCCTGTCAATCATGCTATGTAATTTAATTCAAAACGTATATTTTTTAACTCCAAGTTAAAAAACATAATAGATCTCGATAAATATAAAAATAATAATTTCGTTCCGTTAACAGTGTATTTATGTTAAATTTGTTGTGTACGGTTTTTAAGAAACGATTGTGTTGTATTACACTTTCTTTGTCTTAAATACAATATGTTTTCCACGTGGTAATCTTTTTCTACCAATCATAAAGATGTTAACATATACTTTAAGTGACAATCAGACTGGAATCTGTTTTTATAAAAAAATATTAGCAATTGGATTCGAAACCCATAACCCTCGGGTTGGAAAGCAGGCGTTTTTTCAACTAGGTCTTGGAGGTCGTCTTATTCTCATTTCTATGATGTAGTTTAAGTTAATCATAAGGCCACTTAATACTATGTTCTGTCTTAGTCATTGGTGACACAATTTGAAGTGCAAAAATGATTTGTTCTGTCGTTTTGCGTAGCCCAAAATTTTTACAACCTTTCAACCTTTTGGTGTAACTCCTGTCTAGTTGGTTGGAAGAGTTTGGCTTATAGTAACAATCTCGCCTATTTATCTACCAGTGTGTAATAAAGTGTCAAAGATAATATAAATAAATACTTGAATTTTGTGTTTAGTGCATGCTCATTTAGACGTTAATTCGATTATTTTTTATTCGTTTGCTTTGCTACACTTCAAACCATTCAAACTGATGATTCGTACAAGCGTAACCTGGTGGCAAAATTGTCATCGGCCCCAATAATCAAACCTTTGGTTGAGACCTTCTGGAGTAGGCAAGAAACTCGCGGTTCGTCATCGCACGTGCTAGCAGTACTATCTCGTACGTGAAGAGGCAACAACACTCGCACAAGTCTGCCGCATGTGAGTATTGTTACCTGACAGTTTATTTCACTAGACTTGGACTCTTTTTTTCGGGTGTCATCGGGATTCGAACCTTAAACCCTCAGAATCCTGGATTATTAAAGACGTGTATCATGCACAAATGAGCTTTTTAGTATTCCAGAGACAATCGATGCACAAGATGAGGGGTTTTCTAGTATTCCAGAATCACTCAATGCACAAGATGAGGGTTTTTTAGTATTTTAAAAACATTCGATGCACAAGATGAGGCGTTTTCTAGTATTCCAGAAACAATCGATGCACATAATGAGGGTATTTCTAGTATTCCAGAAACACTTAATGCCAAAGATGAGGGGTTTCTCATATTCCAGACACTCGATGATGTTGATGATTATCAACCAGAAATAAATTGCTATATATTAAGTATCCTTTGCAAATTTGCACATAAAGACTATTCCCCTTATATACCACTCATCTAAAACAGTGATCCTCAACCTTTTTTTCTACAGTAGAACACATTCAAAATTACCTGTTGTACACTGTATATATCAAGAATACTTACATAACTAACAAAAGCATTGTTAATTTTTTCTGATAATTTGATTATTTCAAAATATATGAGCCGAACATAACAACCGAACATAACAACATACAACAACCGGGCAATATAAACAGGGACAAAAATGATAATACATAATAGTGTGTTGGTGCCCACCTTGATATACGGAAGTGAAATTTGGACTTCGCAGAAGAAGGATAATGGTAAGATTAATGCGATGGAGATGCGTTCATTAAATAAATGTTGTGGAACGTCAATATTTGAAAGAAGGCGAAATAAAGACACCGGAAATGAATGCATGAATAAAATGGATGTTTTAAGTAATATGAAGAAAGGAACGTTAATATGGTTTGGATATTTATTTATTTATTTAACACTTTTATTGCAATACAATCTGGCGGGCTTATTGCCAGGCGGCAATCTCTTCCAACCAACCAGACAAAAGTAAATGAAGCAAGTTACGTGGTCGCATAAATCATTCAAATGACTATCCATCCCCACGAAATCCATAAACATATACGTGAGAACATGCCCACAAACCCCACAAAGACGGACAATCACCCGAACACTATTTTTCATATAAAGTGAGATATCATCAATCAAAAGGAAAGGAAGGGATGGTGGAGAGGAAAGGAAAAGAAAAATCAGGAATGAAACACGTTATTTTACTGACTAGAAATTAAGAGTTTTTTCAGTCTATGTGTGTAAACATAACATATTTTAATATCAATTTTTTATATAATATTAAGCAAATAATCCTGATTAAGTTTAACTTGTTGAAGAAGAGTTTTTTTTGTAACTATTGTACATCATCCCGAAATTGTTTTATTTTAAAATTGAAAATAGACGCTTTTAAACGCTACAAAATAAATTTAGGAAGAAAAAAGTCTGATAACGATATCTAAACCGAAATGTTAATAATAAATTAAAAGGCTACTACCCTTCGAAAATTCTGCCTCAGATATTTGGGAATAATTTTAGATAAATACGACCACGGCATAGTATGCGCTAGTTGAGACACTGCCGAGGTTGTTTGTAACTCCCAATAAGTGTGCCAATTGCTCCCAATAATTAATGACAATTGTTGGGTGAAAGGTTACAATGTTATTTCTAAAAATACTTAAACGTACTTAAAGCATTAAAGGTTCCAGAGTCTGACGGTATGGACAGTAAAAAAACGAATAGTGATGAACTGCAAATGGCAAAAAGGGTAATGGAAGTTCATGATCGAAGATCCGACAGAAATGAAATTAAAAATAGAGAAGTGCCTTTCTATAAAATTTTGCGATATTTTTTTTAGTGGATTTGTTTTGAATAACTTGTCAAATAGTAGCAGGCGGGTATCAAGGTGCCCGTGGGCATATGTTTGGGTACCCCTGGTCTAGATGCACAAATTTTAAATGAGAAATTGCTCGATGACATCACCATGGCGACCAATTAACGAGAAACCGGCGAAGTCTACATTAAACATGGCCAGGATCCACTCCTATGCTTGAAGTGGAACAGTGCAATGACGAAAATCGTGTCAAAAAGATCCAGACACATGACATATTTTTTAATCAATGTGGCATATTGATTGAGAATACCTTATTCTTTTACATGAAACAATACTTAGACGATTAAATTAGGTCGAAATAATACTGTATGTCCTATGTATTTTAAGGTGTTACATATATACACATATCTGAAAATACTCGTGCATACATATATACTCGTATATATATTATAATATGTTAGTACTGGCAAGATGCACTGGTTAAATACTTTCCGTTTGAGGCAGATTGGGAGCTTGCTCTTGAAGATGTAGTTTAGTCGTCCAAAGGAACTCCAAGCTAGTTTTGATCTTCTATTTACTTCATTTAAAGTACAGTCTTCAAATGTAATACTTTGTCCTAAGTAGATATATTGTTGGACTTGTTCTAGCTGTGTACCGTCCACCTGGATAGTTGTGGCATCAGCAAAGCGGTTTAACATATATTTTGTTTTATCAATATTCATTTTTAAGCCTGCTAATTTGCTTTCCTCCGCTAATTCCAGTATTTGGCTCTGCAGTTCCTCAGGACGTGTAACGAAGGTAATAATATCGTCTGCAAATCTAAGGTGGCTCAGATATGAACCATTGACGCAGATTCCTTTATTTTCCCATTCAAGCTTTTTGAACACATCCTCCAGGGTAGCGTTAAATAATTTTGGCGAGATGGTATCGCCCTGGTGGACACCTTTACATATTGGAAATTTATCGGTACTTTGGTGGAGATTTACTGTTGCTGTCGCGTTATTGTATATATTACTGAAGACTAACTAGCCAGTACTAACATATGGATGCGAGGCTTGGACTTTATCAGTACGAATGATACAAAAGCTCCAAACAACACAACGCAGCATGGAAAGGTGCATGCTAGGTTATACCAGAAGAGACCGATAACGTAATGAGTGGATAAGAGCCCAAACAAAGGTTGAATATGTTATAGAGGTTGCAAAAAGACTCAAGTGAAAGTGGGCTGGACATATCGCCCGAGCAACAGATCATCGTTGGACGTATGAAGTAATTCAGTGGCACCCAATAGGTATAAAAAGGCCTGTAAGAAGACCTAAGTCGCGCTGGGTGGACGAAATACGTAAGCATGCAGGTATTATGTGGCAGCAATGTGCAAAGGACAGGATTTTGTGGAAACAACTTGGAGAGGCCTACATCCTGCAGTGGATAGATACAGGCTGATGATGATGATATATATTATAATATGGATTAGATTTTATTTGCATAACTACATCCAATTAAAAAAGTATACCAAGTATTAAAAATAATTTTATAATTAAAAATAATAATGCAGTTTTATTTACTATTAAATATTTTTTTAATTGCAGGTATAAATGACCGCCATGACCTAGTTGGTAAAACACTTGTCTTACAATTTGGGGATTCGATTCCTTCTGGTACCCGATGTTTTTTAAAAGGGTTTCGGTCTGATTTTTTTACTTAACACCTCTATAACATGTTTTTGGTTGGTAAGAAAATATTGCCACATTGTAATAAACTCGTCAGGTTGTACTGTATGCAACGTAAGTGTAATACAAGGTTTTTTTATGTGGTTTCAGAAATTTTAAGATTATTTTATGTATTTGAGTATTCAAACGTGCTAAAAGAGTCGAAGTAGGCTAATATTTAACATTTATACATCTTGAAATGTATTTATTTTCTATTCGAAGCTTTGTGACCTAGTTGCGTGTACGATTCCCGGTATTATCCATAAGGCCTCGCATACACAGGTAGGAGCCTAGCTTGATGTTTAGAGCTTTGTTGCGAGTTAGGCGACATATCCTAGCGAACCAACGTACCGCATACTATTGCAGTGGTCACACTGCAATAGTCGCGCCACGTTGCATGATGATTAGTCATCGAGTGAATATCCTAGCGAAAAGACGTGTTGGTTAATTTACAAGATGACGGAAGTTTTAATGACAGCTGTGTATAAAAGGGAGCCTTTGTGGAACCCACCGAGCAAATTATATAATAGAAACATGTACCTGTAATAAAATCACTTTGGAATGAAGTTGTACAGAAAGTAAATAAAGATGTTAAGTTGTAATGAAATAGGTTAGTTTTGATAGTGACATCGTGTGTTGACTCAACCGCTCCCAAATGTTAAATGAATTTGTGCGTAGCACTTTGGTGTGGCCAGGCATGAAGTCACCTAGTATATGAGTCACGTAAAACCTAGCTTAGCACCTAACGAAGCGCTTTGGTGTGGCCTCAACCTAAGTAACGCGTTCCACTCTGGGTTTTCACAACTTATATTTCAACATCTTTCAGGTTGGTTGAAAGGCAGACAATTTGTAATATGCCAATTTAAAAAATAACTCGTATTTGTTTTCTCTGCCTGCCCAGCACGAGACACTGCCTGAAGATTTGTATATACGATTTGTTATTTGATCTATTGCCGTTTTCCGACTGACGTAAAAATATTCCATATTTGGCATATCAACAATATAACGGAAATCCACTTTTCTTGAAGAGTTTTGATCCTGGAAGAATACGTTTACAAATCTACCGAATGGTAAACCTTCCGTTCAATTGTCTCGAAAGGCAAACAGTGCTCCATTTCCTATGTTTGTTCGGCCTTTCCTCGTCATTTCTTTGTGTTGGTATCTGAACATTTCTACGTTCAACTTGTGTACACAAAATTGTTCTTACGCTGCCCGAGTTGTTGAAGTGTGATCGTTAGGAAAGCAACTGTAAATACACAAGATTTTCATGGAAATAAATTTCTATTCTTATTCAAATTAATGAGTTCTACCTTTAATTGTTTTTTGTTATAGTAGGTGCTTCGAAAAGTTAATGTTATTATGTTTAATTTGCGATTTAGAAAGAAAGTTTCTTATTGCGATTTAGGGAGGAATGTGAACTTAAAGCGGATACACAATATTAAGTAAGATGAAGACATGGGCTCTCAGATGGTTGGGGTATGTAGAACGAATGAATGAAGAAAGACTAATAAAATAAATATACAGTGCAAATTTGAGTGACAGGCGTGGTAGAAGTAGACTAATAAACGTTTGGTTGGATCAAGTGAATAATATTTTGAAATAAGCAATACAAAAATCAGAGAAATAGTAGGAGTTGTATGAGAAGGTAAAATATATGTGTCGAGATATGAATGTTTGGCGCTCTCTCCCTGCTGGCTACCTCAACAGGGGAACGGCGTGATATGTACTCGTATATTTTTGTACTTATTACAATTTAATTCTCATGTTTTGTTCGATTTCTTCTTTTTTAAGATGATTTGTATGAACTTTTATTTTATTACTAGTTTAAAATATTTTTTGAGTTATTGACGCGTTGAGTTGGTTAAAATAATGATCGACATTTCGAAAACGTTGCAAATGTCATCCTCATGGTTATATGAAATAAAATACTAAATATAGCAAGTATGAAAGAAACACCCAACTAACCACACGCACTGCCGATCTCAATGTGACACGTATTTGGCCCGTTCAGCCGCCCGCTTTCACGACCGTAATATGAACACGCTTGCGATTACTTGGTTTATTAATTATGGTTTTTTTTTTTTTTTTTTTTCGTTTTGTGGTGTAACAATTCAAATCGAATGCAGCGACTAAAGTTATTTAAATCCACACCCGTCGGATAATCCATTTTTTTAATTTTCACGTTGTGAATTGACTGATTAATGCATACTATATCTTACGAGTACAGTCCTAATTACGAGTACAATCCGAGTACACCACCAGCAAGTTGATATTGTACTCAATTTGAACTAATATTAAGATTTATTTTACAAATGCCTCGTTTGTAAGCCGATAGCAACTAAATCATTTTCATTTTATTTATCAAGTTACAATTAAGATAATATTATACATTCGTATGGCAACCTCAAACAATACATTGTTCACTTGGTCTAGAGTGAAACCCATTTTAGGGTTTTTTATTTAATTTTCCGTGGCTGATAAATTATGTTCCATTCTAGTTTTCAACTTGGTGGAATATTAAACATTTTCAACATAAATAGTCTTAAGAGTTCGTTCAAGAGTTTCGATTCGTATGTTCTTTTTTTCATTTTTTAGATATCTTCCGAAGACTTCAAATTACTTTTTTATTGACTTTGGGTTATCGTACAGATCATTATTATCCTACAGATCTAAGCAATATAATTTTGTGTAAAAAACTTATGTATACATATAATCACATCATCTGTCTGTCGGGGTAGACAGAGAATACAGCGTGCCAGACTTTCCTATCTCGCATCATTAGCCTCTTCCACATCCATACACCTTTTCATACAAATTCTACGATTTCTCTGACTCAACGTTTCCTTCTTTCAAAATATCCATTCATTTGATCCAACCATTCTTTCCTTTGTCTTCCTCTCACACGCCTTCCACTGACATATGTATTATATATCTATTTTGTAAGTATTTCTTGATTCGTTCATTCATTCTACATGTCCAAACCATTTCAGCGTGATTTTTTTCATCTTACTCAACATATCAACATTAAGTTCACATTCAACCCTAATCACACCATTTCATATTCTGTTATTCATTGTCACTCCATATATTCGTCTCAAAGCACACATTTTTAAACCGTTTATTTTAATCCTCTGTTTTTTCCACGTCCACGTAATATTTAAATATTATATATTCTTAAACGTATTTTAAATAAAATGGTGAAGAAAAATATGTTAACACCTAAAATAAACATACTTAGATTTTGTGATCTAAAATAAATATATTATGTTAGATATCACAGTATTTTTTTATCATTTATATTTTTTTTAGTTAAAGTTGTAAGCTGCTCTTACCATACATTTAAATGAAGTTTTAAAAAAATATTGAACTGTCCAGGTGATCTACAAAAAAATATATTTTTTACAAAGTTTACTTCGTCCTATTTTGAATAAGTTTGTCTGGATTATTTGAAACAAAAAAATAATGAATATTCGAATACACACTTCCACTGTCTAAAAGCATGATAATGGAATATGACATTTGGAGAGCAGGCTTGAATGTTGAATGCCAGGGGAGCATTTGGTTTCCTGGTTAATAAATCATGAATATTCGAATACACACTTCCACTGTCTAAAAGCATGATAATGGAATATGACATTTGGAGAGCAGGCTTGAATGTTGAATGCCAGGGGAGCATTTGGTTTCCTGGTTAATAAATAATGAATATTCGAATACACACTTCCACTGTCTAAAAGCATGATAATGGAATATGACATTTGGAGAGCAGGCTTGAATCAGGCAGGCCAGGGGAGATGAGCCAGCCATTTGGTTTCCTGGTTAATAAATAACCATCATTTTATTTCAACTGAATTTAGTTCAACAGTTTTCAATTTGGTTGGGAATTAGGTCAATTATATAATATAATAAAATTTTATATCTCATATACAGAGTGATCTAGTTTCTATAGTGTTCATATTCAATTTTGGAAACGAAAATGCGTATATTTTTTCCCTCCATATGTGCCATGTGCGATTCCCTTGACCAGTCTGAAGAAAATATCTTCCCAACTTTCCGGATACTAACTAGTTCATTAATGTATGTTTGAATCACCGATGCTTACGATACTATTGTAGTATAATGTGGCCAGAAGTATTATACTTTCTGGCTATGGCATGGCTATCACAACAGTACAGTGTCTGTCTTATTAAATAGATAAAATGTCATTTTTAACTCTTTACTTCTGCTCACTTTATTGCGGATTAGTTTTAATAATGTTTGAAGTATTTTATTTTATTTTATAGCTAAATAATACCTATTAGATTTCATCAATAGTGAATATTTGAAAAAAACTTAAAGAAAAATGAATATAGTGCTAATTTAAAGAAAAAACAATCTTTATTGAAGATTGTGCAAAAATTCTAATCCAATTTTTTTTATTTAGTGCGTAATATAAAAATTAATATAGTGCTAATTTAAAGAAAAAACAATCCTTATTGAAGATTGTCCGAAAATTCTAATCCAATTTTTTTATTTAGTGCGTAATATAAAAATTAATATAGTGCTAATTTAAAGAAAAAACAATCCTTATTGAAGATTGTGCAAAAATTCTAATCCAATTTTTTTTATTTAGTGCGTAATATATGTATTAGCACAATGATTAGTTCATATAGATATTGTAATTTATTTTTATCAAACACTGTTCATTCCACTTTTTTGTGACGGTGTAACCCTACCGATTTCAAGGCTTTCACCTCATCTTCAGGGGAGCGCAAACACTTGTTTGTACTCCCCTGAAGATGAGGTGAAAACCTTGAAACCGGTAGGGTTATACCGTCACAAAAAAGTGGAATAAACAGTGTTTGATAAAAATAAATTACAATGTCTTTAAACCTCCACATCGTTAATGCCTTAACTATAAACATCATATAGATATGTGGAATGAAGACACGGGCCCAAAGGTAAACATTATGGAAACGTTTGAATTGTGGATCCATAGGAGAATGTTTCAAATTACTTGCACATATATGATCAGCGACATGATTGTCCTTGAAGGAACTACAGCAAAAAGAGAACTGCTGACCAACGTCAAAATTACGAGTAGAAAGGTGTCATGCTTCAGTCTTGTTCTGCGTGGTTCCAAATTCCAAGTACTGTAGCCTATTCTCAATGGAAAAAATGAGGGTCGTAACTGTGCTGGAAGAATATATATGTCCTTGCAGCGTTCAGGACTGGACCGAAATATAAAGAGTCCAAGGGTTTTTCCATGAGATGCTGGATTGAAAGAAGCTTTGCCCAAGTGATAGCCGTTGTCGAGGGGTACCTAACATGACACGAGAAGAAAAAGAAGAAATCATATAGGAATCAATTTTAAAATACAATATGTTTGTATTACAAATACACTTTGCCTCAGCATTTATACAAAAAGCGAGATATGATAAGCGGCAATATTTATTTCTGTAGAAAATATTTCTCAATAAATTGTAAATCCAATAACATGCGACATTGCTCAATATTAAATGTTCACGAGTAATACAATACAGAAAAAGGGAATACGTATCATATACACATATCTTGCTTGTTTTCTTTGTACGTTTTTGTACTTTTGTGATTTTAAAATATATATTCTTCTCAATACCGGTAACATGATCCAGCTTTTCACAATATATATACGAGTATATGTATATATTTTTTTAAATATTATAAGTTATAAATGTAACTTAAATAACCTCCACTTTTCTTCTTCTTTGTTACCGATATTGTGCGTCCCCCATCCATCAACTTCCAGTGACTCGTTTGATGCCGTTCGTCAGATGATTATCTTGTGGTCTTTAAGTGATTTGCGGTCTCAGCTTTAAATTGATATGCGAGTAATATGGTCCAACCATTTCATTTCAATTAGGCAATCCTTTCCACTTTGTTCCATACTTAAGTTTGACTTCGCGTTCATTCTTCTCTCTTTCTGACACTACATGTTTTTCTATTACTCAAAGCATAGCCATTTCCATATTTTTTTGTGCAATCTACAGATTTTGGACGAATGCTTGGTATCATTGACTTCTGCGCCATATGCGAAGTAAAGAATTGTAAGACACGTTGATCATGAATATTGGGATGGTGCTAAAAAAAATGTTGAATTGTTTTTGCCAAATTCTACTCAAGCCAGGTATATCCTGCATTTGATTTCCGTGGTACTCGTATGATACATATTTAAGTTTTATGAATTCGATATATAGCTGCCATCCTCTCGTATTGGTATCAGAAAAGCAATGGACGTGAAATAATATTACAGAACTCAGTAGAAGGTATTACAGTTAATGAACAATCGAAAAAAAAACGGCATTAATACTTTTGCTTTTATTTATTAAATTAAATATTTTTTATACGCGTATATGAAACCAAACACTTTTTTGGTATTTATTCTTTTCACTTAATCGATGTAAGTTCGATTTTTTTTTATATTATCCCCATAGCTTATTTAGTTTGGTTAGTATGCAAGTTACGTTTGCATTAATCTAGTGGTGAAGAAATTATCTATTACATATATAACTTGCAGTTTTTTCAGAAAACATTAGTGACGTCAAATTATCGTAAAGAATTTACTACACGTAGTGACTGAACGAGAAATGTATTGGAAATGTGTTAAAAACATACTTGTCTTTTGCCAATACGGCGAGAAGAGTGAAGCCCTAGCAAGTGGCGGATCGAAACTGATGTTTATTAAACTGAACCAGATCACATAAGATACGAATAAAAGTGTTGCATCATCTTTAAGTAAAGTTTCTACATCAATATTCTGTAAATATTAAACCATTTATCTCTATAAATAATATATATAGCTGTTTCCCTTATAACATACCGCACACACTCCGCTTTCCTGCTGGGATAGAAATAGAGGACAGAGCGCTGCACTTTCCTGTCTGGACACGCACATTCCGCCTCTTCCACATCCATAAACTTCATACAGCTCCTGTGATTTCTTTTACTTCTTACTTATCCTACTTTCAAAATATCATACACGTGATCCAACATACTTTCATATCTTCTTGATCCAACATTGACTTCCTCTACCACTCCTTCCTCTCACATTTACACTGTATTTGTTCTTCATTCATCCGTGCCACGGGCCCAAACTATCGCAGATAACTCTTCTTCATCTTACTCAACACACCAGCCTTAAGTTTACATTAATCCATAATCACTTTATTCTGTATTCTGTCATGTATTATCACCCCATGTATTATTATAAGTGTACGCATTTCTACAGCATTTATTCGACTCCTTTCAGTCTTTTTCTACGTCCACGTTTCACTTCCATGCATCAAAGATGGTGCTAAAATACTGTTATGGACTATTATTTTAGCAAATTATGATTCTGTTTGGTTCGAGTATATACACATACTCGTACATGTATGTTTTAGTGCCCCATTAACTTTGTTTCACACACCGTTCGATATCCGTCGTTTGAGAAAATACTACCGAAAAAGCAGAATTTTTCATCTTGCTCTATCTTTTATAATTTACCTATATATCACATTTACTTTTCCTTTCACACATTTCTATCACCAAAAATCAGATCTCACGTTATATCTCTTTTACAATTTATTAATTAGACTCTGCAGTTTAATTATCAGATAACGATTGAAATATTTCGGTTAAAAATATACTTTTTAGGAAAATAATATCTCGATTCACAAGCCATCATTTTTTTTATAATGTGAATTCATTTCTTAAACTTTTATTTATTTATTTTTATTTTCTTGCAATAAACGGTCACATAACAATTTGTAATATAAAATTAACCATCTAACAAACCACTACTTTAAATTTACGGAAACTACTCAAATCCAAAGAATCTGTACAAGACAGCTTTGTACGTCCTTGGTGTAAGTTGGATAGCGTGAAATTTCAAGAAATGTTTGTAAAATTGTGTTTTTTCGGTCGCTAATATTGGTGAGAATATTTTTTTGACAGCTAATTTTATCCAACAGCTCCAGGTCCACAGTAAATTTGACTCCGAATAAAAAGTCTCTCGTCTGAAGTGATTTATGTAAAATGAGAATAATGCATTTTTCAACGGCAAGTTTGTTAAGTTTATGTGCAACAAAAATTTTCATTTAAATTACTTTTATGTCATCGACTTGCAACGTTGTTTATTATTTATTGAAAATAATCTGTATCCTCGAAGACAATATTAAAATGTCAAAGAGATTGACATTATTTTTTCTATCTTTCCTGACACTAAGTCAGCGCCGGTTTGGATACATGGTTATAATTTATTATCATACAGGTATTGTTCATATAAGGCTTAGTGCAGGCACGTCGAACTCATTAAACACCACGGGCTATATAAGATTTTTGGCACTAGGCTGAGTACAAATATTTTCATATTTCAAAACACCAAAATCAAAATTAATTAATTTTCTTCAAAATAACTTAGCATTTTATATTTCCCTACATAATTAATACCATCATACCATTTCAATGTCGGAGTAGGCAAAGAGGAAGGGCGCATGAATTTTTTATCCTTGAAGCGGCAAGGAGTTGAAATATACTTTCGACACTTATGCACGTAAAAAGGAGTCATTTTAGAGCCATTTGGTAGTCTTAACTCGAAAATCGATTTTTTGGAGTATCACCACTATGATTCTCAACATGGGATATGTTTGGTTTGTTAGTCTTTCTTCATTCAATGACCAAAGCATATCAGGCCCGCTATACTACATGAAGCCGAGTGTTGGCCTTTGAAGAAAATAGAAGAACAACTGCTTCATGTCGCGAAAATGCGTATCCTACTGTGGTCACTGGGCGTCACTAGATTGGGTAAGATCCGAAATAAACGAATTCGTGGAACAATTAAAGTGGCGCCAATAGTAGAAGTACGACTACGCTGGTATGTTTACGCGCAACGGCGGGATGAAAAGTCTACGCTAAAGACAGCCCTGAATTTGGAAACTCCCAAATAGACGCAGAGGGAGACCCAAGAAGAGCCTATATAAGAAAGTGGAGGACATGATGAGACTCGGCTATACCTCAGTGATTGGCAAGGTCGAGAGAAATGGAGGTAAAAGGTCCAAGCTGCCGACCACAATTTGATGGGATAAAGTGAGGGAAATGCAAAAGAAGATATTAGTATGTCAACTGAAAAATGATCATTATCATAATCACTATCACGCCATGCCCTTATTAGAACAGGTGGGGAGAACAGGTCTCCACTTGATTTTATCGTGGCACACATATTTCTTTTCTGCCGCACCCATACACTTCGTCTTGTATACTCTCCTATTATAAAGGCTTTTGACTCTTCCCTCTTTTAGTATTAAATTCTTTTGATTGTACCACGTTTATCTAGGTCCTTTTAAACTTTTCGTGGCTTCTATACTACTGATATAAATTTTGATTGTAAATTTCTCATAATTTATTCTTTTTACGTGGTTATCCTTTTTTCATTTTAAGCACTGCCACCTTTAAATCAGCATTCTTTCCTAATATCCTTATCCTTGTCATACATTCATTCGTTCTTTCTACATGCCCAAACCATCTCCGAGTGCTGTTCTCTTTCTTATTTAATACATTAGCCTTAAGTTCACATTCATCTTTCATCACTTCTTTCCATATTCTGTCATACATTGTCATCCCATAAATTTTTCTCAATGCACGCAATTTTACAGTATTTATTATTCCAGTATTTTGCCATTTCCACGCTTCAATTACTTTTTAAATAGTTTATTATAACAAATACAAGTTTTATAACAATTATTGGTCAAAGTCACAGGTTTTTCAGACTGATTTGGTACTTGAAACATAACCTACCTTTTCTAGACATGTTGATTGCCAATTCTAATTGTAACATATTGTATTGGATTATAATTGTTATTGTATTACATTTGTAAATCTCTTCCAACCTAGTAGAGCTATTTTAATGACGCCGTAAGGAAAATCCAAACTGGAATCCTTTTTATGTATGTAAATCTGAGCTAGCTTCAAGTTGGATCTGGAAATCGAATTGCGGGTCTGATTCCAGTTTCAACTGGAGCAATCCCCGGCTTGGAAGTCAGGTATCTTACCAACTGGGCCATGGAGGTCGTCTAATGGAGCAAGGCTATTTAAAATTGTTAAGGCAAGGTTATTTAAAAAAAATATGTTTTTCAATTTATGTAAAACGAACATATTTGTTATTTTTATTGTATAAACAATTAAATATTCACTGAAAAGAGCCGAATAAATGCTATGCACTTAGAATACTACATTGGGTGACTGTATGACAGAATACAGAACGAAGCGTTGATCAAGGTGAAGAAGAGTACTCTGAGATGGTTTGGGCACGTGATATGAATGAATGAAGAAAGATTAACGAAACAAATATGTCGTGTAAATGTGAGTGGAAGACCAAGAAAGTATGGTGGGATGAAGTTTACAATATTTTGAAAAGAGGCATGAAAGTCAACAAACTAGAAAGCAATGCTTGCATTTGGAGCTCGGTGGGGGCGCAGAACTCACTCATGGTGAAGAAAGTACAAAAAAAATATCTACGATATCTCTATATGAGAGAGTTCGGTGTCTATCCATGGCCTTATCCTACTCAGTTTCTGCTGGACATGCTCGGGTATAACTCCTTGAGCGTAAGAAGAGATCTACGTCTCTTGGTATACGTTGTCAAACTCGTTCGAGGAGTTGTGAGCTGTCCAGCATTACTACAAAGATTAGCGTTAAATGTTCCTAACAGTTACACTAGACTGCGCCGGCAAGAACTGTTCTCTATAACATACGCAAGAACGGGTCTTCTAGCCGCTATGCCTATTGGAAGGGCTTTAACTCTTCTGAACGGGACTGCTTCGGATATTGACATATTTCATATCACATTACCAAAACTAAAGTAAATTTTCTTCTTAGATTGAGCGCGTTAGAAAGCACTCATCAACGTACTTAAGTTACTGTGAATATATATGTATCATATGTTTGTGTGTATATACTCGTATGCATGCATATACATTATTTTTTATTTTACATAATTTTTTATTTTTAGTCTATGTAATTTTTCTTTATTTTTAATATGTCTTGTATTTTTCAAAGTAAATAAGCTAAGCCTGTTTTGAAAAAATAAATAAATAAATAAAAGTATATGGATGTAGAAGAAGCGAAAAATGTGTCGCGAAAAGAAAGTCTGGTGCTTTCTCCTTTCTGTCTATCCCGATAGAGACATGCCATGATTGTATGTAAAATTTCCAAGTCCGTACCTTCTTTTAATCTGGAGTTGACTGAACGATTTAACATAATCTCTATGGCTTATGTTACGAGTGCGTCCTCACAATGTGAAACCATTACTCTCGCTTACTCGACGGCTAGTATCGAGTTTACAATGAATTCATTAATTATCACACCAGTCAAAACAGAGCCAATCAATCCTTCAGTATTTAGAATTTAAAAAAAATAGAGTGATTGATTTTATTTGGGGGAAAATATAAATAAAATGTTAAGTAAGATAATACCAAAATTTAGCACTCATCACATTTTTAAAGAGAAAATATTTTATATCAACGTCGATTTTGACCACTAAAATAACATATGTTAGTTGACAATATTTATAATTTTGAGAGCTCGTGAAAATAAAATGTACGTGTTACAAAAAGTTTTAAAACTGTAACATTAACATAACTCATACACAAAAAATATAATACAAACATACAACAGGCCAAGACTGCATGGAAAGATTCTAAAAAAATGCGCACCAAAATAAATCTGTTAAGAAAAAACTATGAATTATCTCGTTAAATTCATTAACTCTATACACGTAAAAATGTTGAAATATCGAAAGAATTCTGAGTGTAGCCATTATTTTATTTTAGATAAGTCTCCCAAAATAGTATTTAAAATTAGTTCGCAATATCTTATTACTTGGAAAACGTATAACTAAATCGTAAAAATATGCATAATCTTGCTTCATTCTTAAAAGAAAGATAGCAGTACGTAATGGTCCGGGACAAGTCTTCTGTGGAATTCGTCGCAAGATCTGGTATACCACAAAAATCTAATCTAGGTCCCCTGCTATTCCTCATATTAATATACGATTTACAAAATTCCATAAGTCACTCGATATGTTTATTGTTCGATGACGACTTAAAATGACAATTATAACTGGACCTAGACTCTAGTTTCCTGGATTGAGCAAAATCATCTCCTGTTCAATATAAACAAATGTGTCTGTGTATCCTTTAGTCGATCATTTCCACCAATCCACCATCGGTATACTATACAGAGAGTGACATTATACAAGAGTCTCGAAATTCAAAGATTTGGGCGTAACATTTGATGTCGGACTCACGTTCATTAACCATGTCTCGTGTTTGATATCGGACTGTTAACGAACTACTCGATTTTATAATGAGAATATCAAGATTTTATAATGATAACAGTACCGATATTCTTCGAAACTTATATAATTATCTAATAAGAATATGCATCTACAGTTTGGGCTCCTCATCAGCTCAATAGAACAAATACAAAAAAAAATCCTCAGATATATATGATACAGAATAAAGGGCGATTACGCAAAATATGCTCATCAAGTCGAACTTTTCACGCTGTGAAACACTCAGTCACGCGTGGTATAGAGATTTTGAACCAACCGAATGACACTGGTTATGTTCTCGGCACCGCCTAACAGTATGAGAAGAATCCTGGCTAATATTCTTCCTAACGAATAAGCTAACTAGAAGCAAACCCTTTTGTGTAACATGAGAAATCCGTGCAAAGGGGATAAAAAAACAAAAAAATCCCAAGATTGCTGTGCGTTTAAAATTAATAATTTGCGACTGATAGTTCAAGTGAAAGTTCGATGTAATAATATCGATGGTCGATGTAATAATAATAAGTAGATATTGTTTTGTCAAAAAGTTTTATTTTTCTTTTCAATCAGCTAGTATCCCTAAAACCTCAGAAATGTAGACAACTTTTACTCTTTTTTTGTGATATAAAATATCCTTCGAGTGACGATTATGTTTGGTTACAAAATGTTGCTTGATAAATAAATAATTTGTTTAACTACAGCTGAAATGTCCATAAAAATCAGTCTCTGTAAGCTATCTAAATTAATATTGTGAATAAAGAATATCACTTCATTTCACAAAAAAATAATTATGTTCACTTGAATGGTAAAAAATACTTAGAATAATTGAAAGGCATATTTTACTTGACGAAATAGGTCTATCACATATTAAAAATTTGTCGTAAAGATTTATTCATATTAAAAACATGAATGACAAATTAAATTCTACGAATCATACCAATTTATGAGATAAATAGTTGTTGTGTCTATTCGTTTCTGAATCCTATTGAATAACATTAACGAGTAGGATTTTATTTTGATAAAAAATTGACTTTGTTAATAACATTATGAATTCAAGGATTTTAATTTCAAAGTATAAGTGAACACAGTAAATCGCTTAATAAAACAATTTTTCCGAAATAGTTCCTCGTCTGATTCAACCTTCAACAGTATCGGATTCTAGAGAAAAAGTATCAGTTCTTTTTTCATGTTTTTTACTTGTATATTTCAATAGACTCAGTTGGTATTGAATGTAAATGACAAAGCAATTAAACACAATAAAATGAAATAAATAAAAAATATGTAAACACTGTCTTGTATTCTACTTTTTATTGTAGAAGATAACATTGTTTTTTACTATCAATTTATAATTCAATATAAAAGAAAAACATTAAAGGAGTTATATGGATGCAAAATGTTAATCCTGATCGATTTTTTTAGTGCTACTGTTTTCTCAGTCCATCCTGACAAGCAAACGGCATAATGACATTGTAAGTATGTTATAATTAAATAGTGTTAATGTCTTAAATACTTTTAACATTAGTTAGTATTCACAGGATCAGTGAAAAGTAAACTGCAATATGGTTAAATAATTTCTTCAATAGTTTTTTTGATGTATGTACAAAGAGAGTCGTGGAAGAGGCTGTCAATTTCTTTAAATTAATACACTATGTTAAGGGCTGATTCACGTAATATGTTATGTTACATATGTTACAGGTCTCACAGCTAATGAGGTGAATGTAATTTTTAGACGAAATAATTAAATAATGATCAGCAACTGGTAAAAAGTACTAACCTATTTTTCATGTTAATGTGTCCTCTGTAAGATACAGGCAAACACAGTAAGATAAAACGTCACGACAAATGACAGGTGAGAAACTCAGATCCATATAATTTGTGTGTCCGCTATAAATTACATTATTCTGTCTTGTTTTTCTTCACGTGTTATTTTGAAGAAAGGAAATGTAGAAATTAAAAAAAATCGTAGGTGTTGTATAAGAAATGTAGAAGAGACGAAGAACGTGTGTCGGATAGAAAAATCTGGCGCTCTGTCTTCTCTGCTTATCCCGATAGTGAACTTGCGTGATTGTATGTATGTTACATGGTGTACACATCGAATGGTGTACTCGTCGCATTCTTCAGTCACATTTCGCCTAAGAAGAGCATGGAGAGACACATGGTCCTTGGCAATGTGGGATGTCGCAGGAGCAGACGCAAAACACCTGTGCGCTGAAGCGACTAATTGTGAGTGTTATGGGCCTGCCTTTGTCACAAGCTCTTCGGACAGCGTAATGTCGAGAGGATTGGAAAAGAATGTGAGCAAACTGCATCAGTATCAGCGTGGGTCACATTCTTTAGCATTGAAGTCGCGACGAAAAAGCAGAAGTTTACATAAATTATGCAAAATAAAAGTTTAAAAAAATATTTCAAAATTAAACTACTCGTACATCATTGTTTTAGTAACTGTAAAACATCCTGTGATCTCTATAACTTTCGAAGTTTAAAAAAATGCGATTTTTTAATAATCAAAAAGGATTTCAACTAAAAATCAAGCAATCGTAAGATATTATATCTGTTATACAATATTAAATAAATGTTCACTCATACGAGTATCCGATTCGAGTGATCTCGAAGTCCGTCCGTTTGTTTTTCTTTTAGGCCTCGGCCACACAGGTAGAAGCCTCGCTTGATGCTTAGAGCTACGCTGTGAGCTAGGCGACATCCTAGCGAACCAACGCACCGCAGACTATCGCAATGGCCACACTGCACGCTTCGCGCCACAATACATGATGAAGAGTCACCGAGTGAATCTCCTAGCGAACAGACGTGTTTGTTAATTTTATTGTGTCACCGTGATTTTACAAGATGGCGGAAGTTTTAATAACAGTTGTGTATAATAGAGAGCCGTTGTGGAACACATCGAGCAAATTATACAAAAATGTACCTGTAATAAAATCTCTTTGGAATGAAGTTGCACAGGAAGTAAATAAAGATGGTAAGTTGTAATGAAATTGGTTAGTTTTGAGAGTGGCATCGTGTGTTGACTCAACCGTTCCCAACTGTCAAATGAATTTATGCGTAGCACTTTGGTGTGGCCATGCATGAAGTCACCTAGTATATGAGTCACGTAAAACCTAGCTTAGCACCTAACGAAGCACTTTGTAGTGTCGACTTTAGTGTACTGAATGTGGTTGTTTTTGACGTTCAGGATGATTCGATTGTGAAACCACTGTAGAACCCTTTCTTTATTTTCATCCACATGAAGTATGCAAGTATGGTGAACGAACATAAACTTTTTGCATTTGTTAATGAAATTCGTCAACTTGTTGACATGCATAATGTAGCATGTCGGACTTGTTATCTACACAATTGGCAAGGCATATTTCACAGTCTGAAATTTTTCCAGTTTTTTTCAAAATGTTTATATTTTTAAAATATTTATTTTCATTCTTCTCTTTTAGTATTTTTAAAATAATAATAGGTCATTCGGAAAAAAGTTTTATGTATGAAAGGTAATGGTTTAGCCCAATTTTTCAGTCATTGTTTATACAAATTATTTGAGCTTTTTTAAGCCTCATTTCGAAGGCAGAACAAAATAAGGTGTTTTTTGGTGATTGATGTTTTTTATAACCACAAAGCAAAAGAAATCCGCCCAGTGTAGGGAACGATACAGTAAGCGATCATGTGTGTCACCAATTCCGTAATGGTGAAACAACACTCGACGATAGTGTCCACTTCGGAAAGCTGATTACCACCGAGGAAGACCAAATCGAGGCATTGATCAACAATAACCAGTATATCACCTAAAAATACGAATTTAATTTTCGAACAACCGACTCTGTAGACCTTGTACATTACATTGTTGTAGCATCTGGGTCAAACTCTGTTCTCATATACAACTCTAAAATCTCTTTTATTATATATTCTATTCTATTTTTGAAGGTACGAACGATTATTAAGGTTACACTCGTCTTTTTTCCACGTTGTCGATGTTCAGGACGCGTATATTAAAAACACATGTTTATGAAATATCGTTTATACTCTGATTTTGTTCGGTTACAACTCTTAACTTCTTCTGCAGTCAATAGCAGCGCCGGCATTCATGAAAAATTCTTGATTTGATTTTTTCGCTTGCATAATTTCTCTCGGTGAATAATCAATATCCACTATAAATAAAATGCTATAAGGAATCGTCAGTAATTCTTCCTCAATAATAAATGCCCTGTCACCGACAAACTCTAAGTTCATTTTATTTGGTTGCCAATAAATGCATCATGTTTCCAGCGTCGGAAATTGAATGAACCGTTTCATTGGTTCAATCCACCTCTGGTATCCTCTTTATTTTCCTCATTCAGAATGCACTTCCATGCACCCGTCTGCTAACGGTTACTTTGTGGAAATTTGATGAGTGGATTCAGAACGAACCACTCGAAAGTTTTGTAGAGCTCGTTAAAATTCATTTGTTTATTTTCCATGCAGAAATGTCGCTCGTTTTCAACTGCGTTGACATGTATTTTTAGAGGCAATCTCTCTATACTACAATATATGTGTGTTCTATTAAACACACAATTCTAAGTTGGATTAAATATCCTAGGAAAACCTATTTTACATATGCTCAGTCATTTAGTCATGTACATACACATAGCGTTCTTTACTTTTTAATTTATTTAAACAGATTCATATAGTTGTATTTTGCTCATCACTATTTTTAAATAAGATGCACACAGTCGTCGGGATTGCTCCTCCGAACATTGAAAGCAGTACTGAGATATCCATCCAACTATGCTAGATGCCCCCAGACCTTGAGTTCAAATTCAGGCACAATTTCATCAAATCCACTAAGCTTCTGGATCAACCACCTGCTATTGTTAGGATGAATGAGTGGAGAGGAACATTGGACCCCAGCGGGTGGATTTTGCCTGAAGAATAATACTTCTACAGGTAAAATTCTACAGGTACCTGGCTCTGAACTGGACCTGGAAATCTCTTGACAGGTGTCCCAACAGGAATTGGGAGTACTAAGGATAAAATGTTAAAGTGGGGAATGTTGCGTGATGAATCGGTTCTCTGTATCTGCGATGAGGAGCACTCCATGCGACACTTGCTGCAGTGCCAGAGAAGCCCGGTGTTTTGTACCGAGGAGGATTCGAATTGTGCAATGGTGTCCAAGTGGCAGAATTCTGGACGGAAGTAATATGGTGCCTTTGACACAACAAGAATATCACTATTTCTTTCAAACAATCAGAAAACTTATGTCTTAGGACAAAAGAAGAGATGAACAAAAATATATTGTGTTTGGATGTTGTAAGTGAAACAATGGACATCTTATAGATTTTCATATTAATTTCATCTGAAACTTTAATCTATCAAAAGTACCAATGTATTTTTTTAAGAATTGCTCAAATCATTATATTGTGAGTGGTTTACTTTAAAAAAAATGCACGACGCCTGAATATGTTCTCGAGTTGAGACAGAGAAAAGAGAATTAAAATAGAATAAATTTCTCTCGGGCGGGATGCTTAACAACATCGATTTAAGATCGGGAAATGAAAATATGGTAAGTGCTTGTTATATTTATTCGTTTTTATCGCTAGAATTAGTGTTTGTTTACATTTGAACCGCAGAAAAAAATTGTGTGGATTAAAATCACTGCATTCTTCTGATCTACTTGCAATTAGTTCAAGGTCTTTTAATTTAATGGAAATGCCTCATGATCTCTATTTCAAGATTAACGAAAATTGGGGTCCTGTAAGAAAACGAACTGTTTTTTATCGTGGATACAACTTTCGCCCTTTTATTCCTTATATTTTCTTCTCGGCCATAAATACCTTTCAGGAGCATTGTAAATCTGTTTTATTAATATTTTTATCTTTGACTATAGAATATTTTTTAAACTTTTATTCATCTCTAACAACTTTTCATACTTTCTCATACATCGATACGCAACATATTTACTCAGCACAACATATTAACAAGCGCGCATTTTCAGACCGTTCCATTGACTCTACTCCCATTTGATCTATAGAGCTCAGAAAAGTTTATTATTTCTTCCAATTATGAAGTATAGAAATTTTTAAGTAAATATTACATATTTTTGTTTTTATCGACTTTAAGAAAAGTTTGTATTTCATATCTTGATATAACTATAACTTTTAAGACATATCATTTGATACTGAAATATAAATGATTAATGTTACATTAGAGTATACTCGTATGTTAAAAAATCCATAAGTACATTGCGATTTCCTAGGTATGTTAATTTTAAAACATATATGACAGTGAGAGACGTATATCAAAGTTAAGTTCACTGTAGTGAATATATGAGGGACGTCAAAATATGTCAAGAGGAAACAAGGGGGCAAACAAAATACTAGAAAGACATTCAATCTCAAAATACTTGAAAAGAATTAAACGTTGTCTCGATTAGGTTCTGCTATAACGATGACTCCAATACAATATTTAAAATATTTCTCTTTATAAGTTACAGATTCTCTCCGATCCTTGGTATTTGCCGGTAATATTTTGTCAATAATTGAAATTTGAAAAAATCTGATTATTTAAATAAGGTTGATTTAATTTTAAAACTAAAAAAAGGGAATGATTATTTATTTAATCATATGGTACACTTCAATACATCTGAATTGGTGATTAGGATATATTAAAGAGTGTGGCCAGGAGACAGAATTGCTTTCGGCCCCATTTATCGTTCCTTCGGGCTAAGGACCACTTCAGCAATTGAAACTCGCGGTTCGTCATCGCATGTGTTAGCACTCACTCAAAACGTGAAGAGACGATACTAGTTTACGTCTAGCACCTATGAGTATTGTTACCAGATGAACTCTTTTACCAGATTGGGACCCTTTTTTTATTTTTTTTCCGGGCAACATTGAGAATCGAAACCTTATAGTGGAAGTAAGCGTCTTACGAACTGGGCTATGGAGTTTGTCAATCAATAACGTTTTTTTAAATACTAAAAATGATTATGCAAAGTGTTAGATTGAAATGAAAGTTATGATGAAAACATTGGAACTATAAGAGTAAAATGTAGATGTCGTGGGTCTTGCCAAATATTCTGTTCTCGGAGGTTTGAATAAAATACAAGAAACATATAAAAATTACTCGTAAAATACTTGAAAGGGTTGAATTTTTTAATATTAATTTAACAGAGATGGTTAGTTTTAATTGAAGTGTGAAACTAACCTGAGTGAAGTATGATACTCGATATTACCAGACGTATTCTTTGATACAAATTTAATGCCGGGTCGCGGTCGGGTTCGAAGAGCTGCCGCTTAACGGCACTCCTGTCGTGGCAGCTGTCTCATTCAAAGAAGTTTCTAATTGAAAAAGTAAGGCGACTATCCATCAATGTCTGATAGCATAGCACTTAGCTGTTGGACAGAATTTTGCTTGGTAATACTTGCTGTTGGTAAATTGGTTTACGAACCTTATCTTTTGGAACGGAAAACACTTTGATTTGATTTGTATTTTATCTTCTTTCTTATCCGCCATCAATGTACGCTATTTTTACAACAACGTTTGATAGTTAGCTCTCTAAATTGTGTTATGGAAGGTTTCCTTTAAATGTTATCTCAATCAAACCTTAGGGCTTAACAACTGTATAAAAAGGGGATTTTTTTTTCTTATTATATAAACATATAAATATGCTGGAAAGTGTCCAATGTAATGACAGCACCTACCACCTTTCTATCCTTACAGTCAACTTTATTTTTTTGTAATATTGGGTCCTTACATGTGAAATTGGCGTTTTGTTTGGGAGGAACATAAAGTTGATTTTTTTTAATATAATATATTTATTTAATCAAAGTATGTACCATTGCTATCTATGCACTTTTGCCATCTCATAGGTAGTTCATCGATCCCTTTACTAAAAAAACCATTCGGACGGGAATCAATAAAATCTTTGAAGTCGGTTTGGACTGCCCCATCGGAGTTGAATTTTTTCCCTTGCAAGACGTTATCCAAATTTCGAAAAAAATAGTAATCTGTTGGGGCAAGGTCCGGAGAGTACGGTGGATGTCTTAGACATTCCAATTGAAGCTCTTCTAATTTGGTAGCCGTCTGTTGTGCAGTGTGTGGTCTAGCGTTATCATGAAGCAGCAGTGGCCTAGAGCGATTAACCAGCCTCGGTTGTTTAGCAGCTAGCTTTTCCATCATGGTTTGCAGTTGCTGACAATAGACATCTGCCGTAATCGTCTGGCCAGATTTAAGAAAGCTGTAGTGAACGACACCAGCACTAGTCCACCAAACGCTCACAAGTAACTTTTTTGGAGTCAATTTTCGCTTGGGGCATGGTTTGGCTGGTTCGGCAGGGTTCAGCCATTGCGATGAGCGCTTCCGATTATCATACAGGATCCACTTTTCATCACAGGTAATGATTCGATTCAAAATCCCTTCATTATTGTGCCGGTTGAGTAATGCAACGCAGCAGTCAACGCGCGTTTGTTGATTTGCTTCACTCAATTCGTGAGGTACCCACCTTTCAAGCTTTTTCACCTTCCCAATTTGCTTCAAGTGGATTAAAACAGTTTTATCACTAACACCGCAGCCTGTAGCTAACTCGGACGTGGTTTGCGATGGATCCGCTTCCACAATAGCCTTCAATTCTTCATTATCAACTTTCTCCACGGGGCTTGTTCTGCAGGTCGAAATTTCCAGAACGAAAACGTTGGAACCAAAAACGCACTGTGTTTTCTTTTGCGGCACCGTCGCCATACACATCATTAATCCTTCGAGCCGTTTCTGCAGCACTGGTGCCACGGTGGAACTCGTACTCGTAAATAACGCGATATTTCAAGTTTTCCATTTTGTAAACTGAGTCACGCAAAGAAAAAAAACAATTGAGGAAAAAACAAATGAATTATAATTTTCGAAACACAAATACTTGAGTAAATAGCTGTATAAATTTGAGTTTGAAATTCCTAACCAAAGAGAAGATATTTGAGATCAAAGTTGCAAGTACGGCAAAACGCCGGTTTCGTATGTGGGGACCTAATATTTGTAATCTGTTAATAATAGTGGGTTCGATCCCGAGCTAGAGCGCCCTTGAGGAAAAGTGCGCTATACAAATTATCCTTTTATCGTTATTATACTGTTAAATATGCAATCAGGTAATTTGTTTTGTGATTTCTTTTTTTCTCTCCAGGAAAATCTCCTAGATTGAGTGGTAGAACGCTTTACTTTTACCCAGACCTTTTAGGTTTGATTCCAAATCTGATTTTTCACACTAGAAATTTTGTTTATGTCTTTGTTGTTGGTTGCGAAAATTCTCAACCTAGTTGATAATTCTCAACAAGAAAACGCCTTCACCCTATTTATTATACAATATTTTATGTATTTTTTTCTTTGTTCCCATTTTTGTACAATAATTTTATTTATATTTTATCACATGTGCCACTAGGTCTAAAGTTGTACAGCTATATTTTGTAAGTTGGAATTGAATTTGTCCCAACCCTTTTAGAACTCATGCAGCATTAAAATTAACGGATTAAGTTCAGCATTTTACTCGAGAGATTTTATGCCTCTCGGCGTATTGAATGTTGGCCTCGCAATGTACAGAATGTTTGCCTCGCAGCGTACTGCATATTATTTTCTTTGCAGCGTACTGCAACGGTTTATGTATGGAGCACTTTCAATTTTAAATTATCGATTTTTTGTGAATTTTAGTCTCTTAGTCTTGATGTCTCGACAGTTTTGTCGGAATTTTTGGCATATATTTTTTGATGGTAAAAAAACACCGTGTGTCATAAATTTAAAATACTATTTGATCTTGTTAAGAAACTTTTTTAACAACTATAATTATATTCATTTCACAAAACGAATCATATGTATATTGACAATCGCATTCGAAGAAACTATTTCGGAATTTGATTCAATTTGCTTTCAAACGTTAAATTACATTTATTGTGAAGTTTATTTGAAAATAATTTAAAAAATACATTTTTTTTTAAATATAATTGTTCATCTGAATTATTAAAACAGATGTTAAAAGATCAGCTTCACTGTTTAAATGTTCCTAAAAAAGGTTTTTTCATATCATACAAAATAAACATTGTATGTCCCAAACGAATTTGGATTACAATTTGTGGTATGATATTAAAACGAAAGAACAAAAAAAGGCAAATACTCGTATGATAATATTAATAATGGACTTCGGTTACGACTCGTAGAGGAGTTAGGAAAAAAGCTTTGTTTCAAAATAAGCGGATGTGGTAAATACTAAATATCAAATTTTGCTCTGTGTTATTTAATCTCTGTTGAAAAGTTTTAATTAACTACTTTGCTCACGAATAAAGTTTTCCAGCTTAGAGATAATTCATAGGTTATGTGGGAACATTTTAAATAGTTATAAGTTTGATCATCATCGACTGGAAAGTTTGTTTTGTGTATTTTGTTTTCTTCCCTTTTATTTTATTTATATATAATATTTACATGACAAGTATAGTTACATCATCTGAGCAAACAAGACAGACAAAGGCAATGCGATTGCAAGTGAACATTCAAATTAAACGAATCAAATATTATAAACTAAAATAACTTTTTGCGACTTTTTCAACAATAAAAAATTCAAGTGATTTAGTGTTTTTTTCTTCTACAGTATCCTATACAATTGCAAAATGTATTGCTTTGATTTTAATTCCAAAAGAGTGCAAATAGCTGGACTAATTAGACCTCATTGTATTCAATACGCTGCAGTATGCAGGTAGCGAGCGTACTGGATTCAAATACGAGTATGCTCAATATTTCGAAATTTTGGACATATTTCATGCGGATACACTCATATGTGACAACCATGTTTCGAACATGTTTCGAACGGATTCATTTCAAACTTTGTATTCAAGCCGCTTCATGGGATGGACCCATTTTATCTTTCGAATCTGTGTGTAAGGTATGTTCATGTTCCTTGGGAGAGAATTAGAACTTCGAGGTCGATTTCTTCTTCACCTATTAAATTGGTTGTTCCAAATCAATCCAATAGGGTGGAGTATTATGAAAGAGCTTTTGCCGTTGCTGATCTTGTGGCGGGGAATGGTTTGCCTTCTAGTGTCAGTCAGATATATGGGTGGCTTGTGCAGCTTTAGGAAGTACTTAAAGACAATCCTTTTTGGAGGTCTTATCAACATTTATGAGTGGGTTTGAATCTTAAGTTAGAGCGCCCTTGAGGAGAGTTTGCTCTCTAAACGGCGTTGTATAAATTAGCATTTTATTATTACCTCGTCGGCTTCAGGTTATCCACATTATTCGTTGCTATTTAAATGTTAAGTTTGTTCAATTTGTAATTTAATTTATGTAAAAAACTGAAATATACGAAAAACTACAATTAATGAATTCGATTTAGCTAAACTATGGGTAACCAGATTTCGCCGTACATAAATCTTTGTTAACCTTTCCCTTCCTGTGCTAAAAAAATCCGCGCGTTCCGGTGCTGTTTATTCAATACACATGTAAAATTGAGCGATTTAAAATTGGAAAAATAAGAATATTCATAGCTAATCGCTTAAATTAATTAAATTTGAAGGCAAAAGTGATAATAATTGAAATTTAATTACTGAAAACATGAAACAAAACATCGGCCGACGTTCACAAAACGGGCAAAGCGACCACTTCAAACGAAAGCCCGCGAGCTACTGAAGCGAGCGAACTGAGATTCTATTTCTTGCGTTCCCATATATCGAAGTAGAGTGAGAATGGGACGTGAATAGCGTCGCTTCCTCACCCATAGCGGTTTTTTAAAATTAATATACCTACGTCACACACTGGCACACGTTTGATTGGATTGGTATTGGTAAATTTATTCTCGATTTTCACAAAATATCTCTGATGTGGCCGATAAGTGCTAATTATTATTAATATATTTTTTTCATTCAATGCGTAAATGTATTACAGAAGAATATCTAAAATCTGAACCCAGTATTTATTATATTTATAGAGATATTAAAGTTTTTAGGGTTAATAATGCCGTATTTTATCAATATAGAAAGTACAGGAAGTATAAAATCAGGGAGGACATATACATATTACTGAAATAAATGTAATGTTTTTAAGCCGTTGTTTAATCATATCTCAGCGACGGCGTGAGTCTGGCGTTAGTTGATAGATTTTTCTCGAGATTTACTAAACGGACCGCAAAGCCCTGTGTCAATGTGAGGAACAATGATTTTTAAAATTTATTTTGTGAAATTCTGCAAAAGAATTCCTCAAAATATATTGAAATAATGAAATATTCTTGTCCAGAATTTCACAAAATAAATTGAAATAATCATTGCTCTTCACCTTCGAATTGTTCTAGCTGCAACACTTTTCAATGAAGATCGATCGAATATCTAGTATGGTATTTCATATTTTCATTTTATTTACTTCTTTTTTTTCGTACTCGTATGATGATACCCTTCAACATACACGAATTATTGATTCGGATAAATTTAAGAATGTCATTGGGAGATAATATTGTCTTCGACCCTAGTAATTGAGTCTTTGCATTTAGAACCACTGGAATAGGCACGGAGTTCACAGTTCGTCATTACACGTGTTGGCAACGAGACCACTCGCGTACTCGAAAAGTGAGTGTTTACCAACTAGACCACGGAGGTTAATGCAACTGCATTTAGACTATAGCACTTCTGATATTAGTTCTACGAACTATGTTTTATTATTCACGACGAATAGGTTTCTAAGGCCCTTTTCAGCTATACTGGAGTAAAATAAAGTTATAACATAATATGGCACAGGTTTAAATTTGCTTTTGATTAATAAATTCATCTGCAATTTGGTATGTATCCTAGTTAAATAATTAAACTAAATAAGGTGACTCAAGAAACATTCAAATTATTTTTGACCGAAATGTTACAATTGGCTAGTCACAATGCTAGAAATAAAACCGACTCACAATACTTCCCAATCTGACAGATCCTAGAGCATATTCTGATTTAGAAATGAGAAAGATAAAACATTTATAAATCTTAATGTAAACAGTTATTTCTAAACGATGAAATTTCCAGAGAAAACAGAGGAAGTTGTATGTTTTGTAGAAAAGCTGTAAGGTTTTCTACATACTTATAATACAGATTTTTATAAGTTAAATTTAATGTGTATTTTATAACAGTAAAATTACTGTTATGGTAATGTTGATTTTTTAATTGACATATTCGTGTATGTACTCGTACATATATTTATTTTTAGTTTTACTAGAAATATTAGAATCATAACATATTTTATAATTGCAGATATCCAAACGCAAAATGCATATTTTCATTGTTAATACAGGTTCAGTGAACCATCAAAACAGCCCAAGACAAAATAGCTCCACCAAAAACAATCCTAACATACATATAAGCCCCAGTCAAAAATATGAATATATTTAGATTTTTTTAATCAATTCCCATTGTTATTTTATGTCTTCAAATCATATCAAAAAGTGACAGCTGTCAAATAATATTGAAAAAAATAAGTTATTCTTCTTCTTGAATAATGGCCGTGAACTCTAGGATATGAAGGAGTATACGCTAGTGTCAAGATGTTCTGAAACATGTTTTCAATATAGAATTCCTTGCATTTCTAATTTCCAGTACTATCAAGTACCGTAGAAATAATGATATTCAGAAACTCAAAAATATATAATTGAAAAATATAATATATATTCAAAAGATATCTTTATTTTTCCAATGTGACAGCTACGAGTATCACTTCTGTTTTCGAATCTATGGTTTTTGTATTATGACATACGTACAAATGGCGGGAATTATTTATGTAGATAATCATACATGCTATTAATATAACGACTCGTAAGGTATGTAAATTGCATATATGCAGGAAAAAAATAATAATAACAATGGTGTACTTTATTTAGGAATATTCTATAGTAGAAAAAAAAAGTTCAAACGAAATTTGAAGTATACATATTTTTTTTCAAGATATTTTGATAAGTGGCAAGAATTGCCGCGTCGATACGTACATTGTCCAAAATACTCGTCTATGTTTGAGAGTAATTTTGCACTAGTGTTTAAATTAAAGCCTAATGTATTCTCGTAAATATAACATTGCAGTGGTTTTAGTTGTTTTGTGGAGGTTGTTTTAACTGGAGCTATTGTCTATGCGGGCTGTTTTGGTGGAGTTATTCTGACGAGGGATCCGTTAGATTTATTTAAAAAAAATACCTATTGCATTTCCACAACTATCTCAAAATAGGTAAATGTATATTGGATCTTTTTGGCTACACGCCTCCAGATATGACCGTTAAAATTGTTGTGGGCATAAATTGTTAACCGCAAATCATATAAACATTCAAGAAACCACAAACCATCCGATTTGGTTTGTTTTCGTAGTAAAATTTAATACTTTGTGTCGACCCCCGTGGATAGTTTGTAAAACGTCCGTCTTCTTATCCGGCTTTTATGTCTAAAGGGTATTTTTTAAAACAGCCGTTTTAAACATTGTTGTATCGTATTATATAACACTTTTGTTGCGTAAATTACAACTTATTGAGTTTATTACCATGTGGTAATCTATTTTAACCAGCCAGAAATATGTTGAAGATACCTTAAGGGAGAAACATACTTGAATCATATTTAAATTACAACTTAGTGAGTTTATTACCACGTGGTAATCTATTTTAACCAGCCAGAAATATGTTGAAGAGACCTTAAGGGAGAAACATACTTGAATCATATTTAAATTACAACTTAGTGAGTTTATTACCATGTGGTAATCTATTTTAACCAGCCAGAAATATGTTGAAGATACCTTAAGGGAGAAACATACTTGAATCATATTTAAATTACAACTTAGTGAGTTTATTACCATGTGGTAATCTATTTTAACCAGCCAGAAATATGTTGAAGAGACCTTAAGGGAGAAACATACTTGAATCATATTTAAAAAGTATGGGTACCAACGAGAATCGAATCCGTAAACCCTAGGATGGAACACGTTTTTTTTACCTACTAATTCGGAAATTCTAGGACGAGTCTTGTGACAGCTCACAAATTTGCCCCAATACAATCTTGTAACGATTGTTCAGTAACTTTAATTATTTTAGAAACTTTACTATAAGCCTCAATTCTAATAAATAGCAAGCTATTTAGGTAAATACATTACATAAGGTTGTATTGGGGCCAATTTGTGAGCTGTCACAGGACTCATCCTAGAATTTCCGAATTATAGGCTACTCATTGCCATACCTTTTGGTTAGTAGAAATAAATTGCCATATGGCAATGAGTTCGCCGGATTTTATTTTATACAGCAAAAGTTTAATACAATAATACGATAAAATAACATCAAACAAATGACAGACGTGGTGTAAAAATTATTTATTTACAATTATCTGAAACGTATTTAAATTAATTTTCATTTAAGAATTATATTCTCTAGCCTATTATATATAAACAGTTTTCTTTCGCAGACATCTGTTTGTTTATATTGAATGTTAATTGGCTTAAATAATTAAATTCATAGTTTTAAAGCAGAGTTTGAAAAAATACTAATTAACCAAATATAAAGTCCAAATGTGAGAAGAAGGCGTGTGAGAGAAAGACCAAGGATCAAGTGAATGATACTTTTTTTTCTCTCCTGTCGAGTTAATTACCACGTGGCAATCTCTTCCAACCAACCAGAAAGATGTTTTAATGGGCCCTAAGTAAATACCAGAAATGTGAATACTTTGAAAGAAGGAAACGTTAGAAAAATTGTAAGAGTTGTATGAGAAGGTGTATGTATGTGGAAGAGGCTAAGGATGTGTGTTGAGATAGGAAAGTCTGGCACTCTGCCCATTCTGCCTATTCCGACAGGGGAAAATGAGATGTTATGTATGTATGTCAAAGCAAATATAATATAATATTTAATCCGTATCCCTCAAATGTCCTCTTATGTTTTCAAATAACAGAGAATTTTGCTAATAATGCTATAATACGTAATACGAGTACGTGCCTAACTATTTTACCCAGTATTTCCAAACTTTTTTGGACTGCCGTACCTTTTTATAGGGAAAAATGAGATGTTATGTATGTATGTCGAAGCAAATATAATATAATCTTTAATCCGTATCCCTCAAATACTCGTATGTCTTTATGGAACTACTACCGTCACTGGAGGAGTGTATTCAAGGGGCTCAGGGTGACAATGACAAGTCAACAAAATAATTTTACAATTTATTTTCTATCTAAATACCAGTAGGCTGGTAGCAGTTCAGGTAGGTTAACCGCGTTAACCTGAGAAGGGCGTTAGGGCAGCTCTAACAGGCGGCAATGCTGGCCCGGGCAAAGCGGCTCTAGATGGGTGGCAATACTTGTCCGGGCAGGATGGCAGGCCGGCTCTAGCAACTGGCAAAGCTGGTCCGGGCAGAATGACAAGGTGGTTCTAGCAGGTGGCACCGCTGGTCTTGGTAGGCTGAAGGCAGCCGAGGAAGTCAGCCACGGGAAGAAAGCTGGAGAGCTGTAGTGAAGACGTCTTGGCTGGGCGGCTGCTGACTGGTGAATGATCCTCGGATGGAACTGGTGGTTATTTTTATACCCGCTGGGCGGCTCTCTCTTCCCTTCTAGGGTGAGGTGGTCCGCATAGTCAGAAGCAGATCTCAGGGGAAGTGAAGATCAACCAGTCTTGTAAGCAACTAGTTGGAGAATCCACCCAGCAAGACAGCCGGGTGAAGAGTGAATTCCGGTGATCCGGGTCTACCCTTTTTATTCCGACTACGATGTATTTTTTGACAGCGTAAGTGGTCTGCTTACCGTGTCGAGCTTTGCCCAACTCATTGATACTATCACTTTTCCGTTACAGTCGTGACTGGACTCGGCTTGGCTACTTTTCATCAGCGTGCTGAATTTATTGAATTAATTTTTTTTTCGATGTTCTATCCTTCATTCAGGATGGTAAATCTCATCACAACGGGTGACTGATAGACAGACGATGCATATGGACGCATCAATGGTACCTTGAAAATAGAAAATATTTCAACTTCAAATAACTCTACTATAAATTATTTTTAACATACGACTGTATTCATACCCTTTTACCAGTTTTGCACCCTCCTTCCGCCTTCTTGCATTCCAGCGCCCCCCATGAGGCGTATACCGCCTCTAAAGGAACTGAACATAGCCAATTTACATTTTGAATCAATTCTCTGTCACTATCATCGAGATGAGGGGATGATGCAAACTCAGCAGATACACATGATACGCATGTCAACTGATCAAATGTTCACCATCCCTAGAGTTAAAACATCTTTTGCCCAAAGGCAATATGCGTAGGTATTTGACTCCCATGACATACAATGGGGTGCCGAATTCAATAAAGGCAAAGGGAGGAAAACAATTTAGGCAGTCGATCAGAGCGTGGTTGTTATTGCAACAGGAGTTAGAATACTTGGGCTTGCAAGAGGAATGACTTGTAGCAAAGGTTTGTGTGAGCTCTTGAGTGTGGTGTTTTTGTGATTTTTTTCTGATTATGTATGGTATATTGTGGGATGAACGTTTTGGTCTGTCTGGAGTGATGAAATGTGAGGGGTTTAATTCGCGTGATGTATACATATGTGTTTGCCAGGTTGATGAAAATGTGCAACGGGGTTTTAAATAATCAAAAATCGGAAAGAAGTATCGATTTATTTTTTCATGCTATATGTATTGAGTGAGATACAGGCAAAGCCTAGTTTACTGGGGACACAACAAATGAAAGGCAACAAACCCAGACCCATTAAAATTGTGTGTCCAAATTAAATTACCTGTGATTTTTTCGTAAATTGAGTATATTCCTAGTCATGTGTAAAATAAAATAAATGAAAGAGACGGTAGTGTCCACTTTGGGAATCACTGGCTTACCGGACATTTAATGCACCTGCCCAAATAGGTGATTAACGAAGTATGTACTCGTACGTATTAGTAGTATGGTATGTGCCGTGTGTTATGTTGCTACTGTAATATTGTAAAATGCGACCGTTTAATAAAATGTCTAGGAAGTCTACAAAAAAATGGTGGAACATGTACAAATCAAATTAAAATGAAAAGCGTTTTCAATTTAGGTTACAGCCTTCATTGTGTAATGATAAAATGCTTGTCTTCCAACCATTTTTTAACTAAGGATCTAATAAAAAAAAATCGTCGTATAGTGATTTGTCATTTTTTGTTCTGTCGTTTAGTGATTTGTCACACTGCGCCCTATTTTTTAAATGGTTTATTATATTTTTATACAGGTTATAGATCTAATAATTTACCAAACTACCTTCCAGATTTTCGACAGTGTATCTTGCTAGTTATATTTTTAGACAAAAATTTAAACAAACTAAATTCAAATAGAAAAAATTAAACAAAATCCAAATGTCCAAAATTCATCTTAATGTAAAAAATAGAGAACTTTAAAATCGTGAATAATTGAATTGTTTTTTAATTTTTTGTGTACAAGCTTTTGAGCACTTATTTTCTTAAGTTAATTTTTCTGATAATAGAGGTTCATTGTATGATCATTTTGTGTTTGTTGCCAAGTTGATAAGACTCCTGTCTTCCGACCCGGGGATCGCGGTTTGGATTCCGTAGATTTTTTTTAAATGTTGTTTGATTTTTACTTAAGGCTTGTTTAACACCTTCCTAGTTGATTAGAAGAGATTGCCACATTTGCATTAAATCCGCCAGGTTGTATTGTATACAACGAAAATTTAATACAATGCAGGATGTATTTTTTTATCGTGTTTTGTCAAATTACTGTTTAAGATTCTTTTGATAAATAAATAAGTATTATGCATCGTGCATAATTCTGGGAATAATTGGAGATTTAAAAAAAATATTTATGAATACCATATACACACACGAATACACACAAAACTTTATAAATTAAAAATACTAATGGATTGTCATTACATAATACATACGAGTATGTAAATGCGGGGAAGATCCTAAATAAACACTGCAGGCGATACCCTCCTGTCTAACATTTACAGAAATGTGTATTTATTTCCTTGGTAATTATTTCATTATTTTACCATTTTATTCATCATACAGTTAAATTTATTTGAGTAAATGTTAAATTCGATTCCCTAATAAGCAGGTCCTTAATTTAATTAAAGTGTCATTGCGGTGTAAACCTTTCTGTATGAAAGCGAAGCCTGGGTATTGAAGGGGAATATTTGGTATTATAATGTTTGATAGAGTAAGAAGTGATTGGATAAAGGATAACTGTTTGGTGGAGAAAGATGTTACACGTTGAATTAAGAAAGGAATCTTGAGTCGGTTAAGCCACATTGAGATGAGTCGCGAAAGGCGAAAGAAAGAAAAACAAATACACATGTCTGAAATTAATGGAAAGCGTGCGAAAGATAGAACGACGTAAGAGTAGAAGGATATGATAGTTGGTGATATTTCAATTGAGGGATAGGTAAGAAGTATGAGAAACAGGAGAGTATATATGACATGGATGGTGACGAGGCATTGATAGAATGGTCGTCGTAGAATGGTATGCAATGAATTGCGCTTTATAAATGATCTCTGTTTATTAATCTCATTTCTATCACATTTTTCATACATAATTTAAATCATATTTTAGTTTTCGAGATTTACAAAAAAATGACTAAAAAAGATAATTAACATTGTAGAGGAATTAGAACGGGGAAGCAATTTGAGGTTGAATTGAAGAATCGTTTTAGGAGTTTTGATAAACGCCTAGACGTTTTTACAACACTGTCGGTAACATGAATTATCGGCGATTCCTAGTTTGGCGGTTAGATAACCGCCTCTTCCATTATTTCGATTGCCGAGATTATCTCGAAACATTTCAATTTTGTTGCGGTTTTATTTTGAAGGATTTTACGACTGTTTACTGGATAAACACGAAATAAAATATTTGAGTAAATTTTAGATTATTGAGAAATGCATAAAACACGATTCGTTTTCGGAAATAAAGTCTATGTAATATATAATATATACTCTATGTAATATATAATATATACTCGGGGACTGTAATATATAATATATACTCGAACTGAACAGAATTAAAATGTATTAACCATTTGACAGTTTTGCCCGAGCGGGACTCGGGCACGAAGTTTCTTTTTATACTGACAAGCCCGAGCCTCGTTCGGATAAATCTTGTTTCGACTTGTTTTCTCCGAACGGAATATATTTTCGTATAGAATTTATTCGTTCACAGTTCGTAATTCTGTTACGTCGCGTGTTAAAAATCCGACTGTTAAGTAGTTAAGATGATAGTTGTTAACAACAGTATTTTAGTATTAACTTTGATGTATGGAAGTTAAACGTGGACGTGGAAAAATACTGAATCGAATCGAATAAATGATGTAGGAATGCTTGCACTGAAAATAGTACATGAAATGATAATGTATGACATAATACAGAATGAATCGAGTAGGGATGAGTCTGAACTTAAGATTTTTGTATTAAGTTAAGTACTCTGTGATGTTTTGGGCATTTAGAACGCATCGATGAAGAATGTGAGTTCATGATACAAGCTTTTCCACTGTTAGACGATCCGTCATTTCCAAGAAGGAATTAAAAAGGCTCATCTCGCAAAAAATAATAATATCAAATTTCTTGACAGAACCTTCCTGTGAATACACCTTAGAACTGTGTTTGAAAAAAAAAACAATTCGCTTATTTAAAAAAAAGACAGTGGACATTGTTGTGCTGGTGTTAATTTAATCTGAATATTATTAGTGAGAAGATTGCAACAAATGTGGCCGAAAAGCGTGAATAAACTAATAAGAGATATTTGTTTACGAGGGATGTATGAACTAGATTTGAAACAATATTCTTGAAAGGGTTTAGTCATGTTGACAGAATACGTTGTGAAAAACTAAAAAATACACGTTTGAAATTAATGGAGAGCGTAGTTGACCATGGAATATGGCAAGAGATTATCTGAGAAATATTAACTGAAAGAAATGTGAGTTAATCATTAGAAACAGAAGAGTATGTATAACAATGTGCGTGGATAGGAAATTGTGTAAAACAAGATATTATGACATAAATTTGGAATGAAAATATGTAGTTTTTCTCGGTTTGAATACGGAGTATGTAATCCTTTCAAGACATTTTGTGGATAGCGACGCGAATACGTTGCTTTTGTCAGAATCCACCCACAAGGTCCGCACAGCAGCACACATAAGTAAACATATATACGAGTATTTGATTCATAAGGTTGGATATCGAATTCGAACAGAATTCTCTTCACTTTTTCTTTTAGGCGTCATTTTTTTTTTATATGATTCCAATGAAGGTTTTTTGTGATTTTATATGGATTTGGTGAAGTAAGGAAAAAATGTGGTGTTGATTGGATAGATTTTCTCTAATTCTGTCTCTGTTTAAGATAACCGAAATGATTCAAACATTTCTGTTACTTTTATAGGTGTATGTACCAACGTTTGCTGTATGTGTACAAAATATATAATATATTGTTATAATATAGCTTATTATATAAGACTCGAGCCATCGTTAACGTGCTTCGCAAAAGCGAATTAAAATAAATTACTCGTACATCTCCCTTCAGTAACCTAGGTTTTTTTCATCATGTTTATTTCCAATTTACATTTCGTTCTTCGTTGGCTAGCGATGAACTTGTTAAATTTGTATTTGTTTTTTATTTTTCTTTGTGTTTTTGTTATATTTTTATTATTTTGGTATTTCAAAAAAGTATCAAATAAATACACAGCTTTTAAACTATTAAGTCAAAATATTTGATTGTGAAGAAATGTGAGAAAAACAACGTTGCGAACCTATGTACTGTTTATTAATTGCCCAGTTTCCGGGAAACTACAATAAAAGTTAGCAGACCTAACTTTTCCATTGTTCTAGTCAACATTTGTTCAACTTTTCATTTTTGCGGTTGAAACTTTTCCAAGTGTAAACATTAATAATGTTTTGTACTAACCATAATAAGGTTCTCAAGTTACACACCTTTATGTAAGTTTAGTTTTGTGAAAGTTACCCATGTCGGAGACAAATACTTGTTTTCAAGATTTGGGAAGTCATTCATATCGTGATTTTAGTTGTAATACAACTTTTATTTAAGATTTTTTTATTATACCTCCTGGTAGTGGATTATATCCGATACTGTTCCACGTATCTCTAATAATCTAACAGTTGGAAGAAGTACGAGATGATGTATCCCTTGCTGTCCAGAAAGATAACCTTTCGTTGTGGATAATAGCATAGTAGCCTTAGGTGAACTCTCCTTACTACACTAACATCCATTCAAACTAAACCCCATAAAACTCTAACTTCTGCACAAACAGGCTGAATGGAAATTTTAAATCATCTGGTATGACATAGATACAAATATTTGTTCAACTTCTGAACTCCTATGACTCTTGACTGAACTCTTACTTTCAAGCATTTCTATGTTTCAAGCACACCAGAAACAATATCTTTGAATTGCTGATTATATTTCCTATTTTTCAAGTACAAATCCTTGTATAATATTTTATAGGTGTTGCAAAAATAAAAGTTATTCATTATTAACATTATGCATTCATACAACAGGTTTTGCATATTCAGAATGCTTCCCACGCGATGCTCTCTCGTTTTTCACATTATTTATCTAACAAACGACGAGAGAACAACTTGCGAACATAATATTTCAGCCAATATAGCTGTCATTTAAAATAAGGTAAATATTAAACATTGCCATTTGCAATAATGACACTGAATCTGCAAAATGACTTGTTGACAAGACGCTTTGACCATAAACAACAAAACAACTGTCTCAATTTAAAATATTGTGACATTACGTGCCATGTTCAAAAACGGCATTAAGGCTAGGTAGGGTTGTCACCCGTCTAATTTTTAAGACAAGGAAATCATTTAATTTCATTTTGAATACAGCAAACTACAGCTACATATACGAAAAGCTTCAAACGTTTAACATTAACAAACAACCAAGTGCAATGTATGCTTGATGCATACTTGACACTACTGCACAATATGTTCTGGGTTGAGGCAGCTGAATAATTGAAGTGTTATGGAATTAACTTATTTTCAGAGATCGTGCGTTTGAGTGTTCCATCGATCTATTTTTAATAATATGAAAATATATGTTGATGACGCTCATGGGATTAGAAAACGGTTATAACGAAATATAATACAATTCAGTGATATTTAGTAATATAGCCCCCAACAATTAATGAATAACTACTTTTTTCATTACACAACTTTAAATAGGTAATATAAAAGTCCTTTTTTATATGAATATATTTTTTTTGAAAAAATATGTCATTGATTAAAATTATTTTACCTATCCAATACGACATTTGTGGCCTAGTTGTAAAATGCATGTTGCCCGTCACGGGAGTTGTGAGTTCGATTACCGTTGGCATCAATTTTTTAAAGAGTTCAAGTCTGCTTTTCACTTAAGGTTTCGTTGACATTTTTCTGTTTATTTGGAACATATTGCGACATGGCAATATACCCGCCAGGTTGTACTGTATAAAACGGATGTGTAATACGATATATTAGGTTGGATGGAAGAAATTGCTGTTTAGTGATAAGATCGCCAGATGTATATAACACATAAATAAAGCTTGCATGGAAAATGAAGTTTGTCTCTGTCAGTGCAGGATTAACTGGAAATTAGTTCGCTTTTCTTAACCCAATATTATCATGCTACGTTATGCAGAATGGCTTTGGCTTTACAACACTTTATTTAGATAATATTTTAAGCTTTCAAAGTGTCTTCCTTTATTCAATCTTATTTTCGGATCCTGCTAGCTTGACTCACTTTAAGACTAGTTTTTTTATTGAGAAAACAGTTCGTTCAGTACTATTGGAAATATACCATATTAGACCAGTTCAGTTTATTCAGTACTATTGGAAATATACCATATTAGACCAGTTCGTTCAGTACTATTGGAAATATACCATATTAGACCAGTTCAGTTTATTCAGTACTATTGGAAATATACCATATTAGACCAGTTCGTTCAGTACTATTGGAAATATACCATATTAGACCAGTTCAGTTTATATAAAAATATATCATAAGTGTTGGCATAACGTTGAGGGGAATGCTTGCGCAGTGAACGGATTGGACTTTTGTGCAGAATTCTAATCATCGAAACGTACACTTTGCCACGCCCCTCGAATATAAATATGCTTGTGACTTCGGTCATATGTATTCACACGAACAAAAGATTCTGTTTTGGATCAATCCTCTAATAAAAATACCTGTCTACCCTTTATCAGAGTAAATTGTGTCTTAAATGACGGCCTCTGTATATTGGTTAGTAGAGAACTTGTCTTACACTTGAGGGGTCTTGGGTTCGATTCCCGATAGTTTCCGAATGAGAAAAAGGGTCCCAGTTTGATTTAACACAGTTCATCACTAGGTAGATGTGTCTGGGTATGCAGTGCATGGTAAATGTGACGACACGTACAGTTGAATCACTAAACTTAAAGTTTCACTTAAAGGGGCTTAAGACAATTTTGTGCCCTGGTCACACTTTTAGCATATCGGCGTAAAAAAATTACATATTTGTAATATTTAAAATCTGTCAATAATACTGGGTTCGAATTCAAAGGCGAATGTATAAGTATCACATATCGAAAGATCTACAATGGCGAATGTATTACTATCACATTATGGAAGATCTACAAAGGCGAATGTATTACTATCACATATCGGAAGATCTACAAAGGCGAATGTATTACTATCACATTATGGAATATCTACAAAGGCGGATGTATTACTATCACATTATGGAAGATCTACAAAGGCGAATGTATTATATTACTATCACATTATGGAAGATCTACAAAGGTTTCTTTGTAGTTCGTCTTCCTTGGTAATTTTTCTATTTTTTTTACTAAATATGTTTTTCTAAACATATACACTGAATTATCTAATTTAATGGATGCAGCCATCACTTTCCTATCGTTACACTCAACTTGTAAATATTTTGAAGCTGTCAATAATAGTGGGTTCGCATCTCGACTTGGAGCACCTTGAGTAGAGTCTGCACGGCGCTGTGTATTATTGTCTTTTATTGATCTTAGGGGTCTTTTAGTGACATTGGCTACCCCAAAAAGATTTCCATAAGTCTGAGAGAAAAACAAACGTTATAAAAGTCGACGATCTAAATTAATGCTAAAATTTTGTTTTCATTTTTGCAAATTGGCAATCGTGCTATAATGGTTGTAGAGAAATGTGATGAATCTGTTATCATTAAGCATAATTTAATTAATGCAATTACTTTTCTTTTAAGAGCGCTTCATTCTACTTTTCCATGTGCATAGCCGTAGCTTACTGTAGATAAAATATTATTTGATGCGTTTTTTTTTCTAAAATTTAATAAAAAATCTCGCAATTATCAGATTATTTTAACGAATAAATCTAACATACATGTATTTTTTTTTAATTCTTAATTTTTATTATGTTTCTTGATTTATTATGTATAGCGATATTGAAAGAAAAGAAACAGCAGACAAAATGATGAATGGGGGGTTATACAACGTGTTGTTTACCAACCGAATAATTTCAAGAATACTTAGAGAATCTTGGTTGCATCATTAGGACATGCAAGCGTTGCGTCAAATATTTAGAAAAACGACGTATGACAGAATAAAGAATGATGACACTAGGAAATAATGCGGATTTAAAGAATATACAGTGCTTAAGATGACGATAGATGCATCGAAATGGTAAGTGATGAAATATACAAACATAATTTATCCGAATAGTATAGGTCCGATAAATTTTATGAAGTCTTAGAAAAACGTGGTACGACCAAATAAATGAAATTCAGAAAAAGGGAACATTGAAATACCTTTATATTATAGGAAATTGTGCATAACGCATGGACGTGGCAGAGGCGAAAAATGTGTGTGACGATATAATGAATTTATTTGTGCTCTCTACCTACCCCAATAGGGGCATGGCGTGATGATGATTAATATATTGGGAAGTATAAAATACGAGTATAATTGTTTTTTTACTCTTAATATTTTTTATTTTGTTTCAAAACATATTTTTTTATGATAGTCATACTCTATATTCATATATTTTTTACGTTTTCGGGTTTACCATTCAGACCGTACTTCTACTTCTTATTCGGTTCTTTTCTATTCCCCTGTTTCCCCCTTTCTATTCCCCTGCATTCAAAATCTATTCCCCGGCATTCAAAATCAAACTTCCTTTGTTAAACATATCATGATTTTCCATAACATTTCTTCTGTCAAACATTCGTAACTTATTTGTTCGTTATGTACTAACTCCCTCAGGGTCTTTTTATGTCTACAACAGTCTTAGACAACCTCCGTGGTTTTGTTTGTAAGGCGCTAAACTTCTACCCAGAGTTCCGTCATGCCTGATAGTACCCAAAAAATGCTATAAAAAAGGTCCCGATCTGGTAAAAGATTTCAACTGGTAACAATACTTTTACGCGCCGAATGCTTATTCGAATGTTATTGTCTCCTCACGAGCGGTAGTGTTGGCAACATGTGTAATGACGAACACGAATTCCGTGCCTACTTCAGTGGCTTTAAACCCAACGCTCGATCACTGCGGCTGAAGACAATGTTGTCACCACGTTTTTCAATATATCTGAATCACCAATTGGGATATGTTGAAGGGTCGTCGTTGCTGGGCCTCGTAGTCGATGATCCCTTCGCCATTCCAACGTCAATTCAGCTGGAAAGCGAAACTGTGCCGTGGAGAATTAGTTTATTTCTTCTTTTTTTTCTCATCTTTAAGTGAGTGAGCTCTTGCACACCAGCAAACTCACCGGTCACATCGGTGTGTTGGATCCGATGGCACACCTGAAGTGAGATGATCGGAGCACACCGGCATGGTTCCCCCCCCACCCTTTTTTTTTGAAAGAATATATACGACCGAAGTCATAGATATCCTTGTTCCCCGAATACTAGATGGGAAAAAATGGACGTGTCATTAGAGGGAAGTAGCACAGCGCGAGGTTCGAACCGATAACCTTTCTAAAGAAGATGGAGAAATATTTTACAGAAACGCTAATTGAAATAAAATTTCATAATGTTCTATTTTGAATCAGTTTCTTATGCATCATCGAATATTGGCTATTTTTACAACAGTTATGGAAGTTATCCTACTAATATTTTACGGCACCGGTACAAAGAACTGTAACATAAGTGGATAGCTGCTGCTCGATACTCGGAGAATTCAGCTCACGTTCAGAGGCTTAGATCGGTGAAAGAAGGTATCGGGGTGAAGAGATTCTTATGGCAGGTTGTAGCAGGTCTCAAGAAGAACACAATAGGTAGCTGAAGTAGAGTGAACTGAGAATAGTGATTTATTTTGAAAGGGGCCCTTCTTATAAACGGTCAATCACTCACCTCAAGCGACATTTTCCGCCACTGCCTGCGCTCACACCTTGCGAAATACTACAATTTTCGGGAGTTTGCGCAATGCAGAGTCCGGCCAGCCAGCGATATAGTCTCAAGACGACCGTCCATAAGTCTCATTTCCGCTGCGGCCGCGATGCAGCGCGGACTCAAACAAACATAAATATTTACATACAAAATCGTCAAAATTAACAAATAAACATAAAATTTACATATCACGTCATAACCAAATATCTACACATATTAAGGGTGACGCATACGTCCGATACAAATATTATATTTATCAAAACTTTGGGCTTAATCGTATATAAATATATTTTTATTTCAATTATATAAATTTAAGCAGAAGCAAGGAAGTACCTTTCTATATGTTACTTAAATTCAACTTTGTATGTTAATGAAAAGTGGGTTTGAGTCTTGAGCTTGAGCTAAACGGCGCGGCGTTGTATAAATTGTCTTATTATTATTATTATACTTTGTCTTAATACTCGTTAATGCCTCACGAACTTCTGAGTCATTGTGGTATGATCTCGTGATGACTCTTTCGGTCTGTCAGTGCATAGGCGAAATCAGGTTGCCGTAACCGAATTGTTATGGGATTTTTCCTTATTGAATTGATGTTTATTATTTCCAAAGGCAGCTAGAGGTTTCCGATCTCAAATAATTTCTGTTTTGAGGTTAAATACCTATTGACAGATCAAGACCCTGACACTTGGTCATATCTTTAGTCAAGTTGGCCATGATAATCCATTTTAGACTCAACTTCTCTATGTTAAACCCACTGTTTTTTTAGTTCAAACGTAATTCTTTTGGATTACATTAATAAATTATTATCTCGCGATGCGACGATTTCGTGGAGGAGATTATATGTATAACCACAGCAGTTATTCGGTTCCTTTTAGTATTTGTCCACGTTCATTTTTTTAATATTATTAAATTTATACAATTAACATAAGATTGTTTAAGGCAGCTCCAGCTCCTACTCTAGGCAACTTGAAACAGCAGAAATGCGAATGTTTAGGTGGTCGGCAGGAATATCACTAAAATATATAATTAGGAGCTCATGCATTCGTGGTAGCCTGGGAGTCACTGACATGAATAGTAAGCGGGAAGAGTGACAGCTGAGATGGTACGTGCACATAAAACGGAGACCACCAGACCATACGGTAAATCAAGCAATGTCTGTGGATCTTCCACGACAGCCGTCCAGAGGAAGGCCAAAGAACTCCTGGATGACTCAATGTTCCAAAATTCTGCAGAGAAACGGCCTAGATGAAAGCGACACCCAGAACCGAAGAATATACTGCCTGAGAACGAGAAGAGCCGACCCTAACAGCCTACCTAGGCAATGAGTTGGGATAGTGCCAGGAAGAAGATAAAAAAGAAAAGATTGTTTAAATTTTAATTTATTTATACCATCACGCTATAGCTCTTTCTGTGACTTGTAAAGTTTCCTTCTTTCAAAATACATATTCTCTTGGTCTAACCATACTGTAATTATCCTTCCTCACCAGCACCTTTTACTCGCCTTGCATTGTCTATTTATTTTGTTAGTCTTTCTTCATTCATTCGATTTACATGCCCAACCCATATCAAAGTGCTCTTCACCCTTCTTAATACATCAGTCTTAAATTCACATTCATCCCTTATCTCTTAATTCCATCTTCTGTCATATCATTGTTATCTCGTGTATTTTTCTGAGTATTTATTTCTACTTCTCTTTCAGTCTTTCCCACGTTCACGTTTCGCTACCATACGTCAACATTTGTATAAGCCATGTAAGTTGATTTAAATTGAAATATAATTTAATTAAATAATGTTAAACGTGATAATATAATATTCTCTATAACACTTACATGTTTAATAACCTGTTAAGCACGGATTGACAATATTATCATAATCTACCGCGAATGTACGAGCGGATGTTTTGTGAACAGGTGAGTCACGGCTCGGCACGTTTGAGTCGTGATTAACCCATTGACAAGCGAGACTGGCCCAGACAGAGGCAAATCAGACCGGCAGAAAGTAATGTTTATTGTGATATCCCCCTCCCAGTAATAGAAAAATGAAAATGTCTGCGGTACTACTACCGTGACTGGAGGAGTGTATTCAAGGGGCTCAGGGCGATAATGAAAATACAACAAAATAACTTTTCAATTTTATTTGAATGTAGAGGCAATACAGTAGGACGGTAACGGTTCAGGTATGTTACTCGCGTTGTCCCGAGAATGGAGCCGAGAATGAAGACGGCTCGAAGTGGGCGGTAATGCTGGTCCAAGCAGGACGGCAGGTCAGTCCTGGCAGACGGCAACGCTGGTCTAGGCAGGATTGGTGTTGTTTAAGGAAACATACATCACATCATTTCTCTGACGGATCAGGTAGAGAGGACAGATTGCAAAACTTTTCTTTTTCGACATACTTTCTTCGCCTTTAGGTGGTAAAAAGTGATGAAAGTAATATAAATGCGGTTGAAATGAAAACTTTGCGGTCAATATTCAATGCTTAAGATCAAGAAAGGAACATTGAAATGGTCTGGCTACGTAGAAATAATTAATGATGAAAGATTTACAAAAAAAAAATATAAGTAGTATAGAAGGTATTCTAAGTTTGGAAAGACTTAGAAACACATGGCATTACCAAATTAATCATATTCTTAAAGATGGAATAGTGAAAGCCTTTATAATAGGAGAGTGCGCATGATGAGGTATGTGGAAGCGAATGATGCTAAGATAAAATGAGATGAAGATTTGTTCTCTTTACCTACCCCAATACGGACATAGCGCGATGGTGATGATGACGAGGTTTATCTTAATTCTTACCTTTCTTTCATAGTTTCATTTTCTTAGTCGAACTATGCAGTCCCTCTACTAAAACTCATGTTTAGTAAATCTTTCGTCATCTATTCATTCAACATGTCCAAACCACGTCAGCGTGCTTTTTTTAAGCCTATTCAACACACCGGTCTTTAGTTCACATTCATTCTTGATCATTACATTCCTTATTCTTTCATAAATCGACTTTCCAAATGTTTTAATTAACGCACGCATTTACTTACTCGTACATTTCAAAAAAAGCAATGCTAATTCCTCATAATGGAATCTTGTTCCCAACATTAGGATATGCAAGCGAAACTTGAAGGTGTGATGAAAGTAAGATAATATATTGTTTATAGTTAAGGCATTAACGTTGTGGAGGTTTAAAGACATTGTAATTTATTTTATCAAACACTGTTTATTCCACTTTTTTGTAACGGTATAACCCTACCGGTTTTAAGGTTTTCACCTCATCTTCAGGGGAGTCTTTTTTGTGCTCCCCTGAAGATGAGGTGAAAGCCATGAAACCGGTAGGGTTATACCATTACAAAAAAGTGGAATAAACAGTGTTTGATAAAATAAATTACAAAGTAAGATAAGTTGAGTAGAATTACGGAAAAAAACAATGTACTATGCGTATCCAGAAAGTAGGTGTACTGAGGCTCTCACGACCGGATGGATTTTATTTTCGACATGTTGGCTACACTTCTGTGTAGCCTGACCCTTCCCCTTCGCAACGAGACCGGTCAGTACGAAGTCAGTACGTTGAGAAGTGTCGACGCGACAACACGTTTCGTGAAAAAGGTCAATCCAATCTCCCGTCAAGTGCGAAATACGCGGCGTCATCCGTTATCTCGTTTGGAAGGGAAAACCTCCGGTTGAGGATTATAATGAGGTGAAAACTGCATATGGTGATAAAGCTATGAATCGTACGAGTTTGTACAAGTGGTGTCGCGAGTTTAAAAACGGTCACGTCACACCTCTTCACCCTCCGCCAAAAAGTTCAAAACCACAATTTCAGCCAAGAAAATCATGGCATCCGTGTTTTGGGACTGTCAAGGCATAATTTTAATTGAATATATGCCTCAAGGGGAGACCATCAACTCTGCAAGATACTGTGAGACCCTAAAAAAATTGCGGAGGGCGATTCAGAACAAGAAGAGAGGCATGCTGGCAAAGGAAGTCTGCCTGCTGCACGACAATGCCAGACCACACACGGCCAACGCCACGAAGGAACTGCTCGCCTCGTTTAAATGGGATGTCCTGAACCATCCCGCGCATTCCCCTGACCTAGCACCTTCAGATTACTATCTCTTTACCTCCCTGAAGCTGCACATGGGTGGAAAAAGGTTTTCAACCGACGAGGAGGTAAAGGAGGAGGTGGAGAAGTGGACGGAGGGGTTGGCGGGAAACTACTTCCAGGAAGGCATCAAAAAGTTGATACCCCGCTTCACCACCTGCATTGAGAGGAATGGCGACTATGTCGAAAAATAGCTTACATATGTACTACGGTAACCACGTAATTTTTTTGTTTAAATAAAAAAAATTGTAACCTACAAAAATTCAGTACACTTACTTTCTGGATATGCCTCGTATGACACAATAAGGAATGAAGGGAATACGAGAGAATGCGAATTGAAAGAAAAGATACAGTTTTTAAAATCAACAAAGAAATATTGAGATGGTTCGGTCACGTAGTAAGAATGAATGATGAAATATATAAAAGTTATCTAAACGAGTACTATAAAAGGTACTTAACGTTTGGGAAGACCAAAAAAAAGGTGGTACGACTAAATAAATCAAATTCTGAAAGTGGCAAGAGTGTAAAGTCTTTATAATAGCGGTTTATGCATGACGAAGTATGTGTATGCTAAAGTGGTGAAGCGAAATATGTGTGTTATCTGTTATCTCTGCTTAAGCCAATAGGAAAAAGGCCTGTTTGTGATGATGATGACGTATGTACTCGACTTTTTCTTTAATTTCACGTTATTTGTCCACGTTTCCGGTCCAAATCACCTCATTCTGATATATATAATAACTATAATTGAAAATAATTGAAGTTTAAATTCATCTTGAATATGAGTGTGTCAAAATGGAATCGAAGCAGAATCTTAGTTAAAATGTACGTCTTGAAAATTTGTGAACTTCTTTTTTGTTTAACTGATAATTGATTTTTTCCCCTTTTTCTTAGAAAATACATGTCCATGTACTCGTATATACGAGGGTGGATCAAATATAAACGATACTTTTTTGTTTCAATTTTTTTATTTGCAGAAAGAAAAAGACGAAGTGCACATCATTTTTCTACATAATCTCTTGCTTTAGAAATGCATTTTTCTCAGCGGATCAGTAGTTTTTTTTATCCCGTCATCGTATAAAGAAGTGGGTTGTGTCATCAGGTAATTGCGCACAAACCCCTCTACTATATCATCGTCGTTGAATCGTTGGCCTCCCAGAGCTTCTTTCAGAAGCCCAAAGAGATGAAAGTCGTAGGGCGATAGATCAGGGCTATAGGGAGGGTATTCCAGTCGTGTCCAACTCATTTCCTACAATTGTTCGCATGTTACAGCTGCAGTATGATATGGGACCTCGCGTTGTCATGGAGAAGAATCACTTCTCGTATCGGTTGGTCACGTCTTTGGCATCGATAAGCAAGTTTAACTTCACTCAAAAGCTCCCAATAGTACGCCGCATTGATCGTGCAAAAAATCGATGTGCAAAATGCCGCGCCTGTCCCAAAAAACGGTTGCAAGACCCTTACCAGCTGACAGCCGAGTCTTGGCTTTAACAGGGGCTGCCTCATCCTTCTTTCTTCACTTCATGCTGGCTTGTTTCGACTCGGGTGTGTAATGGTGTACCCATTACTCAAAAATGCGTTCCCTTCTTGTGCAATCTGCTCACAGACGTGCAAACGTGCCAACTTTTGTTCTGCAGTCAAAAGACGTGGGACCCATCGAGCAGACACTTTACGGAATCCTAGGTCCTTTGTGATTATGGATTGAGGGCTCCCATAACTTATTCCTATCTCAGATAAATTTCGGAAACCGTCAAACGTCGGTCGCCTTCCAGAAGATCACGAATGGCGTTAGTGTTCTGTTCGGTAATGCTCGTCCGTGGGCGACGATCATGGCTCTCGTTTTCGACCCCTTCACGCCCTTTCATGAACTCCTTATGCCAGGCGAACACATGGGGCTTTGACAGGGTTTGATCCCCGAACTGTGCCGTCAGTCTCCGCTGAATTTCGGTCGGTTTTACGTCCTCACGAGTGAGAAACTTGATAATTATGCGTTGCGCAATCGATGGGTGCACCTCTTTCTCAGATATTGTGTGCAATACTAATGAAGGCATCTGCCGAGGCCGGCCGACCGCTCTCTCCACTCGTGATATCCCCATCCAACACTCTTCGAGGCGGCCGCGCGCTCCGTTTAAAATTATCGCTCTAAATCAAAAGTCTCGTATTATATTTGATCCAACCTCGTATATATTTGTTAACTGTTATTTGTTATGACAATTGTACAGCATCTGAATATGGCTTGATTGTAGGCTGTTAACACAACCTTGGATAATCTATCGTCACATTCAAGCGTGTGGCAGTATATTTTAGCTATCACATTCTTGTTTTCTATATTTTAAAGTTTTTTTTTATGATTCATCGTTTCTTATAAAAAAACACGTTAACTTAATGGAAAAGACTATGAGAAAACGTTAAGAATGATTATAAACAGGAGCCATGTATAAGTATATGACTTTTTAGCTTGACATATGCATAAGGCAGTGCAGTCGTTTATATCCACTGAATATACAATTATGACATAAATCAAATGCATATAGGTATATGAATATTTTGGTTGACCTAGAAATAATTATATTGGCTATATCTTGAGACATGAACAATATCGAATTCATCATCTCGGAATACGAGGCAACAAAAATGCTGACGCAGGCCTGATGGAAGAAGAATAGCTGACTGAAAAATCTTCGCGAATGACACGGAAAACACGTGACTTTATTGGTTAGAACTGCAGTTAAGTGAAAATTGCTATTATAATCGCTAGCCTTCGACAAGTGCGTTGAGTCATACTATATGTATGTATAATAATTATAAGTTTTCGAAAAAACATATATTTAATTAGTAAGTTAGGTAATTATATTTAACATAATTAGTAAGTTTTCGAAAAAACTTATTAAAATGGTATAAAATCGTTAAATTTTCTGTGCATATCTCTCAAATCACTTAAGAAGTATTTTGCATTTTTCCTTTCATTATTTTTTTTTATATATATTTCTTATCTTTTTTATGACAAAATAAATCTATTTACTTTATTAATTTATTGTTTATATTCTATTTATATTATATTTATGTTCGATGATATCTCACTTTATATGAAAAATAGTGTTCGGGTGATTGTCCGTCTTTGTGGGGTTTGTGGGCATGTTCTCACGTATATGTTTATGGATTTCGTGGGGATGGATAGTCATTTGAATGATTTATGCGACCACGTAACTTGCTTCATTTACTTTTGTCTGGTTGGTTGGAAGAGATTGCCGCCTGGCAATAAGCCCGCCAGATTGTATTGCAATAAAAGTGTTAAATAAATAAATAAATAAAATCCATCCTACAAATATTGCAGAAGGTCGAGATGGCTCGAGATCCTAAATCGGTGTTTTGATATCGCCTTTTAAAACATTCGTTTCTAATACCACTTTCATCTGTCTCAAAATTACAATACAAAACTCGCAAAAAAACATTGACTATAGTTCCTATGAGTCATATTTCTGGGACCATATTGTCAAAGTGTACCATTTATCAACCAAACTCATATGTGAACCCTAACTAAGAGATTTTTACCAAATTATTTCGAGCCTGGCAACTCTCGACTAGGTTGTGAAGATGACAGAGACAGTAAATGGCAGAAGACAAAGATGTAACATAATATGTTGTCCAGAAAGTAGTTACGTATTTCTCGGGTAGATTTAGTTAGGACAATTTTTTATGCCAAATTCATTCCAAACGTGCTGAATGTATATTATGAAATGTAATAGTTAAGCGTATTTTATCGACTATTGTTTATCCGGATTGAGCAGATTTTTAGTGTAATTTTTGAAGATGGAACAAAATGAGTTGTTTTATCGTTGCTTGATGCTTTTTTACTACAGCAATGAAAAAAATCCGGTACAAACCAAACAAATATATATTATATATGTATGTACGGCAACGTATGTAAGTGTGTGGCGACGATACAGTAAGCGATCGTGTGTGTGTGTGTGTCAAATGTGGCTTAAAAAAGTCCTTAATGGTGATACGACACTCTAAGACGGTGTTCGCTAAGATATCGAAAACTACCGTCCACAAGCATTTGTTGCGATTTTGTATTTGACTTTTCGGACAACCCAACATGTATTTCAATTATGAATCACTGATGGAAACTAATTTATTACGATGTGTGGTCCAAATCGAACTGCTAAAACCGTTTATGAGTATTTATTAAATATTTTGTGGAGTGTGAATGTGAACAGGTCGGATACTTCACTCATAAGTGACTCACGGTACGTTTAAACCGTTGTTGCGTTGAATGATTGGCCGGCGTTTGGGTTCCGCTTGGTGATTGACCTGCATCCAAGTGAACTCAAGTACCATAGGTGTACTTACTTCACTTAGCTAGCTTTTTTGATGTTTTTCTCTCGCGAAATCTCGGGATTAGTTAGTAATATTGACTCGAGAGAAAAGTTGATGTCTTAATTTTACTCTAGGGTTCAATAATATTGTTCGTTCAAATCTAATTTAGTACATTTTTGGTCTGTATGAATTATTTCATGATTACTACTTGTTCCATAATATTGTTATATTGTATTAAACTTTCGTTTTATACAGTGAAATCTGGCGGGTTTATTGCTATGTGGCAATCTCTTCCAACCACCCAGAAAACGTTCAAGAGGCCCTAAGTCAAAACCATATTGAAATTTCTTTTTAAAAATCAATCCCGCAACCCCCGTGTCGGGAGACAAGCGTCTTACAAACCAAGCCACGGAGGTCGATTAGTTATTTGTTTAACACTTCTCTGTAAAACAATATGGCGGAATTATTGCCAGGTGGCTATCTCTTTCCACCAACTAGACAAAAGTAAATAAAGACTGGGTCGCAAAAAATATTCAAATGATTTTTCACCTTTACAAAATTTATGAACACTATACTCGTACATACTAAAAGTATTATCAATCAAAGGGAAGGAAATAAAAATCAGGAATGAAACACGTTATATTACTGACTTGAAACTAAGACTTTTTTCAGTCGCTTCTTAAAGCATGTCAAAAAACGGAGGGAGTCTAACATTGGTTTTTTGTTAGTCTAACATTCATTATGGTAAACTCGTCATCATTCTACGAATTTAGTTCATTAATTGTTAAAAAAAATATCTTTAGTAAAACAATTTTGTACAAAAACTCTATTCATAGTATAGATTTTTTTACAGCAAAATTATATTTGATATTCTGTTATTATGTAATTTGTTGAAAAGCACTTTTAACCTGTTCACCGCGTTAAAAATCAAATTCCACGAATCCTGTGCGCGGCACAATTTCAGCGTTTTTTAATTTCTAAGTCTTAACACATATTTTGTTTAGAACCACTGATATTTGATTACAACACCAAGTAAACATGACACTTAAGTAATTTTCTGATAATAAATAATAGTCATTACTCTTAAGGAGACTCATTAAATAAAGGAGATAAACTTAACATTACGTAAAATAAACAAAGGAATGCTACGATCAAATCAATGCTTCATGACACTCACCCAATCAAATGCATATAGCACTAGTAATGTTTATTTACGTAAGAGAGACTTAGTAATGTTTATTTACGTAAGAGAGACTCATCGCAGGACTCGATCCGCGCGACAGGTCGTTAATGCTGGAAATATTGAGAAACCAAAAAAATTCGGCGCTCTGTTTATTCAACAATATCTCATAAACTAATATATTATTTGACAAAGTTTTCAGAGATGTCGCTAGAATAAAGATTATTTTAAATTTTAGTTTAATTTTTATTCCGGTTTTGTGTCATTTTTTTAAAGTATTTGTGATTTGAAACTTGGATTATCGTCAGATCACAGGCGTTTGTGCTCCCCGCGGGGAAAGAGTTAAAATAAAACAGGGATGAGTATAACGATATATCATTATTCAATTCAAATGAAATGAATTCCGAAACTCACAAAATTATTATAATTTGATAATTAGTTAAACAGAAAGCTATTTAAACTCACTGAAATGATCAATTAAGAAGATACATTTTTGATTTTAAGAAGCCATCGCTAGAAAACACTTAAAATAACAATGTATAGCGCCGAGATATTTCAAGTGTATTCCATTTTATAGAAACAACAATACAAAAAGCTCTCTCCACATAATATGTAACTCGGGCCAATAAGAAGACATAAAAAGTGAACTCAATGCTATTGTGGATGATCTCAAAGTAAAAATCTTCCGACATATTCTTTTGTAATAAGAAAAGTTTCCACTGTATCCCAGATCAAGGCAAATCAGAAAAGGTTTAAAATTCTTCTTAAAATTTCGATGCTGGTATATTTAAATACTCGTATAATGTCATATTCTTGTAATCAATTTTGATTATTTTTTTCCGTTAAGTTGCTTATCTTTTATTCGAAATTCTTCGATTTCTGATCGTGTCATATAATTAATATCTTAGGTGCGAGTAGATGTGTTTATATGCGATATCATCTCAGACATATACTACCAGACTGCATGATAAATGTTAGCGATGATTCATTAACTTGACTGTGACATCATTTTCCATACAATCTCTCGCAAACAAGTTTCCAGCATCACCGTTATGACCTTAATCCTTAATGGTTTGTGCATGGAAAAAGTAACGAATAATCCTTCGTATAATTGTGGGACGAATTTTATAAAGAATGAATTTAAGTTTGAAAAATATAATCAAATAATTGATTGGCAGCGTAGTTAGCTAAAGTCCCTGAGATTACTTCCGCATTTGGAAATCTTCTTATAATACTGTATATATACATACAATATAAACATATATAGAGTTTAACCTCTGCGTCGGCGGCCGTGGTCTAACGGTTAGCATTAACGCTAAGCAAGCGATCGCCTTAGGTTCGATTCTTGGCTGATTCACTTTTGTACCGGTTTTAACTCTAGACCATTTTAAATAAAAATATGTTTTTCTTTAGTTTATAAGCTGCTTATAAAATTGTATAGCGCTATTAACCAGCACAAAATCTCTATAAAATTCTGCCTGACGGGCTTTTTGCCATGTGGCAATTTTTTAAAGTCTGCGAAAGGCTGATGCAGTTCAAACTTGTGGATCGTCTTGGTAGCTTAATCTTTTTGACATCGATACTTTGTGTTCTTGCTGAAGTGCAACAGTTTTCACATAATAAACCAATACACGCACAGGCGTCTTCCATTCACTTGATCACAAGCATACTCGATCACGAGGAATGTGAACTTAAGGCTGCTTATTGCCTTTCGTATCGCATAGAATAATCTCTTGCTTTGGGTGTCGATTCTTAAAGGGATATTCTACTCTAGAAATTAGATTTTTTTTTGCATATTTTTAAAGTTTAGACCTTTAAGAATATGTTCTCAAAAGGAAATTTAAAAATTCTCAATATTTACGGAAGTTATTGCTATAAATGAGGCAGCAATTACGTCGCACCGGTATGACTCTGACAATAATCTCAAAACTTTAAACGCGTTTTTCTCGAAACTACTTTTTTCGACCTGATCGACATAAAATCTCAAGTTCTATCCAACCGATTGCCTTCAAATTAGGTATGAAACTTCAGTAAATGTTTCTTTATCGTCCCTACCTTGGAAAATTCGAAACTATTTTTTATTAAAAATTTAATGTTTTTTCAGACAGCCACCATTTTACGATTTTTTTTTCTCTTTGGTACCAATGATAACGACATTATTTATTATCAAGAAACTGTGTATGATTTTTGTTTCAAATTTATGAAAGGGCTTCAATCATGTCGACCAGCTCACTCTCCTTTTTTACGACAAGATGTAACAGCTGATAACATCTTGAATTTTAAATTATTTTTTAAATTTTTTTTTGTTCATTCTTAAATCACCAGTAAACAAATTGTAAAAAAATGCATAGGAAAAATGTTTTTAGTTTTTTTTATTAAGTCTGAAAAAACGCCCGAAATTCACGCCTCTAGAGTAGAATACCCCCTTAATGAAAAAGTGTGAATTTTTAATTCACTGTTTTAAACATAGTTCAGATACATAACATGTCACTTTGATTAACAAACTCGCATATTGAGTGACAAGTCACCATGTTTGATGCTTTTTGAAAATTAATAACTTTTGTGATGTGTAAGAACTGGAAAATAAAAAAATTTTTTAACTACAGAGGTATATGTTATTGTATTAAAATGTTAAATATACAAAGTCACGTTAATATTAAAGTATCAACGGCAATCAGAGAGTCTTCGGAAGATATAGTGTGGTTACAATTCTGGGTATTATTAAGAAAAGAAAATGCGAATTTTAAGTGAACAATGAAATATTGGACAAAGTTGAGGACTTCTGCTCTTTGGAAAGTATTTTCTCAAATAATGGAAGAGTTAAGGGGGATATCGAATGGCGTCTAGCGATATAATACAAAGTCAATGGGGCTCTAAAACATGTATACTTGAACCGAATAAGTTTATAGTTTACAACAGTATTTTAGTACCAACATTATTGTATGGTAGTGAAACATGAACGTGGAAAAAAACTGATAGGAACCGAACATATTATGTAGATATGTGTGCATCGAGAAAAATACATGTAGCTATAACTGATGACAGAATGCGGAATGCGGAATGAATGTAAACTTAATGCTGCTGTTGAGTAAGATAAAGAAGAACATTCTGTGATGGTTTGGGCATGAAGAACGAATGAATGAAGAAATACTAACTAAACAAATAGTGGAAGAGGTAGACCAAGGGAAGTAATGTTGGATCAAGTGAATGATATTTTGAAAGAAATGCAGAAAGCCAGATAAATCATAGGGTTGTATAGATCTGGAAAAGGCAAAAAGGATAAGTGTGTCGAGATAAGTCTAGCGCTCTCTCGTCTCTGCCGAACCCGACAGGGAAATGGCACGTTAGTACGAGTATATTTATTTATTTTACTTGCAGAAATACTTGTATGCTGTTTATAAAATTATCGATTTATTTTTTATGCTATATGTCCTCAATGAGATACAGGCAAAGCCTAGTTTACTGGGGATACGACAAACGAAAGGCAACAAACCCAGATCCATTAAAATTGTGTGTCCAAATTAAATTACCTGTTTTTTTCACAATTGATGTATATTTCTTGTCATGTGTAAAATAAATAATATATCCTGGATTTTTTATATAGAGCCATAATTTCAAAAATGTATTAAAATTTGTCATAAATGGAGTTGCAAGATTCCTTGCGAGAATATAAAAACGCGCCTTAAGTAGTTTACGTCATGTCATATTATTCAACGTTTTGCTTTTTCGACATTAGTCGCATAGTTCAAAACTCATTAACTTTTGATATTTAACTGAGTGGCCTTGATTGTTCCACTGATGCTATGGAATGTACTCACGAATTACTGTCGTTCCGTTTCAATGGGCAAATAATTCTTCCTTGCCCTTCAATTTATTCAAAAAGCTTCGTTAAACAATTTGAATTTTAAAACAGTTATCATTTCAAACAGGATAATTGATGGTATAACACATATTTTACTTTTAATCATTGTTTTTCCTATTGTTATATGGGATGATAGTCATGCTTCGGTATGAATTTGATTAATCTTTTAGAGGTACGTATTTCGACAGGTATCCGATCAAATCGTGCTCGATTTTGTAATTCCTAAAGAGACAAACACATTTCGAAATTGGGCATTGCGATTTGCCTCATCAACAATTTACGACCTCCATGACCTAGTTCTAGTCTAGTTTTCACTTAAGGCTTTTATACCATATTTTTGGTTGGTAGGATGAATTTGTCATATGTCAGTAAACTCATCAAATTATAATATATGAAACAAAATTATTATATTGTACAATACAACTTAGTTATGATTATCGAACAAGACGGGAATAATATAAGTTTTACGATAGGGCCTATGCGATATCTGTCGAATGTACGTGGAAGAATCTGGTTTTTTCCTAAGAAAACTGTACGTTATAAGATAAGCCATCAAGGCGCACTACTTCACATCAAGTGACAAAGTCATCAAGTGGCACCAAATTCGACGAAATCTTTATCAGTATCATTATTTTAACTGAACGGTGTGATTTGAGTCAATCCACTAAAAACGTAAATTGAGTTGATCAATTTTTACTTCTCTTCTGATTCCCCATAACTTTTAATTCGGGTATTCCAATAAATAGAGTAGGCTTAAATCACATGGTAAATTTATCGTTGGTGTTTTTAATGCAATAAATGTGGCCTTAAAGAATTGTGAATGAAATCGTCGTTGTTAAGGAAAGTCATTAATTACCATTTTTGCTCAAAATGAAATTTTTCATTATTTGAATCAAAAACACAAATCTCTATCATTCTAAAAGTCAAAAACGGCATTATTTAAGCCAATAGCCAAGTTAGGCCACTAAAAAATCATTAACTGTAAAAATTGATTGTTTTTTTTGTATGGAAAAAGTCATTATATTACTTGATGAGTTCTTCCTTACTTATGATACGCATGAAGTTGCAATTAATGAATTGTGTGAGATAGACAGACGTTGACAGTGTGTTTGTTATGCAATTCACTTTTTAAGTAGTTTTGTTAAGTTTTGGTGATTTTATTAAACTTTTTTTTAGAAAAAGACAGGGTGTGATTGGTAAGCATTGAAATTTTAACACATTTACTATATGTTCATTTTAACATAAATTATATGTTTTCTTTAATTAGACATTGAACATAATCTCAAAATATAATGAAATTATTTTTTTACAAGAAACTGTCACTCTATATTAATTAATGGGTTCTTTCAGATATAATTCAAAATGGATAACACTTTTAACATGAATTCGGAAAAGGATCATCTGCATCTGCATCGTGCAATAGAAGCATTGTTAACCGAAGAAAGTGATCATGAATATTTTGATGATACGATTGGTGATCCGGATTTCATGCCCAATCCAACAAATGTGGAATCCATAAACGAATCAACATTAGAAGAAAATGTTGTTGAGGAGAATATTGTTAACACTGATCCTGTACCTAGAGTCGCTGACATTCCAGTATCTTTGTCTGAGGAAATCTCAATTGAACGTGGTTTAAGATGGAAGAGGGGTGTGGGTAACCCTTCTATGTGGGAGAAAATGTATCAAATAAAAGACGAAGTGAATGCCTTCCTTACGAAACAAAAAAGGATAAAACCTGCTAAGTTAACAAAACAAGTGAATTGTGAATTCTGTCGTTTTAAATGTTATAATAATTTTACCGAGAATGATAGAGTTTCGATTTGCAAATCGTATTGGGCATTGAATAATTATAATCGTCAAAAAGAATTTATTTTAGCAAATGTACAATCCGTTAAGCCAAACCATTCAATTCAAATAAAGCAAGATCGATTTCAAATACTTATTTTTTTACTACTGGCGGAATTAAGCATCGGGTGTGTCGGAAGTTATTCGAGAAAACGCTTTCTATAAGTATTGGCCCCGTGAACAAAACTTTTGAATTCACTACCGCTGAGAGTTTTTTTCAGGAAAAGACAACCGTGTAATCAGTGGTCCGGGAAATCAACATTCTGAGATAACATAATTATGCGGTAATTGAAGGAACACACTGAAAGTTTTCCTGTGATGGAATCGCACTACGTCTGAAAATCAAGTAAAAAGCTGTATCTTGACAAAAATTTGTCTATTTTGAAAATGTACAACCTATATAAGAAATTTTCCGAGAAAAATAATTCAAAACGCGTTTCTCAATGAACTTACACAAACTATTTCTGCAAAAATTATAATTATTCCTTTTTTAAACCTAAAAAGGACTTTTGTTCTGTCTGCATCAAGTATAAAACAATTAGTGATAAAAATGAGGAAACTGTTCAAATGTACCACAACCATTTACGTCGAACAAATTAATCGAATGCAGCATTGATGAGGAAAGCGAAAAAGTCAATTGGTTAAAGATAAAATGTCTGAAATATGAAAAAGTGAATCCAAAACAAATTTCATACAAATATGAGCATAGCATAACATAACGGTGCATACAAAACAATAATCGTAACCAGCCGAGGCCGAGCACGTAGCACAGCAGCTGATACGGGGAACACTCTTGTCAAATTGTATGACAAAATGTTGTCAATCGCAAATGCAAAAAAGAAGGATTTGTTAAAATTGTGTTCTTCAGGAGTGGTACCGGAAGAATTTCACAGCTGGTATGCATCTCTAACAGGTGACAGTAAAGAAACTATTAATGAACCATCAGCGATTGTGGTGCCTAAACATTGTATTTATAAAAAAATACTTATTTTACATAATCAATTTTTTGTTTAATTTTACTGTGCAGAACCCTCAAAACCTCTCAAGAAAAATTAAAATTAACTGTGTAAAAAATCATTAAGTGATCTTTCTCATATATTTCATATGTAAGGAAAAAATCATTAAGTGTTAAAACTTCTCTTTCTACATCTTTCCAGTATCTAAATAGTTTTTTTTCTACACATAAACATGTAGGTCAGTAGAATAAATCAAACAAGGTAAATATTTTCATTGAAATCAGTATTTTGGATTTTATAGAGAAAAAAATCGTTTTTCTCCATAAAGTCTAAAATGCAATTAATTAATTTTACCTTAACAACGACGATATACTCGTATATTCTGTAAGTGTGCTTGAAAGTAAACATGAAATTATGTAATAAGAAAATATACTAACGTACTTACTAAGTCTCCACATATAAACTGATGACATAAATTTTTTATTTGACTTCTGTCGATCCTCGAAAGCTTTTCGAAGATGTTTGTCGTTGTTTTTGTTCATAAAACGGTTATCATTTTACTTGTACTTTGAAAAGTGTTTATATGTGGAGATTTAGCAAAGCAATAATTCCATCAAGCGATTCCAATACTTTTTTCATCTCATTGAATACTCGTGCGTATTATATATCAGTTTCGAGATATTAGAAAAGTTTCCTAATAAAAGAAAACTTTTATATTTCTTTAGGTTAATTGACTTCGTGGATTAGCCGAGAACCTTCGTTTATTATTTTTTTTCTAATTGATGTTGATTGATTGAAATTAGTATTATCAAATAATTATGTAATAAAATCAATATATTGATACTAATCGTTATTCATAATAAATATTACCACCCAATGTATAAAAATGGACAGCTTTCTATTCAAGTGGTTATCAGCATGGCCTTCAAATCTTACGAGACGCGCCAGTTGAAGTTTCTTGAAGACTGTTGAGGAGAAAACATGGGCTTAGTTTAACTCTGAATATATTATATAAACTTCTAAATAGTTCTTTTATATTTATAGTTAAGTAGTCCTTTTATATTTATAGTTATATTATATAAACTTCTAAATAGTCCTTTTATATTTATAGTTAACATTGTGGAGTTTTAAAAACATTGTAGTTTGTTTAATCAAACACTGTTTATTCCACTTTATATAACGCTATATCCCTATGGGTTTCAAGGTTTTCACCTCACCATCAGGGGAGTACAAACAATTCAGTCTTGTTTGTGCTCTCTGATGATGAGGCGAAAACTTGGAAACCTTGTTATATAAAGTGGAATAAATAGTGTTTGATTAAACAAATTACAATCCCTTTATTATTATTTTATTTTAACAGAATTCATATCTTACGAGAATATTACACAGTCAAAGTTATCTTTTACCCATTATTAAAACAATTTTTATTCATCTTTTTTTTTCATACTTATAATTTTTCCAGTAAGGAACAATTTTTTTTCAATAATGTTCATTCATAATTTTCGTATAATTCTGAAACTTTTTCGACTTATTAGTCACTTCATTTCCAACGCTATTTTCTGTTTAATTTTTATTACGTGCTCTATTTTATTTAAAGTAAAAACAAAAGAACTTTATTTATCAGCTTGACCTTCTACTTTTAGCAGTGATTCCTTTATTTGTTACAAAATAAATACAATTTAAAATAATTGCATAAAAAAATGACAGATACAAGCATCATTTTGTTTGAAACGACATATAACATAACAGATGCAAGCATAATTTTGTTTGAAACGACATATAACATAACAGATGCAAGCATAATTTTGTTTGAAACGACATATAACATAACAGAAGCAAGCATAATTTTGTTTGAAACGACATATAAGTCACACATCAGCACTTGCACAAAAATAAGATAATTCTAGAAAATACATACGAGTAGTTATTAAGTCATTATGGGACCATCTACAGGCATTATTGTATTTTTCTTATTGAGTCTAATTTAATTGATTTCTTCCTAAATTAAATACGTTCATAACAAAAACGAGGCACTGGTTCGCATGCACAAAAAGAAAAATATATGTCTCAAAATTCCAAAATTGCTGTTGGACATATCCGTTTTCTTGAAAAGTATTAAATCATGCATCAGATCCAAATAGAGGTTCCTGGAAAAAGGCATCGTTGCACCACTTGCGGACAGTTATCAACAAGATTATGACAATCGTTTCAAGTAGAAGTTTGGTTTGCACTGAATATTTGTGTTGTTAATCTTTATTTATTCGTTCCACGTGGCCAAGCCATCTCAGAGTCGTCTTCTTTATATTGCTCAACACATTAGCCTTAAGTTTACATTCATTCCTAATCACTTCATTCCGTATTCTGAATACATAATAACCCCATCTATTCTTCTCAGTCCACACAGTTTTATAGCATTTATTCGGCTCAGTTCAGTATCGTTCTATATCCACGTTCTTCTTCCAAATTCAGATTCTGTAATTCATCCTCATTCTCCCCTAACTCTGCCATGTCATCAGCATGCAGCAATCGGCAAACATTTCCATTCGACATTTGTGTGCCACCCATTGAACTATATAGTTCCTTCACACACGAACCTATCTTGTAATATACTCGTGCATATACTTATACCTTGTCAGTAATGATAATAATTATACAAGATCACAAGTTCCATAGTATTGGAATAAAAATCAATCCCCATGGTTATTTTAAACTTATTAGTGGAAATACATTTTTAGCGATATTGATTATTATTGAGTAACGTAGTTGAACAACTCTTAGTTTCTTGTGTAAAATTGTTAGCGATATTGATAAGCAATCTGGCACTCCGGGAATCCAGTATCGGGCGGATTCCGTTTCCGGGATAGTTTCATTTTCAAATATAACTTCATCTGAATTTATAGCTGTTTAAATTTGCTCTACGATAAGTAATAAGGTTTTGCATCATTTTGTTTCTTTTCGAACGTAAAAGTTCTTGCCATCACGATCTGTTGACGACTGTGTGTTTGTTGTAGTGACAACATGCGCAATTATTCTATATACAGCACACAGGCGTCACCCATCTACAATATAATATGGACTGAAAAATCTTCCACGATCACTCGCCTTTCATTATCACATATACGTAATATCAACACAATATGTGACATTAATGTTTGTAGAACACTTTTCCATGGTTATTTTTCTCATCTATTTAAAGACTGCTATCCTAATCCAACCAACGTTAATAGTGTTTGACTATTAAAAGTGTCCATACATTAGCAACGCCCTTCACTTTGTATGGTAGTTTCAACTAAGGGGCATAAGTTGCATTACAACACCTTGTAGAAAATAGACCAAGGAAAGAATGGAAGTAGACATTTTACTAAATGGAAACTGAGGGAAAGGTTATAAGTATGAGAACAGAATTAAAAGTGTCCATACATTAGCAACGCCCTTCACTTTGTATGGTAGTTTCAACTAAGGGGCATAAGTTGCATTACAAAACCTTGTAGAAAATAGACCAAGGAAAGAATGGAAGTAGACATTTTACTAAATGGAAACTGAGGGAAAGGTTATAAGTATGAGAACAGACGAGCCTCTATGACGAGATGTATGGATGTGAAAAAGATGAGAGTTGTGTGTGTATTTGTGGATAGAAAGGCGCAGCGATCTGTCATCCTTGTATACATGCATACAATCATGCCGCTTCCCTGCTGGAGTAGGCGAAGAGGACAGAGCGCCATACTTTTCTACCTCGACACACACACATATTTCGCCTATTTCACATCCATATACTCTTCTCACATTTTCATGCGTGTCTGCGATTTCACTTACTTTTTACTTTTCTTGCTTTCAAAATAACATTCACTCGATCCAACCACACCTTTCCCTGTGTTTTCCTCTTCCACGCCTTCTACTCACAATTGCACTGTGCATTTGTGAACCCAAACCATCTCAGGGTGAAAGAGTGAAGACTAAAAAAACAAATATACAGTGCAAATGTAAGTAGGCGTGAGAGGTGGACTAGGAAATTATAGTTGGATCAAGTGAATGATATTTTGAAAGAAAGAAACGTTGAAATCAGAGAAATCGTATAAGAAGTTGTATGATAAGGTGTGTGGATGTGGAGGAAGCTAAGAATGTATGTCAAGATAGAAAAACTTGGCGCTCTGATGGTATGTATGTTAATTTTTAAGGAAGCTAATTTAACGGCTCTTAGTTCCTTGTGTAAAATTGTTAGCGATATTGATCTGGCGCTCTTGGAATCCAGTTTAGGGTGGATAACGTTTCCGGGATAATTTCATTTTCGAATATTATTTCATCTGAATTTTTAGCTGTTTGAATCTTTTGTACGATTAGTTATAATACATATACAATGTTAAATATCTTTTGGAATGTAAAAGTTTTGGCCATCATGATCTGTCGATGACTGTGTATGTGTTGTAGTGTTAACATGCACAATTAATTTATATACAGCACACAGGCGTCATCCATCCATAGTGTTGATTGAAAATCTTCCACGATCACTCTCGGGACTGCTTTTTATTATCACATATTCCTAACATGAACACGCTTAATATAATAAGAGATCTTCTGAACGTCCATTCCATTATCCATACAACGTTCCAGATGAAGTGAGTTTCATTCAATAGGGCAAGCCGGCACAACTCACCGATAAAGGTAACACGTTCTATCTTATATTTTTTATTCACACTCTGAGATATGATTTTACCATGCCTTCAAAAAGAGGATTATTAAGCGATATAAATGTTCAATTAATTTTCCCTTGTTTTCTGTGGATTTATGAGTGATTTTTGTGTTTTAAAATAGTGAATGATCCTTGAGCAAGTGAAGTTTTCGATGTAATTGCTTTTTCTTAAAGTAATTTGTTTTTTTTAAGTGTGATTTTTGTTATGAATACTCGTATATATGTTTTTCTATTTATTAATTTTTTTATGTACGTGAATAAATTCAAACGAGGCGAGTACTAATGAAATGGATATTTTGTAAGGAAAAGGGAGAAGTTTCATAAATGGATTAGGGACATCCGACCAGACTATCCCCGCCCACCTGTTTCTAGGGCGGCAAGCTCAGGCTATTTTTCATTGGCACTCCTTAATACACGTTCGGGACTACGCCGCGCTCAATTCCGATTTATTGTTATGAACATATATTTTCAGTTTCAAGCCTAATTAATATAGGCCAACTTAATTTGATTTATCACTTTGGGATGTATTTCATTTATTTAATATTGCTTGCTGTGGAAAGCGTACGTATGCATTAATTTGACATATTAACATACTTTTTAATAAAGTTAATAAAATTATATCACAAATAATAAAATTCGATCATTTATTCTTATGGTACACGTCAATTTGTTTTGAAAGTCGTGGGTGCGACATGAGTAAGATGTTTTTAAGTAAGACGAAGAAAGGAGCTTTAATATGGTTTGGAGATGTGGAGAGAATAAATGACGAAATAATAACTTAGCGAGTATATAAGCCAGAAATGCACGATGTAAGTGGATTAGGTAGACCGAAGAAAACATGACTGAATCAAATAGACCATTTTCTTACGCTCCGTTAATCAAGATTCGGGCTTAGAACCGCTGGCTTAGATACTCAATTCGCTCTCCGTCGTCTTACGTCTTTGCAATACTTCCGTATACCGATATAAGTAACTACATTTTTTACAGATTCTTAATCATTATTTTATGTTTGTACCCCAAATATATAAAAAAATAAGGGATCATCCAAGGTAAACTAAACGAAGTAATAATAGTGAAAGACGCCTTGTCTCTTGGCTTAAGAATCTTCATGTATGGTTTGGTTGTAGTGTTACTGAATTGTTCCGGGATAGAGTTAACAAATCTGAAATTGCCATGATAGTGGCCATATTTTTTTAAGATACAGTACCTCAAAAAGGTTATAATCTTTCAAAATATATATTTTTAAAATCTTTCACCCTTCCCGATGATCTGAGACACTGAAATTTGCAGATAATACCTATAGCACTTTTGTCTGTCGCACTATACTCGTAAGTTGTGTCCGTTTTTTTCCAAATGAAGAGAACAAGAGGATACAACAAAAAAAATACAACAAATTAGTCAATAATGTATTCTCCTTTATTATTTTACAACAAATTAGTCAATAATGTATTCACCAGTAATGATGCGGTAAAGGAACCTTTGCTTGTGGCCATGCGTAGCTCGATGATGCGAGACCAAACCAGCAGAAATTGTCGAACGTTGATTTTTGTTTTCACTTAAAACATGTGAAACCCGAGTGCCGAACTTCTGGACTTTTCCCATTGATTTAAGATGGCGGTATAGTCATGTGACTACAACTCATCTGTTCGGCCAATTCTACGGTGGTTTGAAGGGGATCTTCATGAATAATATAAGCGGTCCTCATCGAAGTCCACTGGTCGTCCGGAACGCTCCATGTCTTTCAAGTCGAAGTTACTGTCTTTGAAACACAAAAACCATCGACGAGCTGTCCTTTCATTCGTAGCATCTTCACCGTACACTTCGCAAATATCGCGAGCAGTTTTGGCAGCTTTATTCCCTCGATTGAACGCGAACAGAAGGAGGTGTCGAAAATGCTCACTTTCGTCTATTTGACATTCCATTTTGAAGGCTTGTAATCAAATAAAATAATATATGTAACGTCAAACCAAACACAATATCTTGTAGATCGGAAAATTTTCTTTCGAATGACGTATAACCTTTACCATTTTGTTTTACTTTTGGTGCTCATTTTTATATTTGGAAAAAACGGACACAACTTATGTTAACACCTAATACTATTCGAGGTTTTCAAATAAAGATAACGCAACAATGTAAATTGCAAACTGATGCACGTTAAATGATAAGGACGTTTCGTTGGGTTGATGATGCAATTACCAGTGTTTACGGCGTGTCGGTTAGAACCTGAGCTAACAACGATGCGCTAACAACATTAATCCAATTAATACGAAAGCCCTACAACCCCCTGCCAACAATTTATTACAAAAATATTAGTAAACTACGCCAATCTGGCTACTGGACCGTTCGATGATGGTTCCAATTAGCTAAAGTGTATATTTTTTAGTGGTTCATGGATAAACCATTGCGGATTTTTGAACGATTGCAATAAGCTAAAACACTCAATTTTTTCAGCGTATTGTAGAGGAATTATTCAATCGTACCATTCTGGAGCAAAAAACATAATGTGTAAAAATCTGATTTTTTTTGGTCGTATAAAAATCGAAACAAGTAAAATAAAAAGGAAGATTGCAGGTGGATACACATACGAGTATGTTAAAACCCAATACTTTAAAAATATTCAAATAATCTGAAATACGGCTTTTATCTCCGTAGTAGTTAAATTAAATTAAATACTACAAATTAAACACGTTTATATGCACCTATATATTTATATATCTTTTTTAAATTACTCCGGCGTCACTTTGTGGAACTCCATAATTAACATAAAATTAAAAACACTCACTTTTTTTCTTCTACTCTATTTTTTTGCATATCACAATGCTTTTCAACTCTTGCTGTGCCATCATCAGATAAGGTGACAAGTCTCGTACTATACTTTGTTGTTTTATATAATTTTGTTGTGTATGTTTTTGCATATCACAATGCTTTTCAACTCGTGCTGTGCCATCATCAGATGAGGTGACAAATCTCATACTATACTTTGTTTTTTTATATAATTTTGTTGTGTATGTTTTTGCATATCACAATGCTTTTCAACTCTTGCTGTGCCATCATCAGATGAGGTGACAAGTCTCGTACTATACTTTGTTGTTTTATATAATTTTGCTGTGTATGTTTTTGCATATCAAAGTATCATTCACAGACTTAAATAAAGAAAATTCGAGTTTCTGCCGAGGCCTGGAGTTCAAACAGTTATTGACTCGATTATCATCACAATACCATAAAATGTGATCTGCGGATTAATTCAAATGGTCGCAAAATTACAACAGGGCGAAGAAACAAGATTGAAGCTACAGAGTTTGCCATTAAAACTACGAGTAGCTCGGGTACATCCACGGAGAGCCGAGACGCGTCCTGATGCAAGGAAAAAAAAGTCTGTCTTCCCACGGAGGATAACAACCATCGACGTTGCCAAGTTGACAACTGGGCCTCTATGCAGGCTTTAAGAATCGCGCAAGGAAGGGTCATTCCTGGCAAGGCAAGGGGTGAAGGCGGACGTCACCTATACTCGCGAGCTGATCCTAACCGAGAAGGGTAATCGCAGTGCGACGCTGGACCTCCAGATCCAACTGAACGAACCCCTTTAAGACCGAGAGTACTTCCGTCAAGCATGTTCTATAAGCCTTGGCGATTACCAAAAGTAAGAGAAACCGAAGTAAATGTATAAGAATATGTAAAGGAAACGAAGGAAGTATATCTGGTGGTTGGCTCAGTAGAGGGTACTAGGTTATATGGACGAGTACCCGCCATATGGAATGAATCCTGCCTTCGAGTTCTGACAGGACGCTTTTAGGACGACTCAACATAGCTTTGAATGAAACTGTGTTGAAATTGACGATGTCATAAGAAAGTCTTATTGTGGCCTTAACCTTAAATCTTAGAATCAGTTCAAATCACTCTGTGTACATCCATACGTACTATCACGCCGTTTCTGTCAGGGTAAGCAGAGAGGACAGATCACCATACTTTCCCGTCGCGATACACATATTACGTCTTTTATACATCCATACACTTTCTCATACAACTCCAACGTTTTTTCTAACTTTTTACTATTCTTTTCAACATATCGTTTCACTTGATCCAACCATACGTTCCTTGATCTTCCTCTTTCACGCTTTCCACTCACATTTGCACATTTGTTAGTCTTTCTTCATTCATTCGTCCTACGCGCCCAAATCATCTCAGACTGCTTTTCTTGATCTTGCTTAATACATCAGCCTTAAGTTAACTTTCATCCTTAATCACTTCATTCCGTATTCTGGCATTTGGTTTCACCCCTTGTATTCTTCTCAGTGCATGCATTTAAACATAATTTTTTTGGCTCCTTTATCTTTTTTCATGTCCACGTTTCACTCAAATACAACATATTCGGTACTAAAATAATGTTGTGGAATATAATCTTATCAGATTTCGATATTATTTTTCGAATAATAACGAGAATCGAATAAACTATTTTTTCTATACGTGTCCCCAATTCCCAGATATAGATTTCGCCCTTTACTAACATATTATGTCTGAAAATGATGCCTTATAAAACCCTTTTCCTACAATTTGCTATGGCTAGCTTATTTATAACTACACTGTCAACTTACTCACGTAAAAAACCTCAAGCGTTATCAGCTGTTATTACAGTCAGTCATATCAGAGGTTTTGGAGAGATTAGTGTTCCTTCAGATATCAGATTTTCTTCTAGGCAATGACCGCCCAAGTATCAATCTGGCTTCAGGCCTAAATATAGCACAACGACGGCATTGAGTTGTGTGGTGGACATATTACGGATATCAGATAGGGAATAGGTTACTACTCTGATTCTGCTGGATTATTCTAGATCTTTTGATACTGTCAATACAGATCTCCTGGTCTCTAAACTATCCTTTTTAGGGTTCTTAGAGAACGCATTCCAGTGGTTAAAAAGGTTCTTAATTGATAGGAGCTAACGAGTTACCACTAGAAACCAGGCTGGATTACGGGTGTTGTCCCGCCCCGCGAGCCTTAAAAATGGATGACCCCAAGAGTCCATACAAAGTTCCCTATTATTTAGCCTATATACATCCGATCTTCCAGATGTTATAAAAAAATTGTAGCTACCACCTGTATGTAGACGATACTCAACTTTATTATTCATGTAGAAGCTATGAGGTCCAGTCTGCCTCTCAATACATAAATGATGGTCTTGAGCGGCTGATGATAGAGCTACAAGGGCAGCTTTATGACCAAGCTCTCGCTCTGTGTGGTAAGTGTATATACGAGTATATCCAGAGTTAGGTTGTAGCGTTACAAAAGTGCGACTAGTGGAAAGTCACTGTGCTGAAAGAGTGGCACTTTTTTTACTTGAGACGCGACAAAAGCGACGTGAAAAGAGCGCCTGACACCGAGTCGTCAGGTGCGCCCTAAAAGGGTGTGCCCACACTGCGGTAGGGTGTGCGGATCTAGGATTGGACTTTCAAAACCACCTCAGAGAGTACACGAAATGACAATCATACTCGTCTGCGAAGGATTGCCTAAGTACGAAATGTAAGCATCTATAATTTATTTATTTTATTGTAATTATATATCAAGTGTCGCGAACGGAACGGCCTATTTGTATTCAGATCTCTTAATGGGATGTCTTCATTATGTGTGTAACGGCACTATATAAATTGACCTCTTATTATTATTATTATTATTATTATTGCATCGCACCTTTCAAATGAAGCTTTTAAGCGAAAAATAATACTGTATCCGACAAGTAGCGAGAATAATGACTACGGAAATATGAGGAGGCCTTATGGATATATACTGAAAACCTTCCCTAACATCCCCTTGTTTTCTCGCGGTCGAGAGATTCGCACTGTGCATTAAATTAATGTGTGAACACGGACTCTGTGCAAACAGGATGAATAATTGGGGTTAGATGAAAACCTCCGAAGTTAACTATACACTATATCACTTTTTTATTTTGGACATCGTTCGTTGCTACTTATTTTGTGCTTATAGTAAGTGCAATTAAATACTTTTACATATTATAAAAAAATATCTAACAAATGACAATATAAACTAACTCAAGTCATTATCTCGAACATCACCAATTGAATTCCATTTATTTCTCCTTGACATGTTTCTTAAACCGTATTATCAGTCACTTTTAAATATAAATATTTTTTAATGGTACGAGTATCTCTTACATACTCGTAAATCACATGTAAATATTTGGTTTCACGTGTTGGTGTTCTTTCTTTCTTTCGCATGGTTTCTTTTAACATATCCGAATTGATGATTCGAACATATTGAAGAGCGTTTCCAGGGAACAATATTGTCTTTGGTCCCAGTATTCGTGTTATCGGACTTAGAACCACTGGGGTAGGTCTCGCGGTTCGGCATTGCACATGTTGGTAACACTATCAAACGTAAAGAGTTAACAACACTCGCACACGTAACTGGCACTTGCGAATGTTGATACGTGAGGAACTCTTACCAAACTGCGACCCTTTTTTATTTTTTTATTGTTGGGTACCATCGGGAATCAATTCCGAAATCATCAGGGTTATTAAGTTCGACTTATTGTTGGGTACCATCGGGAATCAATTCAGAAATCACCAGGGTGCTGGTTATAAAGTTCGACTTATAGACATTCTTCTGTGTTCACTCGTTTATATACAATTTGGTATGACTAATAAATTACTTGGATAGATCTGTTTTTTTTTTTTATTAAAACATCACTTAAAAAGCGTTATTTGTAAATGTGAGCTAGTAAACAATTCTGTTTTACATGTGAAATTAACTCGTCCTAAGACGTTGTGTATCTTTTATAATATATTGGGTATTGATGAAGTTCCTGATATTGTTGTAGAAAAGTTCAGGCTGACCTTCCATTGAGACGGTCATGTTTGCAGTCATACTTGTAGATGTGTGTATTTAACCGCTTTCAATGACATGCATACTTCGACATTGATGTGGACATTGTATTTCAACATGAGGTAAGGGCTGTACGGTATGATATTGTGTTGTGCATTATTGCAACTCTGACTTTTATTTGAATACCGCAGTATTGTCGATACAAAGGACACCCATCACCACTTTACATGGCATCCACAATGAAAGGTTTTGGGAATTTATTTTTACATTTGACATCTTCCATGCAAGTCCATGCATTATATTATGCAAAGTGTGACAATCTCGTGTAGTCGAGAATTCGTATTCACATATGGAATTTCTGCGGAGATAAACTGATCTACGAGTATGTGCTCTGCCGTAAATTAATCTTCAGCCCACATTCTCACTAACATGTGATTATGTGTATGTGGGAGAGCTTGCTTTTCAATCGAATATAACCAAACTTTTAGTTTGCCAAAGATAAATAAGATTATCCATTAATATCTTCAATTTAATCTTGAAGACACGCGCCACCAATTCTGGGCTACCGTTTATCTCTTCACCGCATGATAAATTGGTTTTTATTTCTGTCTAATTAGGATTTGCGATGAATGAGATGAATATATATGGTACACCCTATTTTACAAACATTGCTATAGCATCATCGCACATATTTCTCGGCGAAGCTTCAATGCTGGATGGAAGAATCACATTAACATCAGGTGTAATGCTGGCAGTGCCAAATTTGCGACATGATCGGCGAAACTTTGATTCAGTTCTTAGTCTTCTTTGATGCTGTTCGGTGTGGTTTAGGCTTCAATTTGCAAATAATAATCCATTAACTATTGCTTTCTCAGCTTTCCCGCACTCATACTTGGATTAAAGCAATCACGCGTTGCTGTTAGAGTAGCGTTGTACGAGTAACATATACAGTGTGTCCCAAAGGGCAACGTCAAGTCGGCATCGAGAAAGAGGCCAGCTTATGACGGTTCAGAATTTTAAAAAAAATCTGGAAAAAGCCTTATACTTTTCGAGTTATAGGCATTTCTTTGAATATTGTGAAAGTAGCTACCCTGAGCCGAATGTTTGTATACTGTGACTACAAATTGCTATATTTTATGATTTTAATGGTTGTATCGCAATCCTAGATAGCCCTGCTATTAGTCGGAATCAGATATAAAACCAAAAAAAAATTTCCACGTTTGAAAAAAAAATTGTTTTTGTCCGATCATAAAAAATAATATTTTTTATCAGCCAACTTTAACTCATCATACTGTAAAAATAACGTACTACGCTAACTTGGCAAGTTACATTAAAAGTTGGCATGTTTAGTCAGGATTTCAAAATGGTACAATACATATCTACTACTTCTTTAAAAGTAATTTTAAAACATTAATTTCTGTACTTAAAGATCGCATTCAAAAAATTTGAGCGAGACAAACGATACTGCGCATGAACGAGTTAACTCGTGCATGCGCAGTATCGCTTGTCTCGCTCAAACTTTTGATGTAACTTGCCAGGTTAGCGTAGTACATTATTTTTACAATATGATGAGTTAAAGTTGGCTGATAAAAAATATTATTTTTTACGATCGGACAAAAACAATTTTTTTTTTCAAACGCGCAATTTTTTTTTTGGTTTTATATCTGATTCCGACTAATAGTAGGGCTATCTAGGATTGCGATACAACCATTAAAATCATAAAATATAGCAATTTGTAGTCACATTTCACAATATTCGAAGAAATGCCTATAACTCGAAAAGTATAAGGATTTTTCCAGATTTCTTTGTTTAATTCTGAACCGTCATAAGCTGACCTCTTCCTCGATGCCGGCTTGACGTTGCCCTTTGGGACACCCTGTATATGTAAAGCATTGAAAAGTTTGTTCGAATTAGATTTACAATTTAAATAATTACCTACCGACATAAAGCCAAGTTATTCCAATTGATGTCAAAAAATATAGACGTTTCCTTCACACATTTGTATCACTGGTTATGAATGTGTTGATTTATTGGCAAAGAAAGCATGTTTTATCGGTTGTCTCTTATACAATTTTTAACAGCCGCCAGAAACTGATCTTTTAAAGAAAGTTAAACTGATATTTATATAAAATTAAAATGATACTTGGTACCGATAGACGTTGAATTGGGATATAACTAGTGTAAATAAGGCTATAGATATAAATCAATTCAACAATTTATCCCTTTGAAACCATATAGGAAGAATGAATAAGATGGAAGTTTCTGTCATGTGTCGTTTGCGGACGGGCCACTACGTGGTGGCTAGTCACCTTTATATAATGAGTATTGCGGAGAATGCCGGCTGCGAGTCTGGTCTGGATGATGAAACTATAAGCCACGTATTTTTCAGTTCTCCTTTGCGAGATATATTTGATTTATTAAAAACCATATCTTTACCGCATCCAGTGAATGTTGCATTTCTTCGCGGAACTTTTCCATTTATAGACCGATTGTTAAATTTTTAAAGCTTAAATCATTTGAAACTTTGAATTATCTAGAATTGTCATTTTTTAAATTAGTTTTATTATATCGATTCATATAATTGCATAATGACTTTAATTTAGTGACTCAAATTCTAGTTTGCGTAGATTGCCTATTATAAAAAAAAATCTATTATTAGTTCTGAATCAAAAAGTTGCATATCAAATTCATTCGTATGTTTAAAGAAATTGGCACTTCATTCCAATGTAATGTATCAGTTTCCATTCAAATTTGTCTACAGGAAAGCGTGAAACACAAAGCTTGGTGTATTATATTGTATTATATTGCGATGCTAAAAGGCAAAAAATCATAAATCTAACTAAAACAATCCAATAATGAAGTCCACTATTACCTTTAAATGCACTGCTGTACTGCAAAATCGTATATATATTTTCAATTCTCGAGAAAATACTGCGCCACAAGTTTCACGGCAAGAAGAAGGTAATGGACTCGAACCTTACTCGCAGAAGAATTCTTTTACCGTCTTTTCATGACGAGTTGTAACTATTTGTTATTGAAATGTTTCGAAGTACGGGCATGTGTTAACATAATAAATGTTTATAAAAAAGGAATTGTTTATAAAAATGTTTGCAAAAATGGAATACTTAGCAACAGTGGTTTGTATAAACTTTTATGTGCTGACTGTGATCATTTCTATATAGGAAAGACAGGAAGATCTTTTGAAAAGAGATTTCGTGAACACAAATCCGCCTTAACAAATCCTCTAATTTATTCTTGACTAATCATTGTCACCGTGAAAACCATACTTTTTCTATCGATGATGCCAAATTCTTACATATCAGTAGTAACGGAAATAAATTGGACAGATTAGAGGCCCTAGAAATTTCTAAGTCAGTACATCGATCCGAATATCTGGTGAACAGTTATATCCCAAAAATCTCTCCGCCCTTGGCCGAAATCTTCCCATGCCTCCCTCACCCCTCAGCCCCCAACCGTTGAAGCGTGTATATCGGTACTAGTTCGAACATAATTTAGTCTTGTTTGTGCTCCCCTGAAGATGAGGGGAAAGCCTTGAAAGCGCCAGGGTTATACCGTTACAAAAAAGTGGAATAAACAGTGTTTGATAAAAATAAATGACAATGTCTTTAAACCTCCACAACGTTAATGCCTTAACTATAAACAACATAATGAATGTTTACCTTATATACAATATATTAAATAAAAATAGAATACTTAATAGTGTAGTGTGTTGATGCCAAGCTAAGCTTGACATATGGAAGTGAAGCTTAGACTTGCCAGAAGAAGAGTAAATTAAATGCTGTAGAGATACACGCACTAACAAAAAGGGGAGTGTTAATGTATGAAAGAAGGCAGACTTAAGACACTAGAAATGAATGAATGAATAAAATTGTTATTTTACCATAAGTATTATGGAAGGAGCATTAGAATGGTTTGGACATGTAGAGAGAATTAATGACGAAAGTACTAAGCGAGTATGAAAATCTGACGTGCAAAGGGTCCAAGGAATAAGTAAGCCGAAGAAGACCAGATTTTTAAATAATCTAAAGTGAGAAGAATAATAGACGATTTTGCAAGACGAGATTTATGAATGTGGAGGAAGAGTAAATTGTGTGCTTGTATAGAAATTTTTGAAGATCTATCATCTCTGCCTACCCTCAAGGGACACGGCGTGATGATATATATGTATAGTTTATACAACACTGTTCATAGTTTCATAACTGTCACATCCATCTCTTCCAGTTTCAAACTTCTTATTTTTACATGGAAATCGTAAGATATGTATTATACTAGACGAGGATATAATACGTGTTTTATCCGCGGGCCATATATTATAAACTTCTGAATAAAGCATCCAACGCGCTTACCTTGCCGGATTCAGCTTTCCACAGTGCGTAGGCACATTTGGAAGGCTCTCTGTGTTTTGTTTAGCACTCATGGTCTTGTTAGGTCATTGTTTCACCGTTTGGGTTTGAATGATTTTAATGATTGCAAAAATCGTTATTGTTTTTGACTTTACTTTTATAGCAAAAATTCACGTAAAATTCACTTATTTATAAAAAAAAATAAGGATATACCATATATTATATATATTGTGTATAAGTCTAAGGAGATACGAGAATATGTTGTCTGGTGTGAATGATAATGAAAGAGCAAAGCAGGGATGTTGGAGCAATAATATCCGAGCGGTTGCAGGAATTGCAATATGAAATAATTGGAATTGACAAATCCCTTGTGACGTGAAAAAGATTTAACGTAAGTACGAGTATAACGTGTATTTTGTTTGTGATAGGGTATTATGATCCGATCAAAAGCGAAACATATGAAAGCAAAGAAGAATTTTACAACTGTATATAAATGTATTAGAAAAAAAGAGGAAGAATGTTAAAATTATATTGACGGTGACTTGAACTCAAGAAAAGCGTTGGGTATGAATCGATATAAGGAAAGTTTGATGATAGATGTACAAATGATAATAAGGATAGAATGCTAGAAATATATTTGGACAGTGATCTTGTGTCAAATACGTTTTATGTCTTTTGCCTACCCTGATACGGAGACGGCGTGATGGTACGTATTATTTCGAAGACAGTGTACATATTCTAGATTCTAAATTTAATACAGTCAAAGTTTAATATTAAAACAAGCAATCATTATTAGTAGACAACGTTACAAATTTTGTTCATATATAAAACAGCCTCAATTTACTAATAAATATGGAAATACGTACTGGTTTTTTTACACCATAGTTGAAGTTTTTATATAATGATGTGCAATATATTAAATTGATGATTTAATTGCATTGTTTCATACCATTTACTTCAACTGAAAATCCAGTTTACTCTGAGGATCACTTAAATCAAAAATGTTCATAGATAGCACAATTTCTCAAAGAAAACCTAGATTCTACGGTTTATTTTGTTCATAAAAAAGATGCTGAGACGGCGTTGATGGTATGTAGGTATTAAATATAAGAATTTAATAAACTCTTTAAAATAGTGTCATTTCAAATAGTAAAGAAGCTTCATTTGTCGTGATCATGAGACAAATCGTTAAGATATCACATTCTAGAACATAAAGGCTATTCCATTATTTAGAACAGTATTATAGAAAAAAAACATTGATTTAAAATGCATAATTCATTTAATTAAGAGCTATTCTTTTCAGTTCATTGATTGAAAATGTAGAAATTTATTATTTGAGAAATTCTGATATGTTGAGTAAGATGAAGAAGACTACTCTGAGATGGTTTGGGCGTATGGAACGAATGAATGGAGAAACACTAAGAAAACAAATCTACAGTGCAAATTTGATTGGATGGCGTGGTATAGGAAGACCAAGGAAAGTATAGTTGGACCAAGAAAAGTATAGTTGTGCGATATTTTGAAAGAAGGAAATGTCAAGGGAATCCTTGGAGTTGTAGGAGGAGTTGTATGGAAGTAGAAGATGCGAAAGATGTGTGTCGCGATAGAAAAGTCTGGCGCGCTCTCCTTTTTGCATACCCCGATAGGGAGACGGCGTGGATGGTAACATGTATGTATGTTGCATAAAATTGAAGCTATAGTATTTACTTCCATGAAATATTAATGGAGTTTCTCAAAGTGGCCGTAATAAAAGTTCGTAAATTTAGCTTAATTTTAAGTCCACTGTGTGATAAGACTATTTATTGTTCAAGGATAACGGAAAGGTTTTATGATTTCAACCTTATCTGGTAGTTAGAAAATAAATACCAATTGTATCATATATCCCTGTGTTCTCAAATGGAAAACTAATCATTTTATAATATTTTAATACTTCACTTCAATAGTGAAGATAAGCTTTGTATCATATTTTCGATTAAAACTCTGTCGACATTTGCTTTAATTGTGGTTCACAATATCATATTAGCCACACTTTTTTTATAAAAATGTAAACAACATTACATAAAAATAATAAAAGAAGTCGAATATCTGCTGTTAAAATGCGTATGTGTAAAAGAACTTGTAATGTTTTTACGAGTTCAGAGCTATGCGCTATCTTCTTGTGCGGCATTATTAAAATAAATATTATTGAATCTGTACCATATAAGTCGCATGTCGCTAAAACAATTCTTTGTGTTACCGATAAACCGGTATCGCCGAAGCAGCACTGGCAAGCTGTCCCATTTTAACGCGTGTAACTTGCCGTGGGCGTTGTTTTTGGTTCTGGTGGCGAAAGTTTTAGCCGTGGTCTATTGTGACACACCAAATTATATGTATTGTGTATCTTTATTGTTGCTATATGCCAATAGTAGCGGTGGTTAAACGTTGGTTCACGTACCTACCATACGTGGATAAAATATTCAGTTTATTGCAACGGTAAGAAATGGAACACGTCTGAAATAAACTATTTCCACTTGTCAAACTATAATTAATTATTGTGATTGTAATAAAGTTATATCTTATTATATTGGCGGCAATTATATGGGGGTTAGAGCACTTTTATAATAATATAAGGTTCCTTTTTTTTTTTTCTACGAAAGGCACGCATTTCTTCGATATTTATTTGTTTGTTTTGTAGTATACTAAATATTTTTTAAGAAGCAATCTAGAAAACATTTTATACCACAGGTCTATAACATTCAGTGGGTTTGTTATCTTATAAAAATCTTTGATTGCTAAAAACGTAACTAACAGATTTCTTAATTATTAATCTATCTACCAGAGTGCATAAATTTCTCAACACACTACCATAATCATCTCCTTTCTTATAAGTTTCGTTCGATCTTTTATATGTATGTATCATATTTAAATATAAATATTTATCGTGTTTAAAAATAAATTTCTTTTTATTCATTTAGGATCTTTGGTACTGAAAATTACTTATAGTACGAGTATTTCACTGAATGTTAACAAAACATACTCGTATCAATCATTCCCTCGTGCTTTTGTGTTTTTCGCTTATACGAGTATTTTTAAATTGTACAAAAGCATCGAAAGTATAAAAAAATACTAATTAATTTAAGTTTTCATTAAAAATACATGACCTCCGTGGCCAAGTTGAGATGCTAGACTTCCACCCGGGGTTTCGGGTTCGATTCTCAATTGCAACAAAAAAAAAACTACTAAAAATCGCCAGTTAACAATACTCCTACGCACCATGTACATGTGCGATTATTGTCTCTTCACGTGCGGCTATGTTACCTATACGTAGAATGACGAACTGCGAATTCCGTATCTACTCCAGTGGTTCTAAATCCGAACGTTAGAATACTGGGGGTGAAACCTTTATTGTCTTCAATATATCTGAAGCACCAAATCGGACGTATTGAAAAATACCATTACCATAATAAATACGGATTAGATTGTTTTGCAAAAAAAAGCAACCCACATTATCGAAAAGAAAAGAATATGATAGTGTCTGAAATTTTTTGCCGGTAAAAATTTAGCAAAATCAATATGAATAATTCGATTTCAAATATTAATCGATGACGCACGCTTTAGCTTGTGCCTTAACAGCTCTCGACGGAATTTGAAAGCCTTATTTGTTCATGCAACCTCTTTTATGTTCTTCGTTCGTTTTTAATTTTGAACTGAAAGAAGTCCATTTACAAGTACTGCATACTGCCCAAATGCACAAATGCAATCTTTACTGCGCCAAACAACATATTTCTTTGTGTATCAAATAGTTTTATGAGAAAAATATGATGTAATGTAATAAAAATATGTATGAAAAAATAAATGAGCCTGCAATAAAATATTATCTGTCGTATTGGATAGATAGATAATTTCAATTTCTCGAACAATGGCAACCAAATATATTGGGTCCTTACATGTGAAATTGGCGTTTTGTTTGGGAGGAACATAAAGTTGATTTTTTTTTAATATAATATATTTATTTAATCAAAGTATGTACCATTGCTATCTATGCACTTTTGCCATCTCATAGGTAGTTCATCGATCCCTTTACTAAAAAAACCATTCGGACGGGAATCAATAAAATCTTTGAAGTCGGTTTGGACTGCCCCATCGGAGTTGAATTTTTTCCCTTGCAAGAAGTTATCCAAATTTCGAAAAAAATAGTAATCTGTTGGGGCAAGGTCCGAAGAGTACGGTGAATGTCTTAGACATTCCAATTGAAGCTCTTCTAATTTGTTAGCCGTCTGTTGTGCAGTGTGTGGTCTAGCGTTATCATGAAGCAGCAGTGGCCTAGAGCGATTAACCAGCCTCGGTTGTTTAGCAGCTAGCTTTTCCATCATGGTTTGCAGTTGCTGACAATAGACATCTGCCGTAATCGTCTGGCCAGATTTAAGAAAGCTGTAGTGAACGACACCAGCACTAGTCCACCAAACGCTCACAAGTAACTTTTTTGGAGTCAATTTTCGCTTGGGGCATGGTTTGGCTGGTTCGGCAGGGTTCAGCCATTGCGATGAGCGCTTCCGATTATCATACAGGATCCACTTTTCATCACAGGTAATGATTCGATTCAAAATCCTTTCATTATTTTGCCGGTTGAGTAATGCAACGCAGCAGTCAACGCGCGTTTGTTGATTTGCTTCACTCAATTCGTGAGGTACCCACCTTTCAAGCTTTTTCACCTTCCCAATTTGCTTCAAGTAGATTAAAACAGTTTTATCACTAACACCGCAGCCTGCAGCTAACTCGGACGTGGTTTGCGATGGATCCGCTTCCACAATAGCCTTCAATTCTTCATTATCAACTTTGGTCTCCGGCCGTCCACGGGGCTTTTTCTGCAGGTCGAAATTTCCAGAACGAAAACGTTGGAACCAAAATCGCACTGTGTTTTCTTTTGCGGCACCGTCGCCATACACATCATTAATCCTTCGAGCCGTTTCTGCAGCACTGGTGCCACGGTGGAACTCGTACTCGTAAATAACGCGATATTTCAAGTTTTCCATTTTGTAAACTGAGTGACGCAAAGAAAAAAAACAATTGAGGAAAAAACAAATGAATTATAATTTTCGAAACACAAATACTTGAGTAAATAGCTGTATAAATTTGAATTTGAAATTCCTAACCAAAGAGAAGATATTTGAGATCAAAGTTGCCAGTACGGCAAAACGCCGGTTTCGTATGTGGGGACCTAATACAAGCCTGCAACCCAAACAAACTAAAAAATGTCATCTGTAGGGATTCAATCATATGTTAAGTATGATTATGCAAACAATTGGGTTAGAAATGTACCTATTTGCTATATTGGTCTTTGCTGTAGAATACTTCAGTACCGGTTTACTCGTGTAGTTTTTTGTTCTGGTATTGTAATATCTAATATTGAATACCTGGTCGTTGACTATGACTCAGAAGTAAGGTGACTGAGACTGCGAACGTCAAATGAGTACTTATTTGCAAGATTTTTATATAGATTTCATATGAAATCCATATTTCTAGTATTTCTTTGATAAAAATAATACATATATAATTAGCTAATCCTGCGTTCATTATTTTGTGTTCAATTGACTATTATTTCGAAGACAGTGCACATATTCTAGATTCTAAATTTAATACAGTCAAAGTTTAATATTAAAACAAGCAATCATTATTAGTAGACAACGTTACAAATTTTGTTCATATATAAAACAGCCTCAATTTACTAATAAATATGGAAATACGTACTGGTTTTTTTACAACATAGTTGAAGTTTTTATATAATGATGTGTAATATATTAAATTGATGATTTAATTGCATTGTTTCATACCATTTACTTCAACTGAAAATCCAGTTTAATCTGAGGATCACTTAAATAAAAAAATGTTCATAGATAGCACAATTTCTCAAAGAAAACCTTGATTCTACGGTTTATTTTGTTCCTAAAAAAGATGTATTGAAGATACCGTAAATAATATTTAATATTTCCTTTAACGTTTGAATTCAGGATGCATCGAAACCGTTTCAATTACCTAAGGGTATTGAGAATTATCGAGGGTCCTATATCGTCTGAGCGAGCAACCTCATCACAGAAATGGGCATATGCAATGCCCATTTCTTCTTCAAATTGAATTGATTGCATCTTCTTTACTCCTTGTGAAGACGACTTGCAGACGGGTGTGGTCACATCATAGAGGATTACTCGCTTCCCTTATTTCCAATTTGCATTCAACTTCTAAAGCTATGCTTTGATTAAAGCTCCGTTAATTTGATCGTGACACTGCGGAGTTACATACTAGATAATTGCTGACTTGTTGGAACTTGTTTTGGATATATTAATTTAGTCGTGTCGCAATTCATTTGTACGATATATTTTAACAATTTTTCATCATGGTTTATATTTAACAATTAGTAATGCGTATTATTTATCGTATTTTAAGATATTCGATTAGATAAAGTTTCTGCAATGTGATTAATTTTTTTTTCTAAGAAGACGTCCTGTGACTCATGCATAACAGAAAAAAATAAAAGGAAAAACTGCGAAGATACGTTGGTTACACAATGGAGTTTAATAAATGAGTTGATATAGGACAGAGCCAGATTACTGGACCATTGCGGGAAATCAAACCCCGATTCTTCTAGGATAAGGGGATGAAGATTACAAAAAAATATTAATTGTAGTATATACAATGACACCATAAATATTGTCAAGTGTAATGTTATGTAATCTGAACCCCAACAGAGATTTATTTATTCGTAACTCATAATCGACATTTGTAAGCTTGCACACACTGTTGTACCATCCCTTTGGGAAATTTTAAGTTGTATTGTTGTTTGAAGGTTGTGTGTGCTGCATAATTGATGTGAAGTTTTCTAAAAGTGTGCATTCTTTATGCACATTTGCTTTATGCATATCGATACATTTTTTTCTTCCCAGAATGATGCAAGAGATTCCCAGCTTATCTTGTTTTAATCTCGTTTTCAAATAATTATTGTATCATTTCTGAATTGTTTTTTGTCCTGTTTGTGTATTGATCCCGTATACGAGTATTTTGATCTCTTCGTTTTTAAAATAAATGTATATTCAGACATTTAAATTGCATTTCCCGTGAGATAGGTTTGTGGTTGTTACTGCTGTTACATTAATAGGCATTTATTTTTCATATTAGTGAAGTTTATATAATATCTTTGTGTTGGCTAGTGAAATTTAGGTTGTGTTTTTCGACTTTGCTTTTGAAATGCTATAATAAAAATGTTGTTGGTAAACATAAAAACCTTGCGCAGGTGGGGTATGATTGATTCGCCCTTCTGTTTTTGTGGAGGGGTGTCGTTTGTTCTATATATTTTGGAGGGATGTTCTCTTTTATCGTTCTTTTCGTTCGTCGACGATATCCACCAAACTACTTTTGAAGCTGTGGCATGGATAAGCAACCTTGATATTCGGTTGATAAGAATAATTTCTTAAATTTTTATACTACAATGTAAATTAAGTCTTTTTTGCACGTCTTCTCATTCCCATTAGATTTTCAGCCATTCCTCCGTATTTTTTAGTGGTCTTCCTACCGCTATCTGGGTTAAGTAGAAGTACATTGCTGTGATTCTTTCTGGTTTTGTTCATTATTTTTTCTGTGGTCTTAACCCATATCGCCTTCCTCGTCTTCTCCGTCTTATGATGTTGAAGAGGAATATACTGTAGGTGAGTTTTTGGCGATGTGAATATATACAGTTGCAATTGCACAGCAATAACGATGCGTGGTGGCAGCAACAGTGGTGTGAAATGTAGCATGCGGCTGCGGGAAAAGGGGCATAGAACCGTGACGGATCGCTCGGCACACGAGAGCTCCGCCGGACCCGCGCGGATGAGTCGTGCGATGACCTCTCTTGCATTGTGTGCGACCTGCTCGTGGTCATCCTGTGTGGCGCCCTTCATTCCGTACACGCTATAATTTAAACATCATTTGAAAAATGACATCAAAATAGAGTTCTAGACAGTAACCAATATCTCTGAAATACGTATTTGATATTAAATACATATAGAAGACTTTTTGTAGATTACTTTACCATGTTTGAATTCATCAACATAGACGTTTTGTCTCAACCAAATACGGTGCCATTTGTTTTAGGTTCTATATTCATTCTTATATATTTAAACGGTCAAATAACCTTTTTCAAACAAAATATAAATAAAACAACAACTAAACGATTTTTTTTTCATACTATAATTTGTACTATTTCTCGGATAATTTGCTACGACAATAAAAAACATACATAAAACAACAGTTTAAAACGATCCCAACTTTAAAAAGCAAACTCATATTTACGTATTAGAACAACTTCTTCACTTTACTTTTGTAAGTATTTACAATAATATAAAAGTCAATACAATGTCCTATTACTCAAAATTCAATTCAATCGAATTAGAAATTTTCAGTTCTGTATGAACCTTTGTATAACATACTAACGAACGCATACTTTTTACTTAACAGCTTAATGGAAAAGTTATTCTGCTTAAAGTAGACTTACGTATGATACTAGAATTCTATTTTATGATTTATAATGATTGTGTAACGATGGTCGTTATCAATGTAGCGTGTGTCCTATTAGAACGTGCTGATGATTTTGATATCGACATCGCTATCTTCGTTTTAGTCGATCTGCGTTACTTCTCGTTCAGAGTCATCAATATAGCGGATTGCTTATCTCTATAAGTCATGATGATCTTGATTTGTATTCAATGAATATAGACTCAGGAATGCGGATATAAAACGATAAGTGGACAGCGGGTAAAATAAATAACAAGTCTTGACAGTTGAATGAATGACAATAATAATATGTTTATTTCTCGGCGCGCGGACAATTTATACCAATGAGTGAATACATTCGCCATACATATCTGCCTTGCTCTAGCGCATGAATTGGCGGTAGGTTAATTATTTGTATTTGGAGATGGCTAGCCAATTCGCAGACACTGTAAATAGTAAATATTGTTGTTGTTCATAGCGTGTGACAATCCTTGAATTCTTCATCGGTCATTGGCCCTGTATGTTTACTATCTGACAATAATAAATTTAATTTAATTGTGTTTAACAATTCACTTATTATTTTGACAATTATTTATTTACTAGGTAGGTATCCTACATAGCTCCCTTCCTAGTGAACGCAGAGGGCGCGTGCCTTGCGTGAACGTTAGGTTCCGGTGCATCTGACGTCGGGCTGGTTATCCGTTTCCCGTGTCGAAGTAGGTACGTGGATAACATCAGCGCGTGGCGTTTTTTCCCAGATCTGTCGGTCAGATGGGTGATGCGGAAGCGGGGGGTAGGTTTGGTCGTCTCTCACTAGATTTGGATTGTCTGCGGTGCTTGGTTGGTCGTTGCGTTGATCGTCGATGATTGGTTGTGTGGATCAAGGTGCAGATGGCGTCCGCGGTGGAAGGTGGATCTGCAATTGCTTGATGATGGTGGTGATGGTGTAGATCAAGTTGCAGATGGCGTCCGATGTGGAAGGTTTATCTGCGGTTGCTTGATGATGATGGTGATGGTGTAGATCAAGTTGCAGATGGCATCCGATGTGGAAGGTTGATCTGCGGTGGCTTGATGATGATGGTGATGATGTAGATCAAGTTGCAGATGGCTTCCGATGTGGAAGGTTGATCTGCGGTGGCTTGATGATGGTGGAGTCTGTGGTGCTCGTTGCTGCAGCGTGGTTGTAGCGTGGTTGTAGCGTGGTTGTAGCGTGGTTGTATCGTGGTTGTAGCGTGGTTGTAGCGACGTTGTGGCGATGCTTGTCTGCTCCAGCGTTTTGTCGGTCAGTAGTTCGTCGAGGGAGGCAATCCTGTAAATCGTGTGGCTGATCGCCAGGACTGACCTCACATGAGCTGGCGTCGGGCTCGTCCACATCAGATGTTGTGTTGTATCTGAGTGACGGCTCTGGTGTCCTTGCTGGCGGCGTGCTTGGCCAGTTCGCCGGGGAGTAGAATCTTGACGGTGGTCTGGATCTCTCTGCTGGTGATGATGCTCATCTTGTTGTAGTGGGCGAGGCGGTTGGCGTTGGCGGCGTTGCACTCGAAAATCTTGTTGACGAAACTGTTCATGATGCTCATTGCGTTGCTGCTGATGATGGCGGTGTCGAGTTGCACTTGTTCGGTGTTAGCAACACTCGATATAGTCGAGATACGTATTCAGTTTTCGTGCGGGGTCGTCAATGTAGCGGTTACCCCTCCTGTTTATCGAGTTGGCGATATTCGATTTAGTCGGAATACGTATTCAGTTTTTGTAGCGGTGTTCTTTTTTTCGATGTAGCGATGTTCTTTTTTTCGTGCGGGTTCACCAATGTAGCGATGGTGGCGATGGTACGTCGTTGTCGAAATACGTGTTCGGTTTTCGTTCGGGGTCACCAATGTAACGATGGTCGTTATCAATGTAGCGTGTGTCCTATTAGAACGTACTGATGATTTTGATATCGACATCGCTATCTTCGTTTTAGTCGATCTGCGTTACTTCTCGTTCAGAGTCATCAATATAGCGGATTGCTTATCTCTATAAGTCATGATGATCTTGATTTGTATTCAATGAATATAGACTCAGGAATGCGGATATAAAACGATAAGTGGACAGCGGGTAAAATAAATAACAAGTCTTGACAGTTGAATGAATGACAATAATAATATGTTTATTTCTCGGCGCGCGGACAATTTATACCAATGAGTGAATACATTCGCCATACATATCTGCCTTGCTCTAGCGCATGAATTGGCGGTAGGTTAATTGTTTGTATTTGGAGATGGCTAGCCAATTCGCAGACACTGTAAATAGTAAAGATTGTTGTTGTTCATAGCGTGTGACAATCCTTGAATTCTTCATCGGTCATTGGCCCTGTATGTTTACTATTTGACAATAATAAATTTAATTTAATTGTGTTTAGCAATTCACTTATTATTTTGACAATTATTTATTTACTAGGTAGGTATCCTACAATTGTATAAAAAACACTGTTTCTCAGGAAAATTAAATATTTAATTGTAAAATATATTTAATTAATCGCCCATGTTTGGGATATTGCTAGACAATGTTTTGATACTGAGTTAAGATAATGCGGATAAAAAATAATGTACAAATAATCTCTAAAACGCATGAATTGTTTTTTTTTTCATCGTCGCAACGCTCCTAGAATATTACTTATATAAAAATTTAAAAGATCTACCACTAGATATGAGTTGTATTTAAATCTCTTCTTTGACACGGCCTCTGATGACTTAACAGTCCGATCCTAGATATTGTGACGTCATTGCACAGAACGCACGAGTACCTATGGGTATGGCTTCGATCGTTTTCCTTAGTTTTTCAAATATACCTTCTATCACCTTGGAATCTCTTTGGTATTTTTATTCTGAAGCTTCCCAAGTGTATGAATTTTACGCTAGTACAGTTGATATTGCTTATCCAAGGATTTGTGGTGCAAATATTATAACATATGTATGCGTGGAATATAATTAATTATTTTTGTTTCATGATAACATATAATATGTTGGCAATGAATGTCGAAGTATTTTTACAAATTTAAGTATGAAAAATATATTGAGAATGCTAGCAGCAAGCACATGTAAAGTTTTTGTGAATTAAAATTTGAGAAAAGAGGAAAAAAACGTGGTTTTAACGATGTCGTTATAATCAGATATGTAAAAAAAATAAATAAGCCATCTTTTGTGAGTACAGTTTTATTATGTGAGGGAATAGGTATGTTGAGAACGGTGAAGTACCATAATTTTTTCTTCTTCTTAAAAGGTAAGTTAGGAATGTGAGACAGATAATCGCCTCTAAGACTGTACAAACGTCATTGAGGTTAAAAAGTTGGACCAATAAGGATATTAATTTATTATAATTAAAATAAAGATGTATTTTGATCTTATTATTATTACAGTTTAGGTGGCTATTCAGAAAATCTAATTTCACGATATGCGATTAGATAATTAATTAATGTGTGAATGCGAGGCTTTGAGTAACACGGCGGCTCAAGAAATATATTTTTTATAGAGAAATATGGACCGATACACACAAGAGGACGCATTAATTCATATAAGCACGAACCAGGAGCTAAGATAAACCTTCGAACAACTTTTTTATGTCTCTGTGATACAATCGAGAAGACTGTCTTGGGCCGGAGAATTTGTTAGAATCGATGAATCCAGAATGATCTTCTACGAAATTATTACGGGAAGAAGAGGTTGAGAGCAATCACGAATCGGGTGTTAGGATAACGTTAGGAATGGCGCAGTGCGTATGAATGTTGCAGACTGTCCTACCAGTTATTAGAATATATGTTTCTTGGAGATGCATCGTGAAGTCGGCATTTGATATTGATGGTATGTAGCGCCATAAAAGATGATGATGATATAGAAAATTATCCGAGAAATAGCATAAATTATAATATGAAAAAAAAAAACATATGTATTGTAGTTAATTTCTTTTTATTTCATGCCAACGGATGGATAGGTGGTTCTTTGTTCCGTTCTGTTTGCAATATGGGTCTGAATTATAATCATATTTAAAACTTGGTTAATTAATCCGTTGCTTTCGCGTGTGGATTCCATTGCCGATTAATTATACAGCAGTCGGTAACTGTAACATTTTTTTTTTCATATGTATTACTTGGCTACTACGTTGTTCTATTTACTCATAATATGAAGTAGCCGCATTAAAAATAAATGATTACATAATTTTTTTAGATCTAATTGGTAAGGTTATATGATAATGTATTTTTTTAACGAATTACTTTTTAATAGGTCAGTACTTCAACTTTCTTTACTTAATAGTTGTAAGTTTTTTTTCTTTTTCTTTTTCCATTTCAAGTTCAACTGATTTGGATAAATGTTGAGCATTACGAGATTTGTGAATGTAGGGAAACTAGTGGTGTGTGTATAGAACAGTACGAAGATCTGTTCTCTCCGCCTATTCCGTAAATAATGTGGCGTGATGATATGTATGTATGTAGGATAGCCATATTTTCTTACTGAAAAAAGAGATGTGATGAATGTAAATGTCAGGCTGATGTATTTAGTAAGACCGAGAAGAGTTCTCTAAGATGGTTTGGGTATATAGAACGAATTAATGAAGAAATAGTAACAAAACAAATATACATAGCAAATGCGAGAAGAAGGCGTGGTAGAGGAAAACCAAGGATAGTATGGTTGGATGAAGTCAATTATATTTTGAAAGAAGGAAATGTAAAAAGTCTGAGAATTCGTAGGAGCTGTATTAAAAGGTGTTTATGGGTGTAGATTATGCAAGACATAAGTCTGACGCTCTGTTCTCTCTGCCTACCCCGACGAGGAAACGGCGTAATGGTGTATATGTACGAGTATATATGTACAAACCTTGATAAAAGACGATGTTTAGCAATGATCAGTCAATATGTCTTGCAATTTATAAATGCATCAATAAACTGTATTGCTTTATGTTATTGAAGTGGAATAAAATCGTGGTTATTGACAATTAAATAAACTCGAGGAAAAATCCACTTCCTTTAGCATATCTGTTCAGCAGATAGAACTCATTAAGTATTTCTTCGTTTGCCCGAATCTATCTATCTGCACTGGCATTTAATTTGGAGGTTTATATGCAAAAAGATCCAGTCCAATTCCACTTGTATTTTATTCCTATAGTATTCTCAGTCGGAATTAAATAAACGAAAAAAAAAACGGTTTGTTATGTTGGCTCTTTTCTACGCATATCTTTCAAGTTAAGCCTCCACGTCAAAACTATTGTACGTAGTGTAGTCAGTCTGTTTGAAAAGGGGTCCGTAGACATCTACGAGTATCAGCAGTAATTCTTCCGTAGTCTTTCGATTACGAGTTTGCTGGAAGGAAGAATAAAAATGTATATATAGTATTATACTATAAATGTTGATTAGTATACTGAATATTAACATATATATTTAAACATATCAAATTTAAACCAGTCTATATTGTCTCTGTGCTTTTTCAATATTAACAAGTTTATTGAAATTTGTGTGAATGTGACGATTTGCTTTTCATAGTTCCTTTCTGTTTCTATCTATTGATGATATCTCACTTTTGTACAAATTAAAAAATAATTTTATTTTTTTGCGACCATGAATGATAATTCCTGTATTCACGTTTGTCTGGTTGGTTGAAATATTGCACTAGTGGCAATAAACTCACCTGATTGGTATGCAGTGAAATATCAAAAAATAAATATAGAGATATGAGATTTGTTAGTGAATGATTTATTTACAATATTCGGATAATATGGAGAGTTTGGTCGAGGATGAACACGTTTTAGCAATGATATTAGAAGTAATGTGTACGAAGCGTTTATTTCAAAATATTTAAAAATACGTCTATAGCCCATAAGTTAGGGATGATCAAATAAAACGTTTCTACAAGCTTATGGAATATGTTCGTATGAGGAGATTGATCGAGGATTAAAATGTTTTAGCAATGATGTTAAAAATAATGTGTACGAAGTGTTTATATTTAAATATTTAAAAATGCGTCTATAGCCCATACGTTAGGGGTGATCAAATAAAAAAGCTTCTACAAGTTTATGGAATATGTTCCTATGAGAAAAGAATGAATGCCTTCAAAATATGTGAAACTGATAGGAAGATGTAGATATATATTGAAAGGTGTTTGCGACAGAAATCAAAATAAATGCTAATTTTCTTATCAAATCTTATAATTTTTTAAATGAGATAAACGTATTATACCAGGGGTGGGCATACATGAGGTCAACGAGAGCCACATTCTGGATTTTCATATATATATATATATATATATATATATATATATATATATATATATATATATATATATATATATATATATATATATATATATATATATATATATATATATATATATATATATATATATATATATACAATATATAAAGAGCCACACCATAGTCACGTTATCAGTAGTATTAAATACACAAATTCAAATTTATTACATATTCTACACAAATCTTAATTGCTGTATAAAGTACGAGTATAAAAAATACACGTATAAGAAAATATAAGAATAACGCAGAATATGGTTTGCGTACATAAAAAGGCAAGAGATGCGCGCGCACCCTGCACATTGAAATCACAGCACACACGTATACACCAATACTTGCGTCTTTGACAGTTGCATTCATACATGCGCATCTTGTCACTTACAACATTTAGAAAGGAAAATCGCGAAAATACAAGTATCATGGGGAAAGAAAGTATCTATATTTTTATAAGATACATTGGGAGCCGCACTTAACCCAACGAAGAGCAGCATTTGCCGACGTCTGTATTACGAGTATACAATTAAGATTTGTGACGGGAAGCATGTATCGTAATGTAAATATTGATGTAAGGATGTTTAACAACACACGGCAATTGCTTAGTTTGTTGGATCTTCAACACACAGTACCCAATTCGTAATATTCGTACCATATATTGTATCATATTATTATGTTTTTCTTATGATATTTTCCAACGGTGCACTAGTGTCAACCTTGATCAGGACAGGAACGTGAATTCTGCAGAGTGGCGATAAGAGCAATAAACTCTATTAGAAGTTTATCTTCTTCATCGTCTGAGGGCCGTGGTCCTCCGCTACATCTCATGTTGAATGTGGTGCTTAGTAAGGATTCTGATGACTTTTGATCCGTCCATCCAGTTCAGTAGTCCAGTTACCTCTTACTCGTCTTTCCTCAACTGTCTCCGTGATCACCAGCTTCTCCAGACCTTTATCATTATTTCTAGCGACATGCTCAAAGTACGTTATTGTACTTTTTCTGCATGTTGTCGAAAGTCCCTCGGTAATCTCCAATTCTTGGGTGATGGAGACGTTAGTGTGCCTTGCAATTCATGAGATACGGAGTGTCTTCTGTAGAGGAGGGATATGAGCAATAAACGTTATAGATATGTATGCTTTACGATAAATATTTGGAATTAAAATATACGGGGTCTGTCCAATGGGAAAGGTGACTGATTTTATTTTCGCATAACCACCAGCGCCATCTATCGATTAATAAATGAGTTAACAAGCGACACATTTCGATTATCTTCTGTAAAAGTTTCAAAGCGCTAGCATCGCTGGTTCATTCGTAATGACGTAACAATTGACAGTACCTTCTAAGTCTGGGTCGGAAAAGGAACAATGGAGCAACATGCCAACATTAAATTTTGTTTTATATTTGGTAAAAGTGCCACACAAACTTTTGAAATGATTCAAACTGTTTATGGAAGTGAAGCGATGAGTCGTAAGAATGTTTTTAAGTATTATGCAAGATTTCGTGATTTTACAGAGAGCATTGAAGATGATCCACGGCCTGTACTATCATTGACAGTTCGAATTGAAGCAAATGTTCAAAAAGTGGCTGAAATTCTTCGAAATGATCGTTATGCGTCTACTAGGCTCATCGAGGAGCTCACTGGAATTCCTAAACCCACTGTCCATCTTATTTTAACGGAAAATTTGACCAAACGCAAGATCACACTGACTGGCGATCAAAAAGTTTGCAGAGTGGAGCACTCCAGAGACATGAATAGGTCGGCTGATATGGATCCAGACGTCATGTCAAGCATTGTAACAGGTAATGAAACATGGTGCTTTCAGTGTGATCCATTTACAAAACGCCATAGCTCGAAAAGGAAGGATCCACAATCTCTGAAACCGGAAAAAGTGCGCATGCAGAAGAGGCGAATTAAAACTGCTCACCTTTTTCTTTGATTCTAAAGGAATCCATAAGAAATTCACGCCAGAACGCCGATGTGTACTTCAGTGTTTTGAATCGTTTATGTGCCAGGATTCTTCGAGTTCGACCCGCATACCGGGGAACAAGTGGCATGGTCTTTGTTGCACGAAAATGCACCGGCGCACAAAACCAATATTGTACGCGATTTATTGGCCAATAAAAGTATCGATCACTCCCCGTATATGCCCGATTTGGTTCCATGCGACTTCTGGCTATTCCCGAAACTGAAATTGGCGATGAAACGAAAGCGTTACGACACGATTTCAGACATCCAGAAGGCCTCGACCGCGATTTTGGAGGCACTTCTGAAGAATGAGTTTCAGGAGTGCTTCAGAAAATTTTACAACCGCTTCCAGTATTGCATTGACTCACAAGGATTGTATTTTGAATAAAAGGTAATGTAAACTAAAAATAAACTATTTTAATATATAGATGGCCTATCATTCGCTGATAAAATAGGAGTAAATTAGGCCACGCATTAAACAACGAAACAGTTTGAGTAACGCTTGTACAGGCAATCGAGAAATTTACCGTAGCAACGATTACTTTCCAAGAAGATATTCTTCAGATTCGCGAGCTCTTAATATGTTACATTACCGACTGTAAGATATATTTAATGACTGAGAGAGCTCGTGGCGTGGTGTTCTTAGTATACAGTCTGTTTTCATGATGATGCGTTGCTTATTTACAATACCAAATGCATGCATAATTCATAATGCGTGTGTAATCGTTTCCTACCAAATATTCTCATACTAAAATTTTTGAAGGTCTTGTATAATGACGAGCTTTGTGGCATAAAATACGCGAAGGTGTCGGGTTCGATTCTTGAAAGTAACCAAAGTAAAGTTTTCCAATCTATATTGTTTACAATAAGGCATACTTATATTATTATTAATATTTTACTGTTATTTGGAAGACATTTTCAAATGGCCTGTAAGATTATAAATTATATTGTACAATGAAATTGTCATAAAATCATTTATTTTTCTGGCGCTATTCAGTGACCAAAGATCACCCACGTTCCTTTGTAACATCTCTCAAATAGTGTGAACTTAAGAATCCTTTTAAATGTCTCTTAAGTCTAAGTCGTCAGTAAACCTACACACCGGATGAAGGTTTTCTATTCTATATGACCGGCCAATACAAAAATCCCCCGGTATGTTTGCCGGACCCACCTCAACTAGACGGTTAACACGCCGAGATCCAGATGTTCTCGGTGTAGCATGTCTCCCAAAGGGCACATTCCTAAAACATTTTTCCGTCATGTATTGCGGTTGTGTCTTTTTTGTATAATATATATACAAGAACGTCTCAATTACTGTAATCGATTTGAATTATTTTTAAAGCACGCTTAAACTTTTCGCTTACAATTCTTCGTCAACAATTCTTGCCGGCGACAATTCTTCTCGGCCACAATTCTTCTTATCCACAAATCTTCGTGGCCACAATTCTTCGCGGCCTCAATTTTTCTTTTGGAAAAATTTTCACCGCATATATTGTTAATATGACTGCTGTAATTTAACTATAAAATGCCATTTTTACGAATAGTTTTACATTTGTCCAAGGATGTTTCTTGTACATTTTTACTTATTTTTTGTTATGTATTGTATGAACATGGTTATATACGAGTATATAGTGTGTTTTGGGACACTTTATACTTATGTAATAAAGAATAAAAATAAAATCTATCATGTTTGTGTTGAAATAAAAAAACAAATCATAAGCAATTGTAACATTAACGCCACGAATATTTCATTAAAGGCTAGCGGAAGTTGGCAGGAAGTTGAAATAAAATCTATTAAATGCTTTTTACCTTGTGTTTTTTTAAATAAATATGTACATAATAACATATATATGGTATATGCACTTTGTTACATTAATAAATGTTTTATTATCTCCTTTAAAATTATGGTCTAAATTTAAAATATTACTCAATTAATGCATTGCCTACAGGTTAACCTTTAAAAAAATGTGAATTTTGTTTTATTTTTATACATTTTATTTCATATACCATACATAGGTACTGTTGTGCAACTTTTTTTATGAATTACATATATACAATAGATATATAAGTAATAGTTATTTATATGCGTTTTATTTCATATACCATACATACTGTTGTGCAACCTTTTTTATGAATTCATATGTACAATAGATATATAAGTAATAGTTATTCATATGCGTTTTATTTCATATTTTTTTATGAATTCATATGTAACGTACAATATACGAGTATATATACTCGTAAGTAATAGTTATTTATATTAGGTCCCCACATACGAAACCGGCGTTTTGCCGTACTGGCAACTTTGATCTCAAATATCTTCTCTTTGGTTAGGAATTTCAAATTCAAATTTATACAGCTATTTACTCAAGTATTTGTGTTTCGAAAATTATAATTAATTTGTTTTTTCCTCAATTGTTTTTTTTCTTTGCGTCACTCAGTTTACAAAATGGAAAACTTGAAATATCGCGTTATTTACGAGTACGAGTTCCACCGTGGCACCAGTGCTGCAGAAACGGCTCGAAGGATTAATGATGTGTATGGCGACGGTGCCGCAAAAGAAAACACAGTGCGATTTTGGTTCCAACGTTTTCGTTCTGGAAATTTCGACCTGCAGAAAAAGCCCCGTGGACGGCCGGAGACCAAAGTTGATAATGAAGAATTGAAGGCTATTGTGGAAGCGGATCCATCGCAAACCACGTCCGAGTTAGCTGCAGGCTGCGGTGTTAGTGATAAAACTGTTTTAATCTACTTGAAGCAAATTGGGAAGGTGAAAAAGCTTGAAAGGTGGGTACCTCACGAATTGAGTGATGCAAATCAACAAACGCGCGTTGACTGCTGCGTTGCATTACTCAACCGGCACAATAATGAAGGGATTTTGAATCGAATCATTACCTGTGATGAAAAGTGGATCCTGTATGATAATCGGAAGCGCTCATCGCAATGGCTGAACCCTGCCGAACCAGCCAAACCATGCCCCAAGCGAAAATTGACTCCAAAAAAGTTACTTGTGAGCGTTTGGTGGACTAGTGCTGGTGTCGTTCACTACAGCTTTCTTAAATCTGGCCAGACGATTACGGCAGATGTCTATTGTCAGCAACTGCAAACCATGATGGAAAAGCTAGCTGCTAAACAACCGAGGCTGGTTAATCGCTCTAGGCCACTGCTGCTTCATGATAACGCTAGACCACACACTGCACAACAGACGGCTACCAAATTAGAAGAGCTTCAATTGGAATGTCTAAGACATCCACCGTACTCTCCGGACCTTGCCCCAACAGATTACTATTTTTTTCGAAATTTGGATAACGTCTTGCAAGGGAAAAAATTCAACTCCGATGGGGCAGTCCAAACCGACTTCAAAGATTTTATTGATTCCCGTCCGAATGGTTTTTTTAGTAAAGGGATCGATGAACTACCTATGAGATGGCAAAAGTGCATAGATAGCAATGGTACAAACTTTGATTAAATAAATATATTATATTAAAAAAAAATCAACTTTATGTTCCTCCCAAACAAAACGCCAATTTCACATGTAAGGACCCAATATATGTTTCGAAAAATATTAGTTACTTTATATACTTCGGACTATATTTATCGAATGCTATTGGTTACTCAATGCACGTTGGACTATATTTATCGAAAGCTATTGGTTACTCAATGGACTTTGGACTATATTTATCGAAAGCTATTGGTTACTCAATGCACTTTGGACTATATGTATCGAAAAATATTAGTTATTTGATACATTTCGAACTATATGCATCTAAAAATATTTGTTGATTTGTGTGCATATTTCTTTAGGCCTAATTATACAATATAATATGTATTGCATATTGTGTCTGCAATATTTTTTGGATTTCTAAAAATGTCTATTATACGAGTATACTTTGTTATTGGTAATGCTAAAAATATCCCGTTGGCAAAATTCTGCTTCTTTATATATTCAAAAGTTCGCGATCCCGAGAGTGAAAAGTAATACCACCGGAATGAAATCTTAAACTAAGACACAACGTATGAGAAATGTAATAACGGATAACATAAATCCTCGGCAGCAAGTTCACCTTCTTCCCTTTTAGGTTTGCCTCAAGAATTTAATCTTAAATATCCTGAACTATGAAAATTGAAACGGAATACTACTAGGTGACCCCAGTATATGGTATAACATATGTATTCGTAACAAAACTGGTGATTATTTTTATGTGATTTTTAAAGGCATATTTGATTTGTACTTATTAACAAAACTTTTATCTGATTTTTGTATACCGCCGTTTGTTGACGATTTATATAGCGCCATTCAGATAGCAGTCTCTCCTCAAAGGCATTTTAACTAGGGATTCGAACCCACTACTAATATTGACAGATTAAAAATATTTTTAAATTATTATTATTATATTATATACAACTTGAGTATAACGATAGGAAGGGGGGGGGTGAGATCATTAGATTAGGTACTTTTCAGCATTTGCATATGTTCAGAAAAACACCTTGGTAAGAAAACGGCAGAAAACTTATCAAGGGAACGCGAACTACAATGAAACCTTAGTAGATCTTCCGATATGTGATAGTAACACTACACACATGCAATACAGTGTATTGCATGTCTGTAGTGTTCATATATCATATGATCATAAAGTTGGATAAAATCTTCCAAAATGGGTTGTCTTCAAGCACATTCTAATGCTGCACACGTCACCTATATCTCATATTATTAATGGTTAATACAGGTTTTTACCTTTGTCAATATTACTCATACAATAACACATATAACCTCCGTGACCGAGTTGGTAAGCCACCTATCTTCCAACGTGGGATTGTGGGTTCCATTCCCGCTAAAACACATTTTTTAATGTTTTAGTCTAGTTTTCACTAAATGTATTTTGTTGGTTGGAAGAGATTGCTATAATGCAATAAACCTAACGGGTTGTACTGTATACAACTAAAGTGTCATAACATAATATAATACAATCACCCAAGTGCTTTAAACACTCTCTGAAATCTGAGGTATTCAAAGACAAGATAATCGAATCTGAACAACGACGCTAACTCCATATAACTACAATATGGACATACTAAATTTTGGCGGTAGCTCCATGATCTATTCGTATTCTATATGTGTAAACGCATTTCTTGGATATAAAATGAAATGTTCACAATCCAATCTCGCGCAGAAAACTGTGTACGATTACGTTATTACGGGATATGTTTTGGTGGAATTCACAAGTTTATTGCTCGCATTTTGTACGGTATTGCTGGAATATACCGCAAGATTATTTGCATCGGTAATATTGTACCTATATAATACGTTCATCTCTCGTACTCATAGTCATCATTATTATCATTATTGCAATCATTTTAATTACGGTTTTCTTTAAAACTTATTTATTTTTCATACCAAAACGATTTCTTAACACTGACTGTTGAAACCAACACCTGTGAAAGCCTTCTGGGTTAAGATGAATTATGTATTAAATTTATTTAAATATTCAGATGATTGGTATTCAGTTTCTGATATTCGACAGTTAAGCGTTTTTACACATTATGTAGGTCTCTTTAGAATCAAGCTACAAAATAATTCAATCGTGTAATTTTTATATCCATTTTCATTATTTACATAAAAAAATTGGCAAGCTTAAATTCGAATGTACTCGTACCAAGAGTATTTAAAATTTGAGGTAAGTTTGTTGACTTTATATTACTTGGCGCAAGGAAAATCACACTGATTTTTATAATATTTCGATACACTGGGTTTGATGTAAATATGCCCAGCTTCTGGGTGTTCCTTTGCGGATGTATGTCTCAGAGCATCAATAAGCCTAGTAAGACGGCGGATATAGACTGATGTATTTTGTGTAAAATATGTAAATAAACAAACGAAAGATAGTTGTTATAAAAGTAATGTCTTTGTTAATTTTTAATTACAAAAATATTACGTTAATATGAACGTTTATTAAAAGTAATAATAAAACAGGAAAATATATATTATTTTGAATAAAAAAAATAGGTATTGTAAAGATAAATATAGATTTTGCAATATAGGTTACATATAATTCATAAACTCTTCATAAAAACATTGTAATTTATTTTTATCAAACACTGTTTATTCCACTTTTTTGTGACGATATAACCCTACCGGTTTCAAGGCTTTCACCTCATCTTCAAGGGAGCGCAAACAAGACTAAATGCTGTTCGAACTGGTATCGATATACCGTCACAAAAAAGTGGAATAAACATTGTTTGATAAAAATAAATTACAATGTCTTTAAACCTCCACAACGTTAATGCCTTAACTATAAACAACATCTTCATAAAAATCTGCGTTGTTTGAGTTAGTTCCTTTGCAGTCCAAAAATATTCACGTAAGGGTAGGGAATTGCACTTGGTTCGATTCCGAGTGTAGAGAAAGGAAAATAGATATGGGGCGTTTGGAGAGATTGTAGGAGGAGAAAGAGAGAACGAGATCGTCAGAACAAAGATCGAGGCAGGGAAAGAAAACCATAAGCAATCTATTTCTTCTTCTTTGCCTGATTTACAAATTTCTAGACTCCAGTTTGTTTTCAATGCAGCTGCTAGGCTGATATATGCTAGTCATAATTATTGTCATATTAGCCTGCTTCTAAAAAGTCTACACTGGCTGGCTTAAGTGTTGCGAATGGATTGGTTTCAAATTTTGTCTATTTGTATTCATATTCCTTAATGGGTTGTCTCCATTGTACCTTTTGAATTTGTATCTTAGAGATGTTCCTTTGGAGAAATGCAGAACTTTATGGTCGATTTTTTCCATAAATTGATTGTTCCAAATCGATCCAATAGGGCAAAGTATTATGATAGAGCTTTTGCCGTTACTGGTCCTGTGGCATGTAATTGTCTACCTATTAGTTTTAGAGATATGGTTGGCGTGCGCAGCTTTAAGAAACACTTAAAGACAACCCTTTTTGGGTGGTTTTATCAAAATTTCGGATTTTATAAGAACACTACACAATTCACTTTACTAAATCTAGTCAATTTTTTAATCTTCACATATCAGAAGATTTACAAAGGTTTCTTTGTAGTTCATCTTCGCTTGGTTAGTTTTCTGCGGTTTTCTTACCAAATATGTTTTTATGAACATGTACAGATGCGAGGAAGCACCTAATCGAATGGCCGCAGTAGCTACCTTCCTATCCTTACATTCAACTTCTGTGTGTTTGTGTTTCTTTAGGAATATTTTAAATCTCTCAATAATAGTGAGTTCAAATTTTTCCTTGCATTTGTTCGATACTTTCTTCCAGACTATATAATCCAACGAGTGTTTTTAATATAAGGCTACTACTTCAATTTAAAACAGTTTTATTATAGTTTGTGAATTTAGATCAAAACTTGGTTAACTTATAGGTTAGACACTTAGGGAGTCAATTGGATTATGGCAAGTTTAGACTGGTATTGTGTTAATGGATAGGATTCTCACTTCATTAGTACTCGCACATTCAAAACAAATGCCATATACATACTCGTACACATACACAATCTCTCAATAATAGTGGGTTCAAATTTTTCCTTGCATTTGTTCGATACTTTCTTCCACACTATATAATCCAACGAGTGTTTTAATATATAGCTACTACTTCAATTTAAAACAGTTTTATTAGTTTATGAATTTAGATCAAAACTTGGTTAACTTATAGGTTAGACACTTAGGGAGTCAATTGAATTATGGCAAGTTTAGACTGGTATTGTGTTAATGGATAGGATTCTCACTTCATTAGTACTCGCACATTCAAAACAAATACCATATACATACTCGTACACATTCACATACACAATATAAAATGATGAACTTTTTTATTGTGAGTTGCACTGTTAAAGGTAGATAGATACTGCTATTATGCTCTCGTCGCTTTATTTTATACTTTCCACATTTATTCGCTCGATTTCGTCAATTACACGTAAGGATGCTGGTTTAATCGTCCAAGTGTCGAAGTCGTCATTAAAATGTTATAATCTAAGAGCTGTCATTAAAATGTTATAATCTAAGAGCTGTCATTAAAATGTTATAATCTAAGAGCTGTCATTAAAATGTTATAATCTAAGAGCTGTCATTAAAATATTATAATCTAGAGCTGTCATTAAAATGTTATATATCACGTTAATCAAAGATGCAACCAGCGAATAAAATTACTGAAGCAAAAATTACACGTTCAATCGTATGTGTGCAAAATAGATCCAACCACACCGTTTTTTTTTAGCTTAGTCATAATTTTTATTCTTGTTCTCTAATACTCATACATGTAAAGATTACCCATTGTGTTGTATTACACTTTTGTTGTATGAAGTATAACCTGGTGGGCATATTGCTAAGTGACAATAACTTCCAAATAACCAGAAAAATGTTATATACGCTTTAAGTGAAAATCAGTCTTGATTCATTTAAAAAAAAATCTGGGTTCCAACGAAAATCGAACATGCAACCCCCGGGCTGGAAGACAGGGGTCTCACCAACTAGGCTACGAAGTTCGTTACTTATACGCATATCAAAATATCATGTTAGTAATATTTGTATACGAGTTTGTATAGTTAAATTTGTGACCAAGAGAATCGACATTGTGATACCTAGTATTCAAAAATGTTGATTGAGAGGTTTCAAAATATCATGTATGTAATATTTTTATACGAGTTTGTATAGTTAAATTTGTGACCAAGAGAATAGGGACACTGTAATACCTAGTATTAAAAAAATGTTGATTGAGAGGTTTTTAAATATGTTGGTAACATTTTTATACGAGTTTGTATACTTAAATTAAGTCTCAAAGAATTTCATTCTATGTTACCTAGTATTTTAAAATGTTGATTGAGAGGTTTTAAAATATGTTGGTAACATTTTTATACGAGTTTGTATACTTAAATTAAGTCTCAAAGAATTTCATTCTATGTTACCTAGTATTTTAAAATGTTGATTGAGAGGTTCTGGGATTGAGACAGTTCTTATTGTTATCTCTGGTCTTGAAGCTTTTTACTAATTTGTACCCTATATACTACCTTGATCAAAAAGTTTTAGGACTTTATTCATAAAATCGAAAATACAAGTTTATTCATCAAAATCGATATGGACCCCTTCAAAGTACTCCCCATCGACTGCAACGCACTTACGCCAGCGCTTGATCCAATCCTCGAAACACCGCTGGTACTCAACTTTCGGCATGTCCATCACAGCCGTCTTCGATTTTTTCATGACATCCTTTCGGGTGCTGTAACGCGTTCCGCGAAGCGGTTTTTTAAGTCGGTTGAACAGGAAAAAGTCGCAGGGAGCCAGATCAGGTGAATTCGAAGGCTACTGGATAGTATTCGTGATGTTTTTGGTCAAAAACTCACGAATAAGGATCGCATTGTGCGACGGTGCGTTATCGTGGTGCAAAATCCACGAGTTGTTTGCCCACAAATCCGGTCTTTTTTGGCGAATTGCTTCACGCAAATGTCTCATAACACCCAAATAATACTCTGTTGACTGTCTGTATTTTAGGCAAGAATTCATGATGCACAACACCGTTGTAATTCATGAAAACCGTGAGCATCGCCTTTTTTGGACTGAAAACGACGTGGTTTTTTCGGTCTTGGCTCATTCGGTGCACGCCATTCACTCGCTTGATGTCTGGATTGCGTGTCATACTCATAAATCCACGTCTCGTCTCCAGTGATGATCCGTTTGATAAATGTTGGGTCGGATTCGGTCTTGGAAATCATGTCTCGCGATTTCGACGCGGTCCTTTTTTGCATGAAATTGAAGTCTTTCGGCACCAGTTTTGCAGCGACACGTCTGAGTCCCAAATCTTTAACCAAAATGTCTTGAGCGGATCCATAAGCGATGTTCAAGTCCTCTGCCAGCTCTCTGGTGGTCAATTTGCGGTTTTCGACCAACATATCTTTGATTTTATCGATGTTTTCATCGGTTTTCGACGTCGACGGCCTGCCACTGCGTTCATCATCCTCGACCGACTCACGACCACTTCTGAAGCGTTCATGCCACCGAAAAACGTTTGATCTCGAAAGAGTATCGTTACTGAAACACTTCTCTAACATTTCCAAGGTCTGCGGACCGTTAAATCCGTTTTTCACACAAAATTTAATGCAAACTCGTTGATGCACAGTTGATGCCATTTTCAAACTTGTAAAAAATCGAAAACACGCACAAAGGTAGATGTACTCAGTACAGCGTAACTTTTACAAATGTCAAGCTATGACGCTGAAATTGGGAAGGAAGTGTCAATGACAGATGTGGTAACCTAGCAAAAAAAAAAAGAATTCCAATCGGGTGACTGACAGCGCCACACGGTTGTCGGTCCTAAAACTTTTTGATCAAGGTAGTAGTCTATAAGAGCCTGTACTATGATGGGACATTAAATGTCTCTGGACACTGCAGTGTTGTGGACTGATTTTTTGGCGAAGAGTTCGACCGATTTACAACTCATGTACTTTAAAGGTTTCAATGATAAAGGTATTATTTGAGATATATTTTTATATTGAATTGCAGCACTCTTAGGGAGACAGTTGGTCACAAAACAGTGTGAATTTAAAAAAAACAATCATCATAGAATTAACATACTTTTCAATGTGCAAAAATACTGTGTAAAAATTTAATGGTTAAACTTCGGTCCGAATTCATAACACTAAATACTAAAATATTTTTTTACAGAAGAAAGAAGTATTTAATATCAAATTTCATACAAATTTCTCGTACTTACATTCCATCACGTAATCTCCCTGTCGAGGTAGGCAGAGAGGACAGAGCGCTTACTTTTATAACTCGATACATATTAGCTTTTATCACAGTCATACACATTCTCATACAATCTCTACGATTTATCTGACTTTCTATTTTTCCTTCTTTGAGAATATCATAATTTGCTTAAATGAGGGGAGTCAATCCCACATTTCTTAAAATTTGCCTAGTTAATTTTTCAAAACTATCTCGGTATGTGTGTATTGGATCTTTTATGCATATGAAAATAAATATAAATTACTGGCGGGTACTTCGGACACGAAATCAGATTTCGTTTTACACAATATTAAACATTTTGTTCTAATTGCAGATCATATGAAACATGTGCTTATGAAAGTAGTGGTCAGTGTTTCTTCATCTCGATTGAAATTGGAGCATGGTTGCAATTTTTTTTTTTGCAAATCACATTTTTAACTCAATTATGATTGACTTTTCGATAATGATGACGGCAAAACGATATGATTTATTGAGTTTTAACATACCCGTACAAATATTATTTCGTTTAATTTACTTGTAACAAGTATTTTTTAATTAGTTTTATTTAAGGCGAACTGATTAATAATATTATTATTTGATTGATGTGGTTTTTTAAAATTTTGACAGCGAGAATTTGCTCTGTTTGTAATTTAAGAATATATTCAGTATTCTCAATGAACGTCTTCGACTCGACATTGTTCACTGGCTGAGAATACCCTGATTTGGGAGAATAACAATTATAAGAAATATTATTTTTCAGTCTAGTGATGTGATTTAATAAAAAAAATATTACAGAATAATTATAACGATGATATTCTAAAACCTTCAAAAGTTTTTTTGTTCAAATCATTATTTTTAAAACGGTGGTTCCGATTACAAAAAAACATATAAATCGTTTGGATTGAAACTTTACAGATATGTTAAAATTAACATGATTTAAAGCAGGTGTAAGAAATGTTATTTAAATTACATGCATACATACCATAACGCCATTTCCTACCAGGGTAGGCAGAGAGGACAGAGTGTCAGGCTTTCTTATCTCAACACACATCCTCCGCATCTTCTATATCCATACACTTTCGCATACAATTTCTACGATTTCTCTGACTTTTTACATTTCTTTTTATAATATAATTCACTTGATCCAACCATACTTTCCTTGGTCTTTCTATAACACGTCTTCTACTCATCGCACTGTATATTTGTTTTATTAATCCTTCACTCATTCGTACTACGTGTCCAAATCATCTCGGACTACTCTTCATCTTACTCAACACATTACTCAACACTTACTCAACGCCTTAAGTTTACATTCATCCCTAATTACTTCATTCCGTATTCTATCATACATTATCACCCCATGTAGTCTTCTCAGTACAAGAATTTCTACAACATCTATTTGGCTCCTTTCAATTTCTTCCACGTCCACGTTTCACTCAAACATCAAAGTTAGTTCTAAAATGCTGTTGTGGACTATCAACTTAGCAAATTTCAATACAACATGGTTCGAGGATATATGATTTAGTGTCCCATTGATTTTGTTTCGTATCGCTAAATGCCGTTCAATATTTCTCGTAACTTTTCCATAATCTGAGAAAATACTACCTAAATAGCAGAATTCTTCAAATTGCCTAATCTTTGATGACTCGCCCATATATCGCATTTACTTTTCCTTTCACACTTTTCTGTCACCATGATTTTGGACAATATTCATTCCCAGATCTTTCTCTTTACATACCCCATATAATTTGCTTATCAGACTATGTAATTCATCTTCATTCTCCGCTTACACTACCATGTCATCAGCATATAGATATCTTTCTCTTTACATACCCCATATAATTTGCTTATCATACTATGTAATTCATCTTAATTCTCCGCTAACACTACCATGTCATCAGCATATAGATATCTTTATCTTTACATACTTCATATAATTTGCTTATCAGACTATGTAATTCATCTTCATTCTCCGCTTACACTACCATGTCATCAGCATATAGATATCTTTCTCTTTACATACCCCATATAATTTGCTTATCATACTATGTAATTCATCTTAATTCTCCGCTAACACTACCATGTCATCAGCATATAGATATCTTTATCTTTACATACTTCATATAATTTGCTTATCAGACTATGTAATTCATCTTCATTCTCCGCTAACACTACCCAGGTCATCAGCATACAGATATCTTTCTATCGCTTAATTAGATAATTTAAATTAAGTAAGGTCGCCATTTTTATGTTTATGCCACAATTTCCATTAGAATGCAAAGGAATATTTGTATATTATATTTTTTTTATTTCGATTCTTAAGTTAAATTTTCATTAGACTCAACGTTTTTATTCACGTTTATTATGATACTAAGACCTTTTAAAAATTCTTTGTTATCTAAATTTGATTAATTCGCAAGTGTTATTGAATCGATTATCCGTTTTCTCTTCACGAGGGCTTCAGCCCTCGTTTATTACGACAATTCCGAGCTTTGGAAGTTCAGGTAATATATTTGGATCCTCCTCCCATCACTTAGAATGTTTGAAACTCGATAAAAACGAACTAATTCATTGAGTCTGGCGTTTTTTAATTAAATTATTAAGTCGTTAAATTAACCACAATTTAAGGCAAATTTTTTATGATGGAAAATTTCTAAGTTTTTACTTAATATTTGTCTTGGCTCAGTATTTGTATACATATTGACATAATTACGATCTTATGACACCTTAATTTAGCGATAATTTAAGGGGCATAGCTAAAATTATGTCCAGAAGATAAATCGTTCGCAATCCGCGTTATGCTACTCAAAAATCACAGGCGTTTTATCACCTGGTTTCGGTGGTATGCGGATATTTGTGGCTTTGGTTATATCTATGTTTTAAAAATCACTATTGATTGAAGGCAAGGAAAATTAATGAGGAGGCATGGCTGGTGATTTATATAAGTCTGTTCAACGTGGCTATCTTTGAGCTGTGTGAATAGGATATTCTGGAGCTGAGGTAGCTCTTCTTATGGTTTGGAGATACTGAAGCGTCTAACAGCTTCGCACCTAAAATAACCATAAACTTCGGTAGCTGGACCATTATTGTGGACAGAGCTTCCGTGAGGGCTATAGATATTCAGGCATCTTCTTTTTATTTCTCTTGCAGTAGATCCGTAACCGGTTTTTTCGGACTCGGAAATTCAAACTGTTAGTTATCCTTCTCTTTGAAGGTTTGTGTTGTGGTCGGCTTCCTATGGGGTGAGCCATGAGAAACTGTATATAGAATCCGGCTCTCATTCATTCTTTGAACGTGAACATCGCCTTTCCTATATTACAATATCGTCGGTTTATACATTATCCTTATTTATTTATATTCATTCTTTGAACGTGAACATCGCCTTTCCTATATTACAATATCGTCGGTTTATACATTATCCTTATTTATTTATATTTTATTCTGTCTCTGAGTGTTTTATCAGTTATACATTGTAAGACCTTCATTTTAAGTATTTTTTTTATTGACAACATTTAAAGCGCAAACATGTCGTCCCAGTTTTGAGCGAAAATTATTACATTTTTCGAAATTACATAATCACATTATAAATATTAAAGCTATTGTACTTTACTTCAAGGGTTTATAAATACAGGAGTTAAAACTGTTTTCTCAGTAGGATGTGTTTCAACAATAAAAAATATGTTTTTTTATGACGGATATTTGATTATCCAGAAAACCTTAAAAGCACTTAACTATTAAGTCGTTTAAGCTTATATTACATACATAAGTTGGGCTAGCACGACTGTATATACATTTACGGCTGCTCTGAAAAGGGTAATAATTGAAAGCTATTTTCCTTGTTGTGGGGTCCTCTTGGGGTGACGTTTGATCATAAAACGACGTGGACTCTGAACAAATATCGTATTCATCATTGTCTCCATCACGTGTTCAAGTGTCAGACAAGTTTCATTGTGTGAACTTTAATGTACGAATTATTTTGAGAGAACTGCTATGTGTTGCATGATTGTCCTATCGCCACTGACTCGGACCATTATTTGGAAATTTATTATTGCCCGTACAATGGAGCTCATTGAATATACCTGTAAAAATACCTCTATTGTTTTATCTGTATGAAAATACAATATAAAATATTATCTCGTTTTCTGAATAAGTGTTTCGAAACGCTGTTTTTTACATAATTATTATAATAATTTAACTATCAAATACGACGACCAATCTGAACAAATAAGGCCCGAGATATAATAATATAACAATGTTGTAACACTCGTAATGCAAATTTCCTTTTATTGTTTTATAAAACAAAATGTATATGTTATCAAATGAGGTATTTTATTTTGATTGTATATTAGTGACACGTTTTTTTTACGATAACATAATTACTCGTGGTTGTACTTCAATGTTATTGTATTATTAATCATTTCCGATTTTCTATTAAGTCACTGTTGAACATAGGCCTTTTCGCAACTTCTCCAGTATCGTCTGTCCGTTTTCGTTTGCCCTCTCCATGTGCCATATATTTTACGTACGTGTACATCATCCACCCATTCAGTGTTCGGATTCTAAAAATTCCGTGGATGGCCAGAATTACAAACGTCTCCATATTCCAGGAGTTAAATATAACGGTACAATTACATAATCAATATGCTTCCAGCGTATTCTGTGGTTTACGGATACATTTAAAGACGTGAAGAACCGTATAACTTGGAGAAATTGATGGTCATAGGAAGTGTACCAGGAAGAAGAGGCAGAGTGCCAGCACGATGGAGTGATCAGCTGAAGGACCCTGTACACTGCCATGCAAACGACAAGTGGCCGACAAGAGTTGATCTGCACCACTATAAACCACGACCTTTAATAATGAGTAGCCGTACCTTCTAATTTTCCTTGAACACAATACACATATGTTATATCTCAAGAGCGCTATTCTTCCGGGAAAGCGCAATTTTATCACGAGCATATTGAATAATTTCAAGACGTATTAAGAAACAATATTAATATAAGTTAAATACAAACAAATCTCCATAAGATTTATGTTTACATCGATTTGTTACAAGTCTGAAGCGAGGAAAAAATATGAAATAATGTTAGATTATAAATCGTAAATAAAGTTTTTTTTTAACCATAAATACACGTTTATGTGTAATTTACCCCACGTTCTCCATTTCTTGAGAACATTCACTATTATTTTTTTGATATTGAAAATTTTATGACAGGCTTTATTATATTTTGCTTATAATCTTGAAGTAGTCGGAGTAAACCTTGATAAAGGTCCAATGATGTCATAAAAACACAAACCTATTTTATCGTAATACGTATTTGAAACAAAAAAATAATCTCTGTTATATAATAAGGATGGAGAATTTTCAGATATTTTGATTTGCTTTATTTATTTAAACCTTTGCAAGAACTTTTGCTTTTCTCCTACGTGAAACAATTTAAAAATATTAGGGTTTGGAGGAAATATGTCAAAAGGTCTGCATGTGAAATCAGACTAGAACGTTTTTCTTTATTTTTATGTCCCGTCTACCATAAATAAAAACAAAACCCGAAACTTACAAGCGAAATACCAACGTTTGACCGACTACGCACAATAGGTAAATCACTCTCTCTCCATTTGTTGGTGGCCGTGAACTCCTTTGTATAAAGATGAATGCGCCAGTGTCTATCGGTGTCCGCTCTATAGGACTTCAGTGGCGTCTCATTAGAAGAGTTCAGTAGCAGTTAAAATTTAACAAACCTAGGGAAGTATAATATTTCTCCAAAGAGATTTCAGTGGTATTGTTTGGTTCAAATTTCTCTCTTTTTCCGTTTGGTTCAAATTTGTTTTTAGACATCTCGTTATTTTTTATTGGCGCTTAATCTCGGCAATTATATGGCGAATATAAAAAAAATAACGGATTGAAATATTTTCATTTCAAATATCGGTTTTTCTCTTCTGTCCTTCTTTAATTGGAAATCATGATCCAAGAAAAGTATGGCTGCTAGTGAATGGTATTTTGAAAGAAGGAAACGTAGAAAGTCAGAGAAATCGTAGGAGTTGCAGAGAATATGTATGGACGTAGAAGAGGCGAAGGATGTGTGTCAAGATAGGAAAGTCTACCTACCTCGACAGGGAAATGGCGTGATGGTATGTATGTATGATCGTGTATTATTTCTCAGTAAATTTTTTTCTCACACCAGAAAAAAATATTAACGTCAGAGGATACTTCAAAGAAATTAAACATTTTTAATCAGTATATATCTTAACCTTATAAGATCTTGTCAATTTCCTTAATGAATATTTCTATTTATTGATATGCTTTGTGGCCTGGTAATCAAAGTTGTATTTTCCATAGTTTTGTAACATAGGAGTGGAAACATGAACGATGAGAACAAAGGAAATACACATGAAATATGCCTTCGAGATGTTTTGTTCGAGACCGATGCTCTCATCTGATGTGTTGTTGGAGGCCGTATGTCATAGACCGCAAGGCACACTGACATCTCTATCATCCAACATTAAAAAAAAAAACCATAAAATATATTTCCTGGATGTTGTAAGTCTTACAACATCCACGATAAGAATCCTAACATACTTTAGCATGTTGCCAGAGAGAATAACGAAAGTCTGAAGAAGCTAGTGATCACGGGGACAGTTGAGGGAAAACGAGCAAAAGGAAATGTCCTTTAAGATGGACGGACTAAATAAGGATCCAAAGTGGCACATGCCCGAAAAGGATGGAGACAGGTGCTGTAACAAGTTCCACATATAGTACTCGTAGATGATCACGATACTCAGCATTGAGCACGCGATAAAGAAGAAAACCAAATTTGAGCTTTAGAAAAAATAAAATATGTAAAAGATATGCCTTAAAACGCTATAACTTTATCATCGAGTACATAGAGTTTATATTATTTTCAAAATACTTTGCGTGTTTGATTTTAAATGTCATCATTTTGCGATTCATTATATATATATTTCGTCTCGATGACATTGCGAAACTTGCCGCCTTTGTAATCATTGTAATGGCTTTTATTAAAGGAAAAATGATGTCATATCGCTTTCTTGCCGTTTTAATATTTCCAGGTCTTTCGTTTCTCATACTCTAAGGTGTTTATCTGCTGTAGACAGTGATTTATTGGTCAGTTTTACGTGAATATCACACTTTATTTTCTTATAAATCGATTTGTACAAGAAACGTTTTAATTACCATATACTTAAATCATCAAATTGTGCAATATATAAAATTGGAAAAGAATGGAGTCTATAAGGAATGAAAATATTCACAATTATTTAATTGGAATTTAACGTAATATTTATTACAAAAGATTGCTAACATTTGTATATTTTATTAAGGTTTTTTGAGATATTATTGTAGCAACGTCATTTTATATATTGTAAGTCGTTTTTCTGGCGTATCGACGTATTTCGAGTTTACCTAAAATTTTGTGAACGTGGAAGAATCAATGGCTTACTTTCAATTACATTGACGACCTCCGTAGCCTAGTTAGTAAACCGTTGGTTTTTCATCCAGGGGGTATCGGGTTCAATTCCATGGTACCAAAAAAAGAAATTAAGGGTATCAGTCTGTTTGAAAGAGTTTGTCTGGTAACAATACTCGCATGCGCTAGACGTGTGCGAGTGTTGTTGCCTGTCCATGTGTGGTAGTATTTTTAACACGCGCGATGGTAAATTGTGAGTTAATCATTAATTCGGATATATAGAGAAGAATGAATAATGTGTTGGCACCAAGAAATATAAATATATTTATACACTAGCTGTAACCCGTGAAAAAATTACGGTATGTAAATTTACTAAGCTGAAAGGTTGAAAAAGAAAAAATTTGCTGAAAAGTTTTAAGAACGTTTTTTTTTTCAAGTTTTCGTTGCCCAGAAAATCAGGATGGTTTAATAACTGCATCAGAAGTTGAGGGTTCTGACATCGTGGTTCATTTTCATCGTCAAGAAGAACTGTTCCTTAATGTCAGCATCATTTTTTTGTCAGGAGATCTCTCAGCTGCAAATTTGATTGAATCGTGCAGTCAGCATTCAGTATTTATTGAGCCACAGAATTTTAATTCTGTTCTCATCAAAGCTGCCTTGATGGCAAATTTCAAGTCTTCTCCCAGAATGTTGACGAAAGTCGTGTATTCGCTGTGCTTCATCAGCACGACGCTTACTCTTCAGTCTCTTACTGTTGTTGAATTTGTTAAAAATCACATTTTCGTTGAGCTTTCCGACACTTCTTGCTGTTGTACTCGAAAATTGCGCATTTGCTGAGCATATGCAGTGCGACGCTCCTTGGCTTCCTCTGCTGTTTGTCTTTCACGCTATTGCCTTCAATAGTTGCGCATATGCCATATTCAGCACGTTTTGCTTTTCTTTCGCTTGGATTCATTCCTATTTATTTAATTAAACCGTATGAAAATTATTTACTCATTTGAAAACAACAATATTAACTATACTAAACCATAATAATGTTATTAATAACTAAGACGTAAATATTAAACCGTAACTATGACAATACCTATTCTTTCAAACGTAAGTACTCGTACAACCGATTTTATATTGTTTGATGATTGATTATTAATATTGCTACTTATAATAAACTTTTCGTATTAATTGTTTAAAGACATTGTAATTTGTTCAGTCAAAAACTTTATTCCACTTTATATAACAGTATAACCCTGTTGTTTTCAAGGATTTCACTTCATCAGGGATTTTTACAAACCATCAATTTTAAAATAAATTTTGTTTTCCATCCTACTCGAGTTTTTTTTAAAGAAGAGTAAAAAATGTGAATGATATGTGAAACAGGGACGATGCATGATTTCTAAGAAACTGAAATTGATTATCATAACTTTAGAGGAATAATTACATGATATTTTGAGATAAATATTACATATTTTGAGATAAATAATGCATTTTTTCCTCAACAGTGAAGCACTTCGTTTATCCATCGTAGATAAAAATAATTAATCCAAAGTCGGGCTGAATAAATCGACCGACCTGAAGTAAGATATACAAGTGATTGATTCTCCATGTTTTTTTTTTTTTTGTAGACTGTAGATAAATTTCACCCATGAATCGATAAGTAATAATCATTTTTCCCAGTTGTGTAATTTATTACTGATCGTGAACACCGTGATCCTCATGATAGATGATCCATTGACATTGACGATTTGTCTATATCCTTCTTTACACTTAGTAGTATGGAGAGCAGCAATTTAAGGGCAATCTTGTTGTTTACTGATCGTGAACACCGTGATCCTCATGATAGATGATCCATTGACATTGACGATTTGTCTATATCCTTCTTTACACTTAGTAGTATGGAGAGCAGCAATTTAAGGGCAATCTTGTTGTTTACTGATCGTGAACACCGTGATCCTCATGATAGATGATCCATTGACATTGACGATTTGTCTATATCCTTCTTTACACTTAGTAGTATGGAGAGCAGCAATTTAAGGGCAATCTTGTTGTTTACTGATCGTGAACACCGTGATCCTCATGATAGATGATCCATTGACGATTTGTCTATATCCTTCTTTACACTTAGTAGTATGGAGAGCAGCAATTTAAGGGCAATCTTGTTGTTTTTCAATTATCACTAGACAAGTAGTGGACTATCCACTATTCACTATTCATGATAAAAAACCATTATAAATTTCACTTAAACTACAAAACGATGGTGATTTATAAATACTTTATTTCGATTTAACCAATCGTCATTTTTTTCATATTGTTCATAATAATAATAATAAAATGACAATTTATATAGCGCCATTTAGAGAGCAAACTTTCCTCAAGGGCGCTCTCACTCAGGATTCGAACCCACTCCTAAATTTTGATAAGACCTCCTTAACTAAAATTTCGGGCAGCAATAAAGTATCTACGAGTATTTCGTTAAATTTCTATCGATTTGTTGTTAGTAATAGAATTTTTTTCACATGTAGTGAAAAAGGGTATTGATCGGAGCTATTCTGTAATTTATTAGTACTCGTAGTTAATAATAAATGTTTGATGTTGGACTCGGTGCGCACATTCATCGAGCGGTGATGTCACTGGGAGGGTTGGTCTGGTCTTCGTCTCTGACTAACGAATTAAAATGGATATGTTCTGAGCATATTGCAAGAGTTGGTCAAGACCAAATTTGTAAAGTAAATTTTTTGTTAACACGACCAGCGCTATTATCATAAATCAGAAAAAAAACACATACGCCTCCATGTACACACTATTTAAATATTGTCTTGCGTACTATAGATTTTTGTTATTTATTATACGAGGCGTATCCAGAAAGTAAGTGTACTGAGGCTCTCACGACCGGATGGATTTTATTTTCGACATGTTGGCTACACTTCCGTGTAGCCTGACCCTTCCCCTCCGCAACGAGACCGGTTTGAGGTCAGTACGTTGAGAAGTGTCGACGCGACATCACGTTTCGTGAAAAATGTCAATCCAATATCCCGCCAAGTTGAATCGAGTGGAGGCCGGGCAAGAGTTTTTGAGGCGCTGCAAACTCCATGGAGATGAATTTCTCCGCTCCATCGTTACTGGAGATGAAACTTGGGTTGCACACTACACGCCTGAAACCAAAAGGCAGTCTCAACAGTGGCGTCACACCTCTTCATCCTCCACCAAAAAGTTCAAAACCACAATTTCAGCCAAGAAAATCATGGCATCCGTGTTTTGGGACTGTCAAGGCATAATTTTAATTGAATATATGCCTCAAAGGGAGACCATCAACTCTGCAAGATACTGTGAGACCCTAAAAAAATTGCGGAGGGCGATTCAGAACAAGAGGAGAGGCATGCTGACAAAGGGAGTCTGCCTGCTGCACAACAATGCCAGACGGAACTGCTCGCCTCGTTTAAATGGGATGTCCTGAACCATCCCGCGCATTCCCCTGACCAAGCACCTTCAGATTACTATCTCTTTACCTCCCTGAAGCTGCACATGGGTGGAAAAAGGTTTTCAACCGACGAGGAGGTAAAGGAGGAGGTGGAGAAGTGGACGGAGGGGTTGGCGGGAAACTACTTCGAGGAAGGCATCAAAAAGTTGATACCCCGCTTCACCACCTGCATTGAGAGGAATGGCGACTATGTCGAAAAATATCTTACATATGTACTACGGTAACCACGTAATTTTTTTGTTTAAATAAAAAAAAATGTAACCTACAAAAATTCAGTACACTTAGTTTCTGGATATGCCTCGTACATTCAAAAAGTTTAGTTTTACAGGACTGACTGTACTAAACATTTAGTTGTTTATTCTGAGAAACAAAAAAGTAATTATGATTCTAGGACCTAGGTGCTAATACCCATTTTAGTTTTACAAAAAATATTGTCTAACAAACATCAAATAGTTGTAATCCAGAAAATCTCACCATAGAATTAAACAGTCTGATTACTTAAAATATGCTCATCAATGGAAATCGAATGCAAACCCTCGGGAGTAAGACTAGCATTTTACCTATCAGAGGGGCTATTAGGGAGTAAGACTGGTGTTTTACCTATTAGTAGGCTATTTAGAGGACCTTTGGTTTTAGGAAGTCTCTCCCCCGCTCGGGGTTTTTCGGCATTTTACTTTATACTATTCGTGTAAATGTTAACAATTCCAATAAAACGTTTACGTTTGGTGCAAATACATACTCATTATCGGCCAATTTCAAGTTTCTGCCGTTAAGAGATTCCTATAGTTAAAAAAATCAAATTTAAGAAAGTGCAATTTCTTAAATGCACCTCGAAGTGTGTCTTTCTTAACAGATAAATTCTTACTTGAAACACACTTTTATCTACCAATATCTTTTTCGTAAGAAATTGTGATCGAAATCGTATGAGTGGTAGATTTCCTAAATCAAGAGTCACTGGATGGTAACTGCCGATTCTTTCAATTTCTTCCTTAATTCAATCAAGGAAGAAATTGAAAGAATCGGTTGAAGAAGTTCAAGATCTGCACTCTGTGGTAAAACAACTAACTATGTAGGTGTTGCTTTGTTTATGGATATATAGATATATGGATATATAGATATATGGATTTATATATATATATATATATATATATATATATATATATATATATATATATATATATATATATATATATATATATATATATATATATATATATATATATATATATATATATATATATATATATATATATATATATATATATATATATATATATATATATATATATATATATATATATATATATATATATATATATATATATATATATATATATATATATATATATATATATATATATATATTATATATATATATATATATATATATATATATATATATATATATATAATATATATATATATATATATATATATATATATATATATATAATATATATATATATATATATATATATATATATATATATATATATATATATATATATATATATATATATATATATATATATATATATATATATATATATATATATATATATATATATATATATATATATATATATATATATATATATATATATATATATATATATATATATATATATATATATATATATATATATATTATATATATATATATATATATATATATATATATATATATATATATATATATATATATATATATATATTATATATATATATATATATATATATATATATATATATATATATATATATATATATATATATATATATATATATATATATATATATATATATATATATATATATATATATATATATATATATATATAATATATATATATATATATATATATATATTATATATATATATATATATATATATATATATATATATATATATATATATATATATATATATATATATATATATATATATATATATATATATATATACTATATATATATATATATATATATATATATATATATATATATATATATATATATATATATATTATATATATATATATATATAATATATATATATATATATATATATATTATATATATATATATATATATATATATATATATATATATATATATATATATATATATATATATATATATATATATATATATATATATATATATATATATATTTATATATATATATATATATATATATATATATATATATATATATATATATATATATAATATATATATATATATATATATATATATATATATATATATATATATATATATATATATATATATATATATATATATATATATATATATATATATATATATATATATATATATATATATATATATATATATATATATATATATATATATATATATATATATATATATATATATATATTATATATATATATATATATATATATATATATATATATATATATATATATATATATATATATATATATATATATATATAT
>OX463843.1:28878082-29015982 GCA_949825065.1 Odontocerum albicorne | reverse complement strand
ATATATATATATATATATATATATTATATATATATATATATATATATATATATATATATATATATATATATATATATATATATATATATATATATATATATATATATATATATATATATATATATATATATATATATATATATATATATATAGTATATATATATATATATATATATATATATATATATATATATATATATATATATATATATATATATATATATATATATATATATATATATATATATATATATATATATATATATATATATATATATATATATATATATATATATATATATATATATATATATATATATATATATATATATATATATATATAGTATATATATATATATATATATATATATATATATATATATATATATATATATATATATATATATATATATATATATATATATATATATATATATATATATATATATATATTATATATATATATATATATATATATATATATATATATATATATATATATATATATATATATATATATATATATATATATATATATATATATATATATATATATATATATATATATATATATATATATATATTATAGATATATCCAATCGGCTCAATAAGGCAGTTCACGATCACTTGTCACTGCATATTTAGTCATTGTAGACAAAAAATCTCCACACAACATGATCGCGTACAATAGATATAATGGAAAGAATACTCAAAAGTCAATGATAATGGGCAGGGACACGTGGCGTGAAGGGAAGACAATAGATGGACTAAAAGGAGCACAGATTAGATACCACGAGAAACAATCAGACCGAGGAGAAGACCTCAAAACAGATGGGACAGACCCTTCGTAAAATTCGCAGGCGTGACCTCGCAAAGAGAGGCGAGAGACCGCAAGATATGGAAATCTTTGAAAAGCGCCTTTACCCAGCAGCGATCAAATCAAGACACAGAAGAACAATGAAGATTAAAACCAAACAAAACGACCAATAAGTAAATCTAAACCTGAACCCGACGTATTCATACATTTTTATGCTAATTCATTCTAAAATAAATTACCATTTTAAATTAATATCTACGCTCTCAACTACTGAGGCTACTATTGTATGTACTAAAAATTCTTTCTTTCCAGCATTTTAATACCACACCAAGTGGACCAAATATGGTTAAAATCGAAGCATTTCATTCTGAGACAAAATCACTAGGTGCCATTCAAAGCTGTACGGCAGACAGAAAACGGAGGTAGCCACTACCCTTATATGACAAAACTTGTCGGGTTTCACTAATACACCCGGTGAACAGATGACAAGACCACAAATTAAGTCATAGGGGTGCCCTCACTCAGCAATGGGTAGAAAAAAGGGCAGATAAAGATATTATATATACCTTTTCATTTTGATTATGTTACATTTCACACGCCCACATTCTCGTTGGAATAAAATTATTATTAATATTAATTATATCTTATCACATGCAATTGCAAATAACGTTATTAATCTAAATTAATCTTCGTTAAAATTATTAAAATAACTTAATGAATTACTCGACATATGAAACAAGCGCAATGAAGTAGATAACAACATAACATATTATTAACATGTCATTAATTTCCTTAATTGATTTCAAAGTAGGTGTCTGGAGTAAAGAATTTTTTTGTGTTTTGCTTCAGCTTCGCAATAAAATTGGCGATGGTCAAATCAAAAATGCGAATTAAAGAGAGTAGGCGAGGCGGACGCACCCTGATAGCATTGAACTGGAGTATGCAGGGTTGTTCAATCTACTAATTTGTTGGCTTTGTTTAATTATAAACTTGTTCTCGATAGCGAGTGAAATCGTCAAGATGGTTTTACTGATCTCGTTGATATGTTTAGCGGTTACGTTGTTTGCATTTTTTCAATGTATTCTTTTAAATACGAGAAATGCGCATTCAAATGTAAAAAAATCCTTGTCTCGACAAAATTCATTCAATTTAACTTCATGTTTTGATTAGGTAGGTTCTGTTTTTAGTAGACCTAAATTGTACCTCTATATGCCACTGTTTAAAATGTAGAAAACATATATAAATGTATCCTAATATTACGACACGTATTTGTCTTATATTTTTATTTGAAGATTTATTTTCACAATATCGTATTTCATTATTTAAAATAAAATTTATTTATTTCCATGAAACATACGTAGTCTTAGTAAATATTGTAAAATATGCCATCAGTAAATTTTATTTCGCACACTTTTGACATATTTATTATAAATATAAAATTGACTTCGTCTGTTTCTGACCAGGTAGGTTTTTTTTTAGTAAACCTAAAATGTACCCTCTTAGCTCACTGTTTAATATACGAGTATGTAGCCACAACATTCAGAATATAAAAAAGGGCATGAATAAGTTACGAACGAAAGAAAATATAGTTAAAAAATGCAAAATAACTCATAATTAATTAATAAAAAAATAATTACTTACATATTGTATTGGGTGTTAACATAAATTGTGTCCGTTTTTTTTTCAATTTAAAAATGAGCACCAAAAGTAAAACAAAATGGTAAATGTTGTACGTCATTCGAAAGAAAATTTTCTACTCTACAAGATATTGTGTTTGCTTTTACGTTACATATATTATATTATTATATTTGTTTACAAGCCTTCAAAATGGAATGGCAAGTATACGAAAGAAAGGAGATCTTCATGAATAATATAGTTTAAGCGGTCCTCATCGAAGTCCACTAGTCGTCTGGAACGCTCCATGCCTTTCAGGTCGAAATTACCGTCTTTGAAACGTAAAAACCATCGACGAGCTGTCCTTTTATTCATAGCATCTTCACCGTACACTTCGCAAATATCGCGAGCAGCTTTGGCAGCTTTATTCCCCTTGATTGAACGCGAACAGAAGGAGGTGTCGAAAATGCTCACTTTCGTTTACTTGACATTCCATTTTGAAGGCTTGTAATCAAATAAAATAATATATGTAACGTAAAATCAAACACAATATCTTGTAGAGCAGAAAATTGTCTTTCGAATGACGCATAACATTTACAATTTTGTTTTACTTTTGGTGCTCATTTTTAAATTGGAAAAAAACGGACACAACTTATGTTAACACCTAATACTTTCAAAACTCATGTCACTTCAAGAGCGCTCCCAGAGTATGTTCGATAGCTCTTAAGCGTAAGAAAATGAAAAATGGATCCACAAATGGACTTGGAACGTCTGAATGCCAAGCAAGCATACTAACCAAAAGGCCACAGCGTCGATATTATAAATATAAATGATGCGTCATAGTGCCAAATTCTTTACTCCTGTCATTCAATTCTGGCATTTGAAAGTATCTGTGAGTTTCCATTTCGGAGCTAATTTATCAGTCAGCGTCTTACGTGCCATTTTATGATACAATGCTACCACTAACAGCACCTCTCGCTTCTAATGAAATATTTGGTAAAATATGTTTTTGTCGAATTATGCAACATATTTACTATAGTTTAAATATAAATATTTATATATGTGTGAAATTCGTCGTTTTTTTTTGCGATTTTTGACTTTATGCTTCGCGTGTAGTCGATTTTCCTTCGGCAAACATTCGCTGTTAAGCACTTAGTGAGTCGGTATCGAATATCAGAAGTGAAGGCAAACATCCAGTCCTTTGTAATTTCTAAATGGATGGAAGCCCCGCAGTGTTCTCTATTGTCGCTAAACACGTAACATTTTTTCATATTGTGCTGTTGGGCACGCTCATTGGGCTTTGAAATTAAACTATTTTTATGTGCGAATAGTAAAGAGTTAAGTATAAAAGCTGTGTTCTGTCTGCCCACAGAACACGGAGGCTTTGGAGGTGACCTAGAGATTTGGGCTCAACATTGAGTGCTTCGATTCTAACCCTAAGGGTACACTTGGTAAAGTATTAGAAAAGCTGAAATGAAAAACGATTAGTACATGCGAGAACTGCCTCAAATGGTTAAGAGTAAAATAAAAGAAAATACTGAATAAAATAGCACTAATATAACATAATACTGTAAATGCTTACAAATAAGTCGTGTTCAGGTTTTGGTTTGCGTATTAATCGTATTAGTTAATTGTGGCCAGCCTTATATGCATACATACCATCACGTCGTTTCGTTGCTGGGGTAGGCAGAGAAAAAAAGCGCTAGAATTTTCTATCTCAACACACATATTTCACTTCTTACACATCCATACATCCTCTCGTGCAGCTCCTACGATTTATCTTACTTCTTACATTTATTTCTTTCAAAATAACATTCACTTAATCCAACCATATTTTCCTTGGTCTTCCTCTACCATGTCTTTCACTCAAATTTATACTGTGTATTTGTTTTGTTAGTATTTCTTCATTCATTCGTTCCACATGGCCAAACCATCTCAGAGTGCTCTTCTTCATACTCAATATATCAGCCTTTATATCACATTAATCCCTAATCAGTCTTTAATTAGTTTTTACCGACTAAGTTTCAGGATATAATGGAAGGATTATTTGTTTTCATTGATCTCTGTTATTACGGTGTCTGTAATTACCATATACGAGTACATCTCCGCAACGTGTCCTGCCCATTCCCATTGATTTTTTAATATCCTTCCCAATATGTCTGACATTTGTTTGGATACTTATTCATGTTATTGTCTTTCTATCTCTTTTTGTTTTCCTTAGCATACTTTTTTGTAGTACTGACAAGGCACTGTATTATTTTTGTGTTATGGGCCCACGTTTAACACCCGTATGTGAGTACCCGGATAATGCACTGATCGAAGACTTTTCCTCTAAAGCATACTATAAAGTTTTCTCTAAAGACTTTTATTTCTTCCTAAAGCGCTCCAGCCCTTTTTTATTATTCTGTTTATTTCGTTGATCATGTTTTCGCCTGCTAATAGTTGCTGTTCCAAATACATGTAATGGGAGACTTTTACGGCTTCGTCATCAAGCTTAATTTATCTCGTTGATCTACGAGAATACTGGTTGAATGAATTAAAATTACATTACTGGTTTTAGTGCGATTTATTTTTAAGTCGACTTGATTGCTGGTTAAATTAATCTCCTTTATCTTTCTAGTTATTCTCTTAGAAGGATATCATCGGCGAATCTCAAGCTTGAGAGATATTCTTCTTCGATCTTTATACCCATACCTTTCCAGTTTAAGGTTTTAAATATTTCTTCTAGTATAGTTGTAAAGAGCTTGGGCGACATCACGTCTTGTCTCACTACCTTTGTGATTTTTATTTCTTCTGGTTTATTTCCTGGTAGGTGTACTGATTTTGTTAACTGATTTTGTTTCATCGTAGATATTTTGAATTATTCTTATATAGTCTGGTTGTATTCCTTATTTTCTGAGTGGTTTGAATATATAATATATTCGTGTTTTAATTCGTGGACTCTTTTTTATTTCTTTCCAATTCTTGTTTTTGCTGTTGTCCTTTACGAGCATCGCTTATATTTTTTTGTTTCCATCACTTAGCATTTGGGTAGCTTTTGTTCTGTTCTATGGTCTTTTGGATAAGGTTCGAGTTGTATTTTATTATGTTTACTTTAACCTTTTCCTTTATTGCTATCCATAATATGATATGATATATTCAATAGATTGTTGTAAGTTATCGTCTTTGTTTAACGTGTTCCTCGCGGGAAGCACAAACGCCTGTGTTCTGATCTGTAGCATTCCTTTGTGTATTTTACGTAATGTTTAGTTTATCTCCTTTATTTAATGAGTCTCCTTAAGAGTAACGACTATTATTTATTATCAGAAAATTACTTGAATGTCATGTTTACTTGGTGTTGTAATCAAATATCAGTGGTTCTAAACAAAATACGCGTTTAAACATAGAAATTAAAAAACGCCGAAATTGTGCCGCGCACAGGATTCGTTGAATTTAATTTTTAACGCGGTGTACAGGTTAATTCTCTTCTTTTTATCATGAGTCGTTTTGTATCGTCCAAAAATTTTTTTGTTGTTTTTTCGACTTTTCTCCCACATTTACGAGTATAACAATTTCGCTTATTTCGTTGATTATTATTTCGCTTCACGATTCAATATTTTCTTGCTTTTCTTCTCTTATATTAACTTCGACCTGATATTTTTTAGTGGTTTAGTGAGTTAATTTTTTATTTCAAACTATTGCTTTAGTGATAATTATTTTCATTTGACTTTTAATGAGTAAACATTTTTCTATTTTTGTGTTTATTTTGATGGTCGATTGACAAGTCGGTGGTCATCCGCGTTAAATTTGTTAAGTTCTCTGCAATCTTCTACCATTATTTTACGAGTATGTGTCAGGATATAAATAAATATTTCGTTTAATGTGCCATTTGGCCCTCGCCATGTTCATCTTCTTTGAGGTGTCTTTTTAAAGAACGTGTTCTAACATAATATTATATGTATATGAATATGTATATGTATGCACGTATGTTTATGTTTGAATCGTTTTCCAATTCATTTTTAGAAATGTGAAAGGATGTTCAATATTAAAGAGATGAGTTTGAACATTTTGGGCTTGCCGTAATATCACGTAAAAAGAAAAATATATATATATGTTACAGGTAATCGCGTAAGAAATATCATGCGCGGCAAAAACGTTCAGGGTGGTGTTCCCTGAAAGCCTTAACTAATATTTAATATTTCAGGCTTCCCCCCTACGCTTACGCATCAGAGAAATGTATATAAGGTTTTTGTAAGATCATTTTATGTACGAGTCTAAAAATAAATAAAATTGATCATACGTATCTTTCTGTTACTGCACCACGTTGAAACATGTGTGTGAATGGTTGTGTAATCTGGAAAATTACTTTTACAGTTATTTATTTTAATTATTTGTGACTTTTGTTACTCTTTTACTGCAATAAAATTTAGTTGTACATGTTTCTATGCTGATGAAAATAAGGGCAAATCGAGAACATTTTTTATTAAAGAACAATTTATATTGTAGTTTCCTGTAAGCTGTCCAACAAAGCCACAGAAAAATTCGACTTGTTGGCTCTGGGCTAAATTATAACGTGTTTACTATTCGACTGGTTGGCTCTGGGCTAAATTATAACGTGTTTACTATTAGACTGGTTGGCTCTGGGCTAAATTATAACGTGTTTACTATTCGACTTGTTGGCTCTGGGCTAAATTATAACGTGTTTACTATTCGACTGGTTGGCTCTGGGCTAAATTATTACGTGTTTACTATTGGACTGGTTGGCTCTGGGCTAAATTATAACGTGTTTACTATTGGACTGGTTGGCTCTGGGCTAAATTATAACGTGTTTACTATTCGACTGGTTGGCTCTGGGCTAAATTATAACGTGTTTACTATTGGACTGGTTGGCTCTGGGCTAAATTATAACGTGTTTACTATTGGACTGGTTGGCTCTGGGCTAAATTATAACGTGTTTACTATTCGACTGGTTGGCTCTGGGCTAAATTATAACGTGTTTACTATTGGACTGGTTGGCTCTGGCCTAATTAATACGTGTTTACTATTCATTACCGATAAGTAAATTAGTAGTTCTTGTTTTATGCATTTCCTGTCTTATTGTTTAATCTGAAGATCCAACAACCTTGGCTTGTATTTTTTGAATACTCAATATATATGATATTGATCTGGTCTTTATTTTAGTTCATAGTTCATGATAATCCTGAAGTACCACCAATTTTTACTCTAATACCAAACGTCTCAAAAAAGTTAAAAATATACAACTATTGAACTAATCAAACAGCCAATAATTGCAAATCAAACAAAGATAATTTATAAAAAAAACACGTAAAGAATTAAACCATATATAAAGAAATAAAAATAACACTCATCATTTAGAAATATAATTAATTATGTTCAAGTAACATATAGTGCGGGGCAGTGGCGGCCGATGGACAAAATAATTGGGGGTTCACCAAAGTAGATATTCAAATGCCAAATAATATAAAGAAAAAAAATATTACATATCTATTTATAAAGAAGTTCTATTCTCCGCTCTTTTTGTTTAGCGAAGACCTCAATGACCCTTTTATTGAAATCAGGTATAGGCTGAATTAGCTCTTTTTTTATGCTTAATATTGATACTAGTAAAGCGTTCAGTCTGTCCTGGCTCATCGGATTTCTCAAAAATGATTTTATCCTTTTAACGTAGAAACATCTTTCACTCTCAACATAAGTCATTGGAATAGTGCATACGATTTTAGTACTTTACAGTCTGAGAAAAATCTTCTAGTAAACCAGTATTATAAAAAAAGTTGTAAAATAGATAAAGTGCCATCAGCATTGGCAAAATCATCGCGAACATAAATTGCACTGAGTTCACCTTTTAATTGAACTTTATTTAAAAAATCGTATGTTTTTACCGTCAAAATAAAATCATGTTCGGGAAATTTTGACGTATACTCGGCAAATTTTTCGCAATAGAATAATTTTGCTGCAATTAGGTGATTGCTGAATGCAAAACGTTGTTTCATTTCACACAAAATTGTATCTCAGACTTCTTTACAAATTACTTGACTTCGAGGCTTTTATTCGTTTAGTCGATGGTTCAAGAAAATTGTCCGTAAAGTTACGTACATTTTGAACACATTTTTCAAACTTACTGATATTGTTACGAATTATAACGGGATCTAAATTCTTAAATTACAATTGTTTGAATAAAATATCACCGTGTGGCATAATTTTTTGGAAAAATTTACGCAAACAAACACAATAAATAATCCAAATAGTTATGTTTATCTTGCAAATAGCTCGTAATAACGGAATTTGTTACAAGTTACTAAACAAAACAATAAAGGAAAAATGTCGGTACCTAATTAAGCAAAAACGTTTGTTAATTTGAAGACACATACTCGCAAAGATATATGTACTAAAAAGACGCCCCAGTTTAAACGCTAGGAACAAATCATCCCTTCTATGCGGTGGTCATATTTAAAAAAAAAACTTTAAATTGATGTATTATTATCCCAGCGTACTATCATATCGCGTCATTCGGGTGTTTCCGAGATCGCTCGGATATTTACCGAAGGTTTTACGTGCGTGCACCAGAGTTACTAGAAATCCCTATTCAATTTAGCTCTCAGATTTTTTGTTCTCTTCTAATTTCAAACCATGTTGTCATGATTTAGGGACGGACTCAAATACGCACGAACAGCGAGTTCTTCGTGTAACATTACACACACATGCTCGCAGAATGCGTCCGAATGCAAAACACATGTATACAAAAAATGTGCTCTAAGAAATCGAGTTGCATATTGTAGTGAGCCATGTCGACATAAATAAATTTATTTTTCATAAATATTGTTATGATAATATACATTTTCGCTATACTATACTTCTTTAGGTGTTTATTGTTATATAAATTTAGTAGTTCGGCGCACGAGAGCACTAATGAGCCAGCCGCTATTGGTGCGGGGTCGATTTAAACGTCAGAAACTTGTCTCATATGAAAACAAGAATCACGCCTCAAGTCCGAAGATTATTATGAGTGTTTTATAATAATCTTCGGACTGGAGGCGTAATTCTTGTTTTCATATGCGACACATTTCTGGCGTTTAAGTCTACCCCTCACTATACTTGAACAGTTTATTCATTTTTTTGCATATTGTCTCCAATTGCAGCACAACTCTTAAATTAAAAACAAACGAATAATCGTTTTTATATACTGTTTTGTATTTTTGATTGCCTTATAATGTTTATTCCTTTGAAAAATCAGAGACGTGAACTCCTTTCCGTCCTTAAGGATTCTTGCAAGTCTCATGGCGGTCACCTCGTATCTCTTGCCTGTATTTTATGCTCCCCGGGGGCTATAAACAACTGTACTCTTTTCTCAGGGGCGTAATATTCTATTCTTGGAAAGCGCTTCGTAAACAGTGGCTCCCGAATTATCACCTTGTGTAGAATATGTTTCATTATAGTATTAAAAATCTATTAGGAATAATTATTTCCTATATTTATCATTACACTAAATATATTTATATGAATCCATTGCGGAAATACGTATATATATATATGGACTACAAAGTATGATAATATACGGAATGAAGTGATTAGCGATGTATGTGAAATTATGTCTGTTGTATCAGGGATGAATGTGAAATTATGGCTGATTTATCAGGGATGAATGTGAAATTATGTCTGATGTATCAGGGATGAATGTGAAATTATGTCTGATGTATCAGGGATGAATGTGAAATTATGGCTGCTAAATCAGAATGATGCAGGCTGTGCCACATAGAGCCTTTTCCTATCGTTTTGGAACTTGAAATGTATTGCCATTGGAATCTCGTATTCGGACTATGCTGAGTGAAATACCGTGTGTGGTAATTATATACACAATAATCCAAATACAATACTTGGAATATCTGCTTTCTTTTGATACTTCTTTGTTTTAAGTGAAATGGTTTTTGATGTGTCAATACTTAATACTGTAACTAATTGTTTATAATTTCAAGAAATGTGGTAATGAGGTCTATCAGATGTGAGAATGTCCGGAATAACTGTTAAACAATTAGTTTTTTTTTATTTATGTTGCAGTATTTGGTAGTTTAAAGTACAAGTTGGTGGTAGCAATAAATAAATTGCTTTTGTTTTGACGTAGGAGATTTCGAAACTTGTTTTTTCTATTAGTGCAATGAAATTTTAACCAAACGGAGTAAGTCAATACTTTGAGGACCTAAGCAAAAGAAGTGGGTGTCCCAAAATTAATATCCTTTATTTGTATGCAATCAACCAAAGAAATTAAAGCTATACATAAATTGTATGAAATACTACAGCACCGTGTCAATCGGGTGTTATTGTGTTTTTTTTCAACATTTTTTTAAATTACCCGATCGAGATCAAGTTTTTCAATTGTCAAAAAACAAATTTAAAATAACGTAAACAAAGTAAAAATCTATAATGGTCCATTTATTGGTTAACTTTTAGTTTGACTTCAGATCTATCTCACCCTTAAATATGAATTATGAGAGTGAAATTTGAAAAAACTGAATTAGACTTCGAATCAAAGATCGCGTGATGCTATTTTATGGACAACCTAAGGACGAGTTCAGTGTCATTTTACGTATTCCTTTCTCGTTTTCCCTTTTATGTGGCCCGTATAACTTTAGATAGTCATATTGATTCTCCTTTTTTATTGTCGCTGACGTAAACCCTAAATGGCTTTCGTAAATGTCACACCCAGCGAACGTCCTACTTTACAAAGATTAAATATTTAGGTTAACTGTCAAAATTTGGTTACCCATAGACGGTTATTTTCCCGCCAAACCTGAAATATTATATTTCTAAATTTATTGCGATTTGGAAAAGGGTTATCTTAGGTCGTTAATATTATAGATTGAGCATATTGAAATATGTTTTATGCCAAATTAATCCACATTAAAATGTCGACTGTATAAAGGACAGATATTACATGCCCAAAAATATTATCTCGAGAATTCAAAAGTTTATTTCAATAACGCTTCTAAACCAGGGAGTTTGAAAATGATTTTGTTGTATTACATATTTATGAATGACTAATGTTTTATATTATAAAATATGTTTTTGTTTCAAGTATTTTTGTACATATAAATGCGTGGCTTTTTAGGTTAAACATACAATATTATCACTCAAGCGAATTTTTATTTAAACACATTTTAGTAAAATCATTTCTAGTAGAGCTCTATTCTGGGAGTGTGATTGAGTCAATGCGATCTTTAACTTGACAAATATCTCGGACATACCATAAATGTGCACTTGGGTTGATAATTTACAATTTGTAACTATAGTGCATTGAAATTGTATTCTCGACACACAATTTTTGTTTACTCAGTAAACAAGGATATAACAATGGCAAAATTTGGACATAAAATATATGTGCATGAAATAGTCGTTATTATAGATTCGGAATCATAGATCTATGTTTAAATAAAAAAAGTTTAAATAAAATTATGTCATACCTAATATTTTACGTCCATGCATTATAACCACACCTTAGTATTTACGAGGTAAGCAGAGAGAGAGAGAGAGAGAGAGATCAGATATCTATACTCGCACTTTTTTGCTTCCTCGATACGACAATAATATCGTAATGTTCTATTACTTGTACTCGTACTTACTAATGTTCCATTCTTTCCAAGTCAGCTCAAATTTATTCAGGTTTGTTTTCACCCGTTTACTTTTACCACATACCATACCATACACTATTCGTTACTTAAATTTGTCTTGTTCATTCTTCATTCATTATTTCCACATTACTAACCCTTTATCTACTTTCCTTTAATATTTTCCGCAGTGAAAACAACTTCATAAAATTAAAAAAAAAAACGTATTATTAAACTCCAAACATTACTCTGATGCACATTCTATTTACAATACTTTCCAGTCTCATTCTTTCTATGAATTATTATGTCGGTTTAAGCTCTTGTACCACCTTCGTTCATTAAAAAATAAATACGTATTATTAAACTCCAAACATTACTCTGATGCATATTCTGTTTGTAATACTTTCCAGTCTCATTCTTTCTTTGAATTATTATGTTAGTTTTTAGCTCTTGTACCACCTTCGTTTTTCTATCCACGCTTTAAAAACTACTTAAGGTTATTGCGTCTGTGTGGGATGTGATTAAAGGAGCGGAAAATGTATTGGATACGTTAAATTTATCTGAAAGTCAGTCTATCACTGTAAGCTCTTAAAATATATTCATCGGTTCGCCTCGCCATATATGACATTTTAAGCCTTTTCACTGCCTTCGACATTTTCAGTATTTTACGTTTCTCCGTAGCATTTTATACACGTATATTTAATAAAGTTTTAGAAAATATTTCGTCAATGTTCCTTTTTTAATATTTTTTTTTTGTATTTTAGGTGCAAAATGTCTAAATCAATAGCACGTTATTGTCTAAATCAATAGCACGTTGTTTAAGCAGATTCATATAAATTGTTCCAAAACAGGCATTAGGCCTCGTGAGGCAGTTGACGTACAATAATTTTGTACATATTCATTACGATTTAGGAACGATGTTCCTGACCTAATCATGTGTGATGTGCTACATACAGTTAAGAATATGCTAAAGAAACGTTGTTTATCTCAAACTATTCATCCACCTCAATTCCCATATTATTTGCTATTTTCCTTGAGATTTATCTTTTATTTTAATTTATATTTGAGTTTCTCAAATAGTGTTTTCATACACTACGTTAAAGACACGGCCATGGATACTAATAATAATGATGAAACAGACGTTGGTTGATTGGAATAAAGTACTATAAAGTAATAGATAAGCCAGATAGATGTATTTGCCTAAAATTGTTAAATAAATAAATAAGCTATTATGGAGCCATTGCTGAATTGTGCGAGTTTCATTCATTAATTCGTATACCCTTCAACTTATCCGAATTGTTGATTCGGACATATTGAAGAGCTTGGCCGCGAGAAAAATCAATCGAGCCTTCGGGTTTAGAACCATTTGAATACCTAGACGTGTTGGTAATACTACCCTGCACGTGATGAGGCGACAACTATTATTTTTAGGTATCATCGGAAATTGAACCTGAAACCCCCGGGTGGCAATCTAGCGTCATACTAGCTTTGTCACAGAGGTCATCAATTATACGAGAAATCTTGAAAAAAAAAATCGCATTGAAATTGTCGCCAATTAATATTCTTCACGTCAATTTCGTTGATTAATTTAAAATTATTTTGAGATCGATATGGACCGTGGATTACATGGATAAATACATACAAAAGTGTGCAATTTTCGGATCGTGTCTATCACAGTCATTAGTCTTTTCTCGCTATTTACGGTTATATTGATTTATTTCTCTAACTCCATTTAGTAACAAAGATCAGTTCAAAATCACTTACATTATAATGTTCAGTTCGATTCTACCATCTTCTACGATGTTTATAGGGGACAAAATAAATCCCCATCCGGCGCGATCTACACTAGAAGATCGATATCTTGTTTATTTTTTTTATGAGCGCAATGTCGACCTAATATACCGCCCTACAGATAACCGATTTCTACCTCCCTATCTAAAAACTCAAAACCGCAGTCAACCCTCACCCTACGATCTCTGAAGTAGTCCTGAATTAACAGGAAAATGTTCCGTGGAATATTGAGGAGTTTGAATTTTTTTAATCATAATACACCTTTAAAAAAAAGTTGTATTATGATTATACTGACATTCTTTTAATATATTCTGATAGTCCTCATAAAACTCCGTGAACACATGTATATGAAGGAATATACGCCAGAGTCAAATGATGGTCAAAGAAAAAAACTTTTATATTGATTTAAATATGGATTGTCGATGCTATCGTGATTTGTCTGTAACACAATTATTAATTTATTGCTTCACTAGTGTTCAAATGTCAAAGATACTATAGCTGACAGTAACTACTCGAACGATACTTGAGAATCTTTTTCGATCTCACTAATCCTTAACACAAAGTAAGTTAATAAGTTGCAGAAAACCAAAATTCTGCCCAAAACTTGACCGATATTTTGTGAAGCGAAATATATTTGGCAGTTCTTAGTGAACTGTCTCAGAACTGATAATAAACTAATGTAAACATTTAAATAAATAAAGGATCTTCTTCAGCCTTCATTCCCTTAAAGTGTTGCAAAGATTCCTACCTACTAAAACCAAAAATTTACTCGTACAATCTCTGCTCTTTCCAATTCTGGACTATGCGGACGTCTGTTACTTGGATGTTACAGAGGAACAGCTGGACAAATTACAGCGTCTTCAAAATGTGTGTCTAAGATTTATTTTCAACCTACGAAAGTACGATCATATAACTTCATACCAGAAGGCATTGAACTGGTTGAATGTTAGAAATAGACGCCAAATTCACATACTGTCTCTATTGTATAATATCCTTAACTGCCCCGCCGGCATTTATGTCCCCTCTTATCTCGCCGAAAATTTTCAGCGTCTTTTCAATCATGGATTAGCGCTACGCTCAAACAGAGATTGTCTATTGGCCTTTCCAGTTCACCGTTCCTCTTTTTTTACGTCGTCCTTTACTGTCCATGCAGTGAGACTCTAGAATCAGTTACAAACCAATATAAGACTCGCTCCGTCCTTGGCATACTTTAAGAAGCGACTGAAAAAATTCTTAATTTCTAGTCAGTAAAATAACGTGTTTCATTCCTGATTTTTCTTTTCCTTTCCTCTCCACCATCCCTTCATTTTCTTTTGATTGATGATATTTCACTTTATATGAAAAATAATATTCGGGTGATTGTCCGTCTTTGTGGGTATATGCTCACGTATGTGTTTATGGATTTCGTGGGGATGGATATTCATTTGAATGATTTATGCGACCACGTAACTTGTTTCATTTACATTTGTCTGGTTGGTTGGAAGAGATGGCCGCTTGGCAATACTCCTGCCAGATTGTATTTGCAATAAAAGTGATAAATAAATAAATAAAAATTGTCAACCTTCGTGTTTCTAAAATTTTCTGTTACTAACAATATATTCTTTCTTTTCAGTACAATACCTCAAAAGACTTCGGCAGTTCAAACGCCATGTCCAGCAAAAACTTACCTAGCCAGTCATCTTCTGAAGGTAACTGAGATTTTTTCTTATTTCTTTCTAAAAGGTTATCAATGATTCTTTGAAATAAAATTAAAACCTTAAAATTGAAAGTATTTGAAAAATACAAATCCATACAATGTTTGCTCAAATAATTTAGTTTGGCAGAATTTAGTAAATATTTTTTTTGTATACTCGTATTTACATGTTATCTTCATAAACAGTCCCATATGTGAAAAAAATGAGAAACAGTCTAGAAAAATCTCATTTGGTAAAAAAAATATGTTTAAGCATTCTTTAAGACTTAAGTAAATATAAAATTCCCTTTGCTTTTAGGTTCTGCTGAGAATTCTGAGGTCTCAAGCGAGTCCCTACCCCCGACAGAGAGGCAGTTATTGCAGAGATTAGAAGAAGCTAACAAAATGATCGAGGCTGACTCAAAAAGTCTCAATTCCATTTCTGGTGCATCAATGCATTCTAGAAAAAGTTCTTCTACATCACTCGTTTCTATTGCCTCAGGTATTTATTTATAGTAATTTTAAGCACATTTTTTTTAGTTTACTTCAAGTAAAACCATTCTCACAAAGTTAAAATTTGACAATGCAAATTGCATCTTAACATACCATAGAATTAGTAACTTGTTAAATAGGTTGTGAAAAGAAGCTACACTTTCAGTAGAGTGTTCTAAGAATTAATGAATCTGAGGAAGTTTCTAAGTACCAGGACAACTAAATATCAGATAAAAATACCTACAATAAAAAAAAACAATACAGAATTGGATAGGAAATATAACCATTGAGCGCTAAGAAAGAATGCTAACCTCTAAATATTGGCACCGGCAATTATTTTATTCAATCCTATTTAAGTGTTCTGAAACTTGAATAAAATAAAGTGTACTGACATGTATGGTATTGATATATTCCTAAAAACGATGTGAAAAAACAGTCCTTTAAATATTTTACAATAATAATAACCCATAAAAATAATATGTATTGAAATTATTGTCGTCAAGTAATATAATAAATATCTAATAATAACAAAAGCAACCTAACATATGTTACGAGTACATAGCAAGTTTTTTTTCTTACATATCAATTTTTTTTCTCAAGTGTGTTGAGATTCAAAATTTCAACCCTTTTGATTTATACTATTTTTATTTATCGCTAGCTGTACCCGGCCACGCGTTGCTGTGGCTCAGTCTGGTTAAATGGAAAAGAAAGAAAAGAGAAAGCACACGTTTCTAATATGTTTAATTTCACAATGCTTGTGGGTATACAATATTTTTGATGTCTTTCAGCCACTCTCAGTCTGTCGCGTTCATTCTCTTGAGAACAAATCAGATCTGAAGCTGCAGAACGCGATTGCCGTGCTCGCAACCGTGCATCCTCAAGTCTGGCTGCACGTCGCTCTGCTGCTTCCTCGGCATTTTGATGAACTAAAGCAGATCGATTGCACTGATAAAGAAGAAAGAAAGTTATAACAAAAACATATAAAATTGCGAAACATTAAAAAAGAAACTGAATAATATTGTTAAGTTCGTAGATGCCTTTGTTCTTGGCGGCAAGAATAGCTCGTTCACTCAGCCAATCGTGATTCTTATAATTTCTTTGAACATTGGGAAATACTTTTTGAACCAATTCTTCTTTTGACGTCACTAAATTGCACAAGTTATAAGAAAATCAAATTCGTCCTGAGGTCAAATCAACCTGCACCTTTCCGTTCCCAATTTCCAGCAATTGATGTGAGAATATCTCAGCTGATCGATCGTTTTGTAGCTGGACACGCATTTGTCAAATAGGAGTATTGTTAAGGAAATATTTGTCAAATAGGAGTATTGTTAAGGAAATACAGAGATAATTGGAACTAATTCAATGTTAAGCAGAGAGATTATTAGAATTAATTAAATGTTAAGGAAATACAGAGATAATTGGAACTAATTCAATGTTAAGCAGAGAGATTATTAGAATTAATTAAATGTTAAGAAAAAACATTGCAAACTACGCACGAATTTAATTTGGATGTGACATGTTTGAACGCGTCATTAATGAACAACAAATAGCAAGTTATTCATGTAAATACATTACAAAAAACTAACAATAATGACAAATTAATATATCTTGTTACAAATTAGCAAAAATTTGGCAGTTTCTTAAAATCAAATTTGACATTTGTCAAAAGTTAGTTGTATGAAACACGTGAAACTGAATAACTTTCGGAGATTGGAGATTTTTAATTAACGAACATTTACATTTTTTTTTATATAGATATTTAATATTTAATTATTTAATATTTAATATTAATTCCGAAACGTCGACAATGTAATGTGACATAACTGTCAAGTTTAGTTCGCCTGTGTCGCTGCAGGAGGCGCAAACATTATTTTTTCTGATTTATAAACTTTTTTATATACAGTTGTATATAAATAAAAATATATAAACATTTTCGTGTACGGATGCAACCTTTTGTCAAAATTTCAAAGCGATCGGTGAAGAACTTTCGGAGATTAGAGATTTTTAATATACGAACATTTACATTTTTATTTATATAGATAAATGGAAAAGTAATATGAATTTAAAATTTAATTTTGTGGTTATACATATATGTATAAACCCAATTTCGCCCATCTCAAAAATATCATTTTTACCTAAATAAGTAATGAACCTCGTAGCATTTTGCATGAGGATATCTTGAAACAAAGTTATCATTTGGATATGAAATGTAAATATAATAGAAACAGTATTTAAATTTTTTATTTGTTTATTAAAATAATTGTATATAACAGCGGTCACCAAACTACGGCCCGCTTCGACCCTCCAAACTTTTTCATCCGGCTCCCGACTTTTATTCATAAATATTATATTAATATATTGTATAAGAAATATTAATTGTATAAAATTTTATGATTTGGTTGTGAATACACAACAACGATTCTTCTATTGTGTTTTGGTATAAGACTTCCAATATAAACTATATTTGTTTACACATGCAATGTACACTAATGTTCTTATAGGATTTCAATGAGAATATTTTATTAAGATTTGAATAAAAATATTTTTCGTCCGGCCCCCCATATTTAAAAATATTTCAATCCGGCCCGTTTCTCAAAAAGTTTGGTGACCCCTTGTAAGAAGATGCTGATTTAAGTAATATTTGTATGCATTAATGATGGTTTTTTATTGAAATTAACAGTTGAAGACCTGAACAACACTTTTTCCACCTAGCATTGGAAAATATAAGGATATTAATGACGTCTGATACACAAATATCTAATATTAAAAAAATAATAAAACCATGTGTTTCAAATGCCTATTTTATTTTAATTTTAGCTGGAAGTTCAAATGTGGCTAACACTACTCCCGAAGATCCTGATGAAGACATGTGGTCTGTATGGGGCCGCGTGGTCAATAACTGGGAAACCCACTGGAAGAAGAAAGATTCTTCGCTGAAGGAACTGGTGCACAGAGGTGTGCCACATCCCTTCCGGGCCATCGTTTGGCAGTTGCTGTGTCAGGCTGAGAAGCTTCCGGAGAAGAAGCTCTATTCTGGATATCTTACAGTAAGAAATTTTTTCATGAATTAAGATTTGTTACCTTGACCACTTACTTACTTACTTAGCTTACTTACTATATTTTACATCCTCCTTTATCTAGTTGATTGTACACTTGTGTTTCATATGGTGGTATCGGGTTCGATACCTAATTATACCCAAAAGAAAAAATAAGTTTCTACACATCAATAAGTCTGCCAGGTTGTACTGTATCATATACAACATAAGTGTGATTGATACAAATAGTATTAAGCTCAAATATTGAGTAAATAAGTTTCTACACATCAATAAGTCTGCCAGGTTGTACTGTATCATATACAACATAAGTGTCATTGATACAAATAGTATTAAGCTCAAATATTGAGTAAATAAGTTTCTACACATCAATAAGTCTTCTAGGTTGTACTGTATCATATACAACATAAGTGTGATTGATACAAATAGTATTAAGCTCAAATATTGAGTAAATAAGTTTCTACACATCAATAAGTCTTCTAGGTTGTACTGTATCATATACAACATAAGTGTGATTGATACAAATAGTATTAAGCTCAAATATTGAGTAAATAAGTGATGAATAAATTATTACAGATGTTATCTTTGAGTAATCAACTTTGGTTATGCCCTCTTTTCAATTATAACCAAACTCTTAAGTGTCTTTTCAATTATTTTCATAATTTCAGTTTTCCATCGATGGATGATATTTCTCAAATTTTCTTTAAATAACATTAGGAAGAAGCATTGTTTTTTTATTTTACACTTACCTTTAATTTCTCAAATTTTATGTCTGGATTGTTGAGAGATTGACATCCGGCAATTAGTGCACCTTATACTCGATGCAATGAAATATATACTCGTATTACTAAATTTATTTTCGGGCGCAATTTCTGCCCTCACATGGTGCACTTTGGCTAAATTTGAATTATGAGGTTCAAACCCTGTGCTGTACTATACTCCTCTCGATTAACACTGGCATTGGCTCTAAGCATACCTATCATTTTGGTCATATATATTATTTTAAATTGTCAAACTAAATAATAATTTTTTTTTACTATATTAATTTAATTTTAGATTCATTCTCCATATGAACGTCAAATTAGACGGGATATAAATAGGACTTATCCTGAACATGACTACTTCAAGGACAAAGATGGACAAGGACAGGAATCATTATTTAATGTTATCAAAGCTTACGCATTGCACGATCGAGAGGTCGGTTACTGTCAAGGTTCAGCTTTCATTATTGGACTACTATTAATGCATGTAAGTATTAAATATCATATTTTTTCTTACTAAGCACCCAAAGATTGGATAGTCATATTCAAATATAATCAAAAATAATAATCACTTTCTATACTGAATATGCAAAGTAATTTCATTGTTGTGCATTTTATATTATACTAATATGACTATAGTCATACGAGTAGGTAAGTAAATTTATTACAGTAAACTATTCTTCTATGTTGTCTTCTTCATGTTTAAAGATCACAATAACCCATGGTTTTGAACAATACTTCTTGACTGTTCTATTATGTGCCATCCTTGATGCTATTTTGTGCTAGAAGTTTAATTTATTTTGTCAATCTTCTACCTGAGTGACCTATTCTTCTCCTTCTGGTACATTTTCTAGGACAGCAAATTTCTTCGAACTTTCAGAACCTCTTCACAGTCTATGTCTGAAAAATTATACAATGCATTTTGAATATACAGAAGAGTCTTTCCTTAATCTCCAGCTCATGCAGTATATACACATTTGTTACATTTCAATCCATGACACCCTAAGCAATCTTTACTATCACGAAATATTCAACTATTTCTAAGAGTTTTTAATGTAAAAATGTTGAGAGGTAATTATACTCACTTATTTTACATGTTTGATTAAATTTTGTTATTTCAGAGTGCATCAACATAATTTGTCTTATTATTAACAGTATAAACCTGTTGGTTGCAGTTTATTTTTAATTTTTGGCAAGATATTTTGGCAGAAAGCATCACCATCTTTCAGGAAACCCCGTCTTTATAGATTTCTCCTTAAATTGCCGGCGACAACTCTAATTCTACTAAGCATTTTTCATATGGTTAAGGGTAGGTTCACAGCAAGACTAACACTAACATCCTTAGATGGCTTCATCCATGGCTCTCTGTTTAGTTTAGCATTCCATCTTTTAAATCAGGAGTGCTTTATAAGGTGTGCAGATGTGAATTTAAAGAAACTTATCTGGGATTTCAATTGTGAGATGAGTAGGTGGTGTTTAAGATTGTGTAGTTGTTTTATTCTATGTAGTCTTGGCATTGTGTCTCTGCATGTGCCATCACATTTCCTCATACAGGTGGGACAATATCAATGATTGCATACAGCTTATCCGATATGGGTCTTATACAGCTAAATATTATTTATGTCAATAGTTTTACTCCAATACTCAGATACTTGACAAACATATTCTACGATATAATCAAGCAAATACTTTTATAGAAGTAAATGTTTGCATTTTTTCTTGCGAATATTTAAAATAGGTGAATAAAGACAAAACGTTCAACATATCATTAATCATTCTCTGTTGGGGTAGGCACTTCAGGTTTTATCTGTCAAAATTGTGTGTGCTTACTGAAGTACTCGTATTTATGAAATTTAAAATTAGATTCATTAAATTAATTTCAATGATAAACTGGAAATAATTAGTATTTGATTAAAAGTTTTGCAAAGGGCACTTCTGTTTCATAGCATGACCTTCAGAGTCTCCGGCAGGCAATTCGACTTTAGGCTTCTCGATACTCCTGAAGAAGTCTATTCCATTCCATGTATATAGAGTCGTCTACTCTAAAATCTCCAAAGACTAGTGTATCATTATATTTATGGATAATTTTGCCGCATTTGAAGCACAGATACTGGTCTGTTTTAACTTGACAGCTTTCTTAGTGCATTCCCTGCACTGTAAGTTATTTTCTCTCTTCTGTGCAATGGGTTTATATGTCCATTTTCACTGTTATTATGGAGACGGAATCCTCTTGGTGTTCTTTAAAAAAGAAGATTTTAATCTTCTGGGGACTATTATTTTTTGTGATGGGATTAAAATGAACTGAACTATTTTTGTTAGGTCTGTACCTATGAAACCGGTTTTTTTTATAGAAAATACACATTTATTGTATCAAAACGGTAAAAAATATTTCATTCAAAGTATTGCCCATCGCTAGCTACACATGTTTCCCATCTCTCTGGCAATTTGTGGATGCCACGCCAAAAAAACTGTTTGCTCTTTTGAAGCAAACCAATCATCGAGCCATTTTCGTAAGAAGTGAAGCGCTGCTCAGCAAGTGCGTGTCCCATCGATGCAAATAAGTAGTAATCGGATGGAGCCAAGTCTGGTGAGTAAGCCGCATGCGAAATTATTTGCCAACTAAATGCTTTAATCGTTTCCTTGACCGGTTTTGCTGTGTGCGATGGTGCATTATCATGAAGCAAAATTACTTTGTGTTGCCTCTTTTGATATTCTGGTCGTTTTTCATGCAATGCTTGGTTCAAATACATAATTTGTTGTCGGTAGCGTTCAGTATTAACGGTTTTGCCAGGTTTTAGCAACTCATAATAGATAACACCCTTCTGATCCCACCAAACACAGAAAATTGTCTTCCGTCCATAGCGATTTGGCCTTCCAGTCGATGTCGCCGGTTTGCTTGGAGTTACCCATGATCTTTTACGCTTAGGATTCTCGAAATATATCCATTTTTCATCGCCAGTCACAATTCAATGAAGAAATGATTTTCTTTTGTACCTGGCGAGCAATATTTCGCAAGTGGTTTTTCAGTTTTCCTGCTGTCACTTTCGGTTTTCATTCAGTTCATGTCGAACCCATTTTCCCACCTTCTGGATCTTTCCCATGGCTTTCAAACGTATGGAGACGGCTTCTCGTGTCACATTTAATTGATTCGCAAGTTGTTGCTGCGTTTGAGCGTCATCCTCATCCGACAATGCTTGCAATTCGGCGTCTTCAATCTTTCTCGGTGGTTTCTCATGTCAAAATCGCCATTTTTTAAACCACTCAAAGCACTGTGGTTTAAAACCAAGAGCATGCTCACCGTAAGCTTCGACAAGCATTCGATGCGATTCTGCAACAGTTTTCTTTAAATGGTAACAAAAAATCAATGCTGTACGCAAATCGTAGTTTTCAGACACAAAAACAGACATGTTCAACGCTATGAAAACATATGTAGTTGTATTAAACTTGTATTGTTGTGAGTTAAAAATCTTTGATTAATGTAAACACAAAAAAGGCGCCAATGACAAGGTTTGACAGTCACTACATTGACAACTAGAGCCATCTATGAGCGAATTCCGGTTTCATAGGTACACACCTGGTATATGTAATGTTTTGTTATTTTAATTTGTCAATATAGCTGAAAAAACAATAAAATCGTTATCCGCCATTTTATGAGGTAAAGATTATTACTACATATTTAATGTACACTCTTATCTATGTATTTTTTATCTGCACACAAATGTTTTAATGCTAGGGCTTTGCCGTTAAACCAAACGTGTCACCATATTTTGACGTTTAACATGTATACCTGCGTTCATTTACATATGTTCGTTTTAAATTATAATTTTAAATATCATATTTACTTATGTCAACCCAATACACCTGTTATAAAGTAAATAAGAACAGTTCTCTAAGATTTAGTCGCGTATAATGTATTTGTTACTATCTTATCAGTGATGAAAAATTAGTAAAGTCATCAGTTGAGTGGCATTCTTCACGATGGACCTGTTATTTAATTATTTTTCCTCAAAAAATAATGCTTTTGATGGTGAAATTAAAAAAGTGGAAGATGAGGTTAAATCTGTATATAAAGACTCCATTAAAAATGTAAGTTTTTATTTAATTTTCTTTCTTTTGTCATTTACAATATCTATTGTAATGGTTTTGGCTATCTATTTTATTTATACAATAAATATCACGCACTTTCGGTTTCGTAATACATGATTTTCATTTATGAAATAAGTTTTTTTTGCATATTATTGTTATTTTTTTGTCTTCAGTTGAAAAGTTTATTGTTTTAAAGTTAAAATGTTTATAAAATCCTGCCAAAAACTACATTTTTTTGTTAAATGTGTCAACATCGATCAATAAGCCCCGAGACTAACCAACAGATGGCGCCTCTAATAACAAATCCATACCAATATCAGTTATTACCAACCTTTAGAAGTTACGTGTCAAACTTTAATGACATTCCGACATTGTGTCATTGAGTTACAGTGGTTTTAGTGACGCTACTTTTGCTATTTTTAAAACAATGGAAAAAACCGAATTTCGTGTATTTATAAAACATTGCTTTTTAATGGGAAAAAATACCATTCAAACTCAACGATGGCTTGAAAAGTGTTATCCGGTATCTGCTCCGTCAAAGACCACCATTTGTCGGTGGTATGCTGATTTCAAACGCGGTCGTACATACACAAATGATGCTGAACGCTCTGGTCGTCCAAATGAGGCTGTTACACCAGAAAACATTAAAAAAAACCTCAAAATCGTGATGGAAAATCGCAAAGTAAAGTTGCGTGAGATAGCTGACATCCTGAAGATATCATTTGGTAGTGTTTACACTATTTTGCATGAACAAGCTTTTTTCATGAATGAAAAAGCTTTTTTCGAAATGGGTGCCGCGTTTGCTCACAATGGAACAGAAAAAACAACGCATCGATGATTCAGGGCGCTGTTTGGCACTGTTTACGCGACATAAACAGGAGTTTTTGCATCGGTATGTGACAATGGATGAAACTTGGATCCACCACTATACTCCGGAATCAAATCGGCACTCAGCTGAGTAGAGAGCAGCCGGTGAAAGTCGTCCGAAGTGACCAAAAACTCAACAGTCAGCCAGGAAGGTAAAGTAAGGCCTCCGAATTGTGGGATGCGCATGGTTTAATATTCATCGATCGCCTTGAAAAGGGAAAAACCATCAATAGTGAATATTACGTAGCGTTATTGGAGCGTTTGAAGGCAGAAATTGCAAAAAAAACGGTCCCATATGAAGAAGAAAAAAGTTCTCTTTCATTAGGACAATGCACCGTGTCACAAGTCAATGACCAAATTGCATGATTTGAACTTCGAATTGCTTCCGCACCCACCGTATTCTCCAGATTTGGCTCCCAGCGACTATTGGCTGTTCGCAAACCTCAAAAAGATGCTCCAGGGAAAGATATTTGGCTCCAATGAAGAAGTGATTGTCGAAACTAACGCCTATTTTGAAACCAAAGATAAATCATTCTACAGGGCTGGCATAAAAAAGTTTGGAAAGCGTTGTAATGAATGTATCGCTCTTGAAGGAGACTATGTTGATGAATAAAGAAAATTTTTGGCAAACAAATGTGGTTTTAGTAGTTAGTCCCGGGACTTATTCATCGATGCTTGTGGGTATACAATATTTTTGATGTCTTTCAGCCAGTCTCAGTCTGTCGCGTTTATCGCCGTGCTCGCAAATGATCGCGTCACTCCAAGAGGTCAATTCACGATATGATTTGAATTCAAATGAAAGATCGATTGCACTGAAAAAGAAGAAAGAAAGTTATAACAAAAACATATAAAATTGCGAAACATTAAAAAAGGAACTGAATAATATTGGTAAGTTTGTAGACGTCTTTGTTCTTGGCGCCAACAATAGCTCGTCCACTCAGCCAATCATAATTCTTATAATTGATTTGAATATTGTGAAATACTTTTTCAACCAATTCTTCTTTTGACATCGCTAAATTGCAGAAGTTATAGTCTTCCAACGTTAGTTCTATTACCGTCATTTACAACTGCATCTCGCAAATGAACGTATTCTTCAGAGCGAAGCTTGGTCCAATTCAAACGGATGAATATCAAACGTTCTGTTTTTTATGACAGTTCACAAATTTGCCCCAATACAACCTTGTAACGACGTTCAGTGATTATAATTATTTAATCGACTTTAATATAAGGCTCGATTCTAGTAAATAGCAAGTTATTTAGGTAAATACATTACAAAAAACTAACAATAATGACAAATGAATACATCTTGTTACAAATCTCCATTTCTACATACGATTGATGGGAGAATATCTCAGCTGATCGATCGTTTTGCAGCTGGACACGCATATTTGTAGTTAATTTCAACGTCTTTACGTGTCGCCACAAAGTAGAGTATTTCAAGCAACATATAAAATTTCGAAACATAAAAGTAACTAATTAAATGTTAAGGGATCACAGAGCGATAATTGTAACTAATAAAATTTTAAGGGAAGACAAATAGATAATAGATAATTGGAACTAATTAAAAAAATCTCCATTTCTACATACGATTTGATAGATTTTGAAATATAAACATAGAAATAAAATTAAATTCTATATAAAAAATATACTTTTGATATTCCTACTGACCTATTTCAGTCACTATCAGCCTGTCGCGTACATTCTGTTCATAACGAACCAGTTCTGAAACTGCAGAACGCGATCCCCGTGCATCCTCAAGTCTGGATACACGTCGTTCTGCTGCTTCCTCGACATTTTGATGAACTAAAGCAGATCATTCTGTTGAGAACGAAGCAGTTCTGAAGCTGCAGAACGTGATCGCCGTGCTCGCAACTGTGCATCCTCAAGTCTGGCTACACGTCGGTCGCTCTGCTGCTTCCTCGACATTTTGATGAACTAAAGTAGATCGATTGCACTGAAAAAGAAGAAAGAAAGTTAAAACTAAAACATATAAAATTGTGAAACATTAAAAAAGGAACTGAATAATATTGTTAAGTTCGTAGATGTCTTTGTTCTTGGCGCCAACAATAGCTCGTTAACTCAGCCAATCGTGATTCTTATAATTGATTTGAATATAGGGAAATGCTTTTTCAGCCAATTCTTCTTTTGACGTCACTAAATTTCAGAAGTTATAGTCTTCCAACGTTAGTTCTATTACCGTAATTTACAACGGCATCTCGCAAATGAACGTATTCTTTAGTTAATTTTGAAAGTGACCTAATTCCATATATATTTAAATTGATATATTTAAGAGTTTGAGTTTCAATAAAATTAAAAATATACGTACAGGATAACTATGTGTAACACTTCGTAAGTGTATCTAAGAGAGTTAAATTTATAATTCCTATTAAAATAATAGCAAATTATTAAGTGAATATATGTGTTTTCTTACCATAAATGGAGTTAAGCCACTTTCAAAATTAACAACTAAATTCGCTATAAAATTTGAAAGAACCCAAGTCCATTCGGCATCATTTAAAATGCTTCAAATTGAAAAAAACAATACTTAATTTAGTATATATTTCTTTACAACACTTAAAAAAACACAATTTATGCAATTCAGGAATTCTTCTAAATATACGAGTATATGCACATTAGATAACAATTTACTGCTCATGTATAGGTACATTTTGTATATGCGGTAGGGATTTACAATATTTTCGAACTTTCTTGGTCTACCCCGATGTGGTAATAAATACCAAAACTAGAAAATGAATGTGTTTTTTTTTACCCATATACATTAAACAAATTAAACGGTCTTGTTGTTTTATTCTTCCCCGTGGGTTTAATGATTTCTATGATTTTATATTTTATGTTTAAATTTAATTGTAAATGCTTTATATTTTAAGTTTAAATTCAATTGTAAAATTGATTAGACATAGATACTGATTATTCAACTAATGCAAATGTCAAAAAAGTTAGGTTAACTTTTCAAATATGAATCAATACTAATTAATTAAAATCACCTTCATCACTGCCCTCAAACATTTGAAAATTCGCACTTTTGGACATTATCAATAATGGATTGGACTTAGTTCACTTTCAAAATAATGTTTTTAATTTTGAAATAACTGCTAAAACTTGTGTCAAAATTTATCGTATACTCTGAATAAACTTAATAATGCCGAAATACATCCAACTAAAATTATTTTGTAACCTAAATATAATCTGAACAACTTACCACAATCACTGAAGTCAATGTTATCACAACACAGCTATTTTTTATTAAAACTTAATACAAATGTATAACGTTTTGTTCTAAGCGCTACACAAAGGACGCTCTCGAAATACAAAATGGCCGACATAAACTTTGTATATGTTTACGTCAGCTCGTTGGGGTTCATGTCTCGACTTTTCAATAAACGTTTTTGAAAATTAAAAATGTATTATTTTTAAAATTTATTATTAAACATTAAATTATTTAATATTTTATTTGTATAGATTTAATTATTTAATATTAATTCCGAAACGTCGAAAATGCAATGTGACATCTGTCAAAGTTTAATTTCAACTTGTCACTGCAGGAGGCGCAAACGTTATTTTTTCTGATTTCTAAACTTTTTTATACACACCGAAATATAAATAAATATATATAAACATTTCTGTATACGAATGTTAACTTTTGTCAAAATTTCAAAGTGATCGGTAGAGAACTTTCGGAGATTAGACATTTTGACTATACGAACATTTACATTTTTATTTATATAGATAAAGATAATACATATTATCTCCTATATGGTCTATTATATAGATAAAGATAATACATATTATCTCCATTTTATAATACACACAAATTGTATCAAACGGGTTTAAATTTTGTTTATTAAATATACCAATTACAGATGTAGCATATTTTCTAGTAATTATATCGAATCGTTCCAAATATTCAACATGGGTAACTAAGAAAATAGACTAATAATAACCGACATATCATTACTTCACAATATTTTGCATAACAAAATTGATTCATCTTATAATACATCCCTTCATTCTATCACATTACAAGATCCTTTACGATTCACCCCTACAATGAGCACATTTCATGTAAAATACATGCCATAAACTCAGTCTTTAATAGAACATTATCCATATAATAAATTGAATAATAAAGCTGAATTGAAGGTAGCGTATGCATCAGAGGAATTATTGTAGAAAAAAATTGAGGCCTCATTTATATTGAATGAATTGAATCCGAGCAAAATTGTTGAGCGGACATTGGTGAGTTGATTTCTCCCATGTATGCGCTGCAAACAATTCAACTTGTTGCTTGTGTACCTACCTCATTTGTCACAAAAAACACCATATCAGGTCTGTAAATACGAAACCGGAATTTGCTCATAGATGGCTCTAGATGTCAATGTAGTGACTGTCAAACCGCGTCATTGGCGCCTTTTTCTTGTGTTTACATTTATCAAAGAATTTTAACTCACAACAATACAAGTTTAATACAACTACATATGTTTTCATAGCGTTGAACCTTTCTGTTTTTGTGCCTGAAAACTACAATTTGCGTACAGCATTGATTTTCTGTTACCATTTGAAGAAAAATGCTGCAGAATCGCATCGAATGCTTGTTGAAGCTTACGGTAAGCATGCTCTTGGTAAATCACAGTGCTTTGAGTGGTTTAAAAAATTCAAAAGTGACGATTTTGATATGAGAAACGAAGAACATGGAAGACCACCGAGAAAGTTTGAAGACGCCAAATTGCAAGCATTGTCGGATGAGGATGACGCTCAAACGCAGCAACAACTCGCGGATCAATTAAATGTGACACAAGAAGCCGTCTCCATACGTTTGAAAGCCACGGGAAAGATTCAGAAGGTGGGAAAATGGGTTCCACATGAACTGAATGAAAGACAGCAGGAAAACCGAAAAACCACTCGCGAAATGCTGCTCGCCAGGTACAAAAGAAAGTCCTCCATCGAATTGTGACTGGTGATGAAAAATGGAATATTGAGAATCCTAAGCGTAAAAGATCATGGGTAACTCCAAGCAAACCAGCGACATCGATTCCAAATTCAAATTAATGTGGTTTCAGATTTCTGTGGTAATGTAATGCGTTCTTGTAAAAAATGAATCGTGATTAGACCTGATACTGGATTAAGCTGAAATGAGTGGTTCTTTCTTCTGATGAGTGTAAAAGTTCAGAGGCGTGTGGGTCGATGAAGGGAGACATGTTTGTGATGAGTGTTTTCATATTGGTAGGCATAGGGTTTTTTTATATCAAAAGTATATCTGCATAAAATGTTAGATAATTAGGGACCATTCAAAGAATATATGCTCCTTTTTTTTCCTTGTTGAGGCCACATATATTAAAATTTGAAACTTTGATCTTAAATAAAACTTCTTTTATAGTCAATCTAAATTTTAATATCTACAAAATAATATTAAAATAAAACAATATATTTCAATAAGTATTAGATTTGTCTTTATACTAGACCTGTGTTAAAATTATAAACCAATGTCAATAGAAAACCCCTTGACAAATATATGTATCAATGTTAATTTATAGGTTTGATAACACGAGTTGAGTTTCTGCGGAGATAACTTAATATTTTGCTGTTGATTAACAGAAAATTAATCTGAATCTGAAATGTTTTTTTTTTTAAATAAATTCACATCTTACTTCATAATTATCTAAATAAAAAGAAAATAGAAAAGCATGGCCAGAGTATACAGGCGGCTAACATGATCTAAAAACTTTAATGAAAACATTGGATACCGGAGAATAGGAATAAGTTGTTTTGGCCTATATTTATTTTGTGTTCTGAGATTTATGGACACTTTCTGGTTATTTTCCTTATGTGCATAGTTTAAATGCAATCTGTTTATTTTTTTGCAGATGCCAGAGGAAGAAGCTTTCGCAGTTACTGTCAAGATAATGCAAGCCCATGGAATGAGGAACATGTATAAACCACCTATGACTCTTATAGGACTTTGCCTGTTTCAATTGGAAGGACTTATAAGCGAGAGTTTGCCCGAAATACATTTACACTTTAAGCAGCAGGTAAATATTTTCTCATTGCCCTTTATCTATATCGTTTTTCATTCATATTAAAATTATGCATATAAATAGACAATTTATATAGCGCCTCTAAGTGAGCGGATTCTCCTCAAGGGCGCTTAAAAGCTAGATTTCGACCTAAATATAAACAAATAAATATGCATAATACCTACATACTTGAGTACAAACACTATCATTTTAATTTACTTAAGTATTAAAGTATAAAAAGGTTTCTAAATAAATAATAAAAAAAATTGTGACGTACTATTTTTTCACTTGCATGCCTTTCATGAAACGTCTGCATGGTTATAAAAAACTGCCAAGTGACAATAAGCTCACCAAATGGTTCATTGTACAACCTCAGAACTTTAAGAGCTTTTTAGTAACACCTACTATAAAGCACTTCTAAGGATTTATGTTTACGAACTGACGCTGAGGGTGCGTGTAAGTGCCAGCTCAAGAATAAATCAGATATAATAAGACCCGAAACCAAAACCAGTCCAGTAATGAAATAAAACAATGTCACGGAGCTAATAAGTATAATGCCATTAAATGCGACGATTGAGATGAAACTTGAGGGTTGCGGGTACGATTTCTGCTAGAACACGAATTAAAAAAAAAAGGATTCTAGTCTGCTTTATTCTTGATAGACTTTTTTAACATGGCATTATGCCCACCAAGTTGTATTGTATACAACCAAAGTGAAAGTGAAAGACATAAAAAATATTGTATACCCACAAGCATCGATGAATAAGTCCCGGGACTAACCTGTAGAATGATTTATCTTTGGTTTCAAAATAGGCGTTAGTTTCGGCAATCACTTCTTCATTGGAGCCAAATATCTTTCCCTGGAGCATCTTTTTGAGCTCTACGAACAGCCAATAGTCGCTGGGAGCCAAATCTGGAGAATACAGTGGGTGCAAAAGCAATTCGAAGTTCAACTCATGCAATTTGGCCATCGTTACCATCGACTTGTGACACGGTGCATTGTCCTGATTAAAGAGAACTTTTTTCTTCTTCATATGGGGCCGTTTTTTTGCAATTTCTGCCTTCAAACGCTCCAATAACGCTACGTAATATTCGCTATTGATGGTTTTTCCCTTTTCAAGGTGATCGATGAATATTAAACCATGCGCATCCCAAATTACAGAGGCCATAACCTTCCCGGCCGACTGTTGAGTTTTTGGTCACTTTGGGCGACTTTCACCGGCTGCTCTTCACTCAGCTGACTGCCGATTTGATTCCGGAATATAGTGGTGGATCCAAGTTTCATCCATTGCCACTACCGACGCAAAAACTCCTGTTTATTTTGCGTTAACAGTGCCAAACAGCGCTCTGAATCATCGATGCGTTGTTTTTGTTCCATTGTGAGCAAACGCGGCACCCATTTCGAAAAAAGCTTTTTCATGACCAAATAAATGTTCATGAAAAATAGTGTAAACACTATCAAATGATATCTTCAGGATGTCAGGTATCTCACGCAACTTTACGATTTTCCATCACGATTTTGAGGGTTTTTTTAATGTTTTCTGGTGTAACAGCCTCATTTGGACGACCAGAGCATTCAGCATCATTTGTGTCTGTACGACCATGTTTGAAATCAGCATACCACTGACAAATGGTTGTTTTCGACAGAGCAGAGCTCGGATAACACTTTTCAAGCAATCGCTGAGTTTGAATGGTATTTTTTCCCATTAAAAAGCAATGTTTTATCAACACACGAAATTCGGTTTTTTCCATTGTTTTGAAAATAGCAAAAGTAGTTTCACTAAAACCACTGTAAATCAATGACATAATGTCGGAATGTCATGAAAGTTTGACATATAACTTCTAAAGACTAATACTAACTGAAAATGGTATGGATTTGTTATTAGAAGCGCTATCTGTTGGTTAGTCCCGGGACTTTTTGATCGATGTTTTATTTATACCCACGAAAAAACTAATTTGCTTTTGCCCTCAAAATAAACCAAAATTGCAATTTCAACTTCTTCATAGTCAGTAAATTTCTTTTTTCATATTTGGAAACAAATAATAGTTAGACGGAGCTGGGTCTGGGCTGACGATGTTTGAAGAAGTGGCCTCAACAGGCAGTCCTGGTCGGAGGTCGTCTTCAATCGATTCTCTTCCTTGCTTAAAAAGTCTAATGCCACTTGTAAACCATAATTTTTCCAGGCAACAGTCCCTGTAAACTGCTAACATCTCTTTCAAAATGATTTGAGATGTTTTCCCTGGTTTTGTGAGAAACTTAATGTTAGCGATACTCAATTTTTTTCCATTGTTATTAACGTTTGACATACTCTCTCGACGATATCTTAAACAATACTGTCAAAATTAGACTAAAACTTGGTGAATGTACTAATAATGAGTCATATTATTGGAACATGCGCATGCGCACTACCACTACCCTTCTCCACTCCTTTGACCCCTTCATTCCGCGAATTTATTGACCTCCCTTTGTAACATCGGTGGATAGTGTAAAATGGGTGTTAAATTTATCATGTATCTATTGAGCAACAAATATATGAACCGAACACCTCTAGTACTTCACATGTATCGTGGTCCTATTAAAACAAATTATAAATTAAATATCTTTTTGCTAACCAATGATTTTTAAAAAATTGTCATTGATTAAAACAATTGAATGTATCTACGATAAGCTGGTTGGCTGGAAGAAATTGCTGCGTAGCAATAATCCCGCCTGATGTATATGTAGATAAGAGAATGAAATATTAACTTTGTATATACTTTTTCAGAATGTACCTACAAGCATGTACGCGAGCAGCTGGTTTTTGACTTTATATACTACCGTATTCTCTCTAAATTTATCCTGCAGAATCATGGATGTGTTCTTGATTGAAGGATTAGAAATCATTTTTAAAGTCGCATTGGCAATCCTCAGTATTTGCAAAGACGATTTACTGACTTTAGACATGGAAGGAATTCAAGGGGTAATTACCACTTTATTTATTTATTTATTTATTATTTATTTATTTATTTGTTTATTATTACACATGACAAGAAATATACACAATTTGCGAAAAAACAATAGGTAATTTGATTTGGACATACAATTTTAACACGTTGATCGCCGTGTCAGCCACCGGTGGCCGACACCGAGGTATTCCAATTGGGCCGTGTCGGCCACCGGTGGCTGACACGGCATACCTAACTTCAGAGTGTCATCCTGTCCGTCGGCTACGCGCTCTGTATTAAACTACTATTAAACTTGGCCGACACGGCCCTCCTGTATCTTACTACGATATGGCCTTAGGATATCTTCATGGTTCTAAAAGATATATACTAGGTTAGTCAAAAAGTTTTGAAAGCGGAAATGAAAATACATTTTTTTTTGGGGGAAATCACTTTTATTGCTCAGTATAGTCTCCCATAAGATCAATACACTTGGTCCAACGATCTTCCAACTTTGTTGTCCCATCACGGAAGTGACTTTCTGGAAGGCCTGAAAAATACTCCTCAACGACGGCTATAACCTCTTCGTTTGATGAAAAATGCTTTCCACGAAGGAATTTTTTGAGGTGTGAGAACAGCCAGAAGTCAGAGGGAGCTAAATCTGGCGAATAGGGTGGATGCTGCAACAATTCGTACCCCAATTCATTGATTTTCGCGATGGTTTTTTGAGCTGTGTGAGCAGGTGCATTGTCTTGATGAAAAATGATTTTTTTCTTCTGCAAACCGGGTCTTTTTTCACAAATTTTTTCATCCAACTGGTCCAAAAGGTCACAATAATAATCAGAGTTGATTGTCTTACCAGTTTGGAGATAATCTATCAATAAAATTCCTTTTGCATCCCAAAAAACTGACGCTAACACCTTCTTGGCCGATTTCTGGACACGAACTCGCTTCGGAGCCAAAGTGCCTGGTTCACACCACTCCTTAGCCTCTTGTTTTGATTCAGGATCATGGTGGTAGACCCGAGTCTCATCCATAGTGATGAATCGACGCAGAAAATCCTTTTTATCCTTTCGAAATTGCTCCAAATGTTGCTCAGAAAGTCGCATTCGAACGTGTTTTTGTTGCATTGTTAGCAAATGCGGCACCCATTGTGCACACAGTTTTTTGAAACCCAAAACTTCAGCCAAAATATGCCATGTTGTTCCATGTGAGATGCCTATGGTGTCAGCTATCACATCCACAGTCGATCGATGATCTTCCAAAATCATATCCTGTATTTTCGCTATGATTTCTGGTGTTGATGCACTTTTTGGACGTCCTGAGCGTGGATCGTCTTCAACGCTTGTACAGCCACACTTAAACTCCAAAACCCAACGGTGAACGGTTGGAAATGAAGGAGAAGACTCCTTTAATACTTTCACCATCTTTGCATGGATCTCAGTAGCCGATAAACCTTCCAAAACAAAGAATTTAATCACTGCACGATATTCGGATTTTTCCATTGTTAAAAAATACACTGACACGTCAACTTCAAATGGCTTGTAAACAAAGAATGAATTGACAGATCGAAATGAAATTTTGAGTACGTTCTTATGAAAGATGAAATATTAAAATGGCGTAGAAATTTTGGTTTTTCTACTGCTCCATAGATGTCGCTTTCAAAACTTATTGACTAACCTATTACTCATGAATGTGATAGGTAGGTTATATTAAATTAAAAACCTAAAAACGTACACACATTTTTTGGACATTTTACGAAAATCCTATTGGCGATCAATGTGTTAATGGATCTGGGTTTGTTGCCTTTCTTTTGTCGTATCCCCTGTAAACTAGGCTTTTGCCTGTATCTCACTGAGGATGTTATCTAATGTTAATCTTTTAATTTTACTTTTGTATTATTGTGTAGTGCTTCTTTTTATATTATCTATAAAATTGATGTAGTTAAGTAATATGAGATATATTCTTATTTTTTATTTACAGTATCTTCATAAGGACATGCCAGAGCGCGCAGATTGTGATCCCGATATTATTATGAATGCCGCTTACCAAGTTAAAATTAATAGTAAAAAAATGAAGAAAATGGAAAAAGAATATGCAGTTTTAAAATCTAAAGAAAATGAGCAACAAGCTGAATTACGCGTAAGTAATACCAGCCATGTACTTTGTTTTGTATCATTATTTGTATTGTATATGAAATATAATATATTGCGAGAATTTCTTTAGACTCTTTCAAAATGGCAATGTATTTTGGATTTAATACTATTTATTGGGTAGATGCGGTTAGGACAAAGATTTTGTTGCCAACTTCGTATTTGTATATATTAGGTAATAGTTTAGCACATTTATTTCGGCAATTGTTTGCCCAAATTTCTTGAGTTGTCTTTTTGACATCATTTTGAATTTCAAATTAAATAAGTTGTTTTTTCGGTGTTTGATGCTTTTTTACTACCGCAAATGAAAAAATGCGACGCAGACTTAAAAAAAGTACAGTGTATGATAATGATGAAAAAGCAATCATGTAAATTCAATAATGGTGATACGATATTGAAAATGACCAATGATCACTGATAACAACCAAATCAAGGCTTTGATCGAGAATGATCAGTGTTCTAAGACACGAGAGGTTGCTGGAATACTAAAATTATCAAAAACAACTGTCCACGAGCATTTGGTGCAATTTTGTGTTTGAATTTCACCCACAAATATGAAATTACTTCCTAGACAACCTATTATTATTAGAATAATTGTACAATTTTACATGTCAGATAGGATTGTGAAATTTATTTGTGTAATATTATAAAATGGAAAAAAAATAATGGAGCCAAGTAAATACTACAGAAATGTATGCCCTGAGAAGAAATATGTGATGCGGAATAGAAAATTTAGTCTGGAATAAATGTCAATAAAAAACTGATTTATCAAGTTGTATAAAAGTTTAAAAGAGAGAAAAGTTAACATTAAATAAGCAGAGTCCAAGGAGACTATTTTAATAAATAGCAGAATTCTTTGTTTCAAAAATGTTCACTTTATACAAATCGAAACGAAAGTTGGCCTTAATGATCACATTTCTTAACATTGTATCATCTTTTTATGAGACGGCATAGCCCCTCAAAGCATTTGATGACAGTATGGAAAACTCCAGTAAAATCATTACTTTTTTGCCATTCTACAGATGTTGAACAACATTGATCATGTTTTCTGCCGTGCATCTTTACTAAAAGCCTTGAGTGACTCCCAATGAATGAAGAATACTCCATATTATGCTATATTTCTTTAAGCTTTTGTTCTTTAGAACTGATTCATATAGATCAGGCGTCGGCAACCTATGGCACGCGTGCCAGGCTTGGCACGCGATGGGGTTCTGAATGGCACTCTACAAATAATCAGGGAAATCGCGAAAATATCGAGACGAAGTGATTTTTAAATAAGAGAAAATGTTTAATTATAATTATTTATCTAACGTGGCTCGCCAATGTCACGAAAATCTGCGCGAAGGGTGAGTGAGAGCGCATTCGGAGTAAAAGGGATGAAACATGCGTAGCGCCGACTAGTTATCGAAGCGGACTTCACGTATGTTCAAGCCGGAATGACATTCGCCCCTCTCTTTCTCGTTTTGCTACTGCGCACCATTTGCCTGTAATACCAGTTAAACTTGCATTTCGTTTAATACTGGTCGTTACTTTCCGTTCTAACTTTTTTGTGAAGACTTGTATCTTATTGGTTTAATATTTGTTATAATTCATCCATATTTAATCAAATGGAGGGTAAGAAACAAAAACTAAATGTTCGCGGGTTTCAAGACTATTGGACGAATGAATATGGATTTATACAACAAAAGGATCGTGCTGTATGTGCGATATGTCGCGAAAGTGTCGTATGCCGCACGTCAAGTGTACAAAGACATTTCCAAACCAAACATCAGTCCACATTTAATAGCAACGATGAGAAATGTGAAACTATAAAGAGAGCTGTTTCTGGTTATAAGAAACAAGTAACTTTTTTTTGTGGAATAACTGGAACGAAGCCTAAAGCGACAGAATGCAGCTTCGCAATTGCTCATTGCATAGCTGCCAAAGGCAAACCCTTTACAGATGGGGAATATATAAAGGAAATCTTTATAAAAAGTGCTGAAAAGTTGTTTAGCGATTTACCTAACCAACAAACCATATTATCCCGAATTCGAGAAATACCGGCTTCTGCGCGAACAATTGAAAGAAGAATAACTGAAATGGCAGACAATGTAACAACAAAACAGAATTCTGGATTACAAGAAGCTGTTGCATTTAGCGTCGCTGTTGATGAAAGTACCGATGTAAATGATATTGCGCGGCTTGCAGTATTTGCACGGTATTGTGATAAAGGTCAAGTTTATGAAGAATTGTGCAATTTGATTCCTCTGTCTGGGACAACTAAGGGGCAGGATATTCTTGCTTCATTCATAAATTGTTTTGACAGCAAGAACATTAATATCAAAAAAATATTTTGTGTAACTACTGACGGCGCACCTGCAATGGTTGGCAAGGATAGAGGATTTGTCAAACTTCTTGAAAATCATATTGGACATAAAATATTGAACTTCCATTGTATAATACACCAGGAAAGTTTAGTTGCCAAAATTTCGTCACAGCGCTTAATTCCTGTAATGAACACTGTTGTTAAAATAGTTAATTTCATAGTGTCTCGCTCTTCATTGACACACAGGCAATTTAAATCTCTTTTAGAAGAAATAGAAAGTGAATATGTTGACCTCCCCTTATACAGCCATGTTCGTTGGCTTAGTCGAGGCAATGTCTTGAATAAGTTTGTGTCATGTCTGGAACACATTAAAGTTTTTCTTAATGAAAAGGAACAACATTTCCCCGAATTGAACGATAAAGAATGGTTATGCAAATTGATGTTTCTGACTGATATAACTAAACATCTCAATGAACTAAACTTAAGATTGCAAGGAAAGCGCCAAACTGTGCTCGAACTTTTTGAATATTGGACAGGATTTGCTACAAAATTAAATATATTTTTATGTGATATTAATACTAGTACCTACAAATACTTCCCAAATGTTAAAGCGCTTGCAAATAAATCGACCATAGACAAAGATGAACTTAAAACCTACGTTGAAGCACTTAAAGATGAATTTTCCAGAAGATGCAAAGACTTTGAAGCTCATGTGCCTATATTTTCCTTCCTCATAAAACCAGATTTAATAGATCCATTAATAATCCCGTTTGATTTTTCAATTTTTGAGTGGATGAATGTTGATAATTTTGAAATGGAACTTATCGAACTAATATCTTCAGAATTATGGAAAACAAAATTTAAGGAATTACGAAAAAATCTGGAAGATGACTCTATGGAAAAATCGACTGCTATATTAAATTGTTGGATGTCATTGCCGGAAAGATTTAATTGTTTAAAGAAAATTGCATGTGCTCTCCTTTTTCCGCTTTTGGTTCCACATATCTCTGTGAACAAATTTTTTCTCACATGAAACATATTTTGAGTCCACAAAGAAGTCGTTTAACAACTGAACATTCAGAATCTTGTGTGAAATCAAAAGTCACAAATTATACCCCTGATATTGAAATATTAAGCAAAAATGTGCAGGGACAAGGTTCGCATTAAATTTTTTTAATTTATGTTAGAATTTTATGTTATTTTTTAATAAATATGTTTAAAAGATAAATTTGGTATAAAATTCTTCTCCTCTAGAACCCCATTATATAATTTAGAATTAAGGCGGCACCCTGAATCATATTGGTAGAGTGGCTTGGCACACCACAGCTAAAAGGTTGCCGACCCCTGATATAGATCAAGAGTTCCCAAAGTGGTCGATATCGACGCCCTGGGGTCGATTTGATTTTTCTAGGGGTCGATAGATTCAATAAAAAAAGTTGAGGGTCAACGACAGCAAAATAGACCCCTCTTACTACTGCTATTTGTTTGTTACTTCAAAATATCTATAATTCCAATAGGTACCTAATTAAGAAGTAAAATAATGAGAAAAACACTTTTTTTGATAAAAACACATTACATACCAAACTTGTGAATGAAAAACTTGTTTTAATTTTTGTCAGTGCAGATTTCAATATTAAATGTTGCACAAGATAATGCCATAATCCGTAGTCCTTTTATCTTTTTCAATCCTTAATTACAAGTTATTAAAATGAAAAGTTTGATATTTAGTGAAATATTTAATATCAAGTACTGTACAAACTATTAATTTGAGTAAGTAAAGTAAATGACTAAGGGGTCGACGGTTTTAAAAGTTTTTGATAAAGGGGTCGTTGGCCGAAAAAAGTTTGGGAACTCTTGATATAGATGGGGCTATCTATTAAGACCCTAGCTTCTTTTCTACAGTGAGTCTGCTAAGTATTGACCTATGTAGTTGAGAAAAACTTGGTTATTAATTAAGAGAGAAGAGCGCAGGAACTTGGATGGTTTTATGGTATGCAGTTTCTTTAACCTCTAAACGAGTATGGCCGTACGGCGAGCGAATTTTTACCTCAAGCGAGTATGAACGTACACGGTACATCCAATGTTTTTATTCCGAATACATGAATTTATCCATAAAACGGAAATGGCGCAATTGTTTTTATCTATTCAATTATTTTTTATATGGCGGCCGCAATTACATTATTTATATTACTTACAAAATCAATTTTTTATTTAACTTACAAAATCTCACTCGCTTAGAGGTTAATACAAATTGTGGGTTGTTCTATCTGTTGATTAATTTATGAACAAAAATGAAATGAGATAATATAATATTGTTTTAGTTTAACATTTGTAATATACATGTTTACAGAAACTATTTATTAATATACATGTTTACAGAAACTATTGTTTTAGTTTAACATTTGTAATATACATGTTTACAGAAACTACGGTCAGAAAATAGATCATTACGTTGCGTTTTGGATAACCTTGAGCTAGAAAGTGCATCCCTAGCAGAGAAACTAGTGCGTTTTCAAGTTGAGGCTGCAAAGGGGGCTGAAACGGAATTTGCTCTTCAGCAAAAGTTGGAAGAGGCTGAAAAGAGACTTCAAGCAGCCCGTGAGAATCAAGAGTCAAAGGTTTGTTTTTTTGTTGTTTTTGTTTTTCATATTGTTTTCATTTAAATATCTATTTCATCTCATCCTCTGTGCATGCTTTTCTTGGATTTTTATTTAAAAATAAGATGGGAATATTAGCAATTAAACAATATCTCAGAGTTCTAATTTTCATGGGAATTTAAAAAAAAAACAAGAAATCTATTAAAACTTTGGTTAATTGATTAAGAGATATTTCTTATTGAAACTTATCTATTTGAAGGACCTTAATATATCAACTGCATCAATCAAACATCATGAGATACTAATTTGAGATATTTTGGATATATTGAATCAATGTTTAATTTATAGTATTAAAAGTAAGGTATGGATAAAAGAATGGAGTGTGGAAGTTATAAAGCCATTGGTTTGCTAAGTGTAGTAAGTAAACTGTACGGAAACATTGTAATAAAAAGAGTGAGAAGAAAGTGTGGGATGCTCAGGGTGCCTTTTTTAGAGGAAGAGTTTGTATGGATCAGATTTTTTTTTAGTGTATGATTGCAAAAAAATATATGATAAAAAATACGAAATGGAAAAAGCATATGACCACATGATATGAAACAAGCTATGGAAAATATGGTGTTGAATATAAATTAATATGTGATATTGCATCATTATACACCGAAAGTAGAGTAGGTGAATGAGCAGGTTAGCTGGTTAGAATGAATGGTACCTTGACTGAGTGGTTTATTATCTCCATCCTGGTTGCTTAATATTTATATAGATCCATGTGTTAAGGAACTACAGAGGACAATGGGTGACATAAATGTCGAATGGCATACAAATGTCAATAGTGTGTGGATTAATGTATGCTGATCATATGGTGGTGTTGGCAGAGAGTGAAGATGAACAACAGAGTTTGACAAATAAATTGTATGAGAGATGCGAAGAGAAAGATCTGAGAATGAATTTTGCATAATCCAAAATATTGGTGATAGATAAGTAATGCAATATATGGGTGAACAATGAAAGAATGGGACAAGTTGAGTAATTCTACTATTGGGGTAGTATTTTCTCAGATGATGATAGAGTTAAGAGGGATATCGAATGGCGTGTAGCGACAGGAAACAGTCAATGAGGCACGAAAACATATCTACTCGAATTGGACAGTGTCAAAATCTGCTAAGTCCACAGCAGTATTTCAGTACGAACTTTGATGTCTGGGAGTGAAACGTGGATGTGAAAAAAGATTGAAAAGAGCCAAATAAATGCTGTAGAAATGTGTGCACTGAGAGGAAAGCGTGGGTTGACAATATATGATAGAATGAAAGACTAGGAATGAATGTGAACTTATGAAGTTCAGGTTGATATGTTCAGTAAGATGAAAAAGAGTACTTTGGGTATGTAGAATGAATGAATGAAGATAGACTAACAAAACAAATATATAGTGCAAATATGAGTAGATGGGGTGGTAGAGGAAGATTAAGAAAAGTATGGTTGGATCAAGTGAATGATATTTTGAATGAATTATATGTCGAGTCAGAGAAATCGTAGAAAGTTTATGGATATAGAAGATGCGAATGATGTGTGTCAATATAGGAATGTTTGGTCCTCTGTCCTCTTTGCCTACCCTGACAAGGAAATGGCATGATGGTATGGATGTAAAAGTAACATAGTTGAGTTTTAATGATATTTTCACAAATTATATACTCGTAAACAGAAATGTCACTATTATTAAAAAGTGAACTAAGTCTTCATTTAGCTTTTTAATTGTCTGATAAAATAAGAGATATTTCTATATATATTTTATTTTGCTTTTATAAATAAATTAATCACAAAGCATAAATGACTTAAGAAATAAATAAATGAAAAACTCCTTGATAAGGTGTTTATTTTTTTTCTTCTGTATTGCTTAATTTGTTTATGAAACATACCCTAAGAAACATTTTAATATTTGTTATAACATTTCTACGATATAACAAATTTCTCCCCAAGAAAGCTTTGCACTCAACTATCTTGATTGTGCTTGCTTGACTGTCTCAGTCTCAGTGTTCTTAATTCTGTTCTATAATTTTTCTATACTTAGCTTTGTATGTTGCCTTGTTGAACGATATGAATTTTTCAGATAATTTCCATAATGAGCTCTTTTAATGCATGTGTATGCAAGATAAGCAAGTTATTGCACATAATTAAATATGATAATGGAATAAAATATAATTATTCCATGCTTATCACTTTAATTTACTATATCAAACTAGTCTCATAAATTCATAAGACTGAATTTTATGTAACTTTTATTTTTTATTTGAAAACCTATTTAAAAATTTAAGTTTTTTCTTATCCAATATTTAAAAAAAGTGATATTTTTATAATATCCAAAGTAGTTTATTTCCTTAACTTAAAATGTTTCCTCTTAAAAAATTAATTAATTTCTCTCTTCTGTAAAATTCACATATATGTTATAGAATTATGAGACATATTACAGAGATGACCCTCATTGGGTGTTGATATCATTCAACACTCCTTAAATTATCTCACTTTTAAAATATTATACAATATAAGAACATTTGCTTATTATGGATTTTTATTTTGAATTTAAAATATCTTTTATGGAATAAGCAAAGTTCTTTTTAATTGAGAATTATATAATATGTGAATATGTATAATTATTGCAGATAAATAATGATTTCTACCATTTGAGCAAAATATTACTCAGTGGCAGGACCCTACTTTTTATGTTTGCTGATAGTGACAATACAATACAGATCAATATAATTATAAATATGGAAAATATATTGAAATTTTTACATAAAATAAGAAAATATAAAATTGTCTTGTTTTAAATGAGTATTTTTATTAATCATAATGCTATAAAATAAGATTAATTGATTTATTCCTTAAATTTCCTTTTCTTTTAATATCATTAAAATCTTAACACTTCTCATGTAAAAAATACAATAAAAATAATATGTAATACAGTAAGAACACGCTTTCAATAAATAAGATGCTTAAAACTATTCTATTTAATCTATATTAATTGTCAACTTTAGCTAGAATGTTACTAATTCCACAATACTAACAAACTGAACCATTTGGCAGGGATCCACTGAATCCTCTCTCGAGTATGTAGCCATTAACAAGGAAGAAATCGTGCAGCGTGATGAGATGATCCAGTGCTTACAGAAAGAACTTGTCAAAGTTCGCCTAGGAGAGGCAGAGAATGATGTCCTTATCAAAGAATTGAAGGGAAAAATATCTGAACTTGAAAATGATCAAAAAACCCTTCGAGAAACTACTGTCGACAATTCGGTAGCACACTTGCAGGAAGAACTGATCGCCGTGAAACTTAGAGAAGCTGAGGCTAATCTCTCTTTAAAAGTTTTAAGGCAAAATGTCCAAGATTTGTCTATCGCCTGGAATAGGCACTTGCAGGTAAGCTAATTCATTTATTTGGCTGTTCATATTTCTTTTAATTTAAGAATACAATTATCAGTCATCACTCTATCGCTCGATCACCCATCCAGATCGTCAAAACACACACTGATTCAACAATTACGTTTGATATTTACACGCTCTAATTTAAAATGAGTGGAATATAATAATAATTCAATAGTATAATGTGCATATCATCAATAATGTTTGACAAAAAAATTATATTTACATAAATATTCCATACATATTTTCAAGCAAACATATAATATTATGAGTAATAAACAATCAGTATTGACATGTTGACTAGTACATTGAGATCTTCCAAATTCATTCTTATCTTCTTATCATGTAGTCATAAAACGCAATTGATTATTATTTATATATGACATTCTAGTTACAATCCTACACTACACAATGTGAGTTCTGATAGAAACGATGATCAAAATAGATTACTGATAATTACTTTTATTTATATTATTTTTTTCCATTTACATATGGGGTCAGCTGACATAATATTAGTTCGCTACTTATCCCTTTCCTGAACCATCCGGTTGTCAAATTATTGTACCTTCATGTAATTTTTTACTGTCAACAGCCGCCAGATTGTAAGCTGCAACCCTAGTCCTTTTCCAAAATTTGCAGGTTTTTTTTGCTAACAATGTTATGATCAATAGATTTATTTCTAAAATGTAAAATATAAATCTTTATGGCAGAATTTTAAACATATTAAAATAAACTAAACCAAACTCAGAATCAAATATAGATATATACAAAGGTTTCAATCGAGGAGTTACCAACCTACTTCAATTCAGTCATTTGGGGAGAGCTTTTATATTGTTTTTCACTGTTGTAATAATCATGATTTCATCTATATAATGATGACTTTTATGGTCTAGTACTAGAACATTCCACTTCCACCTGAAAGTTTCATGTTTGATTATTCATGGTGTTAAAAAATATCTCGGTCAAGTTTCGTATGACCTAAGAAAAAAAATTCTGGTAGTTTGGAAGAATTTTCAATATAATATAATAACATATATAATCCCATCAACACAACACGATGAATTATAAAATTGAATTATTTATTTGAAGAATTTATATCTATTTATTAATAAAAAATAAATAATTTTAAATGTCACAAAAACATCAAAGGCCTTAATCGTGTACTTGATTAATACCATTATGATCCAAACGTTTCTGGCCTGAACAAAGAGTGTGTATGAGCAGATTCTGCGCAAGTCATGACTACCGCATTTTCTGACAATATTACAGTTAAAAATTTATACCTCTGCCCTCAGTAGTATGTCAACTAGAGCTGATAGAACATGCAGTGTTGTTTCATTTTATTCTGAATGGTTGAAAATTGAGTATTACACAGTTATGCTTTCAAAAGAAGGGAAAATTCTGGCAGAAATTGAACGATATTTAGATGCTGTCTACAGAAAATCTTCTCTGTCATATTTCATAGTGAAATATTGGGCTAAATAGTTTCACTTAGGCACAGAAACTATTGAAGATGATTCTCGTTAAGGCAGACCGGCAGAAGTACTCACTCTAGAAACAGTTACATTAGTGCAAGTATTACAAGATAGAAGACTGAACTGTAATGAAATAGCAGCAAGGTGTAGACTTTCCAAAACCACAGTGCTTTGAATTCTGCACCATCATCTTGGCATGAATAAAGTGAGCGCAAGGTTCATCATTCTTGAACCCTTCGGTTTCACCACGGCCCAAAAAAGCCAAGGTGATACAAGCCCATATAAAGATTAAGATAACGATTTTCTTAGATTCTACTTCAGAGAGTTTTTCTAATTGTCTTCAAAGAGAAAACACTACGAGTACTGGCGAGTATTATGCGTCATTAATGTACAAATTAAGGGATGGCATAAAAACAAAACGCTGAGGAAAGTTGTTATGAGGCATGTGATTATTGCTCAACAATGCACCAGTTTACACTTCTGTTACTGCAAAGGTTGTCATTCAACAAAACGGTTTCCAAAAATTGAATCACTCACCCCACCCTATAGTCCGACATAGCCCCATATTGAAAATTTTTTTTTTGTTTTATTCCATCACCTTTTTAATATCCTTGGGCCCGAAACTTTTGGAATTTATTATACGAGTATATTTCTAAATCAATGTTTTTGAAAATATTGTTGTGAATGTTCACATATATACAATGGCATAGTAACAATTTGTCAGTCAGTATCCAATTGAGTTCAGATAAATATTTATAATATCAAAGTTTCTTATATTTTCTTTCTATTTTCACCTCCTCCGGTTATACTTTCTATTATCACGTTTAAATTTAAGCATGCGCTTGTCTATTAAATTAATTCAATGGTTTCTATTTTTTTCTACTTTGTTCGCTATGTACTTCTCATGCTTTTCTTATTTCATATTGACGATAACAAAATTACCAGTTTGATTAGTGGCTTTCCTATTTCTTAATCCGTTTACTAGCATAGTACAGCTTTAATTTTCATAATCTTAAACTGAGCTCAAACTAGCTTTAAGGCAAATTACTTAACATTATTTAATAAAAAAATATAAATTTATAATTTTTTGGAAATTTTATTAATAATAAATAAATAGATGACATCTGTGGCCTAGTTAGTATGATGCCTATCTTCCTACCCAATTAATTATGGGTCAATTGCCACTGGTATAGAGATTTTTTAAAATGGGTTTCAGTCTAGTTTTCACTTCAGGCCTCTTTAACATCTTTCTGATTGGTTGTAGAAGATTGTTACATGACAAGAAACCCACCAGGCTGTACTGTATACAACGAAAGTGTAGTCATGATTTGTGTAACATTGTGGCTTTATAAAAATCATATGAAATGAAAGTAAGTTTCATAAGCAATACTGGCAATGGTTCTTGATATAATACCTGCACATTAGACAGAGGGGAGGGGGCTGGGCTGGATAGATCTCTCTGTGCTCAATTTTTATACAGATTTTATTATTTAAAAAGAAAGGAGGGATATTTAGTAAATTTATATATTTGTGTAGAACTATGACATTTTGTTACTAAACAGTTTCGATGCAATGCCCATTATATTGTAAAATACGTCAATATAATTAAATAATAACCTTAAAATATGATTTTAAAAATGTAATTTATTAAGACGGGTTAAGTTTTAAATTTAAATTTATTCTATTGACAGTTGAACACTAATTCAAAACATCTACAAATATGTTATTTTAATGCTAATCCATAATTTTAAACATGGCTTTTATTGCCTCTATCACTTTGCTGAATTTTTGCATTACAAATATGTGCAACTTTGTCTAATTGATCTTCACAATACATGTTATTTGTTATCCAAAATCGCATGTGTTTTGATCGAAAATTCAATGTTACTGAACACTATATGTAATAGTTAATAATCCGAAAATCTAAGACTGTCTGTTAATAAAATAGCACTGAAAAAATATATTGGAAACATATTTTTACTCAAATTTGGGAGTTTTTTCAACAGGAGCATAAATCGGAGTCATTGCCAAGTACAAGTAGCCATGGGGATGTAATGAGTACCCCTAAAAAGCTATTACGTGCTTGGGAAAACCGTTCGGTAGATACTCACCGCCTTGAAGAAGAATTGATGTCTGCTCGCATCAGGGAAACTGAAGCTGTGTCAGAACTAAAAGTTTTACGACTGAAGGTTTGTTTTATTATTCATTTTTAATGTAATGTAGAATAAAAATAAGAAATTTTATTTTTCTTATTAGTGCATACATACATACCATTTCCTTTTCAAAGTAGGCAGAGAGAATAGAGCACCAGACTTTCCTATCTCGACACACATCCTTCGCCTATTCTACATATACATTCATACACCTATGATTTTTCTGACTTTATACATATTTTCTTTCAAATATCATTCACTTGACCTAACCATACTTACCTTAGTCGTCCCCTACCACACCTTCCACTCAAATTCGTACTGCATATTTGTTCAGTTAGTATTTCTTCATTCCTTCCAAGTGTCCAAACCATCTCAGAATGCTCTTCCTCATCTTACTCAACACATCTGCTTGAAGTTCACTTTTATTCCTTATCACTTTTTTATTTCATATTCTGATCCATGTATCTTCTCACTGTATGCATATATGCTTTCAGTTTTTTTTCATGTTTCACTTCCATACATCAAAGTTGGTACTAAAATACTGATGTGGACCTTTAAGTACTTAGTGGCTTGTAAGGAAATCAGAAAGTGTATTGCCTTTTAAGTTTATTTCAGGTCAACTCATTATAGTTTATAAAGACAGTTAGAATTTTACTAAACATATTTATGATATTTAGAATATGCCTTTTATTATCATGAACTTCTCCTTTTCAGTGATTGGTTGCTCAGGAGGGTTAATTATACTCATATTTTTGAGGATTGACACATTTATATGGAAGTAATTTTTGCTAGTAATTTTATGATATTTATTATTAATCCATTTTATTAAACGATCTAAGAAAAGTAATTGACTATGTGTACATGGATTCTTTACTGCATTCTCGATACTAGTGTTTAGAGGAACAGAAATCGGTTCAGATTATTATCTAGTGGTGAGCAGAATAAATACTCGCCGTGGTTGATGATCTGGTATATGTATAGACATTTTGGCTGTGAAAATCAGGTGGGAGAAATTGTTAGATGGCATGAATAAAGAGTAATTTAGGAAGAGTGTTTAAGGAAGAATGAGAATGATAAGTTATGGAATAAATGTTGAAGAAGAAAGGATGAGTGTGAAAAATATAGCACTGCAAAAGTTGGAAGTAAAAATGGCGATGCATGGTGGGAAAAAGAAGATAAGGAATGCCTGAAAGAGAAAAATAGAGTATTTATCTAAGCAATAACAGGAAATAGTCATGAAACAATGAAAAGAAACAAAGTACAAAGAATGGAAGATTAAAACAAAACGATTGTTTGAGGAAAAGAAGAAGCTTATAGATGAAGAAGACCAAAAGTTGAGTATGAATGCGGAAATAAATATGAAAATATTTTGGAAAGAATGAAGTAAAATGCGAAGAAAAAATTATACAGGTGCTACGAGTGGAATCAAAGATAAGAATATAAGAATTTTGAAAGTCTTGAAACCGGTTGAGTTATACCGTTACAAAAAGTGGAATAAATAGTATTAACAATATCTACAAATATAAATGTTATCCTTTAATTTCAGGTCATGGAACTTGAAACGCAAGTACAGGTTAATATAAACCAACTGCGTCGCCAGGATGAAGAAAAGAAGGCACTACGTGAAGAACTTGAAGAAGCTCAAATTAAGGTTCGGGATCTGATGGCCAGGAACAAAGAACAAGAGCATCGGTTATCTGATGTGCAGACCAAAGTTAGTACTTACACTCCAAAAGCGGATAAATAAATGCTCTAGTGGTTTCATAATTTCTCGCAAATCTGATTAAAAAATGAAGCACATGAGCTGAACTTGGTAAAATAATAATATTTGAAGAATTGCAATTATTAATCAATCCGCCCCTTTAAGAGGCGAATTCCCTAAATTTGCTCTTCAAATTAAGTATGCTTTTAAACTATGAAAATTCTTTTAAATTTGTATATGTATGTGTTCAAATAATATGCATATATTTTTGTTAGTTCCAATCAGGTACATACATATCTGCGGCTTAAGAATTCTTCTTTTGCAACTGATGATTTTGGAACTAGTTCTGAATACTTTTTCACTTTTTGCTCATTCAAAGCCTATTAAAATTCTTATGCAATATGAAAACATGAGTACTTTAACTTTTACTAAGTGTAGTTGAGTATGAATGTCATAATAATATGATTAATTTCAGAGTGGAAATAGTAAAGGCTGTGTCCATTTCTTGTTTGCAGAATTCACCATGCTTTGTATTATAAAGCTGGTAAAAAAGTTATCATTTCATAACTATTAAGAATTAAATTTGGCAATATTAAATAGTTTTTCTATTTTCATTATGATCTAGCGAAATAATAAAATACTTATTGAAAATAGCAAGCGTTCATATAGCTTATTTTGATATATCATTTTATTTTGCAAAATGTGGAATTACACGTAGACCTGTTTCATAATCCAAATCAGTTACACAATTAAAATCTTTTTTTACAAATAACATAACATGACAAATTATAATAAAATTTACAAAATATTCAACTCTTGAGTGAAAATTGTTGTTGACAATAAAAAAATAAAAACGATTGTATTTCTATTATGAATTTCACACAGTCGTGTGATTGAATAATTGATCTCAATTGACCAGTTGCTCACCTTTATTCTAAATTGTGTGGAAAAAATGCACTTTATCTTTCACATAAATGAAAATATATATAAATAGTTTTTTTTTGTACTTTGTGTATAGTTAGTTTTTTTTATTTTCACTGTTAAATGATTTTGTATTATTTTGTTTTTTATGTTTAAAATTATAAAAAAACATTTTATGTATAATAAAGATTTTAGTTGGTTAAATAACTGATTTTTTGAAGAATAAAATATATATATTTATTATATTCACTTTTGCAAATTATGGTGTTATAAAGGTTACTTACCGTTTTAACACTTACCTTACTGTGCTAAAAAATTCCGCCAGCCACGGTGCTGGACGCTAAGCGTCCAGTGAAAAATGTATCTTTTAAATTAAAATTATGCAAAATCTGCTAGGTTATTTTTTTTAATTAGCTATAAAAATCATTTTATTATGTATTAAAACATCGAATAATATAAAATAAGTGCAAGAAATGATAAATGAGTCATTCAGCGTGCGCTTCGCTCAGAATGCCCCTCTTCTGCGCATGCGTAACAGGGGTTAATTTTTTTTTTCATAAAATTATACAATAAAATGTAGTGTGTATTTTTTTGGCAATAAAAATATAATTCGAATTAAGACAATAAATAACATATAAACAAAATATAAAATTAATTTATAAATTCAAAAATAATAATATAAAAACAAACAAGAAATTCAAATCAATAAAATATACAATTTGGAAAATATAAACACTTTACAGAAAATTAGAAAATAGGACAAACGTATAATCAAAGTTTAATCCTGTGGAGAAAGTCTATCGCAATTGGGGCACAAATCCATTTATAAACCTCAATATTATCTTTGCCAATGAAAAAATTGTTACAATGTGATATTTACGTAAAAGAACGATATTTAGCCTTTGTATAAGCATTTGAAGTAAGTTAATTATGAAGCAATAAACAAACATTATCCTTATTTGAAATATAATGTATCGAAAACAATTTGAGATAATGTTTTTTACATGCGGCATTTCAAACACGTGTAAAACTGTTGATTTAATTTATATTGAAGTTACTTTATAATTATGTACGAATTCTAGCTTCAAATAAGTGATTACTTACCTTTTGAATACTAAATATCAGAAGTCAGCTTCTTAGCTCCTAGGAAAAGTTGATTTTATGCATTGCTTTTTTCCATTTGTTAATGATTTTTTTTAGGATTAGGAAATGGTTATGTGGAATGATTCAAGAAAATCTCAAAAAAATATTCTTTTTTAATTTTTTAATAACAATTTTAATAATAATATAATACACTTAATAATGTTAAATTAATATTTTTTAATATTAAATAGATTAATATTTTTATGTTATTATTAATTATTAAATGAATTATTTTTAAATAATTATTTAATTATTTATTTATTATTATATTATTATTAATATTAAAATAATTAATAATAAAATATTGAATAATAATAAATAATAATAATAATAATAATATTGTTTCACTGTTCGTGACGTTCAGGCCAATTTGCCCTACCGCACCTATAGAAGTTTCAAAAAACTGTTTTAAAATCACCACTCATCACACATATTTGTTTTACGGAACTGTCAAAGGTTGCGTAATTGACCGGATGTTTAGATCGTTGTTACTGAACATGCAGCTAACTTCACGACGATCGGTCTTAAATAAGACCGCTGCCCGTCCACTACATTTGCCAATTTGACGTTTGTGCTACTTAAAAATGTTTCATTAAGAAAATTAATCCTTATAAGTATAACCATAAGGGTGGTCGCATATGCGACCAATTTCTGCTTATGCCCGTTAAAGCGTTAATGACCATCACATATACTTGAGGTGTCCGCTAGGAATTAAACTCTGGATAACAGAATGTTTTAGTCAATTAATTTACCACTTAACAGAAATTTCTCAAATTGACTAGTTTTTACCGTGTGCTATACAAATCTTGCAAATGAATATGAACATAGGAGGAGAATGTCGTATCAAATTTATAACAACAAATTAATGTCTGTAAATATATTGAATATGTCTATTTTTCTTTTTTTATAGTGTCAATATGATCAAGTGCTTGCAAACATCAAAAATCATGAAGATTCACAGAAGATAGCAGCGTTGGAACAAGAAATTTATTCTCTTCAGCTTAGAGTAAGTTGGATTTTGTTTAAGAATACGTAGTCATATTTTATTTTTTGTAAACGAGTAAGATGTTTGAAGTGTGAACATTTTATTCTTTATTTAGAACAGGTTTATTCTTTATGTTTTATTTCTAACACTACGTGCTCACAGTTATTTTAATTGAACTCTATAGTCTAGCAATAGAATGCTTGATTTCCACTTATGAGTTTCAGGTTCAATTTACAATGGAGGTAAATTAAATACTACGTGTCTGATTTTGTCACATTTAAACCATCTTATTTCCGGTTAATTTAAAGAAATAACCACTTCACTTGTGTTGTATAAAATTATAAAGTTTTATAGCATGCAATAATGAATATGTTTTGGGGTTATTTCTTTGGTTATTTTTTTCAGCTAATAAGCTTTAGTTAAATTATATATTCAAGAGGATAAAATTAATCATATTTATCCATGATCTAGCAAAAAAAAAGAATTATGACTAAAAAATAAAATTAGAATATAGAGAAATAAGGAGTGGAATCATAAGGGAAATCCGACTAGGAACATTTATTTATTAGATACTTCATTACAAAACGAGCATTAAAGACTGCTGAGAAATTATACTACCTCAAGATACAAGTGCAAAATTGTTTAGTTTCTCTCTTTCAAGAAAGGCCTGGAGCAGTTTGAATATATTACGATATGGTTAGACTTTGGGTGATGTGGAGTGTCACCAGTTGATGAGCCTAACTTGAGGGGTCTATATGGAGGAAAGAGATTGGGAGAAAGCAGGGAGGAGAAGTTAGGAGCGGAAACGATAGTGGAAAATATGTTATTCTACAGATGTAAGATATAATTTAAGACACTGTAAAACACATTAAAGATAGTGCTAGTTTTAAAATGATGCGAAAAATTGTGAATTTCATTTGAAAATCCAGTCGACAACATTACAAGGGATTAAACATTTTCAGTAATTTTTTATTAGTACCAGTTAAAGAATAGTTCTTGTTTTGTAATACCCTTTCTCTGTATTCAGTATAACTTAGTGAATTTATTGCTATGTGATAATATCTTTTAACCAACTAAAAAGATGTTAAAGATGCCTTAAATGAATACCTGGCTGTAACCCTTTTAAAAAAAAATTTGTTCCATCGGGAATTGAACCTGCCAACACCAAGTTGGGAGACAGACGTCGACTAACTAGGCCACGAGGTCTACACTTGAACAAAAACGTCTTCTGTGTAGCTTCAGAAATTTTTTGAAGATTTTTAAATTTCTTAACACGGCATAAAGACAATTTAACACATTTACATACATACATACCAGCATGCCTTGTACATTTTAAAATGCCTAATGTGTTAAAATAACACAAAGAAAGATGTACACAAGCTTTCTTTGTAGTTCCCTTTTATAAAAACATTGGGTTCCATACCAAAAGTGCTCTTAAGAAAATATATTGAGTGGTCCAGGAAGTGGTTTCAATTTTTCGGATAGATGTCGTTGGAACAAAATTTTAATTGCTAACTTTACTCCAATCTTGATCAAATTTACCATTGTTTACCAAAATTGCTTCAGTGGTTTTTTATTGGTGTCCTTTTGAAGATGGAACAATGTAAGTTATTTATCAGAGCTTGATGCTTTTATAAAAATGAAAAAAAAAAAACAAAAACAAAAAAAAAAATTGTAGTGTATGGCGACAATGGAGAAAGTGATCATGTGTGTCAAATGTAGTTTAAAGAATTCCATAATGGGGATACGACACTCAAAGATGTCCGCTCTGAACCGATTACTATAGAAGATAACCAAATCAAGGTTTTGATTGAAAATAATCAGTGTTCTACAACACAAAAAATTGCTGAGATACTGAAAAAATCGAAAACTGGTGAAAATTGTCCACGAGCACGAGCAAAATTGTGCAAATTTGCATTTGAATTTGACCTAAAGAAACATAATTATTTTGCCCAGAAACCTATTAAGGATAATGTGCAACATGTATCAAAAACATTTTATATTTTATGGTTTTAAGCTGTTGAATAAATTAGTTGAATTATTCAGTACATCTTTCTGTTTCATTACAATACATTTTTCATACGGTGAGATAAGATACAACAATTTTTTTAAATGTTCACTGGATTAAATTCATAACATTAATGCATGTTTTTTTTTTGCAGAATCAAGTCATGATAACTGAAGGAAAAATATGCAATAACAGCTTGGTGACTGAGCTTAAGGCAGAGGTAAATACTCGTATAATAATCTGTAAATAAATAATATATCTCTGCAGATTATTCACTGTGTATTTTATGAAATATTTCGATACTTGAATAAGTCTAATAAAAAATATTATCACCGAACATATTCTTTCATATTCTCTTATAAGTTGATTTGCTCAATTGATCACTGTTTCTTTTAATCTAACTCTAAATTCTTCACATTTCTATTACATTAATTAAACAATATTTCCTATTTTGAAATTTCGTGTCATTATTGTCTATAATTTTTCTCGAAGCAACTTTGTTTGCCAGATGTATATTTGAATACAAAATATGCTAATTTCAGTTGACACCAATTGAAATTTATTTAAAGTTGTATTTATTGATATTTCTTTATAGTCACACTTGAAAGAAAATACATATATGTACATTTTTTTATGTTACAAATTCAAGTTGTATAAAATTATTACTGAATGGAATGGAATCTTGCTGGATGTTTTTTTACAGTGCGTTAATAAACTGTGTCAATATTCCAGCCAATGTCAAATATATTGAATTATTATTTTTAAATGGTTTGTTATTCAAACACTTAATTATAAAAGTTTTTAACTTAAATCAGAAAATAACTAAAGAGGGAATATTAAATGATTTCTCATTTTAGTAACATTAGTGAAAATGAATTGAATAATGATTTCAATTTGACTGTTGACATATTGCGGGTCATCTGAGGATCAATCATGAGCTGAATGTAGCGAGTGCAAAACGTCATACACACAAATTGTTCGGAATGTGTGTCAAGTTAAATATCAGGTTGATCATTGTTTTATCAAAGTAAAGTTGTTTTAGATTTATCCCAGTATGACCAACGTCAAGTAACAATCCTTCCCATAATTGAAATTTCGGATTATTGTGTTTTTTTTTACCAATTCATAAAAACACAAAGTACTTATGCACATTTACAATTTTAATATTTTAGATTACACAAATTAGTTTATGTGAGCTATAAATTATTTATATTAACATGTGCAATTAATTAAAAAAATATGTTTTCAAATCAAAATTATAAGATACATACATGAAACAAAATTAATTTGACCAACATATTCGATATTCTTTTTTCACAAATTGTTTTTTTTTCAAGTGTCTATGATATACTCGTATATAGAGTTTTACCTGAAAATTGATTATTTTTGGATTTAACCATTGAAGTTCCTTTTATTAAAAATTACATTTTAGAAATAATATTTTATAAATAAGTCTGACTGTAAGAAACTATGAACAAGGAGAAATTACTATAAGCAACAAGGAGACATATTATAAGAACTTTGATAAAGAACACAGAGTTACGAAATTACTAAAAAAAAATTCTACTCTCTAAAAAAATAATTCTTTAAAATCTCTTTTTTTCTTTCTTTGTTTAAAATGGCATTTCATCACTCATATTCTTCAGCACATGAATATTTTTCTGACTTTTATCTTCTTTAAAATTCAACACGAATAAAGAACATCATGAAGAAGGATATGATACCACAATAAAAGCACTCCTATAAGTTCTTCAACCAGGAGATGTGTCTTCTTCTCACACTTCTTTTGCCCTGAATTTTCCCCTGGAATATCAGTTGAACAACCTCATATTTTTCTCCTTTCATTATATGCTCATTGTACTCTGAATGTTTTTCTTTTGATGCTGGATAATCCTTCTTTATCTTTATTTTTCAAGTTGTTATTATTACGCACTTTGTCAACCTATGAGACTTTCAGCTTTCTTCGACTACACTGCATTTCAAAAGCTTCTAGTTTCTTTGCGGTTGCCTGAATAAATATCCATGCGTCAACACCATAAAAAAATATGGAGAATATGTAGCAATGTAAAATTCACATATGTTAGTCAATACTAAAATGCTTGTTGCATCCTTCCTGTATTTTGAAGGAGCAGTCTCGTGCCATCGCCACTTACTTTGATCTCTTGAGACAGATCCCATTGATCATTCAGCCAGCATACCAAACTTTATGTTCTTTAGTCATATAAACAGAAAGTCTCGTGGGTTGACAAAGTGCGTAATAATAACAACTTGAAAAATGAAGATAAAGAAGGATTATCCAGCATCAAAAGAAAAATATTCAGAGTACAATGAGCATATAATGAAAGGAGAAAAATATGAGGTTGTTCAACTGATATTCCAGGGGAAAATTCAGGGCAAAAGAAGTGTGAGAAGAAGACACATCTCCTGGTTGAAGAACTTATAGGAGTGCTCAGCCAATTCTACGGTGGTTTGAAGGGGATCTTCATGAATAATACGGTTTAAGCGGTCATCATCGAAGTCCACTGGTCGTCCGTAACGCTCCATGTCTTTCAGGTCGAAATTACCGTCTTTGAAACGCAAAAACCATCGACGAGCTGTCCTTTATTTCATAACATCTTCACCGTACACTTCGCAAATATCTCGAGCAGCTTTATTCCCTCAATTGAACGCGAACAAAAGGAGGTGTCGAAAATGCTCACTTTCGTCTACTTGCCATTCCATTTTGAAAGCTTGTAATCAAATAAAATAATATGTGTAACGTAAAAGCAAACACAACATCTTGTAGAGCAGAAAATTTTCTTTCGAATGACGTATAACATTTACCATTTTGTTTTACTTTTGGTGCTCATTTTTAAATTGGAAAAAAACGGACATAACTTATGTTAACACCTAATAAATAGGGATAGTACATTTTGCTTATAATTGGTATTGATAAATATACTAAATAAAATATCAACTCTGAAGTATTATGTATTTAAAATATTGCATAATTTTATTTTTGTATAATTTTTAAGTTCCTTTTTCAAAAGCTATTCCATAGTATTTTAATAAAATTTTAACTATTTCAAAATTATTTAAATAAAAAATATTTTAAAATAAGTTATGAATGAAATTGTGTAAATTAAACATTTGTTTTTTCAAATAAAATCAATGTTTTCATCATTTGGTCATGTGAAAATAATTTTATTATACAATTTTTTAAATTTAAAAGTTTAAATTTTACTGTATTTTGTAAATAAATTGATATCACCTTTCAGATTTTGAAACAGTTGATATTAGATGGTTTTTAAAAAATTGGCACTATATTTTTATTTGTAAAAATTCAAACAATATTGAAGATAATGTGGCTTTGATGACACTATTTCGAACAAAATTACCCTTACTAGGGTCACATAATTAATGAAATATACCACTTTAGTATTAACTGTTTCCGTTCATTAGGGATGATTCAGGGAAAGGAATATTTATGAAAATACAAAATCAAAAATATTTCTAAGAGTTCTTTGAATATAAATGGAGTGAAAGTTCTATGATATAGAAATGTTAAACCCTCAATTATTTATGAGGAATTTTCATTTATATACATTTTCATTTTATATATATTTATTTTTCAAAAGCCTGTTTTTGAAATGAAGTATGTATTTAGTAAAATACAATTGATATGCATTATAACCATATTTAGTCACTTATGTGTAACAAAGTGACAAGCATGTACATGTTTTAGTCATGTATTGATTTGGAAAGGGCTGCATTTACTATCAACTACAGACTTATTAGCATTTCGCTTATCATTATTAACCCATATCCCAGTTGGCTTAATTTTGATTTGTTCTTTTTTTTTCAAGCAACATTTTATTTTTTCAAGCATTTGTTTGATATTTTTTTCCACAGTATATAATCCGAGTGTTTTAATATAAGGCTACTACTTAAATTTAAAACAGTTTTATTATAGTTTATAAATTTAGATCAAAACTTGGTTAACTTATAGGTTAGACACTTAGGAGTCAATTGAATTATGGCAAGTTTAGACTAATTGTGTTAATGGATAGGATTCTCACTTCATTGGTATTAAACAGCTCGAATATGCGTGAGTGGTGTCGCTAGATAGCACTTCTTATTATACAAATCTCACTCAATATTATTATGATCGGCCCGAATACATAGTCTCGCTAGAAGATACTTACGACTGTGTTTTTAGAATTCAAAATTTTTCTTCATATTTTCAAACACTAAAAGTTTATTTTCCTGTAAAATTTACTTTTATGGATATACTGATAAAGGTTATATTGTGTTCTACTGATAATTTACTAATCTTCATTATAAATTTTTTTTGGTTTTTCTATCGTGTAGTCTTCTACTTACATAGATTTTTTTCAACACGATTCTAAGTATGTATAAGTAATTTAAGTGTTTTGGTTAATATTCGTGTTTGCTTGGCTTTAATATAGCAGATTTTTAAATTTTGGGTTACTTCCAGTCTTATGCATAGCTGTTCTAAGATTTATACCATATTAATGAAAGTCAGCATAATATTTTTAAGCTCCTAACATGATGGAGAATATAACATTATTTCATTGAAAGAATTTTTATAAATTTTATTCCATGAATGGAAATTAGGTTATCATTGATTTAAGCATGTGCCACACAGTAACTAGGTGTTTGTATTTTTACTGCTTTTTAAAAACCATCTAATTTATACATATTGACAAATAAATAAAAATGTTTATGGTTGTAAATAATACTTGCTGATTTTATCCACACCAGATTGCAAACAATTTTCTTTTTCTTTTTATTATTTTATAAAATTAAAGGATTGTTTCTAGTTTCCAACACCAATCATGAGTCCAGATATTGAGCCTTGGAATTGGCTCGAGTAAGTAATGTTCTGAGATCCTTACGTATGCTGTATATTTTTTTTTTTATGTTTTTGAAAGTTGAAATATACCTTGTAGTTTTACTTTGTTGCCATATCGACCATTAGCTTTTTTCTTATTACCCTTTTGAAGCTTTTTTCAGTTACCGTTTTGAACTATTTCATTTGGGCTCCTGTATACCTAATAAAATTATAACAAGTAATATCATTTTTATTTTATTTCGACATATTTTTGAATATACACATATATAGGCACTGACCAATTCTTTACTTTTGAAACCATTTCGGATCATAGTTTATTTTATTTTCCTATATACTTGCATATCTATTACTTGCATATTACTCATACATTGATGAAAAATTTGTTAGTAAACAATAAATGATAAAAAAAAGCAATTGAAACCATTTTTTTTTTCAATTTCTTATTTTTTAATCTTATTAATATTTACAGATGCATTTTTTGGTTTGGCGATAAGTTTTAAGTAAAAAAAAAACATTAATTGGATATTTTGCATAAGTAACTTGAGGGACCATTTTAACTCTGTGATTAAACTCATTTTTTTTAATTGTATGCTGGTGTAAATATTTCTCCATTTAAATTCTCCATTAACACATTCACTTACAATAAAATTTTATTTCAATACATGCCGTGCTGAGATATTTGGAAAATACATAATCATATTATCAATAGAACACGACTAGTGTGTAATATACACACGTGAGGCACGTCCTCAGCTTTGAACGTGTTAAGGATCATACGTTTATACACGTGTAACGATCATACGTGTATAACGTGTTAAGGAACATATATAGTCTCAGTCTATCAGCAGTAAAATGTACAATAGTTTACATAATCATATTATCAATAGAACACGACTAGTGTGTAATATACACACGTGAGGCACGTCCTCAGCTTTGAACGTGTTAAGGATCATACGTTTATACACGTGTAACGATCATACGTGTATAACGTGTTAAGGAACATATATAGTCTCAGTCTATCAGCAGTAAAATGTACAATAGTTTACAATGTGAATGGAAAAAAATAGAATATACAGTGAAACTTATATCTATTGTTTATCAAAGGTTTCAGCTTTAACTTTGTGATACTTCATATTAGAATACAGCTGTCCCAAAAATTGTGTACACACTTTGATACTTTCATAACATACAAAATATATTTCATAATTTCAGTATGTAAATAAGATTCAAGTTAAATTAATCTTTTATGAGTGGTTAAATTAAATGAGAACTTATATTCTTACCATGAATATTGCTGGTATCGTGTTTTTTATCTAGTAAAAATAATGTTTATATCACAAATTTTTCACATGAGACACTTTTTTTAAAGTAGTATTCTGGAAATGCTCAGTACAATTTTTTTACCACAGAAGGCCAAAGTTTAGCGTAATAATTTTAATTAAGATTTTTTTTATTTTTCAAGTAATTTTTTTGTCCACCCCTAATAATTTTGGAAAATATTTTGTATGCGATAGATAAAGCTACTATTCAAAGATATTTCACATTAAAAAAAATTACAAAAATGGTAATTTGTACACAACGAAGCAAAAAATCTGATGCTAGGTAGGGATTTTACAAAAGTCCGAATAACTTAAAAACGGTAAGGTTTTAACTGAGATCAAGTTTTGATATTCTGGTAGGTCTTGACCCAATATATCATCGCCTTAAGTATGATTCACTACTTACGGGACACTGTTTATTACGTCCAATTTTGTAAATTGCATGTAATTTTTGACTCATGTAAAAAAATTGCAGTCATGACTTGATATTTATCAAAAAATAGCCTACTATAGATTGTGATTTGTATTCTTAACGATCATTTTTCCTTTGATATTTCTCAAGATTTTACTTACATAAAAATAGTACAAAAATTTATGAATATTTTGTTACTATGGTTATTTGGTTACTATTTTCAATTACTATGAATATTTTGTTTCTATTTTTAATTACCATGAATATTTGGTTACTATTTTCAATTTAAACCATGAAGTAGCATTAATAAAGTTACAATGATTTTTTTATAAACCATTTTTTTTAATAGTATAATTATTATTTCAAGTTTACTTATCCAAAATATTCAAAATAAATCATCAATTTTTATTTAAAAGTTTAGGTTATAAAAAAAAACTTTAAAAAATTATACTCATATCAAAATAATTAACATAATAGTTTTACCCTACATTTAATGCATATAAACTGAATATTTTATTTAATATTAGTGTTGTTTAGGTCAGTATGGTATTTGTAGGTTTTACAAAATTTGTTATTTGTTTTAATTTGGCTTTATCTATGTGATATTAATAATGTAAGACGACAGACAGATTTTAGATTATTTTAATCAATTTGAAATGTTCTTTGAATTCTCATTTTATGTGCATTTATTTGGCTTACTTACAGTTATAAGTGAATTTTAAAATATTTTCTTTTTCAAGTTTTTATTTCACTTTTGGATCATTTAATGTCACTTTATTTCTTTTTAAAATGAATCATCAGTATCATTATTTAATTTAACATTTCTCTTCTTTATGTACAGTGTCGTCTGCGGTTAACAATAATTGAGGTTTACTTTACTACCTTAAATACATCAGACTGGAATCTTCAATCAGTATATTTCTCGCTTTTCTGATCCTCTTGTGTCGTGTATTTATTTCCAAGTGTGCTGTTTTGGAAGAAGCTATATTTGTCTCCTTATTTGACATCACCAAAAGAATTTTCTTATCTTGAGTGGATACCTCTTTCTTCATTCCATGTAGAACTAATTCATTTAATTTTTCTCCCTCAAGCCTCCAACAAAAGAACGATATATTGATTTTTTCAATCTTATACAATTTAAAGTTCGAAGGCATCCATGCTTGTATAGTATACCTTGCAAAAGAGTTGAAAGTTAAGTTTCTATTCTAACTAAATAGAAACTTAACTTTTAACTCTTTTGCATGGTATACAGTAAGTGACTTTATCTTGATGAAGATTTGGCAAAGACACATTCTATGTCTTCGATCCTCTTATTAAAACAAAACATAGTTTTCTTTACCCTTATTCTGAGTAATTTTCACTATACTCTGAATCATAACCCGGTAAGATTTCTTTGTTACTAAATGTAATTTTGCTTCATTTCGTGATTTATGGATGTAAATATCTTATTGATCATATATCATAAAGAAATTTGAAAATACATGGAAAATAAAAATATATATTCTCTCTAACCCTCTTTAATACTTCTCGACTCTTGATTGATATGACCGCTAAACGTCTGTACATATAATGTAATTAGGTTGTCCAGAAAGTAATTACGTATTTTTAGTTCAAATTTAAGTACAATTTTTTTCTATAATCTGTTTTCGATATTTTCAATATCTCAGTAATTTCTCATGTCATAGATCGCTGGTTATTCTCGATCAAAGCCTTCATTTGGTCATCATCAGTGGTAATCAGCCTTTCAGAGTGGGCACTATCTTAGAGTGTCGTATTAGCATTATGGATTTTTTAAACCACATTTGATGCACACAAGCATACTATATTGTCGCCATAGACTGTACATATTAGTTTTAGTTTGTGTTAGAGTTTTTTCCTTTGTGGCAGTAAAAATGCATCAAGCATTGAAAAGACTTAAGCAATTTGGGTAAACTAAAGCTGAAAAATTGTGCTAAACTGTTATCTTTCATAATAACATACATTAATTGTGCTAAACTGTTATCTTTCATAATAACATACATTAATTAATTTATATATTATTTATAGTTAAGGCATTAATATTGTGGAGGTTTAAAGACATTGTCATTTGTTTTATCAAACACTGTTTATTCCACTTTATGTAACGGTATAACCCTACCAAGGTTTTCACCTCATCATCAGTGAGCACAAACAAGACTTGAAACCGATAGGGTTATACTGTTGCATAAAGTGGAATAAACAATGTGTGATTAAACAAATTTCAATACATTAATTTGAAATGATGTTAGGAATGAAAATGTTGTCATAACAACATCCACCCGAGAAAAACAAAACTACTTTCCGGACAACCTAATATTTATGGTCGTTTCAACCAAACATACTTTGCCAAGGAAAAATTACGAATAAAATTGTATCATTATAAAATCTTAAAATATTATTTTAGAGTTCACTATAATTTTAAAAAAAATCAGTAAATTTGATTCGAGTACAGTTTTATATTTCTTTTGATGTTCATTTTGTTTTAAAGTTTTAACTGAGTACGGTTGACTAATCTTACTGTTATAACACTTTTATTATAAGTTAATATTTTAATCATAACACAAGCTAGCTTTTGTATGGCTTTGAGGTATGTCATATTTTGATTTTGTTCATAGAAAAATATTTAATCACAGTATGATTTAGGTCATTCACTGTCGAGGTAATAGTAGCGAAGTGCACCTATGGCTAAAATATTATTTGGTTATTGGAGTGTTATTTTATGTATAGATAATGAAAATTAAAAATACTTATTTACTTCAAAACACCTATTTGAAATAAGGTGATCAGCCATGAGTAATGAATTTTATTGATGAAGCCTATCATTCTAATCATTTCAGTAAAAAAAAATAACTCACATAAAATTTAAACAACCTATTCACAAGAACTTGTATGTTTAAAATTGTTTGCCTGTTGTATAGAGGTTAAATATGGATAAACATGGATATAACAAATATGGCTGTTAAATTTAATCGGAAGTTCTATTGTATTATATTACACTTTAATTGTATACAGTACAATCTGGCGAGCTTATTGCCATGTGTCAATATCTTCCAACCAACCAAAAATATGTTAAAGAGGCCTTAATTGAAATCCAGACTAGAATTTTTTTTTTTCAATCTGGGGTTCAACTCCAGATTGGGAGACAAGTGTCTTACCAACTTAGCCCACGTAGGTCTTCACAAGTTAAAGTAAATGCAAATGAGTGTTTGAATTTGACTATCATATTGATTTTGCAAAGTTATCATTATTGATTGAAAAAAAAAATAGTGTCATGTTTTTAATTTTTGTGGTAAAAAAAACATAAGACTACCCTTTATAATATTATATATCGTCGACTAAGAGTGCTAAACTGTTAACTCCATTTGGGTGAATTTTTCAGGAGAGCGAAAAAACCGATTTATTTATATATGACTCACAGGATCAAGAGATTGAAAATCCCGTTGGTAGATTATTTTATTACAAATTATCTATTTATGAAATAACCCATCAACAATTATCTATGTCGGAAATATAAGCAAAAATGGGAGTTGGCGAGTTATATTTTTTGGAAAATTCGTTTTTTGTTGCTGTTTTCCAGGAGTTAACATATTATATTTTTAAACAATAAATAGTGAAAATAGAAGTTTTATTATAAATTGAAAAGAAATACACATATACGAGTATAATAATTAATGAGATCTTTTGAGAAACACAAATGTCTTATCATTAGTTATGTGGCAGATTGTCATAAAAATCTCTAAAATCGGATGAGAGAGTTTGCTTAATTAGCTGCAAGTCTTCATATTTTCGGGCGCTGATTGCAAGCCTGTCTTTTCTATTTCTTGCACGTTTTATCGGAAGTGATTTTACAGTATCATCGATGTACACTTTTTTTTCTCCCCAGGAATAGTTCCTCCAAAATGTTTTAAAGATTCCTTTCCTTCTGTCTTCAGTAACCGTAGCACACTTAATCACACTATTTCTGTTCTCACATTTGCATCTACCTTTCATCAACTTCGGTTCTTTTACAGCTTCATACACCCATTTTGACTCTTTTTTTACTTTTCTATAATACTCCTGTCCTTTCTCGCGACTAGAATGCAATAATCTAAAAGAGCAGTACTTAACCTCATAAAAAATCACCAGACATGAAACCAAAACCTTAATAATCATCAAAGAGAAATATTTATCCGACCGGCATGCACTTAAGCTGATAACTCGCCTACAAAATGACGCCGAATGAGAGATTTAGCACTATTTTCGCGCGTAAATTAAAACTCGTGGAGTTGACAGATATTGAGGCTCGAAAACAGCGATTTCGGTATGTTACACGCAGTTCGAAGTTTGACGCTTCTATAGAGTATTTTTTTCTCTTTCTATCCATACCAAAATGTCATTTTGTCCAAAAATGGAGTTAGCAGTTTAGCACTCTTAGCCGACGATATACTGTCCACATACACATGAGAAATTTGTCTACTTTCCAATGTGGCCGGGGCTATACAGTCTCATATAAGTTACTGCAGCTCATCATGCTGTATCTCATGGGTGGCCCCTAATGCCTTACACTACGCGATATACATGATTAGCAGTGAACTTTATAGTGCTTCAAGTTTTGGCATTATTAAATAAGTTATGAATATTTGTAGAAATTACTATTAACTTATTTTATGTGAGTAGAATTTTTTATTTGGAACCCCTTTATTGAATGTCATTCATACTTTTAAATTTATGAATGATGATTTTTCCTCCTACTTTTGTAAATCCTTTAATTAATTTACGTAATTGTGTTAAGAATGCTTTTGTAGTCAACACATGCTTGCTAGTTTAAATGGAATTATTGTTGTGTTGTAGTTATTTAGAACAATATTATTAAAAAAATATATACATGTACAGTCTGTCAAAAAATAATTGAAAATAAATGAGGGCGCTACGATCGCCTGATTGGCAACACCGTAGTTGTGTATAGCTGATTGCAAAAATGCACTAACCCACAAAAAAAAATTGTCGGAAAAAATAAACACTAGCCGTTTTGATGAACTTACCTATAATATAAAATTTAATATAAATGGTATTTTACTATATTCCGTTGAATTGCTGAGTTAACAAAATCATTTTGCTTAAGTTAATTAAGGAAAATTTGAAATAAATTTGAAAAGATTTTTTAAGTTTCGTATCTGTTGGCGAATGGCACAGATATTGAAATCGTCCCAATTCTTTTTTTGCCTGGAGTTGTGAATTTTCCCCCATTTTCTTCGTATTCTTTAATAAATCATCTAACTCTGCTTTTTTATTTACCTGTAAATAAAAAAAACATTAATGCTAATATAAATAATAATTTATTAAATAAAATTTACAAAACGATCCATTATTTTATCCATTTTTAACAAAAATCAACTCGAAATATATTTTATCCATTTTTAACAAAAATCAACTCGAAATATATGTGAATGATTTCTAAACTTTAAAGATTTTTTATAATTATTTAAAAAAACATAAATACATACCACCTAGCAGTTCGCGCATAAACATAAACAAATGTGACATGACAGACATTTTGGTGTTACCAAGCTATAATATTTTTAGATCCAATTTTATTAATTTCTACTCTTTCTTGACAGACTGTATGTATATTTTAAAATATTTTTTTTGAGTTTTTGTTTCACACATTTTATTAAAATTTGTGGCCAAGATATAAATTTTATTTATTCAAAACCATTAATTAAATAACTGCACTGGAGTAGTTGCATATATTTTTAGAATTATTATTTAAAATTGTTTTATTTATACTCGTAGATATTTAATGATTTCAGATTCAAATTTGATTTCTTAATAAACATTTTTATATTATTATTTTTGAAGTACTGAATTGCATTTTGTTATAATAATGTATGCACAAATTAATATATCTTTTATTTTCAATATTTCATAATATTTACTTAGCTTCACGTGTGAAAGAACTACAGAGGTCAATAGATGGCATACAAATGTCGAATGAGAATGTATGCGGATGGCTGTATGCTAATGACATGGTCGAGTTAGTGGAGAACAAAGATGAATTGCGGATATATATTATATATATAAATAATCGTATGAGTGATACAAAGAGATAGTTTGTTTGACAAGAGCGTGTATGGGTACATTTTTTCCTGGAAACTATTAGAGGGTAGATTCAAAGGCGAGCAGGTAGCAGGACGCTTTTCCCAAGATGTTTTGTATAGAAAAACTCAGTTGTCGTTCGACCTTGGTTACATGAGAATATATTTTACCGTGAGTGCCGCGTACGCATCACATTATGAAGCCGTGTTTTTATGTACACATTCGGATTTGGTAAGACTGAAAGGAACTGAATAAAGGTTATAGAAATGTGTGCACTGAGAAGGATACTTGGGGTAATGAAGTGATTATGGACTTAAGGCTGATTTGTTTAGTAAGATGAAAAAGATCACTCTGAGATAGTTAAGGCATGTGGAACAAATGAATGAAAAAAAAAAACAAAACAAATATATAGTGCAACTGTGAGTAAAGGCGTGGTATAAGACCAAGGAAAGCACGATTGAATCAAGTGAATGATATTTTGAAAGAAGGAAACCTAAAAAAATCATAGAAATTGTATGAGTTGTATGAGAACTCTGACTTTGTTCTCTCTGTCTACAGCGACAGGGAAATAGTATGATGGTAGTATGCATGTTATATGTAAGTTTAATATATAAAACACTATTTAGGATTATGACTATGACAAACTCTGATTACCACCGTTCAACCCTATTCAATTAAAATAACTTAATAATGATTGAAATAAGTATAATTTTTTTTCATTATTTTTAATACCATATTTACAATATTTTAATGAAATAGCGAAGTTATGAGTATAAGTACGTAACAATGCAAAAAAATCCATTTTCTCCATATACAGGGTCTTTCAATAAGGACGCTCGATTTTTAAATGTAAATAAAACAAGTTGTGTGTGAGATATCCACTCAATTTTTTTTAATTTGAAAGAATATTTTAAGGCATTAAGTATGGAATATAACCTCGTTCCAATGTCCGCCGCGGCTTTGCTTGGTGGCACGTATTCGGGAGGTCCAATTTTCGATGACTTTGTCGCATAAATATGGCTGAATTTGCTGGATGGCGTTCGTTATGTTGAATTTGAGGACATCAATTGTTTGCAGTTTATACGCATTGACCTGCGATTTAAGATAGCCCCAAAGGAAGAAGTCTAAAGACGTTAAATCGCACGATCTCGGTGGCCAGTTCACATCGCCGCCGCGCGAGATAACCATGCCCTCAAATCGCTCGTGCAGAATGTCCATCGTGGCATGCACTGCGTGGCACGTAGCGCCGTCCTGTTGGAACCACATGTCGTCGGTATCCATATCATCCAGTTTAGGCCGCAAGAAGTTGCTTATCATCGATCTGTAGCGCTTGCCGTTGACGGTTATGGCAATGCCAGTTTCGTTTTGGAAGAAGTACGGACCGATGATTCCGACAGACCAAAATCCGCACCAAACAGTAACTTTCTCGGGATGCATTTGGTGCTGGTGCAGACCCAAGTCCTGGCGCAAAATTCGCCAAGTTGAAGTCGCAGAAAGGCCAAGTTCTTGTGAACAACGAGAAATTGACTGCCTCAGGTTTTCCCGTACACTCTCACGCACAGCAGCGATGTTTTCAGCAGACCTTGCGTTTCGGTGACGTACGGGTGTTGGTTGAGTATTTATCGAACCAGTTGACTCGAATTTGGCCACCAAACGTCGAATAGTCGACTCGGCAGGTTGGTTTTGGCGAGGATAAAAATCACGTAATGCGCGGAACGTTTCTCGAACGGAGCACTGATTTTGAAAATAAAATTTAGTGATTTGCACACGTTGTTCAACGCTATAACCTTCCATGGTGATTTGCCATACACTACTGAACAATTCACAACAAATTTGACAGATGTTGCTTTAACAACATGGCCACTATAACCTAACAAATTTCGAGCGTCCCTATTGAAAGACCCTGTATAAAACTGCTACACTAAGTAATGCCTGTGACGATGTGGCCTGATTCGTTAATCACATATTTTATATATTTGTCCTAAATACTTTGCTGAAATACTCAAAACACTTTTAAACTGGGTGTTTCTTTTCAAACTAATGTTAATACATTTTAAAATTTTAAAAATTATTTATTGGTTTACTGTTTAATCCCAAACAAGCAAAATCATCACTTTCATCAGTTGTTTATTACATATGTGTATAAATCATTTTTTATATTTCATCGTAATAACCTCATGGCTTAATTGTTAAGATGCTTGACTGCTATCTGGGGGTTTCAGGTTTGGTTTCCGATAGTACTAAAAAAAAAAGAGGTCTCAGTTTAGCAAATTATTTCATTTGGTAATAATACTCATATGAGCTAGATGTATGTGGGTGTTGTGCCTCTTCATATGTGGTAGTATTGCTAATGTGTGGGATTATGAACAAGTTCCGTGCCTATTCCTGTGTTTCTAGAGCCGAAGTCTCGACCAATGGGGCCGAACACAACGTTGTCTTCTAGTCACGCACATTAATGAATGAATCTTTTAATGCTTGTAAAAAACATTACAACAAAAAAAAAATACTAATTTTTCTTACCGAATACATGAAATTCGATTCGCAAGGAAATACTTCTATCTTGATATTTTTGTAACTGAATAGTTTTAATTAGAAATCTTAAAGTATGTTTTTAGTTACTAGATTTTTTATACAAATATGATGTAGATGTATTTATTTACAGCTATATATGTAGGAATTGGTTTCAATTTATCAAATCTCTAATATATTAAGTTAATTTATGTGTATATATTTATAGTAAATATTATTTTTCATATTTTTGTGTTTGATAGATTCAAGGTTCTTTCTTGATTTTTTGCCTTTCATCTATCAAGAGTGATCTTTGGCATAATACAGTTATAAATAAATATAATAAAAAAACATTGTTTTAGTGATTATTTGTGAATTAAATTGAGTTTACTATTTATTTTAATTTTATTAGAAAAGTTTGGTTGCGCCAAATTTACCCGAACAATATTTTTCTGCCAACATGATAAAACCAAATTCCGCTGCTTTATTTATATAATTTAAAAGAGAAAGAAAAGTTGATAGATTAAGTAATTATGTGCTTATTGCTCTTATGTTATGCAGTAGCAAAAAATAATCTCACTGACACTGACACTACTGCTTATATGGTAGTCGGGTAGCACATTGCCACTGACACTACTGCTTATATGGTAGTCGGGTAGCACATTGCCACTGACTAAGCCACATTGGACAACAAGCATACCATAGACATGACAATGAATTGTTATGAACATAGTTGGAATTGTGGCAAATTTGCAGACAGCCCCTATTGTGAGCAATAAGATGCTCTAAGAAAGTAATAGGAATAATTTTCTGAGGACATCGAAACTTACGAGTATGGTGCAATTTTTCAGCAGATAATTACTATTCTACCTGGTTTGGTCATCTGTGTATGGTCAATAAGGAGTATTATCTTGAGGTTTTACACCGTTTGTGTTAGGCAATCCGAAGAAAACGATCGGAATTTTGGGCAAACAACTTTTGGATTTTGCACCGCGATAATGCATTGGCTCACACTTCACTACTAATTTGTGAATTTTTGGCCAAAATCAACATCGTCATGATGCCGCAGCCACTATATTTACCAGATATGGCCCCCTGCTATTTTTTCCTGTTCACGAAGATGAAGAGGCCATTGAATGTATGTTTTGCGACCATAGAGGAGATAAAGGCAAAATCGCTGTGTAAGCTAAAGGCTATCCCAAAAAGTGCATTCCACACATATTTTTTTGCGTATTGGAAAAAACATTTGCTAAAGTGTATTTTATCCTATAGGGACTAGTTTGAAGGGGATAATATTAATATAAAGGATTAAATAAATACTTTTTGATAAAAATGAAAATTCTCATTATTTTTTTCATTAGGAAAATTGCTCAAAGTGCAGTGTTTTTTTATTTTATTTAAATATATTTAATTTCAGAATATGATATATTTTTTTCATAAATACTCAAGTTGATTAAAATTTGATATATGCAAGTTTATTATTTTTTTTAATATGAAATTAATGTAATATGCATGTAAGTGCATTTATTATGTATAGTTATGTTTTTAAATATGAAATTTTTATAGCACCTTGTTTACATTAAATTAGACACATGAAAATAGGAACCCAGAATTGACATTTATTCAGACTTGAATTCAATTTTATTATTTTCTTCAAGTTCTTTATTTTTAATTTAACATCATCATTACCAATGAAAATACATCTAACTGGTAAAAAAAAACTACAAATTGACTCCTACATTATATGATCACAACATCCAATATTCTTTAGAAATCCTCTGTTCAGTGAGAGCTGATTGAAGTTTTTTTATCCTCTATGACTATACGAGTATACAAACAATATACCTGATTATTATTTTGAAAAAAAATTAATAATTTTATACATTTTAACTTTTCAGGTGTTGACCTTACAGCAATGGAAAGAGCGAGCCAAGAAGCTAATGACCACGGAAATGTTGGATACACTCATGAACTTACCTGATGATCTAGATGATTCATAAGTCTAATAATTGGACTTTAATTGATTTGATATTTATTGCAATATTTGTATTTTAATTTCCAAATTTTCTATTAACAAATTTTTTTAGTGAAAAATTAATTTGTATTTCTGTATATTGTCTTTTTAAAAAAAAAAAAACTTATTTACACAGACTACCTATGAAAACATTTAGGTAAGCCTGAAATGGAAAATGGTAGCTTTTGCATATTCTTTTTTTAATATTTTATATATTACATTTTTAAAATGAAAAAAAAAAATAGAATGTGTAACTATAATAAGTTCTGATGTAATGAAATGCTTTCTTACCTTTGTGGCATTCCGTGTAGGTAGATTTTATTATTCTCATATTTCAATGTGTACGTACATACTTAATGATTGTGGAACATATCTATTTTAATGAAATACTTTTTAATAACCCTATGAATGATTATTAACATTGTGATTTGAAGCAAAGAAATGCAAAGAGATGTGTGTGTGTGTTTTAATCTAAGTTCTTTGTAACTTATTTTTGTTCTGTATTGGATCCTGTGTTATCAAATTGATATTCACTCTTCCATTATTTTATTTTGACCTTTATTTATTGCACTTTTGTATGTTATATAGAATTCTATGATTTTGATTAATATACTTAACGATTTTTCAAATTTTACGTTTCTTTCAAAATATTTAGAAAGTTTTATAAAAGTTTTCATCATTAGTCTTGACAGAATTTTTAATTGGATTTAATGATTACTCTAAAGTTGTTTTAAAAATATTTATGAATAAACACTATACTTTATAGTAAATAAGGGGCTCACAGGTCTAAGATTTTTTTTATTTTTCCTGATGTGCCAATCTTTAAATCAATTTAATAATTATAATAAATGGATCTCTATGAAAATATATTTATGAAACATGTAATTTGTTTGTATTTTGTATAATTTTTAAAGCTGATATTTATATGAACATCTTAAGAGTGGTGTCATCTGACTGGTGTTTATCCAAATAAGCAATAGCCCAACAAACTGATTTTTTATGAATCAGTTCTATTGAGAATTATTTTCATGTTGAACTCTTGTAATGTTTTTATAGTAAAAATAAATCAATTTTGAAAATTAACCAGTATTTTAAGATGTGAAGTCATTTAAGACAAAGACTGAGTATCTGATACTCGTATCAAAATAGTGAACCAGTTTTCATTTGGATGCGATGCCACTCTCTTAAGATAGACTTAGAAGGGACAAATTTAGAACTTCATTAATTGAAGTATGGAGGTCATCAGTTTCTTTTGATCCTCATATCATATCCTATGTTGTTTTTCATGGTCAAATATATTTAATATGATATAATAGATGGATAAGTCAATATGAATTTTATATTTATCCAATTTGTAAATTATATTCTAATTTTTGTACTAAACTTTGTACGTAGTTATTTATTATTTTATTGTTCCTACTTAAAAATACTACAGGTTTTTAAGTTGTATCATGAATAAAAACATGAGTCATGTAATATATTATAGCACATCAAGATGGCTTATGTTGAAAGTCATTCTCAAAAAATATATTTTGTCTAAAAAGATTCCCTTTCATTTTTAGAAATGCATTCAACCAATTTTTTGTAATATAAGTAAGAATAACAATTTAATATAACTCCTCCATTTATCTTATCCCTTACGATTTTCTTTAATTATCAATCAATATTTTTTTTGCGATATGATTGACGTCAAATGCATTTAAAAAAAATAAAAAGTGGATTAAGTGAGTCGATAAAATATTTTCACTATGGTATTATCTACAATAGTTGGTAGTATTTTATTATTTTATGTGCGTGGAAGTTTAATGACAAAAAAATTATACTTTTTTAAAAATATAACGCCATTACATATTTTTGTGCTTCATCTTTTTAGCTTGAATAGTATTTGTAATACTCAAATATTTCGTGATATCTCAAATAATGAAACTATTTAGTTTTATTTTATCTTTTCTTATATCATTTTAATTAAGTTATTACCAATGAATAGTATTCAATTAAATATATTTCTTTGTATAATAAGTTATAAATCAAAATTGTAACAGGAGCATTGTGTGATTAATAATAAATAAGTTATTCTTTTATGAAATCCTTTATCTTAAGAAAGAAAGAAAAATTTCGTAAAAGATTTTTAATACTTAGAAAATGTTATTTTTTTCTGGAATAAAAATTACATTGAAAAATTGATCAAGATGATTTTAGTTTAGTAATAAATACTATGTCATTCAGTTTTATAAACTTCATTGAATATGAAATATTGTACTTCATTATTTTCCTGTATATTTCTTACTTTTTTATGTTTGTTGAATGTATTTATTTTGAAGGACTTGGTGTCAAAAACTTTAATTTCTAATATATATTGCAAATTTACTACTGTTCAAATGAATGCATATAAGCATTTCACGCTTCTTTGTTAAACATTAGACCTTTGAAAAGAAGAATTGAAATCTAATTTACTCTAGATTTTATTACATATCATGTGTTTAAGATATGATTTCAAGTATTTGAGCGTTCTTTTGCTTACCCATAGCATTTTTACGAAATTGTTGAATTTCTGAATTGAAACAGAGACTAAATGTTATCGTCATTAATTTATAAAATGTTTGTAAATATTCTCATTACTGATGTAAAAAAAAATTAGTATCAAATTAAAAGCATGTTACTACTTGAAATTTAAAAATATAATTTTGTCTTTTATATATACATAGAAACAATGAAAAATTTATCTAGACTGAGGTGTTTTTCATTAAATAAATGTAAATTAAATATTTAATAGATTCCTTATTAGGAAAACTGAATAAATTTAAGCATAAATAATACGATGAATATGATTTTAATGTAATTGTAGATTTTTTAAAATTGGTCTATTAAAATAATCACAGAATCATTAAAAATGGAAAGATGAATTGGTAAAGCCTTAAAGTGCTATATGGTGGTTATTCTAAAATGTGCCCAACGGTTCTTAGGGTGAGGTGTATGTTTGGAAATTTTAGAGGAAAAGTTGTTTTGATAAGTATCAACCACTAATTTGTTTATTTGTTATATTTTCTTCTGAAAATTCTTTGATATTTACGAGTACTACATATTTATTCTATTCTGATGTTTATAATTGTAGTTTTCTGTATCTGAAATGCAAAAGTGTTGTGCATTTAATTTTAAATATACATTGTGATTGGTATAAGAATAAATAAATTCCATGAGTTATTGGTCCAAGTCATATTTTTAAATATATGAGTATGTTGAATGAACCACCTGAGTTTGCTTGATTAATCTCCCGCAAAATCTTCGCTGAAGGACTTCAATAAACAGTTTTTGACAATTTGTTGCATGATCTAATGTAGAGCGAAATAATAAAAGTTGAGTTATTCCCATAATGATGATTCTTGATTTCCAACCCAGGGGTATCTGGTTTGATTCCCGGTGAAACCCAACCAAAAAATCCTAGTCTGGATTTTCTTAAGAGGTCTTCTAACATCATTCTGGTTGGTTGTAAAAAAATATCCATATTGAAATAAGTCCCCAGGTAGTGTTTTATATGTCTCAGAAGGTTAATATAATAATTTCCACATATGCAGTTTAAACATATGCATATATGTCATATTCTGTCCATTTTCAGTTGAACCTAACCATATTCAAATCCCAGATCACAGTTTGTTTAATTGTCTATGAATTCACAATAAGGTTTTAACTCACTAGCTTTGCTCAACATTTTAAGATTATGCACATTGAGATTTCTGCTTCTGAGCTATATGAGAATTGCTGATTTGACCAATTTTATGATTTGAATATAATATATGATTTTTTTGTCATAGCAACAGAAAATTAGTATGGTCAATTTCTGAAATTCACTCGTCCTTATGAATAGAGAAATATGTTTGGGAAATCATTTAACTTCATAAAAATAATACTAAAGGGAATTACACTCTCAGTGCTCATTGTAAAGATAATTCTATGGCGTTTCGGTAAAGAGGTATATGTCATGAAAAATCGAAAAATGATATTGATATAAGTCCTAAAAATCATGAACAGTAATAAGTAAAGAGGTATATGCGACTTATATCAAAATTTTATCTCTCAGCCGAACAAAAAGAAACAAGGAAAGGGATATATCTAGACTTGTGCTCCGTGTTTGGTGGGATCAGAAGGGTGTTATCTATTATGAGCTGCTAAAACCTGGCGAAACCGTTAATACTGAACGTTACCGACAACAAATTATGTATTTGAACCAAGCATTGCGTGAAAAACGACCAGAATGTCAAAAGAGACAAAACAAAGTTATTTTGCTTCATGATAATGCACCATCGCATACAGCAAAACCGGTCAAGGAAACGATTTAGGCGTTTATTTGGCAAATACTTTCGCATGCGGCTTACTCACCAGACTTGGCTCCATCCGATTACTACTTATTTGCATCGATGGGACACGCACTTGCTGAGCAGCGCTTCACTTCTTACGAAAATGGCTCGATGATTGGTTTGCCTCAAAAGAGCAAGAGGTTTTTTGGCGTGGCATCCACAAATTGCTCGAGAAATGGGAAACATGTGTAGCTAGCGATGGGCAATACTTTGAATAAAATATTTTTTACCATTTTCATACAATAAATGTGTATTTTCTATAAAAAAATTCCGGTTTCATAGGTACGGACCTGGTACAATATACTTAACATATGATTTTATAAAAATATTCTATGCTTAAACATTTTTTCGGATTTAAATGATCCCATTTGTCGAAAATATCTAAATCATAAGGTTGTTCAAAACGCTGAATAAAAATGTTAATATTTTTGATTTATCAGTCACATTGTTGGCATTAGGAACATTTTTTTGATTTATCAGTCACATTGTTGGCATTAGGAACATTTTTTTGATTTATCAGTCACATTGTTGGCATTAGGAACATTTTTTTAAAATTTTCACCTATCCAAAATAGTTGGATACTAATGGAAATCAAATCAGTAACCCCTATGTTGGAAGCCAGGCGTCCTACTGACTAGGTCATCTATATTGCATTAAATAGATGAATTCTTTTTATCCTCACAGTATTTTAGTTATTTTGTAATTAATGAATACATGTTTTTTTACAATAATTTTTTTTTAAACCTGACGAGTTTATTGCCATATGGCAATCTCTTCCAACCAACCAGAAAGATGTTTTTATAGGCCCTAAGTGTTAACCAGACTGGAATCCTATTTAAAAAAATCTGGGTTCCAGCGGGGATCGAACCCGCAACCTCCGGATCGGCAGACAAGTGTCTTACCACCAGGTCACGGAGGTCGTCAAATTGGTTGAAGTTTTTTTTTCAATAAAAAAGCCCCATTTCATGTTGGCCGAGTTTGGTTCTTTGTATCTGGTGAAGGAAGGTTTGTGTGAAAGCAAATGTTTACTTATTGTTATGGTCTGTGAATATATTATATTGATGTACTTAATATTGTAAGTAAAACAAGGATTTGTTATTAGTTGGTGTAATTTATCTTAGGAGATTAGAAATAATTATTCGAATCATACCCTTAAAAAATCAGACTTATGTAGAGAGTGTTGTGAGATTTTATGATGTAGATGTTTCTTGCATGTTCATTAAATAATTCCATTAGCACAAAATCCCCTCATCTTTCCATGACCAAAGATTGAACATTCCTCTCTATAAAACAATTTATCACTTATTTAGTATTTGAAAAGTAAATACGAGTAGTTCACTGATTATTTTTAAATATCTAGAAATATCATACATAGCATAGTAATGTGAGAAACAGTATATAATATTTGATTTTTTTATATTCATCTTTTATAATAAGAAAATGTATGTGGTTTCACAAAATCAAAAATAAATTATGGATTTTTTATTATATAATATTATGGAAAAAATCCAATAAATGGGATTAAAATAATCTTACACAAAACAATTGAGAAATGTTGTTTTAATTCTTTGTTTATTTATTTTAATAGATACTGTAGTGGATCCTTGTATCTTAAAACAATATCCCTAAAATTACAAAACACAAAATCAGAATAAACCTTTATTTGACATTGCACTATTTTAACATATCTGGACAAACTTAAGCATTAAGCATTGGTAAAATTTAGATTTTTTTAAATTTAAAGTACCGTTTTTGTTTAATTTTTTAAATTGTTTTCTTAATAACAATGATTTTGAGATTTTTTGTTTTGTTAACTTTGAAATAAAAACTTGATAAATATTTTGGCTTAATAAATATGATACATTAATTAATCATAATTGAAATTCATATAATTCTAATAGTGTCCGATTCAACACTTACCCATTAAGTGGCTGCCCCAATTTGGTGAATGTTAATTTTATGAGATAAAAAGATACACATTTGGTTGTAGTTCTGAACCTTATTTTTTCTTTACAATTATGGATATATTTTCTTTTCCTTAACACTTGTCAGCTATTGGCGATAAATATTAATTGAAATGACAACGAAATGTTTGGCCTTCTTTTACTTTTGAAGATGATTACAATAGATATTTAATTGCTTTATAAATATATTTTTGAAATAATACAAAGTATCTTTAATACAACAGAAATTTTCTATTTTTTACTACATTTTTTAAAATTTTTTGTGATTTCACAAAAGTTATTCACAGTGCTCCACATCACTTAATCGTTGCTTTCATAGTTTGTGAATTTATGGTGCGTATATATGTGCATATAATATAATTTTTTTCACAATTTTTACATCAGTTTTGTTTTTATGCCAAATATGTTTAAAAAATAAATATTCGTTTTTAAAAATTTAAAAAGATTTTTTTCTTAAAGGAACGGTTATTGTTTTTGAAGTATTCATTTATAATCAATCAATTTAAGTTTCAAAATACATAATAAATATGAATTTTGTCAGATCTTGTAAATTTTGTAAATTATAGCATAATTTTTGAATACTTTAGATTATAGAGGCTAAGCCTAAATTTTCATATTTATAGCGAGACTATCATGATTTATTAGATAATTTATTTAACTCAATAAAATGCTTTATTTATGAATATATTTTACGGGCTTCTTTAAGTAGACTTCTCATTGTAGTAAATACGCATGTAGTGAGAGTGAGATTCAATCAAAATATCTACTTTTTTATGTTCAATCGATTGCCCTAGAAAATTTATCTTACATTGAAATTTATTTTTACAAATAAAAGTTTATGTTTTCAAAATTATACAATATATATTTGGAAATAAACTTTTTTTAAATTTATTTAAAAATCCTCATTTTGCGTTGAAATAATAATTATATTTGGTTTAAATAATTATATATGTATTAGGTGTACAAATAAGTTTCCGCCGTTTTTTTATCAAAAATTGGGCATTTATTGTGAAAGAACGGAACCTCATGTTTTATTCGAAGTATTGCCCATCGCTTGCCACTACCTTTTCCCATCTTTCTGGCAGCATACGGATACAGCGTCGGAAGAATGCTTCATCTTTTGAGGCTATCCACGAATCGACCCAATTTTTGGTATCTTCATATGATGTGAAGTGCTGCTCAGACAGGTCATGCGTCATCGATCGAAACAAGTGAAAATCAGAAGGAGCAATGTCTGGTGAATACAGCGGGTGGGGTAAAACTTCCCAATTGATTGTTTCCAAAAAGGTTTTGACCGGCGCCGCAACATGTGGACGAGCATTATCATGCAGGAGAATAATTTTGTCGTGTCTGGAGTAGCAGTGGGCGCGCTTTTCCTCGAGTGCTCGACTCAATCTCATCAATTGTGCTCGGTAGACAGCCCCAGCAATGGTTTCGTTCGGTTTGAGCAACTCATAATACACGACACCAAGCTGATCCCACCAAATACACAAGAGTTTTTTTCCATGAATATTTGGCTTAGCTGTAGATGTTGAAGCATGGCCAGGGGTTCCCCATGATTTCTTCCTTTTTGGATTATCATAGTGGATCCATTTTTCATCACCAGTGACTATACGGTGCAGAAAACCCTTTCGTTTATGCCTGGCAAGCAGCATTTCACATGTGGAAAATCGGCGTTCAACGTTTCTCGGTGTCAGTTCATATGGAACCCAATTTCCTTGTTTTTGAATCATTCCCAATGATTTCAACCTATGTGAAATTGCTTGTTGAGTCACTCCTAATGTAAGTGCAAGTTCTTCTTGCGTTTGGCACGAATCTTGATCCAATAATACTTCCAATTCCGCGTCTTCGTACACTTTCGGCCTTCCGCTACGTTCTTTGTCTTCGATGTCAAATTCACCGTTCTTAAACTTTTGAAACCACTCACGACAACTTCTCTCACTTAAGGCAGCCTCACCATATGCTTCTACAAGCAATCGATGCGCCTCAGCTGCAGATTTCTTCAAATTGAAGAAGTAAATCAAAAGTTCCCGCAAATGACGCTTATTCGGCTCAAAACTTGACATTTTCGAACACAAAAAAATATGTTATACTGATAAAAATTCACTAATATTTCAAGGTCATGTTGTTGACAGATATCCAACCTTACGATAATGACATTTTACATCTGACAATTTTAACCATAACTTACTGGTGGCGCCAAATTTTGTCAAACGGCGGTGACTTATTTGTACACCCAATATTTACCATTATCTTAATTAAATGATTTTGATTGATTTCTAATATCTCAAATGTGTGCAATTAAATATAAATAGTCAAATAAGATATGAGGTATAATATGTGTTTTCATCTACCTATCCCCAGTTTAATTTGAGATTATTAGATAAAAAGGAATATTTCACAACCCTAAGCCGACCAACCTATCATATACTATTATTATGTTTTTTCAGTTTGTTAATAATTTAATATTATTTCCAACGAAAAGTATTTTACAAAAATGTCCTCGTAAAAACTGTCAAACAAATTAAATTATGCCAAGGTGGTATTAGAAAACTACAACTTAAGAAATAAAATTGAAATATTTTTTTTAAATATAAAGAATTGACAACCATGGCTTAATTGGTAAAATGTCCATTTACTATTTCAGGAGTTGCGGGTTCGATTCCCATTGGGAACCAATTTTTTTATAAAAGATTCCAGTCTGATCAATTCACTTAACGCATCTTTAACGTGTTTCTGATTGGTTGAAGGGATTACCACATGGCAGTAAGCCCACCAGATGGTTCTGTATACAATAAATGTTCAATACAACACATTCTATATTAATTTATAATGAATACTTTTCTTAATAAAATTTAATGATATATAATATTAGCTGAAAATTGAATTTTTGACATTCAACTTGGAAAAAATAAGATATTCCATTTATTTTCACTAAATGTATTTGTTAAATAAAATCATATATTTTTCTCCAGCTCTGGATACTCAATAGAAATGTTCCTTTTTCTTACTCTCTGTGTTTTGAAATGATTGAACCTCTTTTGGTAAATTACCTATTTCAAAATTCATCAATCTGAAAATCTCACTGAATACACATTTTTATTCCAAATTGTAACTTTTTACATATATTAATTATCGATGCCAATAAATAGTAAATCCATCTTTAATCTTCCATCTAAGAGTTTTAAGAATAATATTAATAGATAACGTGTGCAAAATAACCCTATTTACCTTCGAGTGTGCCAAAACATATTCACAGTAATAATAAAATAAAAGTAATATGTTTCGTACATGTCTATATTTTCTTATATTTCTATTTACTTTCATATAATATTTAATTTTTTTTTGAAATGTTAGTTTTTCGTCATATTGTATTTTTATAATTGAAAAAAAAATTTCAAAGATTAAAAAAAAGTTGTTCGAATATCAACATTTTAAAAAATTGTTTTTTATTTAAATATTTAATAGTCTTTTAGGTTTTAAATTATTATTGTTTCAAACTGCTAGAATTAGTGGGCTAATTTGAGATATGATTTGAAAACATATATAAATCAGAAGTATGGCACAAATTAAAATATTTTTACAATGTGTTCTGTTATTTTATATAATTTATAATAATTATAAAGTGTTTTAAAGTTTATATATAAAAATATTTATATTAACATTGCATACATTTCTGAAATCTATTAATTTTGCATTAGTGCGTATACAGATCATATTAATTTTTAAAATTGGTTTTCTTCCAGTAAATGTTTGCATGAAAAAATATAGATGTTTACATTCCAAACATAATGAATATTTTTATTTACTGTATTACACATCATGTGAATGTTAAATGATTGGTTTTCAATGTTCACATTTTCCTACACCAAATTTTTATATTAAAATGAGTCTACCTCAAAATTTATAGTTTTATTTATGTACCCAATTTATAAACTAACAAATGACATATGTTACACTTTAAAGCGCTATAAGGACAGTGTTCAGGCTCACTTTGTGCAGTATTCCTGAAGATTGAGAATAGATGTCTCAAAATCATGGGAAATGAATAGCTATTTGTTCTTATGGCGGCTCAACAGCTAGATACAGTCTGTTTAAATAGAGCGTGTACAGCAATTTTTTTCCTAGAAACCGTTAGAGGGTAGATATAAACCCGAGCAGGTAGCAGGACCCTTCCCACAAGATGCTTTGTATAGAACTCAGTTGTGTTCGACCTTGATTACACAAGAACATATTTCACCATGATTACCGCGTACGCATCACGTTACATAGCAATGTTTCTGTGTACACATCCGAAAGGATTGAAAATGTCGTACGGAGCCGCTGCTAAATACATGAGAAACTCGAATATATTTGTAAGTAATTGTATGAAATGTGACACTATAAGAAGACGTTTACTAGCTCATGAAGTGAAATTTCGAAGCACACTGAAGAAACCACTGCTGCCTGAAAAACATGTTGAAAAAAGACTCACATGGGCGAAATGAAAGTTTGGACTGCGATTAGGACAATGTAATTTTTTCGAACGAAGCTTCTTTTTGGGCACGTTCTTCCATTAATCATACCTGGTGTATCCGCACCAATAGACTCATCCAGGGGAACGTTTAACACCCGGTAAAATTCCACGTCTGGGACTGTTTCTCAAAGTGGGGATTTGGCACTGCACATCTTCACAAACAATTTGAACGCTGCCAAAATGGTTAAAATATATCTCAGGGCTTTATTACCATCTGCTCAAAGGTGGCTTATAAGAAAAAATTAAAATTGGCTACTGCAAGAGGACAACGACCTAAAACATCGGAGTCGTCTTTGTACTGCGTGGAAACAGAATTTTTTTTAACACCTTATCCCAAATACAATAGTTTTTCGGATTTTGCCGTACACGTTCTTGTCAAACAGACTGTATATGAAAAATAATCAGCGTGATCGGAAGGTTCAGCGGGATCAGCATGTCTGTGATGTCTGCGGAAGGAAATGTGCCTTTAGGCTCAGGCTGTTTTCTTCCAGAAAACCACACAATGTGCAAGAGCAACTTGAGAATGATGTTGTAATGGTAAGGGGATCATCGACTGAGAGGCTGAGCAATGATGATTTAACTAAATATTTATTTTCACTTAAACTGATATGAGTTTTTGAGAAATCAATATTTTTTATAAAGGGAAAGAAACTCAATATTATTGAAATAATACAATATCCCAATAATATAGTTTTTATCTCAGTCACATTTTGTTTACTGAAAGGGCCTCAGTAAACAAAATGCAACTGACGGGATTCAAATTTCCTCCACTTCCACCATGGATCACCTTGATCCACAAGTGTCGTCAAAAGGTGACCGCAAGCATTCAAGCTTTATATCCATGGATCATAATAATTCACAACCAACATCAAAAGGAGGCTGACGGAATTCAAACTTCTTCCATGGATCAAATTGATTCACAGCTGTTATCAAAAGGTAGCCAACGGAATCCAAACTTTCTTCACTTCTTCCATGGATCAGAGTAATCCACAACTGTCATCAAAAAGGGCCCAATGGGATTCAAACTTCCTTCCCTTCTTACATGGATCAATGATCCACAACTGTCATCAAAATGTGACTGGTGGAATTCAAACTTTCACCTCTTCCTCTATGAATCTTAGTGATCTACAACTGTCATCAAACATCTCATATAGACATCTTTTCATCTATGGTTTCCTTATTTTGCAGTTTTTCAAAGTAGCACTTTTACGGCTACTTATAAATCTAAAGTAGTTTGTTACTCAAACATTATCAGTTAAAAGTAGTAAAGGTGCTTCTACACAGCTATTACTACTCTTAATCTACTACTTACCAACACTGTTCGTTTGTGTACTTGGTTTAGATTAAAAACTGCTTTCTTTAAGATATATGAGCAACTTTGAACCAATTCCTACCTTCTTCTTCTACATGCAGTCCTTCCCAGCCAGGTCACAACATCTAGTGTTAGTTTATGTAGTTCCTGTACAACTCTAGAAGAACACAAAGAGTGGGCAATTGTAGTCCATGGTCTGGGTCTCCCCACATCCACAGAGTGGGGACTCTGAATTCAGTGCAGTCAACTATGTATCTGATTATATTCAACTCTTTTTCATAAGTAGGGAAAACTAGGTAGCTTCACCATAGGCTCTCTCATAAGATGTCTATTTTTTTACATCACAATCCGTCCAACAGGGTCACCATTTATCAGCAATCAAATCCCAACTTAAAGCACATGATTAAATCAGGACAGGATAGTATAAATTTGCATCATAAAAAATATTACGTAAGTCGCTCAACATCCATTAACAGTTTTAAAAAATCATTAAAATAATAAATAAAATATTTTTGAAGGTTAATTTTCTTTCATATTTATTCCAAAAGCTTCCAACATAATTTGAATTCTATCCTTAAAATATTTCAGTTTTTAACATATTGAGTGGTTTAATGAATCATTTATGTATGTTAATGTCTTATATGTTGGAAAGGGTGCACTTTTTATTTTGAATGCCTTTCCTCATTCTTAATAAGACGTTGATAATCGCAGTTTGCATATTTAGGCACCCTCATTAACCACTTAACAGTCGGATTCTTAACACGGGACGTAACACAATAACAAACTGTGAACGAATAAATTCTATACGAAAATATATTCCGTTCTGAGAAAACAAGTTGAAACAAGATCTGTCCAAACGACGCTCGGAAGAAACACTTCCAACAAGTCGAAACAAGATTTGCTCGAACCAGGCTCGGGCTCGTCAGTATAAAAAGAAACTTCGTGCCGCCAGAGTCACGCTCGGGCAAAACTGTCAAGTGGTTGAAAATACAGGTCGAGAAGTGGAATACAGTAATAATATGTGATACATAATATTTAAATTCATACCATATGTTCATATATTATTGAAAGCAAAAATCATAGTAATTAAATGTTTTTTGATCCACATGGTCCCATTCCTCAAAGACGAAAGTGAACTGAGGAAATATACAAACATTAAAAATTGGTACATCTTATTGATAGTTTATTTCAATTGAGTTAAATATTGTTTTTTGTCTTCCTGTTATTGATGGCTGAAATAAATTCTTATGTAAGTGTAACATAACTACAAATGAATAAATTCTAACAAAAGTTTTTGTAATATACGACAGTAGTAAGTTTGTAATTTATTTTTATCAAACACTGTTTATTCCACTTTTTTGTGACGGTATAACCCTAGGATATAACAAGACTCTTGTTTGCGCTCCCCTGAAGATGAGGTGAAAGCCTCGAAACCGGTAGGGTTATACCGTCACAAAAAAGTGGAATAAACAGTGTTTGATAAAAATAAATTACAATGTCTTTAAACCTCCACAACGTTAATGCCTTAACTATAAACAACATAGTAGTAAGTTTACAAAAAATTGGTTGATTAAATATTATGAGTGAAATAAACCTGATTATTTTTATTCAACATAAGCAATATACAAAAAAAGACGGAGAAACTAAAAATTATTTTATAAGTGTGGTACTACTGCATGTTGAGCAGTTATAATAATTCATTGATGAATTCTAAACAAGACTGGGATCTTTATTTGTTTTTTGCATATCAACCAGACCAATATCCCCTACAATAGATGACAATGACCTAGTTGATGCATGACAGTACCGGGTGGCGTGGGCTTGTTCAGGCAATAAGGCCCTGACACTTCTAGGGTAAGGAAAATAAATTAAAGATTTCATCCATAAAGGAACAAAATTAATGGACTATTATGAACTTCTTAAATCCAATCCAGTGATTAGTTTGGATTCATCAAACTACATTGTTGTGTGGTATAAATTTTTTGTAGGCTGATTTATTATACGAGTATATGTCTGTATGATTGAATACAGAATGCAGTGATAAGGGATGTAGGCTGATTTATTATACTAGTATATGTCTGTATGATTGAATACAGAATGCAGTGATAAGGGATGTAGGCTGATTTATTATACGAGTATATGTCTGTATGATTGAATACAGAATGCAGTGATAAGGGATGTAGGCTGATTTATTATACGAGTATATGTCTGTATGATTGAATACAGAATGCAGTGATAAGGGATGAATGTGAACTTAAGGCTGATGTGTTAAGTAAGATGAAGAAGAGCACACTGAGATTGTTTGGGCATGTGGAATGAATGAATGAAGAAAGAATAACAAAATATATAGTGCAAATGTGAGTGGAAGACATGTCAGAGGAAGACCAAGAAAAGTATGGTTGGATCAAGTGAATAATATTCTGCAAGAAGGAAACATAGAAAGTCAGAGTAATCGTAGAAGTTGTATGAAAAAGTGTATTGATGTAGAAGAGTTTAAGTATGTGTGTAAAAGTCTGGCGCTTTGTCCTCTCTGCCTACGCCAATAGGGAAATGGTGTGATGGTATACATGTATGTATATGTTTTTTAGCATTTACGGTTCATTGTTTCTCCTTCTTCATGCTGTCCTTTAATATCCATACCATCAGATTCTGGAATCAATTACCGACTGCTGTAAGACTCAGGGATTTAAAAATATTAGATCTTTCGTCTATAATGAAATTTGTTTTGCCATAACTCCTATTTTCTTGTCTTTCCCCATTTTCCTTCTCCTGTCCCAAACGAGCCGAGGTGCACACTCTGAAGCCTCGGCTCTCCTGATGTCGTCATTCCAACATTTCAGCACCTTCCAAATGCCCTTTACAAAATTCTTGACCGGCAGTAAATTACAATAAGTAATTGATTGGTCTCTATTTCGATGGAGAGTAACATACCCAGCCCATCCCTATTTCGATGGAGAGTAACATACCCAGCCCATCCCTATTTCAGTTCTGATTTTACTTTATCATACGAGTGATATCAGATTTTTTCTGGTGTTAATATTTTGAATGCAATCTCATACCGACCACGACTGAAAACCGAACATTAACCTCAACATATATTGAGGTGTTTAAAATTTATTTGCAGATGATTGTCACCGTTTCAGCACTACTTATCAGTACTGGCAAAATACAATAGTTGAAATTTATGCCCCTTCCGTCAACTATTACAATAAAATTGGAGCAATTATTACAAAAAAAAAATTATATCCGCGTGCCACCACTGCGTTAATGCTATTTCTGAGCAAGTTGCAGGGGCGTCCCACCAAGTCGCATCGTTCGTTTTGCGGCGTCGCTGTATCCGCTTTTCAACTGAGCGTTATTTACTTTGGAACCGCGCCCTGGACACGGATGAAGTGTGAGGCGCTTCATTTTCTATGAAGTATTGTCGCTTCCATTTTGAATTTATTAGCTCTCGAAGACGATCTAAGTAACCTAGTGGTAGAACCCTTGTCTTTCACTCGGAATTTTCAAGTCTGTTCTTAATCATTTATTTTGGTTGGGCCAAAATACTGTTTTTAAAGATAGGTATATGAATTGTTTTTTTTTTATAATTATTTCTCACTAACTGGAAACAACGTCTAATAAAATTACTTCGAAGTTAATGATGCCCTCATTACTAGAGCTAAGTATTTAGTACATCTGTTCGAACATGTCAGACAGCATTACCGGGTAAGCAGTGGAATTAATATGGATTAACCCTTCCTTCCCTGTGATGTGTAACTAGTACACATTGCTTCTAAACACTTTAATATCTCTATAAATATAATAAATACTGAGTTCAAATTTTAGGTATTCCTCCGTAATACATTTACGCATTGAATGAAAAAAATATATTAATAATACTCGTAATTAGCACTTATCGGCCACATCAGAGATATTTTGTGAAAATCGAGAATAAATTCACCAATACAATCAAACGTGTGCCAGTGTGTGACGTAGGTATATTCATTCTAAAAAAACCGCCATGGGTGAGGAAGCAACACCATTCACGTCTCACTCTACTTTGGTATATGGGAACGCAAGAAATAGAATCTCAGTTCGCTCGCTTCAGTAGCTTTCGAGCATCCATTTGAGGTGGTCGCTTCGCTCGTTTTGTGAACGTCGGCTGATGTTTTTTTCATGTTTTCAGCAATTAAATTTCAATTATTATCACTTTTGACTTCAAATTTAATTAATTTAAGCGATTGGATATGAATATTCTTATTTTTCCGATTTTAAATCGCTCATTTTTACATGTGTATTGAGTACACAGCACCGGAACGCGCTGATTCTTTTAGCACAGGAAGGGAAAGGTTATTAGGCTTTCCAAATTTTATATCATTTTCATTCTTGTCCCTTTTGAATTGATTAAGTTACGCTAATCATAATATTTGCCTTTATAAATTGAAAAAAAGAGCTCCTGAATTTATCCAATTACGAAACAAAACGCTATATAGGTAATCAACTTATTATTTGGAGTAACATAATCATAATCATAACGTATTTTTATTTTTATCGGTGTCCATGACCATGACCATGACCATGACCGTGTCGAAATCGTAGGGATCAGAAATAATTGTGTAATGTTAAAATAACAATTATAAAAACAAGAGACGTCTCAAGGAAAGAGTGATAATTATAGGTTATAAAGAGGAATATTTTGAGTTAAATAATGACTTCATCTTTTTCTTAAATATAATTTAAATATGCATGGAGCACACCTTACTGAGCAAGGAAGATTTTTGTCACCGACTGAACTGCGAAAGATGATGCGTTGGTATGCAAAGGAATATTATTATTTCGAAATTTTCGTCTGCTAATATTAAAAGAACAAATTATTTTATAAAAAAAAATATTATCCGGGTTTTGTTTCAGAAAGTAGTTTATTTGTTTCTATGGGTTATTTGTTTGTTTCTAAACCAACGACAGAAGTAGTTATATTATATATTTATTTTATTTAAACACTTACCATAATTGTAAAATACATAAATGACAAGTTTACATGTGTATTACATTGATTTATTGCTGTTGTTGGTCGCTAGCCGCCTTGAAAGACGATGGCTATGTAGTGAAAAATAATAAATTATTATTTAAGAGAAACTTGGAGTTGACGGCATTTCTTCGGATGGCTGTGGAGACCAGTTCTCGATCCCCAGACACGGCCAGACCAGCAGTGCCACATCGAGTCCTGGCCCGGAGGTACCTCCTGAATTTTCTGCAAGCACGTACTTCCGTCTTTCCTCGGTCTTTCCAGATTTGATTCTGCATAATCTACAGATCATCATTATTGACGTTACATTTTCAACAAAGCAGCGACCACCGACCATTCAACTACGTTTTTTTTTGGTAGTGTGATATGTGAGTCTTGCATTTTCTCAACATGTTCAGTATACATATAATTGTTTTGTTATGGTTTTAAATGTTAAGTGTTTTTAACTTCAAAATGGCGTCACATGAATATTCGAGATATACTGCAGTTTCGGCTAAAAACTATATGATTCTTACCGCAGTCAGCACGGGCTTAGGCTAATCCAATGGTTAAATCATATTTTTATAGGGTAATAAATAAATTTAACGTAAAAAATCTGGAGTGCGGCCCATCACTTAGCGGGTTTTACAAACGGCTGACAAAACAAAGATGATAATAAATATACTCAATTTTATTTATTTCCGACGGGTCGCACTGCGAGAGGTGGCGGAAGAAATGGTTTAAGTGTTAATAAAAGTAATTATTAGTAAAACGAATTTAATTTTGTTTTGTAACCTACGGTCATAAAATATAAAATAATTATTTATAAAAATATCGTTTCAACAATTTATTCTCATATTATTTATTGTGGAACATTTGTGAAACCGGGTAAGAGCCAATGATATTTTCAATTATTGAAATAATTTGTAATGAAGATAATCGACTTACAATAAAATGATTAGAGCTACTCTATAAAAGTAAATTATAAAGTTGTTTTCGTGGGTTAAAGTTTCAGTTAAAAAAACCCTTCGATAGATACTAGAATAATTATTGTAGGGATACATCAGCCTCTCATTAGTCAGCTAACATCAATACTAAAAGATAAATAGTAAACTACTTGTATTGATTCATGTTTTGTTACCCAATTATTACGCCTTAGATGAAATGTTATATTCACATGGAAATATACTAAGGAGAGACGAATGAATAGAAATGCGTGTATTGAGAAGAATACACGGAGTGAGAATATATCATAACAGATTACGGAATGATGTGAAGTGATTAGGAATGTATAATATGTGAACTTAAGGCTAATGTTTTAAGTAAGATGAAGAAGATCACGTTTAGTTAGTTTGGGCTTGTGTAACGAATGAATTAATGAAGAAAGGTTAACAAAGCAAATATAGTGCAAATGTGAGGGGAGAAAAAGAAAGAAACGTAGAAAGCCAGAGAAATCTTAGAAGTATAATGAGAAGGCGTATGAATGTAAAAGTGGCTAAGGATGTATGTGTGTTTGTCTAGATCTAAAAGTATGCCGTTTTGTTCTCTCTGTCTACCCTGACAGGGAATGGCGTTAAGTAATTATTCAATGTTTATTGTACATTTTATACACATCTATCTAATTACATCAAATAAGAAGAAAATATTTAAAAAGTAGTAATATATAGCATAATGACAACAGGAACAATGTTACTCATGCTTCTCCGTGAAGTGGCTCAGTTATACCTACAAAGTTTATTCAGGAGTCCAATCCTCTATTTATTTATTTAATTAACGACACAAAATTGTCTTTTATATACAAATGAACATATGACAAGTTATACAACTTGTCATATGTTTATTTGTATTGATCCTTACAACTTGTCATATGTTCATTATTCTATTGATCCACTGACACGTGGAAGATATCGATATCTGAAAATTCATTCAACAAGATCATTCCGTACGCGAGTGGTGATGATCTTAACAGTTTAGGTCGTGAATATGGCACCGAAAATAATATTAATTCGCGATGGCGTAAATAATTCTCCGATACATTAAACAAAGTTGATCATCAACAAGTATTTTTGCCGTTAGTAATTGTATATTTTTAAACCAACCTTAAAAATTTTCAAGACCCTTTGTGAAAAAAATTCCTTGTTTTTTCTTCTTTGTACCTATTGGTAATTGGACCCTTTGGAATTCACTAGAAGAAAGACAAGCAAGTGTTTAATCAACTTGACCACGGAGAAGGTAGCCAACTTAGTAGGGTATTTATGTTAATATTAGAACTGCTTTGTGATACATATTATGCCAAGAATATTTTTAGAAATTATATAAGAGAAAGATCTGAATTGAAACAAGTCTGGATTCCGCCATTAGAAAACAGTGTACGCAGGTCAATGAAAGTATTTATTTAACTATTTCGAGGTTGCGAGAATTTATTTTACATATTTACAGGAGATTTTCATAAATCGCCATCAAGCTCGAAATGAAATATGTAAAATAGTATATCCCGTTTGTTAAGTAAATAAAGCCAACGTTATATATAATAGTAAATCTCAAAGTGAGCAAAGAAATCCAGTTGCACTCATATGCTGGAATGCGCGTGGGGCAGCGCATCCTAAACATCTTTTTCAATTATTATTTTTTAATAATATTTAGTACATAAATTACTTTATAGTACTGTTTCGCTATAAAATATCATCTTAAGAACACCGGACGACACTTTGGTAAGACACTTGTAGTTCTTACGGAAGTTCCAGATTCGAATAAAACGTTTTAAACTGGAAGACTCAATTTACGAAGTCAAATACAATGTTATCTCCCAGCAACGCTTTTTAACCTATCTGCATCAAATATAACAATACAGATGTTTTGAGAAATTCCATGTCATAAAACTTCAAGAGCGCTTTGTTTATGGTACACATAATTACTCTCTGGCCTTGGGAACTTTAATGGCAAACTCTTTAGCATCAATCTGGTCTATTTGCTCTCTTGTAATTTTTGCGGCCATCTCGATCAGTCTGCAGAGTGCGAATAGAGTCTGTGATACGATGATAATTGAGTCTATAATTTCCACAGAGAGTCTATAATTCAGCCTTACACCGGTTAATTTTCGGATCGATTGATTACTCCGATTGCTTCATTCTAAATTTCCTGTGAAAGTACTGGCAACTTGCTAGACTATTGGAACTCTATGCCTTAAGCCCTTCATACGTATATTTTCTGCGTTGCGAGTCATTTTACCTAACCCGTGATGTCGGACCTACGTCTGTCGTCACTACTATTATTTTCACACTTAGGTGTATTGCCATCAGAGTAGTCCCTTTTTCGTCACTACGTGACATCGCCGCTCATAAAAAAATAAACAAGATTTCGATCTTCTAGAGTAGATCGCGTTTGATAAGGACTTATTTTATGTTGGGATCGAACTGAACTGAACTTACACACACATACATAACATCAAATCATTTTTTTGTACAGAAAGTAAAACTATATCAATTTCGCCACCTCTATACATCTTCTCATTTATTTATTTCAGTTTTGTTTACTCTTTCATTATTAAAAAATATATATTTATGCGTAATAAAATATCACCTCGGAAAGGCTTTATTTTTTATCAATCTATATAAACAAGGTATCTCATAAATATCATTAAAATAAATTCATATGGTATTGAGGCTTGAAAGTGATATTGATATTGTGAGGTCAATAATGTATAACGAAATCTATTATCCATCACATCATTGACATTTGGACTTATCTCATAAATATCATTAAAATACATTCATATGGTATTGAGGCTTGAAAGTGATATTGATATTGTGAGGTCAATAATGTATAACGAAATCTATTATCCATCACATCATTGACATTTGGACTTATCTCATAAATACCATTAAAATAAATTCATATGGTATTGAGGCTTGAAAGTGATATTGATATTGTGAGGTCAATAATGTATAACAAATCTATTATCCATCACATCATTGACATTTGGACTTATCTCATAAATATCATTAAAATACATTCATATGGTATTGAGGCTTGAAAGTGATATTGATATTGTGAGGTCAATAATGTATAACGAAATCTATTATCCATCACATCATTGACATTTGGACTTATCTCATAAATACCATTATCATAAATTCATATGGTATTGAGGCTTGAAAGTGATATTGATATTGTGAGATCAATAATGTATAACGAAATCTATTATCCATCACATCATTGACATTTGGACTTATCTCATAAATACCATTAAAATAAATTCATATGGTATTGAGGCTTGAAAGTGATATTGATATTGTGAGGTCAATAATGTATAACGAAATCTATTATCCATCACATCATTGACATTTGGACTTATCTCATAAATACCATTAAAATAAATTCATATGGTATTGAGGCTTGAAAGTGATATTGATATTGTGAGGTCAATTTTGTATAACGAAATCTATTATCCATCACATCATTGACATTTGGACTTATCTCATAAATACCATTAAAATAAATTCATATGGTATTGAGGCTTGAAAGTGATATTGATATTGTGAGATCAATAATGTATAACGAAATCTATTATCCATCATATTGACATTGACATTTGGACTAATATTTAAATTTTAATGATACATTCTAAAGGCTCTATGAAAACAGATTTTAACAAACAAGATAACCAATATACCACAGACGTCGAGGACTTTTTTGTAACCGTTGCTTTCTTAAATCGTATTTATTAGTAAATGTTATTCGCTAATGTTTTGAAACCAGTATTTTGAAAGAAGACTTTAGCGCCAAGCGCCGCGACGTTGTTTTCTTAAGGAGTAAGAATATGTGAGGTAGTTCGGAGACGCCGAGACGGCTAAATCTTTAGTCGACACTTCAAATCGTAAATTATATATTAGAAGCACTATGTTAATTTTTTTCTCTTTTAAAGTGGTGTTAAATTAAAATTGATATTTAGAGAATTTGCATTGCTATAAATACGAGTAATTTGAAAATGAAGAGTATTCTCACTAATCGACAATTATTATCTCTGAGCATAATGGGCGAGTTGAAAGATGGATAGCGATAGGGAACAACATAAATGGATCATTTAATGTTATACACATCAACCGCGCTATATCAAAAGTAGCAAAAATGACAATACTTATTAGTGTGTCGCTGCCATCTTGACGTATGGAAGTGAAACTAGAACTCGGCGGTAAAAGGATAGAAATAAGAATGATGCTGTGGAGATACATACATTAAGAAAATCTTGTGGAGTGGCAATGTAAAAAAGAAGTCGGAATGAAGACATCATAAATGAATGCATGGATAAAATGAATGTTTTAAATGAGATGAAGAAAGGTGCTTTTAGAATGTCGGGACATGTGGAGAGAATGAATGACGAAATAATGTGTGAGTGGAATAGGTAGACTAAGGAAAACGTAGTTAGATCAAATGAACAAGATTTTGAAAAAAGGTAAAGTGAGAAGTATGAATAATGTAAAATTGTGCATGACAAAATGTATGAATGTGGAAGAGGCGAAAGTATATGTGCTTGGATAGAAAAGTTTGGAGATCCGTTCTCTCAAACTAACTTGAAGGGACCGGCGCTATAATATGAATGTATGTATAATGCGTTGTCAGGAAATTTTTCACGAAAATCACAAACTAACTGACTGTACATGATTATGAAAGTTAAAAGTATAGCGCATTTTTCAGCCATTATTTACTCGAATCGTTTGAGTGTTTTTTAAAGTTATTTTGAAGATGAAACAAATAAATTGTTTTTCATTGCTACTTGCTTTTTTACTACCGCAAAGAAACACCCATACTAAAGAAATATATATATGCATTGTATGGCGACAATGCAATAAGCGACCGTGGTTTCAAATGTGGGTTAAAAAAATTATAATCGTGATACGAAATTCGAAGATGGTGTCCGCTCTGGAAGGCTGATCATAGTATAAATAGGCCAAAACCCATACGATGGTTGTCGTCAAAGAAAGAGTACGAGAATTGAATTTTGAATACGAGAGAGCGAGAGAGGAATACTTGGATTCTCTCCGAAAGTAAATCGAAATTGGAATCTCGGTGGGTCCGTGATACTGAACGAATTTTAAATACCTAGCTAACAATTTTTGAACCGATGTGACGTGGTGGGCGTGATTCAAAAGATGGTGGAACAGGTGTAAGAATGAGTAAAATAAATGTATGAGACGATATGGTTATGCTTGTTGAAAATTAAGGCGACGATAAGTGAGCTGTATGAGAGATATCTAGTATGTTAGTAAAATTAAGGCGACGATAAGTGAACTGTATGAGAGATGCCTAGTAAAATTAAGGCGACAATAAGTTAACTGTATGAGAGATGCCTAGTAAAATTAAGACGACGATAAGTGAAATGTGTGAGAGATGCCTAGTAAAATTAAGGCGACGATAAGTGAGCTGTATGAGAGATGCCAAGTGGAATATTTGAAAATTAATGTAGTGAAAGCACAGCTCGTTCTATAACTATAATCGAAGATTATAGTTATAGAACGAGCTGTGGTAAAAAACATGCGCGATGTATATATTAATATGTTATCTGGGCAGAATGTTGACGTGTGGTGGGTGAGATGATAGGTAGATCAAGGAAAATGTGACTGCACCAAGTGGACCAGATTTTGAAAGAAGGTAAAGGGAAAGTATAAATACGAGAAGATGTCCAAATGTGTGAAGGAGGCAAAAGTTGTGGGCCTGGATTTAGAGATCTATTTCCTCTGTCTATCCTACAAGTGACATGGCTTGATGATACGTATGAAAGTTTAGTGTGTACAGAGTAATTCACCATTTCTAATGTCACAAGAAAATAATTTGAATGCTTATTCATTTTGATTATTTGTTTGATATTTTAATTTCTGAATGTTGATTATTATTATTGATGATTATTTATAGTCAATGCATTAACACTGTGGAGGTTCAAAGACATAGTAATTTGTTTATTCAAACACTGTTTATTCCACTTTATATAATGGTATTAACCTAACACGTTCAAGGTTTTCACCTCATCATCAGGGAGCACAAATAAGATTTTCGTTTGTGCTCCCCTGATGATTAGGTGAAAATCTTGAAACCGGTAGGGTTATACAATTATACAAATAAAATTAGTGGGCACCCATTTGAAGAGATCTTCCACTTTCTAATGACCTATAGTTAAGCATTCTCAATAAGAAGACATTATGATAAAATCAGGGAAAATATCCATAATAACAGAGAAATATTTTCTGAATTCTCTTTAACATGAATGAATATGTAACCGTACTATAGAACTGGTGTCCATATTATATTAATTTGTAAAATGATCAATTTTCTAAATGACTTCTGAATTTACAATATTCTGAGAATGTAGATATATGTTAATACGTTGGTGGTAAATGATCGAAGCGATTGGTAAATATAATTGAGTAACGACACAGTATTGGAAATATAGCCTAAGAAATAGAACTTCTCTACATCATCAAGGCTAGCGAAATACAATATTTCAGTAATTTGACACGTTGCTCAAAATATTACCCATTAAAATTAAAAATGTAGGACAAAGTAGAAGAGGCTGCAGATGATTAGGGTAGAATAAATTGTCAAGGCTTCCGAACATTGATAACTTGATAGGGTTGAAAGTATGATAAAATAATTCAGTGAAACATGCCCAAAAACCATCTATAAGCGTTCTTTTTAATCGTACTTAACAAAAAAACTCAGTCTTTAGTTCACATTTATTTTTTATAATTTGATTCCGTATTCTGGCATATACTGTATGACAGAATACGAATACGAAATCACCTCATGTATTCTTCTCAATGCACACATTTCTATACAATTTATTCGGTTCCTTTTAGTATTTTTCCACGTCAACATTTCACTCCCATCCATTAAACTTAGTACTAAAATACTGTTCTATGTTATCTTTCATCTTAACAGAAGATGATATAATATTTCAAGAATAATTAGAAAACTAGAGAAAAACATAAATTCTGCTATAAAATGGTCTGAGAGTAAAACCAGTCTAGAGGGAAATCTGCCGGCAATCAAGCCTGGTGCGTCCGCTTGTTTAGCGTGAATGCTAACCGTTAGATCACGGCCGTTGACAGGTAAATTATAACAACTGGAATAATATCTAAATTATTTGTACACCCCCCTACTTTTAAAATTGCAAATGTCGGAAGCTATATTTAATAATTCAAATAGAATATTTCAATATTTTTAAAACATTTTTCGTGTTTGGTCAATGGTTAGTATTCGTCCTAAGAAAGCTAGCACCCTGAGTTTGGTCAATGGTTAGTATTCGTCCTAATAAAGCTAGCACCCTGAGTTTGGTCAATGGTTAGTATTCGTCCTAATAAAGCTAGCACCCTGAGTTTGAATTCCAGTAAATTCTAATCCGGTCTGGTTTGACTATTAGACTTTATTTCATATGAATTTATGTTTTTCTGTAGTTTATTTAGATCTATTCTAACAATGCCATTTAGCAAACCTAACGTTATAAAAAACTACCAAACACAACTGCAATCTATTTTCTTGAAAAATTCCCATCTGAATTTCAGGTTTGATCTGAAAAAACTTTGTACTTGTTGAAGTGCAACAGATTTCACACGAGAAATCAATACACCTATAGGCGATATTCATTCACAGGATGGCGGAAAATCATCTTTCATCTCGAGGGATTGTCCATCATCATCATCGTAGAAATGTAAAATAAAGTTCGTCATAACTTACCACTTAATTTTGATAATTGCGTTTGTGATTTATTTACGTATTAGACTCTTTAATTTTTTATTTACTGCCTTTATACATTGACATCTATCTCATAGGTTGTCCTTCGACATTTTTTAGCCTCTGTTTGTATCAGATTTTTTATTTATATCCAAGTGCTCTCAGATAATCGGATTATTTCAGTTAAAAGAATACCACATTCCAGCCAAAAAAATACCTTGGCATACGATGCTATCCCATAATGAATCACTTAACGTCAGACGAGACGCAGCTAAACTCCGGGAATACATGCAAAATGCATCCATTCCACTAATCCCCCAGCTACTCGCCTGTAGTAATACTAACAAAAGGACAATTTATATAGCGCCTATTAGAGAGAAAACTCTTCTCAAAGACGCTTCAACTCAAACCCACTATCATTGACAGATTTAAAAAAAATAGTATAAGGATAGGAAGGCGGTGCATGAGGTAATTAGATTGGATACTTTTTCGCATCTGCAAATATTAGGAAAAACGTATTTGGTTAGAAAATCGCAGAAAACTTACCAAAGGAAGACGTATAACTAGAGTGTATATGTGTAGGTAGTTCATATACAATACACAACATCAATTTTTATAAGACCCCCAAAAAAGGGTTGTCTTCAAGTGTTTCCTAAAGTTGCACACACCGCCCATATCTTTAATACTTAGAGGTAGATTATTCAACTTCAAAGGACCAACAAAGGTAAAAGCTTTATCTCAATACCCGGCCATATTGGATCGATTCGGAACAATCAATTTATTAGAAGAAAATGAAATCGACCCCACCTCTCCGAAACAACATCTCTCAAATATAGATTCGAAAGATGTTTATTTAACACTTTATTACAAAACAATCTTGCGGGCTTATCACCAGGCGGCAATCCCTTTCAACCAACCAGACAAAAGTAAATTAACATACGTGGTCACAAAAAAAATATTCAAATGACTACCCATCTCCACGAAATCCATAAACATGTACTTGAGCATACGCCCATAAACCCTACAAAGACGAATAATCACCCGAACATTCATTTTCATATAAAATGAGATATCATCAAACAAAGGAAAAGGAAGGGATGGTGGAGAGGAAAGAAAGATCAAGACTGAATGAAACACGTTATATTGTTGACTAGAAATTAAGAGTTTTTTCAGTTGCTTCTTAAAGCATGCCAAGGACGGAGCGAGTCTAACATTGGAAGATACAATGGAGACGATAAACCTTTCTGGACCCGGAGAGTAAATTTTCCCCCCCAATAATCAGAGCCTTTGGGAGAGATGAAAAGAAGGTAGGATTTCATGGGGATGGATAGTCATTTGAATGTTGCGTCATTTGAATGCGACCATGTACTCGTATGTAACTTGCTTCATTTATTTTTGTCTGGTTGGTTGAAAGAGAGAGAACTTTAGAGTGATATTAACATACATACCATCACGTCATTTCCCTTCAGAGTAGGCAGAGAGACTAGATCGCTGACTTACCTATTTCGACACACATCCTTAGCCTTTTATACATGCATACGCCTTCTTATTCAGCTTCTACGATTTCTCTGACTTTTTACGTTTCCTTCTTTCCAAACATCATTCACTTGATCCAATCATACTTTCCTTGGTCTCCACGCTTCCACGCACATTCGCACTATATGTGTTTTGTTAATATTTTTTAATTCATTCGTTTTATATGCCCAAACCATCTCAGCATGCTCTTCTTCATCTTACTCAGTACTTCAGTCTTAAGTTCACATTCATTCCTAATAACTTCATTCCGTATTCTGTCATACATTTTCACCCCAATGTATTCTTCTCCATGCACGCATTTCTACAATATTTATTTGGTTCCTATCAGTCTTTTTACACGTCAACGTTTCACTCGCATAGATCAAAGTTGACACCAAAATACTATTGTGGACTATCATCTTAGTAGATTTTGATAGTGTACGGTTTGAGTTTATACATTTTAGTGCCCCATTGACTTTGTTTTCTATCACTACACGCTGTTCGATATTCCGCTTAATTCTTCTATTATTTGAAAAAAATGCTACCTGTTCAATATGTTTTTTACGATGTGAAATTAAATTTATTTTGTTGAATTGCTCAAACTTTGCTTATTTTTTCCGTGGAAGACGAGATATATAGTAGTATATGATATACACGTATATACTATAATATACACGCAAATAATGAAAAATTGATATGTAAATAATGGGATAAAATATTGCGAACCCCTGCTTTCAGGCGTTACAACCCTATACATTAAAAATGAAAATTGAAATATTACCAACCCCCTTCAGCGATGAGAACCAATTGAATGGGGTGGATTTAAACGATGTACCAAGATCCTTTATTCCCTCAATACTGACTGAATTATCTGCTTTTTTAAGTCCACACTTCTCTGGAAATTCACAGGATAGACTGAAAAAATACATCACAATTCGAGCGAGTGAATTGATTATTGAACAGGCTTTCTTCACATTTTAACTTTTTAATTTATAAAATCTATTTTAATTTTTTTTAAATTCTACGAGTAAAATTATTACGTTTATCATGGAATGCTTTTTGGCTGTTCAATTTTAATTATTTTTCTAATAAAACATTTGGTACAATTACATTATTTCATATTTGGTTTGTTTGTTAAAATCAAATCAATGGCAACCTCTGTGATCAAGTTGGTAAGACGCTTGTCATCAAACCCGGAGGTTACGGGCTGGGTTCCAGTTGTAACTCAGATTTTATAGGTTTTCACTTTGGTTTTTCCTTACGGCCTCTACGAAAGGTTGTAAAAGATTGCCACATGTTAATAAGCCCGCCAGGTTGGTCTATTTACAACGAAAGTGTGTTAAAATAATACAATAAGCGCACAAAAATGGATTACAGACAAAAGAACCATTTGGAATATTAATATTATGATACCATCATAAGGATAATAATTTGAAACTAAACAAAACTAAATTGAACTACATAAAAAATATGTTAAATTTATTGTTGTTTTTTTTTCAGGCGTGTGTCCCCACTCACTTATATGCTATCAGACTGTTTCCCTTCCTTGCTAGGCATAGAGGATATATGCTATCAGACTGTTTCCCTTCCTTGCTAGGCATAGAGGATATAATGCTAAAATTTTCTTTTCAGGCGTGTGTCCCCACTCACTTATATGCTATCAGACTGTTTCCCTTCCTTGCTAGGCATAGAGGATATATGCTATCAGACTGTTTCCCTTCCTTGCTAGGCATAGAGGATATAATGCTAAAATTTTCGATCGAGTTCTACATATTTCTCCTCCTTCACATTGGTTCATCATCTCATACATACACTTTCTTAATTCCCACGTTATATTCTTTCATGTTTAATTGTGTTGGAGCCACCATATTTTCCAATAGTATTTATTCTCTGCATTCAATTAGAGACTAAGAAAGAGATAGAGGGGGTGGGGGTAGAAAGAGACATCCTGAATATATGTCAGCCTATTACACCAGCCTTATTAATTTTTGATAACTCAATTCCGTATTTTGTAATTAAAATTATTTTATTTAGTTTATATACAGGTAAAACCCATTTACAAATTAGGCTCATATTTAAATATATAGAATAGAATATAAAATAAGTACATAAACATTAACTGTTCTGTCTAAACAACTATGAAATTAGGAAATTAAACAATTAAATTTCCCAATTAAGAAAGCTTAATATTTTTTCTTCATCAATACTTTCAGAAATGTTGAAAATGTCAATTTTGACAGCCCACAAAACGAAATAAGAGAACTTCTTTTTAAATAATGGCCGTGAACTCCTATATACGAGTATGAAGGAGTATACGCCAGTGTCAAGTGATGAATAAGAGCACTTCTTATTTTTGAATAATGGCCGTGAACTCCTATATACGAGTATGAATGATTATACGCCAGTATCAAGTGATGAAGGAGAGCACTTCTTCTTTTTGAATAATGACCGTGAACTCATATACATATACGAGTATGAAGGAGTATACGCCAGTGCCAAGTGATGAATAAGAGCACTTCTTCTTTTTTAATTATGACCATGAACTCCTATATATGAATATGAAGGAGTATACGTCAGTGTCAAATGATGAAGAAGAGCACTTCTTTTTGAATAATGATTGTGAACTCCTATATACGAGTATGAATGACTATACGCCAGTGTCAAGTGATGAAGAAGTGCACTTCTTTTTTAATAATGACCGTGAACTTCTATATACGAGTATGAAGGAGTATACGCCAGTGTCAAGTGATGAAGAAGAGCACTTGTCAAGTTTGTTTCTTTAATTGCCAGTCCAAATAGTTTAATATTTCTGTATCTTTTTTAAGTAACATAAAACAGTTCATTTTCAAATGGAATTTAATGTTGCTCTTGTCAATTAATCAAAAGACGTAAAAAAAGATCCTCTGATCCCTCTTCACGCGTAGAAAAAAGGTATTTGATCACGCCTAGAAGATTTTGTTTTGCCTGAGAGATTAAATTGCTTTTTCTCATGTGATAAAAAATAATAGACCTACATAAAGAGGAAAGGTTCCTGAACATCAATGAGGAGTTCCATGGGAATAGTCGAATATTATCCTTGTAAGTATATCAATTCGCGTATTATTTAAGGGGAAAATTTATGGAAGATTTCTTGAAGTTATTAACAAGAGGCAGCAATTGTCAATTGTCAGAAGTGCTTCGGTTTTTAAACCAATCCCATTGGAATTATTACTCCGCATCATTAATTATGTGATTATGCCTGTACAAGATTTGTATAGAAATTTGTGGAAGATTTCTTGAAGTTATTAACAAGAGGCAGCAATTGTCAATTGTCAGAAGTGCTTCGGTTTTTAAACCAATCCCATTGGAATTATTACTCCGCATCATTAATTATGTGATTATGCCTGTACAAGATTTGTATAGAAATTTATGGAAGATTTCTTGAAGTTATTAACAAGAGGCAGCAATTGTCAGAAGTGCTTCGGTTTTTAAACCAATCCCATTGGAATTATTACTCCGCATCATTAATTATGTGATTATGCCTGTACAAGATTTGTATAGAAATTTGGAAGATTTATGGAAGATTTCTTGAAGTTATTAACAAGAGGCAGCAATTGTCAATTGTCAGAAGTGCTTCGGTTTTTAAACCAATCCCATTGGAATTATTACTCCGCATCATTAATTATGTGATTATGCCTGTACAAGATTTGTATAGAAATTTGGAAGATTTATGGAAGATTTCTTGAAGTTATTAACAAGAGGCAGCAATTGTCAATTGTCAGAAGTGCTTCGGTTTTTAAACCAATCCCATTGGAATTATTACTCCGCATCATTAATTATGTGATTATGCCTGTACAAGATTTGTATAGAAATTTGGAAGATTTATGGAAGATTTCTTGAAGTTATTAACAAGAGGCAGCAATTGTCAATTGTCAGAAGTGCTTCGGTTTTTAAACCAATCCCATTGGAATTATTACTCCGCATCATTAATTATGTGATTATGCCTGTACAAGATTTGTATAGAAATTTATGGAAGATTTCTTGAAGTTATTAACAAGAGGCAGCAATTGTCAATTGTCAGAAGTGCTTCGGTTTTTAAACCAATCCCATTGGAATTATTACTCCGCATCATTAATTATGTGATTATGCCTGTACAAGATTTGTATAGAAATTTGGAAGATTTATGGAAGATTTCTTGAAGTTATTAACAAGAGGCAGCAATTGTCAATTGTCAGAAGTGCTTCGGTTTTTAAACCAATCCCATTGGAATTATTACTCCGCATCATTAATTATGTGATTATGCCTGTACAAGATTTGTATAGAAATTTGGAAGATTTATGGAAGATTTCTTGAAGTTATTAACAAGAGGCAGCAATTGTCAATTGTCAGAAGTGCTTCGGTTTTTAAACCAATCCCATTGGAATTATTACTCCGCATCATTAATTATGTGATTATGCCTGTACAAGATTTGTATAGAAATTTGGAAGATTTATGGAAGATTTCTTGAAGTTATTAACAAGAGGCAGCAATTGTCAATTGTCAGAAGTGCTTCGGTTTTTAAACCAATCCCATTGGAATTATTACTCCGCATCATTAATTATGTGATTATGCCTGTACAAGATTTGTATAGAAATTTATGGAAGATTTCTTGAAGTTATTAACAAGAGGCAGCAATTGTCAATTGTCAGAAGTGCTTCGGTTTTTAAACCAATCCCATTGGAATTATTACTCCGCATCATTAATTATGTGATTATGCCTGTACAAGATTTGTATAGAAATTTGGAAGATTTATGGAAGATTTCTTGAAGTTATTAACAAGAGGCAGCAATTGTCAATTGTCAGAAGTGCTTCGGTTTTTAAACCAATCCCATTGGAATTATTACTCCGCATCATTAATTATGTGATTATGCCTGTACAAGATTTGTATAGAAATTTATGGAAGATTTCTTGAAGTTATTAACAAGAGGCAGCAATTGTCAATTGTCAGAAGTGCTTCGGTTTTTAAACCAATCCCATTGGAATTATTACTCCGCATCATTAATTATGTGATTATGCCTGTACAAGATTTGTATAGAAATTTATGGAAGATTTCTTGAAGTTATTAACAAGAGGCAGCAATTGTCAATTGTCAGAAGTGCTTCGGTTTTTAAACCAATCCCATTGGAATTATTACTCCGCATCATTAATTATGTGATTATGCCTGTACAAGATTTGTATAGAAATTTGGAAGATTTATGGAAGATTTCTTGAAGTTATTAACAAGAGGCAGCAATTGTCAATTGTCAGAAGTGCTTCGGTTTTTAAACCAATCCCATTGGAATTATTACTCCGCATCATTAATTATGTGATTATGCCTGTACAAGATTTGTATAGAAATTTATGGAAGATTTCTTGAAGTTATTAACAAGAGGCAGCAATTGTCAATTGTCAGAAGTGCTTCGGTTTTTAAACCAATCCCATTGGAATTATTACTCCGCATCATTAATTATGTGATTATGCCTGTACAAGATTTGTATAGAAATTTGGAAGATTTATGGAAGATTTCTTGAAGTTATTAACAAGAGGCAGCAATTGTCAATTGTCAGAAGTGCTTCGGTTTTTAAACCAATCCCATTGGAATTATTACTCCGCATCATTAATTATGTGATTATGCCTGTACAAGATTTGTATAGAAATTTGGAAGATTTATGGAAGATTTCTTGAAGTTATTAACAAGAGGCAGCAATTGTCAATTGTCAGAAGTGCTTCGGTTTTTAAACCAATCCCATTGGAATTATTACTCCGCATCATTAATTATGTGATTATGCCTGTACAAGATTTGTATAGAAATTTGTGGAAGATTTCTTGAAGTTATTAACAAGAGGCAGCAATTGTCAGAAGTGCTTCGGTTTTTAAACCAATCCCATGTGAATTATTACTCCGCATCATTAATTATGTGATTATGCCTGTACAAGATTTGTATAGAAATTTGCCTAAAAGACGTGACATGATCAAATTAATCAAATTCTGAAGTAGGAAAGACTCAATAATCTCAGCTTCCGTCTTTCCAGTTTCCTATGCGTCATCGAATCACTGGAAAAAGCTTTCTTAGCAGGGTCTGTGTCCTTCATGCGATATAAGTGTCCAAACCAGCTCAGTCTAGCATTTTAATTTTTTTTATGCCAGTTTCGCCATTCAGAGTGTAGATCTCGACGTTATACGTTTGTTTCGAAACATTATCAAAAATTGGTCGATATATTCTGAGAACAATCTTAATCTCAATGGTATCGAGATTTTGTTTGTCTCGTTTTTTATCACTAAGATATGATAATAGTCGAAATATTATATACATTTTTAAATTCAAATATCCCCTTCATTCCCTTCGTCCCTTCAATTAAATTGTAATATCGTTCGCCCTCCTTTGTTGTCAGATAAAAAGGCGAAATGAAAACAGTTCCAATTTAAAATGACTGGGGTGGCAGGGGCCGCATTGTGTCAGAAAGAACAACAAATTGAGCGTCTGCTTTGTGGCGATTGGCGTACAATCGGGCGCAAACAATGCGAGACGATAGCTCGGGGCTCGTCAGGGCACTAAAACTATGGTTTGCGAAACGAATATTATATAATTCAAATTGTCCTATGTGAATAAGCAAACTCGGCTCACCTAATATTTATTTATTTATTTTAAGTGTATGGTCGATTATGACCATTAAAACAGATACCAATATTCAAAATTAGAAATTAGAGTGTGCATGAATACAATCCTAGTGTCACAAACAGTAAATATATTGAAACATTAAAATTTATAAATACATCCTATCGCACCATTTCCCTGTCAGGGTAGGCAGAAAGAGCGTCAGATTTTCCTATCTAGATATATAATTTTAGCCTCTTCTACATCCATACACCTTGTCATTCCACCACTCCTATGATTTCCCTGACTTTCTATGTTTCCTTCTTTCAAAAATATTCTTCATTTGATCTAACCCCACTTTCTTTGGTTTTCCTCTCATGCGCCTTCCACTCACATTTGCACTATATATTTGTTTTCAGTAGTTCGCGGCCGAACTATCAATGACCATCACAAAACTAAAAAAAGTAGCACCTACAAACACATACAACGTGCCATGGCACAGTATTGCATCCAGAGGATGAAATAATTAACTACTATAATCCAATAATTTATCTTTTATATCAGGATTCTCTTCAGGCATACTATTGTAATTTTGATTTGTTCACTTGCTCGAAGTCAGTCCATTTGAAGAAAATCTCGGCATAGGAGAGGTAGAAACGTGTGATTGTTGATTCAGATAAATTTTAACATTAATATTCTAATATGGAGTTCCACTTTATGTATTTTGTGTATGCATGTAAAAAATCCAAACGTTGAACCTGTTCAAAAATATTTTAGTAAACAAAACATAGTTGTTTGACTGGTTTATAATACACTGTGACTTGTATAGAATCACTATCAGTATACTTTTGTATTAATGTAATACACTTTCGTTGTATAGAGTACAACCTGGCTGGTGTACAACCAAAAAGCTGTTAAAGAGGCCTTAAACCACATTGAAATCCTTTTAAAAATTACCCCATTTTTTACATCACTGCTGAGTAAATGGTTTCCTCTTTTACGGTTCTCAACCATGTAAATATGGTGTGTGAGGGCGAAATCCGAATAGTTTTGGCATAAAAAGTGTTGGCATACCAACGAATGCTGTCCAATACTAGAGATTTGGAAGACATCTGTTGATTTGGTCTCAGTACTAAGTGATTTGATTCCAATTCACAGGGCACACTTTGTGAAGAATAAGGCAAGCGGAAATAAAGTATAATAAATTTAATATCTTTGTAGTTTTAGAATTGAGATAAGCTTATTCGATACCTTAAATAAGCAAAAATATATTATTTCGTGGGTTGAATAATTTTTACTTATATAAGTTTAATAGTTTGCTTATTATTCGGAATTCATAAATTACATTTAGGAACGTCGTTTTAAAATTCAGATATTAATTTTAAGTATTATCTAGCTATAGCGAGAAAAAATCGTAGAAGTTTTCAACCTCTGTTTTTGATGAACCTGCTAATACGATCCTTTATAAAACGCAGTTTATAATCCAGCTATTGTCATTATTCGCTACAATAAAACCCTATTCCCGGCAACCGCCGCGCCGTAAGCACTTTGTACGCCCTGCGAAGGTACGTGACCAGATAACAATAGGACTAGTAGATACATTTACCACCCATCACAATTCTATTATAAAAACTTTTAAAAAAAATTGCTACTATTTATTAAAAAATCGTTCAGGAATATATGGTAAGAAGGAAGCTAAAAATATTACATACGTTTGATTCCAAATATGAAGAATTAATTCCGTATACATTTATTTCAATAAAAACGTTTAGATGTTAATTCTATGACACATTTAAAAGTTTTTAACGTGTTGTGTTATTTTATTGTATATAAATATTTTGTTTCTAGGTTGGACTTCGGGTAATTTAAAATTTCGAACTAAAATATTTGCCAGTTCAGGATGAAATTCTCAAAAAATCTAGTGAGATGTTAACTTATGATTAATGATAAGCCTATTGAATAAGTCGTGGAATTCAAATACTTACATATCAGTTTGCTTTTCTATAATGTTATCGACACATAAATATAATGCAAATAAAGTCGCTGCTGTATCCGGAATATTCTAATACATGAGAATATCCAGTCAGGTTAAAATATACAAAGTATGTACGAGTATATGAATATACCACCATGACCTTATTGAATAGAGCCTAGAGTTTGTACAACAAAAACAAAAAGTATAAGCACAAGGAATGAAATGAAAATGTTCAGATTGCAGGCAAACTAATTATAGTTAAAAACTCGTATATTAGAGAAAAACGATCGGGTAAAAACCATATGAAGACACTGACGTGGCCAAGTGGAAAGGATAGATAATATATTTAATCGATGATCAGTCCATCGTGCATGTCGACTCTTTCAAAAACCTTGGCATCATGTTTAACAGTAAATATACATCCGGTTATCATATCGAGATTATGTGTTGATCTGCCAATAAAGCTCTGGGATTTGTGATAGGAGTATCTAGGGCATTTCATGGTGGTGCTTTTAAGTGATCTCTTTATAACGAAAATGGATCAACTTGATATTCAAAATGGTCTTTTAAAACTCTATCTAGACTACTTGTCTAACATGGTATATATGTTACCAGTTTGTTTCTTATGAAACATTCGAACCCGAACCTTTTGCTTCCCAAGGTATTCAGCAAGGTTCCAATCTTGGTCATACATTGTTTTTCGTTTTCATTATTGATATTGGTCTAGTCATCAGGCATTCCAATAACTTACTGTTTGTCGTAGGTTTAATACTATTCGTATTTAAATAAATTGGTTCTCTCCAATATTGTATGGAACCCAAGATTAATTTGAATGGTGTCTGTAGTGAGAGCAATAAACTGACCTCAAACACTTCGAAAATTAAGTTCAACCCAGCAGTACTTAAAATACTTAATCGATGATCAGTCCATCGTATATGACGATACTATCAAAGACCTTGGCATCACGTTCAACAGTAAATATATATTCGATTATCATATACTCGTAAGAGTCTTTTGGGCATTTGATGGTGCTGCTGTTATGAGAGCTCTTTGTAATTAACTGATTCGCAGTACATTAAAGCGCGGTTCAATCACATGGAACCCGTTAGAAATTCAGAATTCCCTGATAGTTGGGCGAGTCCAAAAACGATTTATGCGACACCTTTATTGCAAAGAGCATGGATTTTACCCATGTATCAATCCCACATTTTTAATGGGTATGCTTGGATATTATGTCAGAAGCGTTAGAAGAGACCTACATACTTGTTTATAAATATATGAATTGCTAGCAGAAAAAATAGTAAACCCTTTGTTGATTGACAAACATTTATTTAATGGACGAGACAATGATTTATGCCATCGTGAATTTAGATTGTTTCGGTGCCGGTGAATACGGCACCGAAAACAATCTTAATTCACGATGACATAAAACATTGTCCGATCCATTAAATAAAAGTTTGTCAATCAATCGTGGAGGATTGAGCTCTTGAATAAACTTAGGAATACTGAGCCACTTCACAAGAAGCATGATTAACGTTGTTTTTGTTGTCTTTGTGTTATATTTAAACTTTTTTTTCTTGCTATGTGATTTAATTGGGTTAAATGTGTATCAATTGTAAAAACAAATAAACAACAAAAAAAATTCCACACCACAATGCAAAAATTACTAGCTAGCATTCGACTCACAGGAAAACCTTCAAAACGATGGAAGGATTCCTGGGAGTACCATAAACGTTTCAAGAGAGGCAGTCCTGATGATAATATTCCACATGATAAAATTAAGAGTAAGAATAAGTATGGAGTTATAAACTTTTGAAGACAATTTCAGAGAATCTTTTATATTTTTTATAAACTAAAGAATAAAGATAAAGAACTAAAAAAAAAACAAAAGAACCCAATTCACTGAACTCACCACATATTGGGTTTTAATAGAAATATCAAATAAACATATTATATCAATCTAATATGTAAGACAATATCAAGCCAATGAGATGTAAATTCCATAATTCTATTTCACCATATCAAAATTTTATTCTATTCCCAGCCATGATTTCTCGATAATATAGAAACAGTAATGTGGATTGGGTTCTTTTTCGCAAATCGTCGATATTAAAATAATTCTGATTCGATTCTTATTCTTAAATTGTCAGCTTGCCTAATTTTTTGGTAGTAATTATCGTGATATCTACTGTATCAGATATTAAAAAGCCATTAACAATAGTTTGAACTCATTATTGACATCCTGATTTTGATTTTTTTCTTTGCCACCTGATTCTATTCATTGAATGAATCTATCCTTTGAATTGTCTTTTAAAATTTGAGAATTTGGATACAAATCAGCGTTATTCAAGGCATTTTGACACACAAGATTGTATCAGTGTATAAAACGGTCGTTATGTATGTGAGCCTTGTTTGTAGGACGCCTGTCTTACAATCCGCAGGTTGAGGTTTGATTAATTTTTTTGAAATGGGGGTACCAATTTGGTTTAATGCTTTTTAATAAAGTGGCGGGGTGTATATTGGTGGGGCGGGTTGAAGTTTTCATTGGAGTTATTATTTTATCTTTCTCTTTACCTATTCTAAATATTTTCTCATGTATTTAACACCAATATATCTTTATAATATAAATCAAATTATTCATAAAAATATGAAATAATGGCGCTGCAATAAAAAAAAACGTGCATCAATTAATCATAAAAAAATATTACAAAACATTTACTCTTATTTTATCTGCTTATACTCGTATATATGAATTTAAGAAGTCGTAACGCTAGCTTATATATACTATAATTATGTGGAATGATATGTTTTAGGACTAAAATGAAATCATAAAATTTTAAGGGCTGTATATTTTCGTATGTAGATATACTCGAATAAATGAGGTATACTCATTGCATAATATATATAATATATTCAAATTAATTGAAAAATGTATTTATGACGTATCTTTATGCGAACATAACTCGAAATACATAATACAAGCTCTGGAATATAAGCTCAGCATATGCACGTATGACTTTGTATGTGATGAGTGTTGCACGATATGTCATGGCTGTTTGTATAGAATATATGTTAATGAGCTAAGCCAGATTGCGCTCAATTCCCCGTCAAGGTATTATGCCATTGAAATTTAATTGAAAAAACATTAACCACAATGGTACCATATTCGGATGGGCTTAACACATTGCGGGTAGGTATTAAATGTTTTATTTTGAAATTATTTAAAAAGTTTTAAGAGAGATCCAGTTTGCTTTTTATCTTTTTGCTGTTTTTTGTTTTTACTGGTATTATTTTTTCATTATTTCTGGGATGTGGACTGTCCATCGTTTTTCCATCTCTTTGGATGTCTACTAAGTGGTAGACTTTCAAATGGGTAACTATGATAAACTATACGGGGGTCCGTTTATTATACTTATTTATGTACATTTCGGTTTAAACATTCTTGTTATTTACGATTTCTTATTCTAACTTGAGTGTTGTATCAGTTATTCGTGGCAAGATCTTCATTTTTAATGTTCTAAGCAGTGCCTTCATCCATATGGTACCAGCTCTAGTCTCAGTTCAAGTCCAGTCATCAACAGCAAAAAAATATAAAATACAACAAAAATTTAGAAGAGGAAAAATATTCATGCAGGTTAGCATCATTGTTACTTATACACGTACATGTTTCCACTGACTTCCATTCATTTGTGGCATCATGGCACTATGGCACTAGTGTACTTATTCCGTTGTGTAAGAGAATCTCGTTGGTGTTTTGAACTTCCTTCAGTTGATCGTCATTTTCAGACCTTTGCAATGTCGGTAACCGTGGTTTAACGATCAGCATTCCCGTTAAGCAAGCGGGCGCCCCAGGTACAATTTCTGGCGGATTTATTTCCAGACTGGTTCTACGTGGTCATAAAAGAAACGATTAACTTTTAGGATTGTTATTATTAAACAGATATAATAAATATTTTGAAATAATTTGGATTTCAAAACTATTTTAATATTTATCATATATGTCCCAAATCAATCTTTATCTATTAATATTGGGAAACGTGCACAATGCTTAAAGATGTACCTATATTTAAAAAACCACTAAATTTTTTCTCCTGTAAAATAGATTGAAAAAAATATTTACTAAGGAGCGTTTCATGAACGGAACGTTAGTGACGGTAAATTATATTCTGGTTTTGAGCGTGTTAAATCTCTGGCGCGTGTGTTCGCAGATAGCGTGGTCACCCTCTTTTCCCTACCCCAGGGTACTCAACCCCCACCCCCGGCCATTCACCGCCCCCCTGCCCTTCTTGCCAACTCCTCCCTTTCATGGCGTATCGTTCTTTAACCTTTTCTTAACGGGAACAAGCACACGTGGTACCGGAATATTTCCTTGTAATATACTCGTACAATCGACCGAATTCGACAATATTGTTTAAACAAGGTACCAAATTTATAGTGGTAAGATGACTGTCTTCCAGCCCGGGGGCTGCTGGTTCATGTTGGAGCTTAAATTTAAAAAAAAGATGGCCATCTAGTTTTCATTTAAGGCCTCATCAACATCTTTTTTAGCGTCATTGAGGAGAGTCTGCTCTCTAATTTTATTATTATTTCTAGTTGATCGGAAGATATTGTCACAAGGCAACAATCCCACTAGGCTGTATTGTATACAATGAAAGTGTTATACAATGTAGAATTTAAAAAAGTCTCGCGAGCTTAATGCAATAAATTTCCCTCAACCAAAAAATGTTTAAGGCCTATTTGTGAAAGAAAAAAAGCGCATAAGGATTTTTCTTATTTTGGTCACCATCGGGAATTTGAACTTTTGGGTAGAAGATAAGTGTTTTTCAATTTCTTTCATTGCGAGGGATTCCCTATGATTGACACCCACTGCAGTACACGGATCTGTATTCTATTAGAACACCAGCCAAACTTTCTTAAATTTCGTCTTCTTCTTATTCTATAAAGTTCCTCTCCTCTTCGGAGGTAGGCTATCTTTGTCTTTGAGGCAGCAGCTCTGAACAAATATATGACACCATAATTAAACCGCCCCCGTTAGTTATTCAACCAGGAGATGCGTCGTTTTCTCGCACTTCTACTTTGAATTATCTTTACTTTCCCTTTACTGATAACCATGCACTATTTCCTTAATATGTTTATTTTTAAGCCCCTCTCATTAAAAACCCTGTTAACCCTCTCTAGTAACATAACTCCTGTACACTCTGTCAAGTATCCGGAAAAGGAACATTGTCATCAGTATACCGAATTTTAACGATTATTTTGACCGTTGATGACTATCTTATTCAAAATATTTTTTTAACCAGGACGTTGTTACTATGTAAAAAACCCTTTTTTTATCACAAAGTGTATCGTTTCTCGATTGAAAGATATTTTTTTTTACTTAAAACACATTTTTTCCGGAGCTAGACGGAAAATTTGTGAGGGTCAACCTCTTCAAGATCCTTCTGTAATAAACATAGCTGAAATAATATGAAATAATTAATTGAATAAACATAAAATTCTTAGCTTCGAGCGGATTTGGTGATAAACTTCAATATCGTCATTTGAGCCGTATTAATATATTATTACATTACACTTTCATTATATACAATAAAATCTGGCAGGCTTACTGCCATTTGACAATCTCTTCTACTTTGGCAAGCGAAAACAGGTTAAACTTGAAATCAATAAATCATCTAGGTATTTTATGATTAATTAGCATAAGATCTGTTAATAAAATTTGAAGTATCAATTTGTGTTTTTTTTTTGTCTATTGGGTGAGTGAATTACATGAAATTATTTATTTATTGTTTAAAAATCACTCAATGCGTGGGTGTATGTATAAGGCCTTGGACCTACTGAGCTCTGACATGTTAAATGCTAGTATGTTATTATGTGTAGTAAGGTTAGTATGTGTGCACTTTCTGGTTGTAATTTTTTATGAATCGTGTATTAATTTTGGTTTTCAGAGGCACCGTAAAGTCAAAATTTTATTTCAACTATTTTAATAGTCGAATATAAATTCACAAGTTTGTCAAATCTATGATAAGTAATATCTAGATTGCTGAATGCAAACCGGATGCACGTTTGATTCACTTATCGACACATTTATGCGATAACTATTCTGTTTGTCTTCCTTGGAGCGGCGGATCAAAGGCACACGTGGGGTGCTCTCAAAGGAGCGGGACATCTTAATGGCTGGAGTGTCGTCCCTATACCGAGTGGCATAAATCACTTATTATACGGTTCTTCAAGTATTTCCTATCTCGTTAAACAAATTAGTCGGCTAATGACGCTGGGATAAAAAATATTGTTTATTAAAATATTTCTTCCTCAAGTACTAGAAAAAAGGGAATAAATTTAAAGGCAGTGTTTCTTATGGCTCGCTAGTTGGGTCCCCTTCTGCTTTTATAGAATTAACACTTTAAGGATAGTGTTTCTTATAATTTGCCAGTTGGCTCATATCTACTTTTACAATATTCACATTTGAAGGGTAGTGATTCTTATGGTTTGCCAGTTGGCTCCCTATCTGCTTTTAATTTTAAGGGAAGTGTTTCTTATACTTTGTCAGTTAACTTCCCATCTGCGTTATAGTATTATATTATAATTTTAAGATCAGTGATTCTTATAGTTTGCCAGCTGGCTCTCTATCTGCTTTTATAGTATTGACATTTGAAGGGTAGTGGTTATTATGGTTAGTCAGTTGGCTTCCAATCTGCTGTATTTGTATTATAATTTTAATAACAGCGATTCTTATGGTTTGCCAGTTGGCTTTTTTGGTGTTAAAATTTTGTAAAAGTTTTATGTTATCTAAATATAGTCTGCTTTGACAGTATTGAAATTTTAAGACTTATAATTTGTTTTGATAGTATTGAAATTCTTATGTTTGACCAGTGGACTCCCCTTCTGTTTTTTATGGTATTAAAATCTTAATAGTGTTTATTATAGTTTATCAGTTGGTTTCCTATCTACTTTTATAGAATTACAATTTTGTAAAAGTTTTATAGTAGTGTAAGTTCTATGCTATTATGTCATGTATCTACATATCTATACAGTCACCGTTCCACTTATGTAAACCTATGTTCACTAACCAATATTAGCATTCTTACTCGATGTATTTGTTTACCATCTCACTGGCGCTATCTCCACAAATTAAACTGAATGGGAGAAAGTTGCGCTTATAAATGGACGCCATATCCAAGGCGATAGATCATTATTCTAAAAGCCGTGAAGATGTTAACAACATCATCATTCTTAGAGTCACTACAATGTAGAGACCATAGCTATCATTATTCTTAAAGCCGCTAAGATATTAACATCATCCTTATTATAATACAAATAAAACTACACAGTTAAAGTTCTAAAAGTGTTTTCGTTACAAAAGGCCATAACAATTAAAATATTACTTCCTTTGATAGTATTGAAATTTTAAGAACAGTGTTTCTTATGGTTTGTCAGTTGGCTCTCCACATGCTTTCGTAGTATTATAATTTTAAGGTTAGTGTTTCTTATGAGTTTTCAGTTGGCTCTTCATCTAATTTTACAGTAATAAAGTTTTAAGGGTAGCATTTCTTTCGATTTGTCACTTGGTTTACCATATTATTTTCTAGTATTAAGATTTTGCTTAGTATGCGAGTAATTGTACTAATTATGAATTTTTTTTTTTCTAAGTCGAGTTGCTCATAGCGGATCGTCATGGATTCCTGATGGCCTCTTATTGAACGGATGATTCGCTTCCAATTCTTCATGTCCTGAACCGTGTAGTTACTAGTCTTCTGTTCGATTTAGTAAATCCACCTTGTTGGAAACCAATCCACCTTGTTCTTTTGCTTACCACTCTTCAACACTTCCAGTCACTACTAACTTCTCCTAACTATCTTTATCTTTTCTAGTGACAAGCATTATCTTGTAAAGCATTAATTTCATAACAAAATAAGAAGATTTCTTACAAGATGGACGGACCAAAGAATTTTAAGTATCCTCTTTAAACCGGGAAGGATAGAGACGAGTGGTACACTTAGCTCCAACATAGGATAGGACCATCAACGGACAGCATTGGTCACGCGATGAAAAAGAAGTAAAAAAATTGCCGGAGAAAATAATTTCCGATTTTCACGTAATATTTAGATGACCTCCGTACCTAGTCGGTAAGACGCTTGTCTACCAACCCGGAGATTGTGGGTTCGATTCCCGATGAAACTCAGATTTTTTTAAAAAGGATTCCAGTCTGGTTTTCACTTCAGGCCTCTTTAATATCTTTCTGGTTGGTAAAAAAAACCCTCTCATATGGCAATACGCCCGCCAGGTTATACTGTATTTTGTATGTACTGTATCAGGTTGTACTGTACTTATATGGCAATACGCCCGCCAGGTTGTACTGTATCAACGAAAGTGTAATACAATACAATCATATTTATTTTGATCTCTTTTGAAGATTTAAAAAATATTAAATTGGTAATTATTTTTAAATCTAGCCTATAAATGTACTCATCTCATAATTAAAAAAAAATCTTCATAGTTAGAAACCACAATAAAAAATGTCTTTCTCTGTTTAAATAGAAACTTGTTTCCAATTTGAAAAAGATATATTTCTAGAACCAATAAATTAAAACCTGACAGACAACGTGTCGCCATTTTTCGACAGTGAATTTCAAAATTGAACGTATATTTTTAAGCAAAAAAGTTCCAACCCACAAAAACACAAATCTTGCTTCTTAATTGGATATATTTATTGAGTATTAATAATTTATTCAAAAACATGTTTAAAAAAATATCCATCAGGTAAAGGGTATATTTTTAATTAATTCAATAGTTCAAAAAAAAACCTCAATGCAAGCCCGCACTAAGTGATTTTACATTATCTCAAATAACTCAATACAAGTAGAATGGGGTTGGACTTTTTTTACTTATATACATCCAAATTATCTTTTGCGAGTGTGGGGTCCGCTCTTATAATGTTTGTATAGCTTCCCTTCCTGGAAACAACTTCAGTTTTCAAGGAAATCCTTAAATAAATAAAAAAAAAAAGTCATGTGATTTAACATATTTTTAAAATGGGATGTTTTTGTTGCCCTAAAATTAGCCGCGAATTTTTTTTTGTCAATTTTATCTGAGAATGTATCGCATCCTGTCATGAAGGTGTGATATACGAGTATTATATAATGAAGATAAATAAATCTTATCATATATACATAAAATAACGCTGTTTCCCTATCGGGATAAGTAGAGAATTTATATCATACAGCTCCTGCGATTTTTCTGACTTTTCACATTTTCTTCTCTCAAAATATGCACTTGATTCAATCATACTTTTTTGGTCGTCCTCTAACGTTTGCAATGTATTTGTTTTGTTAGTAATCATTCATTATACATGTCCAAACCATATCAGAGTGGTGCTCTTCAGCTTACTTAATACATCAGCGTTACGTTGACATTCATCCCTAATCGCTTTGTTCTGTATTGTGTCATACATTGTCACCCCATGCATTTCTTCGGATCCTTACAGTATTTTCCCCCTTCCACTATAATTCATTATCATTTTAGCCATGGTAAAATATTATATGACATACTGATTTATGAGTAAAACATCTACAGTAAGTGTCAATTTATTTAATATTTTCCAATTGGACTGAAAGGTAAAAAAAAATTAAGATTTTTTCTTAATAATGTATTTTACTTGAAATAAAAATAAATTGACATTATTTCTTTAAAATTTTCGGTAGAACCATTGTGAAAATTCATGTTACGAGTATAAACTATTGTTATTGTAAACACTATTTTTCTTTAATACATTTTTTTATATTGGTGTCCTTTGAAGTTAAATGTAATATCGAAACTGGTCGGACAATAACGTTCAATATACATCTAAGTGAAAAAAACAGTGTTTATTTATACACATACTTCTTCTGTCGTACTCTTTAGCATTACCGCATTGGTGATTCGATTGTATCAAATATTGTTCTGGGAAACATTTATGTTTCAGCCTCAGTAATCTAGCCTTAGAGATTAGAACCACTGCATTAGGTTCGGAACTAGCGGTTCGTCATTGCACGTGTTAGCAATACTACCGTACGTGAAGAAGCAATATCACTCGAACATGTATTCGGCGCGTACGAGTATTGCTACCAGATTAACTCTTTTACCAGACTGGGCTATTTTTTTTTTGGGTACCATCGGGAATCGATCTTGACACCCCAGGGGTGCAAATCAAGTGTTACCAATTAGGCCAAGGAAATGGTAGAATAATATTTTTAAAGTTATTTTCATAGTTTTCGAATATACATTGAAGGTATTTAGTTTTTCCATGCGTTTAGAACAGAGAACTTTTCTTATAAAACATATTACTTATGAAAATTGAATGAAAGTTGGTAACTAGTTTAAGTTTTACCCCGAGATTTCGATTTCATCTCCGATAGTACCCAAACAAAAATTAAAAAAGAATACCAGTTGAGTAAAATAGTTGTAAGAATATTCGCACACGCTAGAAGTGTGCCAGTGTTGTTACTTCTTCACGTGTAGTAATATCATTAACACGTACGATTACGAAACAACGAGTTCCGTGCCTATTCCAGTCGTTTTATATCTCGAAGGCTTGATTAATGGGACCAATGATAATATTATCTCTCAAGGATTTTTGATATACGTAGTTGGTAGAATGCTTGACATCAAGTCCGTGGGTTTCAGGTTCGATTCCTGATGGAATTCGAAAAAAGAGTCCCTATTGGGATTTTCACATAACGTCTCTTAATATCATTCTGGTCGGTTGGAAGAAATTATCAAACTGTAATAAGCCCTCCAGGTTATGTTATTCACGATGTAAGAGTAATGCAATGCAATACAGGGAATATTTTTTAGAAAGGGATCTTCCAAATGTCAAGTCAACTAATTGTATAATCACAAATAAATATTCTTATCGGTGTCTGTTGTACTTAAATTTAAACAGCTTAAGCTTATGTTGTCTTTAATTTTAATTTATCTCAGGAATCTTACTTTGTTTCTGTGAATTTACTCCAATTTTGTTAATGCTTCAAATACTCGTTACTGCAAGTAAATTAATTACTTGTTTAGTTAAAATTTAAATTGCAGAGTTTCCACTGCTTGAAATAATCCATGGCCGTACATATGACGTGCCACTAAATGTGTTTGTTTAATGTTTTCATTGGTAATTCCCTGGGCAAACCTACTAACGACCCCTGTTTACTCCAGGGATTTTGTTGTAAACTATTTAGTCCAAAGTTTAACTCGTGGGGTGAAGGTACTCGTACAAGGGGCAAAGTTATTCAAACAGGTTTATTTATCGCAAAATTTATTGTAATACATTATATTTCACTTTTGATGTGTAAAGTACGACCTGGCGTGATTATTAGTATGTAGTAATTTGATGCAACCAATCAGAATAAATAATTATATGCAAGACGTGCGAATGCAACCGAAAAAATAGTATACCCTTTTTACACTGCGTATACTATGTGTATACGAAGAGACGTGAAGTCACCAACTCTTTACAGTTTTTACTCGAAGAAATATTTAAAACCTTAACATGAGAAGGCATAGGTATAAAGATCGATGGAGAATAGCTCTTAAGCTCAAGATTTGTTGATGATATCAAACTCCTGAATGAAACAAGAGAAGAAATAGAAAGGATGTACAATAACTTAACTAAGTCAACAATTAAGTCGGCTTAAAAATTAAAATTTATAAAATATACATATATTTATGGCAGCCATTTCACCCAAGATTTCTTCAAATTAAATTCAATAAATCGTACCATCGACCAAGCTCTAAAATGTGTGCATTGAAAAAAATAAAAAAATATATGAAGTTATAATTTTTCAAGTCACAAAACAATATGTACATGTCTATGTGAATCTGACTGGCTCCATACTTTTTCCTGTTGTGTCTTATGTCTCGTACGATATTAAGGTTTTAAGAATACTGCTAAATCACATTATATACTATATACCTGATCATTGTTCAAGGTTCGTAACACATTCATTATGTAAGAATTTTACTAAAATAACTGAAAAATTATGAGTCACGATGTCACCTCTAACATTCCTTAGCTCTCTGACCTGCCGTCGGTTATATTGTTACAATTTTTATGTAATGTTGATTTATATTATTATTTTTAAATCAAACCTTTTTCACCAGCCTAAAGTCATAAGGAGTGACAACGTGACTTGTTTACTCAACAGCAAAATCGAAGAAACCTTAAAACAAAAAAAATACATAATTCCATCATTCCTTCGTTTTTTTTTATTAATCATTCTTCTTACACAATTCCTGAACTCAAATTTCTTAAGGTCGTCATTCATTTAAGTACTCAATAACAAGATTCATACGTGCCAACCATATTTTAAACCTAATCCATATTGTTCTCGGGCTAAAAAAAATCTTCCCATCACAAAAAAATGATGTCACATATTTCTTCTATGCCGCAATCTTTTTGCATTATATCACTCAAGCGTACTAATATACAGACTATTTTCCAATCAACCAAATAAGGTGTTCAAGAGGTCTTAAGTGAAAATCAGGCTGGAATCTTTATAAAAAAATGGGTTTCAATGGGAATCGATTCCGCAAACCCAGGCTCACCAACTAAACCACGTAGATGTAATAATGACAATATATCATAATCACGCTGGAAACAATGCAATGTTGTTCTCAATCTAATAAATTGGGTGTTCCAAATCAATCCAATAGGGTGGAATATTATTGTATGACAGAGTTTTAGTCGTTGCTGGTACTGTGACGTGGATTGCTCTAGTCTCACGATATATGTATATGGTTGGCGTGTGAAACTTTAGATAGCATTTAAAGACACCCATTTTTGGAGGTCTTATAAAAATTTGTTACATCAAAACTGTTATATCACACTACACTTAAAGTCAAATGTTTTATTATCACATATCAGAAGATCTACAGCGGTTTCTTTGTGGTTCGTCTTCCCTTGGTAAGTTTTCTGCAATTTTCTTACTAAATAGGGTTTTCTGAACATATGTAGATGCCAGGAAGTATCTAATCTAATGCCACTAACTTCCTACGCTTACACTCAACTCATGTGTGTATATGTATAAATGTATATACGAGTATACCATACGTATTATTAATTTTGTAATATTTGACATCCGTCAACCCTGATTTAGCCTTTGGGTTTAAATCCTAAATTAACGTTTGGGTTCAAATCTCAGTTAGCGCGCTCTTGAGGAGAGTATGCTGTCTAAACGGCGTTGTATTAATTGCCGTTGAATTATTATTATTATTACAATATTCTTACGAATTATCTATGACTGAAGTCAGTACATGTTAATTCTCAAGGATTCTGGATTGTAGCGCAACGCATGACGATGAATAACATAATGATGGCGTTTTTAGTGCGTGAACCCTATTTGGCCTCAACATAAATAATTTGTTATGTTTCATAATATTTATAAAAACTTACCTAGTATACGCGTAAGTCAATCTTTTAGATCAAATCATATTAGTGTAACATATTATATTACGAGTATTTACGAGTCGTTTTCGTAAAACATATTAACTTAATATCGCTTTTTAATTAATTAAAAATATTTTTCATCCCTTTCAAATTAAGAAAATTATTACAGGAGTAATTCATATATTAGTAATTATTTATATTAATATGGTGTATTAAACTTTTTGATTGGAAATAAATTATACTATTTATATTATATAAATAATAAATATTATTTAATTTTAAGAACTTCATCAGGAATTTAAAATAGATTAATTTTCTTATTATTTCCAAGTCAATACTATAAATTGACTCATTATAGGTACTAAAGTAAATTTTGTTTTCTTTGTTTAAATTTAAATAGACACTTGTTTTCATTTTGAAAATCAAATATTTGTAGAAGCTGTAAACTAAAACCCGCCAGACAACGTGTCGCCATTTCTCAATATGTACTTGATGTCAAAAGTATAACGCGTACTTAAGCAAAAGAGGTCTAATCCACAAAACAAGATTTAGTTTGGTAAATATTTTTTTATATCTTGTATCATAAATCATTCATTCAATAAACGCGTGTAAAAAATGTTGTTAGGTCAATTCTATATTGTTTTGCTTAATTAAATGTTTAAAAGATTCTTCAACGCAAGCTAAATGATTTTACGCTTTCTCAAAACAAGAAGGTTGGACCTTTTTTACTTTATATAAATCCAAATTATATTTCATAAGTGTGAAGTCTGCTCTTTTATGTTTGTATGGCCTCCCTTCCTAGAAACAATTTCGGTTTTAAAGGAAATCCTCAAATTAAAAAAAAATTGCGTATGATTTAACGTATTTTTAAATGGGATGTTTTTTGCTGCTAACGAAGATGTATCGGAACGTATCAGGGAGGTATGATATATATTGTGAAGATATCATATTAATTTTAGCTAAGGCCAAATATCATATTATTACATATACTTTTATCTTTAGGTTAAGAAATCTAGAGCATATTTCCATTTATCCAACATTTTCCAAGTTACTGAAAGATAAGTATTTTTTGCTGTATAAAGCACATCCTGGTTTGATTATTTCCTTCCGGATCGTGCCCCTTTTTAGGTAGGCAGAGAAGACAATCTCCATACCTTTCTATCACGCACACATATTTTCTCCTTGTACATTCATGAATTTCGTCATACATCCTCGTCTGTGCCATACTTCTCACCTTTCCACCAGTAAAATAATCTTAATCTCATATATGTTCGCCTGTTTGCCATATTGCTCTCCTTTCTCCGAGTAAAATGTTTTTAATCTTAGCATACGTGCTCGTCTGTTTACTATATTTCTCACCTTTTCTTCAGTACAAATTTATTGATTTCGTCATACATGCTACCCTGTTTGTCATATTTCTCTCCTTCCTATCGTTTTTTTAATCTTGTCATATATGCTCGCCTGTTTGTCATAATTCTTACCTTTCCTTCAGCAAAACTGTTTAACTCTTGTCATAGATGCTTGCCTGTTTGCCATACTGATCACCTATCTGTCTGAACTGAAAAAATGTCTTCAACTGGAATTACATGTACTGGTAATCTCTTGAGCACTTTGGACATAGTTTATTAATGTTGTTCTCCGTACTCCTCTATATGCTTCTAATGATTAGTAATAAGTTTAATGCAACTATTGGAAATGGAAATAAATATTTAAAACACAATGATAAGTAGTAGCGGGTTTTAAAAACACAATGATAAGTAGTAGCGGGTTTTAAAAACAATGATGGTTATTCATATTACCGAATTAGAATATTTTAAAAGAATGCTTAATTATTTAATGGTAACTTTTTTGCCTAGTGCTATTTTTTGATTTGGTTTGAAATTACAAATTGATATATATGAAATTACAAATTGAACAATATTTTTAAATTTGAAGACATTTTTTAAATTACAATAATACGTCTTAAAATATAAAAGAACGTGAATGAAAGTCGGTAATTGAAGTCAAATATTTTTTAAATGTTCTCAAGTTAATTTATGTATAATATTTTGAGCCTCTATATCATACATATATTTAAAAAAAATGTAAGGGAAAGGTGTGTGAGAGAAAGACCAAAGAAAGTATAGTTGGATCAAGTGAATGATATTTTGAAAGACAGAAACTTAGAGCGTTAGAGAAATCATACAAGTCGTGTGCGAAGGTGTATGGATGTGGAGGAGGCTAAGGATGTGTGTCGAGATAGGAAGTCTGGCACTCTGTCCTCTCTGCCTACCCCAAAAGGGAGATGGCGTGATGGTATATATGCACGTATGTGTATATCATAATAATATTAAGACTGGTTACCAAATTGATTATTTGTTGAGTTGCCGAAACGTATAATCATTTAGAGATCATAATAAGCATAATAGGAAAGAATGCGGTTTGAAATAATATGTAGTACTTAAGATGAATTAAGGAACATTTAAATGGTTTAATCACGTAGACAGAATTAATAATTCAATGAACTATTTTATACAGCATCATTTAGACATCAAATTTTCCTCAACCGCGCTGTGATTTGGAAATTTCAGGCATACTCTCCTATGACAAAAAGCTTTTATTATAGGAGAGTATGCATGAAAATGTGTATGTATGGACGAAACAGGATCCAAAAATGTGTGCCAGGATAGAATGAAGCGAAACTCTGTTATTTTTGCCTACATAAGGACATAGCGTTATAGCGATAATGACGATATGTACAAGGTTTTTGATCGAAACGATTTTGCAATATGTTTTATTTAACGCATTTTACATTTTTAATAGTCCTTTTCTTCAAAATGAAAAGTATTATCTGTAGTAGAGATTAGAACCTTCAATTAAGAATGCATATTGTACAATGTTACTTCTTTTAAGTACCTATTTATGGTGTGGAGACTTGGACTCTTATCCAAGCCACCACAAACCAAATAGAAGCATTTGCAATTTGGTGCTGCAGAAGAATGACCAAGATTGATGTGAATAAATAAACATAAAATAATGAGTGGAAATTTAAAAAATCCTTTTTTTCATCCCAATAAATTCTTCAATCAACTATTTAGGAATAAAGCGAGTTGAATCAAAGTGGTTTCCTATCAAATCCCAGTTGAACACTCTTTCAATTGACTGCTCTAAACATAAACACTTCATATACATATTTTGATTAGTCTTCATATGCTTGATTGCTCCACATCACGAGCGGTGCATGGCACGTTGCGCAAACAATACGGGACTCTGTATGCACCCTTGTTTACCACGCGGGATAATCAGCCTGGCGCATGCAGGCTTGGACCACAGAATCTATTGGACTAAACCTTATTGGACTCTATTATGGTGTGCTCTTAGCTTATTTCAGGTCGTGATGTTTAGTATGTTTCTGCTTAACGTATTCAATTGACCATTTTTCACCCTGTTTGTGATTTAACGCCTATCTGGCACGTTGGCAAATTAAAGATAACACGTATATTAACATATCATCACATACCCAAAAAAAGTAGGTGCAAACATATATTTATAAATTTTAATTTTTACGGTTGCGTATATTTAATATTCCACGTACATACCACTACATCATACCCTGTCGGGGCAAACAGATAAGATAGAGCGATAGACTTTCTTATCTCGACACAAACATTCTTCGCCACCTCAACATATTGTACATTCGTATAACTTTTTGCGCAAGTTTATTTCAAAATATCATTCACTCGATTCAATCATACTTAGCTCGGTCTTCTTCTACCACACCCTCTACTCACACTTGCACTGTACATTTATTTGGTTTTCTTCATTCACTCGTTCAATATTCTCGAACAATCTCAGAGTGCTCTTCTTCACCGTACCCAACACATAGCCTTAAGTTCATATTCATCCCTCATCACTTCATTTCATATTCTGTAATACAATATTCTCGAACAATCTCAGAGTGCTCTTCTTCACCGTACCCAACACATAGCCTTAAGTTCATATTCATCCCTCATCACTTCATTTCATATTCTGTAATACAATATTCTCGAACAATCTCAGAGTGCTCTTCTTCACCGTACCCAACACATAGCCTTAAGTTCATATTCATCCCTCATCACTTCATTTCATATTCTGTAATACAATATTCTCGAACAATCTCAGAGTGCTCTTCTTCACCGTACCCAACACATAGCCTTAAGTTCATATTCATCCCTCATCACTTCATTTCATATTCTGTAATACAATATTCTCGAACAATCTCAGAGTGCTCTTCTTCACCGTACCCAACACATAGCCTTAAGTTCATATTCATCCCTCATCACTTCATTTCATATTCTGTAATACAATATTCTCGAACAATCTCAGAGTGCTCTTCTTCACCGTACCCAACACATAGCCTTAAGTTCATATTCATCCCTCATCACTTCATTTCATATTCTGTAATACAATATTCTCGAACAATCTCAGAGTGCTCTTCTTCACCGTACCCAACACATAGCCTTAAGTTCATATTCATCCCTCATCACTTCATTTCATATTCTGTAATACAATATTCTCGAACAATCTCAGAGTGCTCTTCTTCACCGTACCCAACACATAGCCTTAAGTTCATATTCATCCCTCATCACTTCATTTCATATTCTGTAATACATTTTCACCTCATATATTCTTCTCAATGCACGCATTTATGCGTCTCTTTTCATTATTTTTCCACATCAACATTTCAATCCCACACATAAAAGTTGTTACTTACTAAAATAATGTTGTGGACTATTATCTTAGCAATAATTTAATATTCTCTTTCAATATTTTTATTTTATTGAATTTTCGTTGTATACAGTACAACTAGATTACAGTACAACGGATTTATTTCCAAGTTGCAAAATCTTCCAACTATCCATAAAGATATTAATGTGGCTTAAATAAAAAATCAGACTGGACCCCCTTTTTTTAAATCGGTTACCCTTACGAGTCGAACCCGCAACCCCCAGGCTGCAAGAAAGGTGTCATGCCAACTAGGCTACGATGGTTGTCATTATACTTTAAACGCTTTTTTGTTTGCAGACAATCTCTTCCAACCAACCAGAATTATGTTAAAATGCCTTAAGTGAAAACTAGACCCCCTTTTTTTAAATGGGATAGTAAGAGGAATCAAGCCCGTAACCCTCGGGCTGGAAGAAATGTCTTTTCAACTAAGCTATGGAGGTTGTTTTACAGATTTTTGTGAAGGAATTAAGCCAAACATAACACTTAATGTTTGTACGCATGTTTTCTAAGCAGGACTTTTTCTGGCTTCCTAAACTGGAATAAAATAAATTTAGATTGGTTTTCACAAAATGACATTTAAATGTATCATTGTTCGGAAGAAATTCTTTCGAGCTAATCTACGGTTTTTTCACAAAATATTATTTAAATAAAAGTTAATTAAACTTGAATGAGTGAAATCAAATCATTATTTTATTGAAGTATACTTTCGTTGTAAACAGTAAAACCCGGTGGATTTATTATCAAGTACCAATCTCTTCCAACCAACCAGAAATATTTTAAATAATAAAAACCAGACAGGAGCCCTTTTTGAAATCGGGTTTTAACGGAAATCAAACCAACAGTTTGTTTCACAGATTTTTGTTTTGGAATTAAAACAAAACGCTCTGTCGTTAAACGCATGCCTTCTAAACAAGGTTTTAAAGTTCAATTTCAAAGAAGAAAAAAATAATATAAAAGCCTCGATTGTTTCCCACATAACTTTTAAAATTCTCACTACTTGGAAGTATCTCCCGTAATACTCGTATATGACTTAAGTAATACTGATTTTTAAATAAAAAAATATTTGAATGGAATTAGTTAAATCAATCATGATTGCATTTGTATTTCACTTTTATTATATATAGTAAAACCTTGTGGGCTTATTTGCATATGGCAACCTCTTCTAGCCGATCATAAAAATGTTATGAAAAACAGTGTCAGCCTTTAAAAAAAACGTGCGTTGGCAAACAGTCGGCATATTATTACACCATGTAGGTCGTCTGTATTCATTATTCTATAAGGACGTTAACCAAACATCCCTATGTGCCATGTGCTTATTTCTAATTTATTTTGATTTCTAATCGAAAATATTACTCATACCAGCCTTTAGTGAACTAGCCATTGGTGAATTAGATCTTATACCAGCCATTGGTGAACTAGATTATTATTACTTGTTATTTTATTATTTGTGTACGTGGTTAAACATGTTATATCTGGCGAACTCATTACTACACAGCAATTTTTTTCAACCAACCTTGGATATTAATTATCTTGGATACATTAAACTGTTTCAATCCATGACAGATTTTATTAAAAAAATATTCTTTTAAATTCAATTGAAAAAGAAAACAAATAAATACTAATCTCTATCAATAATGGTAGAACTAGAAGAAAGAAATTCGTTCCAGGGTAAGGAAGAGAGTCAAATGATATCCTGAGTGATGTAATATTTTTTCAATTCTGATAAATCCTGGAAGGAATCTGATAAATCCTGGAAGAACGTTCTATAATCGCCCCGAATAAACCGCAAATGAAGATGTGTAAAATGTGGTGTTATATGTTGGTATGCAGATAATCCTCTCATTGTTTAATTGAAGAAAACGTCCGTGTTTTTTTTTAAATAGAAATTTTAAGTCTCTCATTGCTTTATCTAATAGAACGTCCGTGTTTTTAAAGAAATTCGATTTTTTCGTGAAGATATGAAGGAGATTGTAATTTGTTTTATCAAACACTGTTTATTCCACATTTTGTAACGGCATGACCCTACCGGTTTCAAGGCTCTCACCTCATCATCAGGGGAGCACAAACAAGACTCAATGTATTTAAGCCTCCACAATGTTAATGCCTTAACTATAAATAATATATGAAGGAGAATTGGGATTGTAAAGCACGCAAAATAATGTCGACAGAATGTGAAAGTTTCTTTTAAATTGTGTTTTATTTAATTGATTGAAATTAAATAATCGTAAATACTTCATTTATTTTGTCTATACGAATTTTTCCACAGCAGGTAGATAGATATGTGGGAATGCATTTTTTGTTAAACATTGTATTGCATTTGATGCGTTTATTTCTCAGTAGTGCTGCAGCGAAGGATTATCCCTCGTTTTGTTATTTTTTTTCTCTTTATTCGCGAAAGCAAAAAAAGAGCTACCACACTTAAACTATTATTAAATAACAAAAAGGACTCCTATGTGCAAAGTTTTCCAAATATTTAACATTTATAATTACAAGACTTACGAAATGTTGTTAATAACATGAAATTTAATTAAATCACTTTTTTTTATAATTTTGAGTAACATTTTGCATTAGTAAGAATAATAAAAGGACAACTTATATAGCGCCGTTTAGAGAGAAAACTCTCCTCAACAGCGTTCTAGCTTAGGATTTGAACCCTCTATTATTGGCAAATTTAAAATATTAATACATACATGTATATTTATATGTACACATAAGTTGAGTTTAAACATGGGAAGTTTATGACTGTGGCCGTTAGATTAGGTACTTCCCCGCATGTGTTAAAAAAACATATTTGGTAGGAAAACCGCAGAAAACTTACCAAGGGAACAAACACTATAAAGGAACCTTTGTAGACCTTTCGATATATGATAGTAACACATTCGGCTTTGGGTTTAGTCATCATCATACATTTTGATAAGACCTCTCAAAAAAGTTGTATCTTAAAGCTTCCTAAAGCTGTACACGTCACCCATTTCTCTAATACTAAGAGACGGATAGTTCCACGCCACAGGACCAGCAACATATTATATTACATTTTTATTGTATACAGTGCAATCTGGTGGGCTTATTGTCATGTGATAATCTCTTCCAAGTAACCAGAAAGCTATTTTACAAGCGTCTATTGAAAACCACAGTGGACAATTTTTTTTGAAAAAGTAACAACAACAATCGAACCCGCAGGTTTGAAGACTGACGTGTTATCAACTAGGTCACGGAGGTCGTTATTTGATTATTTTTTACGTAAAGAAAATTTTAATAGCAAAATTTTGTTTGTTACGGCAGAGAGTCAATATAAAATAAAATCAAATTACATTTTTATTTTTTTAAATCTTAATTTATTTTCATATTTGTCTCTTACAACATCGCTAAAGAGCCAGTGACTCCAAAAGGCTGACTGAGGTAACCCGGCCTGTTCACCCAACCCACCTCAACTAGGGGGTTAACACTCAGAGATTCAGACGACTTAATTTTGTTTTTTGTAACGTTTTACCATAAATCATGTTAATTAGACACCTTATTGTATAATTTTACAGGTTTTAAGAGCTTTAAATACTCGTAATTACACTATTGTTTAAAAATTTATTTTACTAAAAAAATGGTTGAAACATGGATTTTTTAAAAATAAACGTGAAGGAAAGATGTGAAAACTTATCCTTGCTGGTGATCCCTAGTAATCGAGGATGATTTTAATGCCATACTATGATTAAATTGATCTATTGTGTACAAGTTTCATCAGTCAACATACATTATTGACAGATCAAACAAAAAGGTCTAATGGCGAGAAGTTCTAAGTTATGAAACAATGGCTGGTTCAATATGTCGTAGACTTTTGATTTAAATAGGGTTATTTTTGTTGTATAATATTCAAATCAATCAATAAAAAAACCATATTAAGACTACATAATACCTTGAAAAGGAAAAACCGGGAAAAGTTCTAAAATAATAATTTGCTTTCTCTTTAATTTATCATATTATCAAATGGATTACTCCAATAAATGTACAGTTAAATTTAAAGTACTTTTTCAGTAAGAAAATAATTAGAAAGTTTTTAACTAAAATAATTAATATCCACTATTTTTACATGAGACATAAAATATAGTTTATTATGTCATGTAGGATTTGTTAGTATTGGTGTTGAATAATAAGTTTTAAAAGCATTTGTAAGTAATTCGGCTAAAGTTATATGAATGTAGGTATTTTTTTGTTATAATAATGTCATAAAAAAACTAAGCTACTTCTTATTTAATGTTCATATGTTTTTAAATGCAACAGCTGAAAAAGGTAATTTAAAATACAAATATTTAAACAAGGATGAAGTGAAGCTTTTGTAAACATAACAAATATTGTACACAACACATTTTCAGGAGCAGTTGTTAAGATTCTGGGGCAATAGATTTTTATTCATACTAATATTAAAATTTATTTCATACCGAGTAAAATGACAAATAAATGTTCAATTTTGAAAAATATTTCTTTGTACAAGAAACAAATATTTATATCTTACCCGTCAAAAAATCAAAGACTGTTTATAGTTTAGAGATTGGTTAAAAATATCCAATATTGTTTAATATAAAAACATGCAAAACTATCCAGATTAAAGTGTTATTCGTAATTAATTATACAGTTTAGAAAGTTCTTCATTCAGAATGAAAATTATAAAATATCATGAAACGTTAGAAATTAATGACACTGCCATATAATTCGGAATCTAAAATATCATCCATATACAGTCAAAATTAGAATATCAGAATATGTTTAAAACGAGGTTGAATTATTTAATTTGGATAAACACTCCAAACCACATCACCACAAACCAAAAGCCAATAGGACTACAGCAATCCTCTAATCGCTACCCTGGGAGCATACGAGAGTTAGTCTGACCTATCTTTCAGTTATAAGCACAGGCTTCTAAAGCATCATCTCCTTGTCTGACTAGTCCACCTACAGTATTAGCAGAGAGGACCAAGGATGAATGTGATGAAATGCAAGTAGCCTGAATAAGTGGACATTTACGAGTTAAATAATAGTATCAAAATAATGAGTTCTAAGAATTGTTATCTAGTTACAAGTAAGTATGTATGAAATTAAATATTAAGATTATTAAAAATAAAATTTACACGTAGGAAATTAAAATTAAGTTAGCTTATGGTTAAATGAGATTAGTTATTTAATTTTTAAGTAATTAATATATGAGATTAGTTATTTAATTTTTAAGTAATTAATTTGTATATGAGTATAGCTTTTGACAAAGAAATTTAAAAAATAAAAACAGTCCAAAACGATAGTGAATTGAATCAATATTCTTTTGAATAATATGCGAATCATTTCAAAAAGACAATGAATTATTATATCAAGACATACCTGGAGAGAACGAGATTTGTTTAATTAATAAAATTTAATAGTCTTTAGACGTAAGTAACAAATACAGTTGAAATAAATGGACAGTTTGAAAACTACATTATATCTGAGGTTTTAGGATTGGTCGCGTGGAATTATTTTTGTGCTAATATAATGGGTTTTTATCTACTTTTTTATCCCAATATTACATGCTCTTCTTTATAACGATTTATTCTATTGTAATTGAATTTTCGGATTCGAAACTCAATTGTTACCTTCATTATTCGTTCTGTTAGAAATTTATATCAAATTATTCTAGGTGGTCTCTTAGGCTTAGATGTCTTGTGTCGGTTCAAAAAATCGGAACCTCAACGTCACTTGAACAATAGAACTCGAATTGTTTCTTTCAGACGATTTACTCAATTCCTTATCTGATTACTTTTCTTACCCCTAATTCATTTTGGTATATACCTGAATAAGTTGCAGGGGATGGAATAATATTTTTTTCTTCTAAATTGTAATATCATGCGTGCCATCAACTTTAGCAGTTCTTCTTTCTTGTTTTTTCCCGTGCACCCAACAGTGTTTTTCAGTATTATAATTATAAATATAACATAAAAATAACATTTGAAATTTTAACAAATATAAATAAACATTTGTTAATTATTGCCACATGGTTCCATGGAAGAATGAAAATTTGACGGTTAATATATGTATGATATGTACGTTACAGTATCAAATTGATAAAAGTATAACTTAAATAATTTTTTTTAAAAATACATTGAAGTGTAAAATATTTTGTCACATGCTTAAATTGTGTTATCTTAAATAATTTAATTCAATTTACAGGTTGGAATATTTAATAAGGTTAAATGGTTAAACTAATCCACTGCGATAATAGTGCATAATAGTATTATGGTGCCAACTTTGATGGATGGGAGTGAACGTGGACATGGAAAATTACTGACAGATGCCGATTAAATTATGTAGAAATGCGTGCATTGATAAAAAATTACGGGGTGACAATATATGAGATAATTCGGAATGAAGTGATTAGGGAGGAATGTGACCTTAAGACTGATGTGTTGAGTAAGATGAAGAATAGCACGCTGAACTGGTTTGGGCATGTGGAACGAATGAAATAATAAAGGCTAACGTAATAAATTTACTGATGACCAAAGATAGTATAGATGGATCAAGTGATTGATATTTTATAAGAAGAAAACGTAAGAAGTTAGAGAAATCTTAAAAATTGTTTGAACTGCTAGGATGTGGAGGAGGCTAAGGATATGTGTCGAGATAGGAAAGTCTGGAAAAGATTAATTACTTCAAATATGAATTTTGGATAATTTAGATTAAGTACCAAGTTCACCAGTGACCGAGACATGTACGACATTAACTTTTGGTATTATGTTATTATATAGTTAGTATGTATATATAATAATATGTCGGTTTGGTTATAGTACAGAATTTATAAGTTTTTTTCTTAATTTGTAAGCATGAAAGTAATTTAATAAAATCTTACCATGGTTATTTGTCACAAAGGTGGAAACATGTAAGTATGCTAAAAAGTGCCGACCAATTTTACTAAGAACTAAATTGCCTTATATTTTCCTGAAAACTAAGTCTGATTTGATATCCAGGCCATCGTTAATACTCAACTTTCACAACCCGAGAATTTATTTTTATGGCTGAATGACCAAAACCAAAAAAATAAAATAAACAATAATTTGGCTATTTCGAAAAGAATAAAGTATGCAAACTTAATACTACCCTCATAAGCAAAAACGCAGCTAATGGCAAAAGTTAAGTTTTGAGAAAACTGCACTTTTATGTTTTTCATTACAGCTTAAAAATGTCGTGATTCATAAACAAAAAAAACAGTAAAATGTGATTCATAAGCAAAAACGTAGCAAACGCATAGGCACCTGCTATATTTTTGCTTACGAATCACATTTTATTGCTTAGAAAAACCAAGTATTTTGTAAAATTAAAAAATACATTATGTCGATTTTTGTGTTGAAATAAATGGTTTTCTGTTTTTTTTATGGATTATGGTTCAGAATTTGATATGAAATATTGCCTCATATTTAGTTTTCTGATTTTTTTCCGTTAGCTGCGTTTTTGCTTATGACGGCAGTATAGATATTTCCCTAAAAATGTATTGATTTACCAAATTTAATATATTATAAAATTTTACGAGTCAATATACTGTCATAACACCAATTTTAAATAATGACAAGTCTAGATAATTCAAAGTTTAAACTTCAAAAATTTAACAATTAAATTTATAACATAGAAGAATGAATGTAAGAAATGAAATATTCAGATATTGTCGAGAATTATAAACGTGGACATCATTATGAGGTGGTTAAAATACATTTTGTGTCGCACAAAAAATCTTAAATAGTATAATAATATTTTAAAACACTTTGATAAACTTCCGGACGTAAACGGGTATTTTTATGTAGCAAATTAAATATACAGTTCTCGTATTTACTCGTATGTTGCCTGAAAATGTCATGTGAAATATTGACTGGAAGAGCGAGAGTGAGTCCATTTCTATAATGTCACACTCTAAAATAATTTGAAGTATATGCATTTTAAACTTCTCCCATGTTTTTCATTCCTCATAATTCACATTTTTAATAGAAAAGAAGTGTTCTGTAATGAGGTCATAATTTTATACACCTCTTTTTAAAAATGTCATTATTGTATACCCACACCATGAACTTGGCTGAATGAACGTGTTTCAATATTTTCGTTTCTCAGAATAAACATGTAAAAACGAGTTTATTGTTTGTTAGTGTAATTCCTTTGGAACCGCTTGAATCAGCGTGGCGCTATCTTTGAAGATGCGAACTTCATATTTTGGTTCTTTTCGTAGTATTCGTCTAGGAAGGAGCTCAAATAAATCAAAACATCAAACGGTTCGGAAAAAAATATTCACTTGTGAAATATATTTCAAGCGTTGAATTGAAAATATTGGTTGAATATTTAAAATTATTCTTTGATATTGAATTTTGTATATCTTTTTGTACATCATTCCCGGCGGATTCAATTCCAGACTGGTTTCACTCTTTGAACGTTTTACATCTGAATTTATATTTTTCTTTAGCTTATATGCTGCGAACTATACATTTTAAGATCACTTTTAAAAAAACAACAAAAAATAGTTGCAGCAGATTAAACCTACCGATCGTATGCGAACAGTGATGTCCTTGCCATAGAAATTTGGGTTTGATTTGTCAAGAGTATGTACTGACTTAAAGTTAACACTTTACACGCTACATAACCAATACACGCACAAGGCGTCTTCAATCCACAAGATTGCTGACAATCATGCTTGATCACGAGGGATTGCCTATCATCATTATATCATATTTTCAAATATTATAAATGTAGAGGATTTGATAACCCATATTAACAAGAAATTCCTTATTAGGAGCAAAACAACCGACGTCAAGTAAAGATGATATTGTAAAAACGATTAATATTACTTGTTTAGAAGAATCGGCCCAAGTTTAACGAAACTAGTCGATCAAGAGAATTAAAAAATACTACTGCTTAAAAACCAATGTTTTGTCTGGGTTTCACATACATGGTCGGTTGGAGATTTAGTTTTACAAGGTGACATATATAAGTATGCAAATGAGGGCAATACTCAAGCGTGAACAATTTATATTACTGGTATCAGGTCGTGATCTATTTGATAGGCATGTATTCTACTAAGTACAGATGCGTTCCGCATTTGATTTACGGCGGATTTACTTCTGAACTTATTTTATTTGTAGATCTTATTTCATCTGAATGTATTGTTCTACTTGAGCTATGTAGATGTCTTACAAAAATAAATGTAGGTGCATTGGAGTGGCATTCATGTACATTATGAAACAGCACTATATATCTGTGACATTATGTCATGTCAGTTTTACCTTAGTTTACAGGAGAAGAAACATGCCGATGACAACAGCTTCGTTGATAACTGTACAATTTTCACACCGTTTAAATTTTTTTGCAAAACGTGTGACATGATAGGCATACTGATTTTGTATTTGTGTAATGCCAAACAACGATATGTTACATAACATTTTTTGGCTGTTCGTTCTTTTTAATTAATTGACATGTCAAGTTTTTCCAAACGATATATCTTTTGTTTGGATAATGACTGACACACCAAGATTTGCCACAATATGCTGAGAAATATTTTCTATAAATTGGGAGAATAAACCCAATATGACAAAAAACGGATATATCAGCTTGTGCCATAACGCCACAGATATGGGCCTAGGATTTTTTAAAATAGTTATTTAAAAAAACATTATTTTCCATGCGGATCAGATCTGAAACAGCTTCGGCTTTTACATGAGATTCGAGACGTAGTGATGTTAGTGTAATATTTTAGAGCAATATGTGTTTATTTACAAAAAAAAACAAGTTTTTTTGGTAACGTAAATGTTTATCAACAAGCTTAATAGTATCGTTTACGTTGTACGGGATAGGTAAATCATTTGGCTAACTGATCGCTTCGTTCACTCATTAAACTTAGTTTATTTATATTTTGATTTATATATTTGAACATGTAATAGATCTTAGGGTTTGAGGTTTGACATAAAAACATTTAAGTTCACCCATTTAGAGTATAAATTATCTAGACTTTATAGACCAAGTGTAAAAATAATGAGAATAGAAATAAAAATTACTTTGTAAATTCATTCAAGTGACCTTATTATCGTAAAACGATTGCTGAGTTTCATTGTCGAGCTCTTCGTCGTGCAAACTAAACTTTAATTCTAATACGTAACCTATTTTACCAAAGGCTCGACTTTGAAATGATCTTCCTGGTACAATCAAATTTGACGCATCCTTATCGATATTTAAGAATAAACTACAATATAAAATCATTATTTATCTCAAAATACTCTCATACAATTCCTATCTTAATCCCTATTTTCTCTGAGATTTATATTTTATAACTTTTTATCAAATATAGTTTTCATACACGATGTTAAAGACAATCATGATTACCAATAATAATTATGAAACAAAAGCTGGTTGATCGTAACAAAGTGCTTTAAAAAAACAAATCCGCCAGGAGTATTTAAATGAAAGTGTTGAAAAAAGTGCAGACGTATTTTGAAATGTATGACTGTTGACAGTATTTTTCTTGAGATGAATCGATCAATGGGTTAAGTACATAATTTTCCAAAAGGGTATTTTTTGTTATTTTAAATAATAATAAATGTAGAATTTATAAACAGTTGTTTCGAAAGCAGACAACGGACATCTTAGAATTACTCACAATTATTGAAATGTTAAAAATATAACAACATAAATATATTTCTAATTATTTTTGTTCTATGTAAGCGGTGTTCCACTAAAAACAAATCCAAGTTCTTTACCACTGTAAAACTAGTCTTCGACAATTACGTAAGTCTACTTGATAAAATTTGCTAATATTTTGTGATATATGATACATACATATATTGAACCTAAATATATGATACATATTAATATTAAATAATTTTAAACAATGACTTTGTAATTTATTATTACTATGATAAGTCGAGGACGACTCTTATCATTAAGGGGGGGATATGGCAGCAGAGACATGTAGATACATGACAACTACTGCTTTTTGTATCTCCATGTAAGTTTAAGACAAAGTTTTGTATTTTTTGTCAATAATGTTAAGTAATAATTGTACAACTTGTCATATGTTCATTTACATATAAAAGATACTGTTGTGTCGTTAATTTAATTAAATAAAATAATTTAAATGTAAGGATAGAAAGGTGGTAGCTGCGGCAATATTAGGTACTTCGCATCTGCATATGCTAAGAGCACTATATTTGATAAGAAAAGAATAGAAAACTTACCAATGGAAGACGAACTACTAAAAATTTCTGATATGTGTAGTTACACATTCGTCTTTAGGTGTTGTACGAGTATAGTGTCAATATGTTATGTTCATATATAATCATGAATCTGGATAAGATCTCACAAAAAGGATTATCTTCAATTTCTTCCTAAAGCTGCACACGCGAACTTAATTTCGAGCAACTGTGAATATTTTTTGCATTATTTATATGTATGTATATAAAAAAAATGTATTACGATTTTGTTGTGTACAGTACAGCCTGGTGAGTTTATTGCCATGTCTTCCAACCAACCAGAGGGATGTTAAAAATACCTTAAGTGGAAGCCAGAATGGGACCCCATTTGAAAAAAAATGGATACCAGCGGGAATCAAAAGAATCGAATTTGTATTTGAAATGTTTAGTTTGTAACATGGAATAAATTTATCACATGATAATTATACAATAAAAAACACATATTTTTTACCAATTGACAGCTTTAAGCTGTCTGTCGTCATGGAACTTGAATCTGTGTGTCATTGATATTTCGTTTTGGACACGACATAACTAATTACCAAAGTGCAACAGCTTGTATACAATAATGCGATTTACGCACTGGCATGAACTCACAATTTTCTTCTATCACGTGGGATTGACATCAGCCAAGTTGAATGATTTCCTTTGATGGTTGAGAGCTCCAACTAATTGATTTTGGTAAAAATTCATAATGAACCAAAATAAACAGCACATTTCAATAACCGGTGCAAACTAGTCCTATGATACCACTGCCAAAAGAATTTGGAGAATAATCAAAATTCCTTAATATTCTAATAGGACAAAAAACACGTTTATTT
>OX463843.1:28730593-28877882 GCA_949825065.1 Odontocerum albicorne | reverse complement strand
ATATATATATATATATATATATATATATATATATATATATATATATATATATATATATATATATATATATATATATATATATATATATATATATATATATATATATATATATATATATATATATATATATATATATATATATATATATATATATATATATATATATATATATATATATATATATATATATATATATATATATATATATATAGATATTTCAGAGACCTTAAGTGAAAACCATACTGGAATCCTTTTTTTTAATCTGAATTCCAGCGAGATTTTAACCTGTAGCCTCCGGGTTGGGAGACAGGCGTCTTACCAACTAGGCCACGGAGGTCGTCGTAAAATATGTCTTTCTCTTTATCTAACTTGGTTAGAAAACAACCATATGCTTCTTATTAGAGATAATTGCTTTGATTATTTACCGAAAATTTTCAGGCAACATTGCCAATGAACGTGGTGCAGAACATGAAGGTTGTTTATCTTGTTAGATGCTAGATACAAACTCATTTGGCAATCATATGTTGAAGTGCATGGCTATTCACTAACGTGTTGAACTTCAGTGTGGAAGGTTGCTGGTTTAAACTCCGCGCTGTGCTACTTACTCGGGGTATAAATGTACCAAATGACTGTGGTCATAAATATTCTCTTGAAAAAATAAACGATATTATACATCGAACAACAAATAATTCACTAATAAAAAATTAAATATAAAAAATCATTCAAATCCGCGGTTTAATATAATTGCTTTTGGGAAGATTTTTGCTATGGATTGAGTATGGGGTATGTTATCACTAGATTAACTAAATTTAAAACTATCTAATATATAAAAAAAAACATTTGCTATGGATTGAGTATCGGTTATGTTATCACTAGATTAAGTAAATTTAAAACTATCTAATATGTAAAACTATCTAATATATAAAAAAAACGTTTGCTATGGATTGAGTATGGATTATGTTATCACTCGATTAAGTAAATTTAAAACTATCTAATACGAGTATATAAAACTATCTAATATATAAAAAAATATTTTTCAACAGGTGCTTAAAGAAGGAAATTTCGAATAAATTAAATAACACTTTTTTATTATTAAATCATAGATTAAGGGAATGCGTATAAATAAATCTAATGAAAAAAATTTAAACAAAACAAATATATACATGCAATCATTGTATGCCCCTTTTCTACCTCTTTCTATCCATGTATACAACCTTCGCCTCTTCCACATCCACAGATTTCGTCATACATGCTCTTATGCTTATCCTACTTCTTACCTTTTCCTTAAGAAAAATTTCTTCAACTGTCTCTTTTCTCTCTGTCTTCAGTCTAATTTCTTTTTTTAGACATATCTTTATAAGTTTAGTTCTCTAAATGTGACCAAGCCATCCCAAGATTCGTTTACTAATATTGGCGGCCCTGGACTTTCGCACATATTTGGTTCCTGAAAATGTGTGCGAATGTTGAATGTTCGAAAGTAGAGGGATGTAAAAAAAACATCAAAAATTCTATTTTAAAATATTTATTTTTCAATAATATTTATTTATCAATAATATATTAAAAATATTTATTTATCAATATACTCGTACATAATTATGTTAAGTTACCGAAGCGTGTTTAAGTGCTTTCAGGTGTTTTCTTTATAAACTTGTCAAGAGTTAGTTAAATACCACTCTTTTTTTTCTTTTCTTGATAAAGAGTTCTATAACATGCTGTGTCTTTCTCAATCACCCTATGTACCCTCGTACTTGAGATATACGTTTTCCATTGGGATCACATTCTTCCATGATAGTAAAAAAATTGTCAAGATGCATGAAAGCTTCATTCATATTTTAGACTCTCAAAGTCTTGACGATTTTATCAAATTCTTTTATCTCACTTTCATTGTGTACGAGTATTTCATGTAACTCTTGTTGCTCAATTAAGTATTCATTTGACAAAGGTACTGAGTGAGATTCAATCAACTCATTAACATCTTGGTTGTTGACGTACAAGTTTAGTTCATTCATTAGGCTAACTATTTCATCTGTGATAGTTTCCGGAGTTTCTTCAGAATTTATAAAACAATTCGTCATTTGTGGGCATAATTGTTTCCAAGAACCTTTCATTCTTGACTCTTTTATTTCAGCCCATGAATCTCCAATATTGTTTATTGCGTTCCATATATTGTAGTTCTTCCAAAAAAGTGGGAGCGTCTCCATGGAGGCGAACAATTTTTGTATATGCGAATTGTGCGAAAGTAGAATGTGCGAAAGTCGAAGGCCGCCTATACTGCTTATAAAATCCGTCTCTATCAAACAGTTATATTTTATTTGACCATTCCTTACTCAATTAAATATTGTAATACTAGATATTCTAGTCAAGTCACACATTTATTCAGCTCTTACTTTTTTCTCAATATCTAGGCTTCGCTTCCATACATCAAGGTTAGCACTAGCACATCAATGTACTATACCGAATTTATAAGACCCAACAAGTGATTCAAAATTAGTTTTAAAATTTAAATAAATAACGCCTACAGAAGAAGTTAATACAAATAATTTTTTTCCAACTATTCATAATATGAACCATATTATGCTGTATGAAAACTATTGAAAAATTATTTCTTTTTTTTTGTGGAAATTTCCGGATGTAATTTATAAAGTTCTTTGTTGTTTTTTTGACAATATTTGGGTTAAGTAATGTTTAAAATAACAGAAGTCAAAAGATGAATTAAATTGTTTGGGGATGTCTAAATAAAGGGCTGAATATGTCTTGAAAATCTCTTCTACGACAGTAGTTTAGTGTTTTATAATATTCAAAAGAGATAGATATTTTGCTGCTTACAGTTTTAAATTGATTAATTGCTGTAGATATTGATTAAAAAAAATAATCAAATCACAATTACTCTGTTGAAGCTCTTAGCGAGATTAATGAAGAAGACAAAATTAAATGTTTTTTTTTTTTTTATAAATTCCTAAGCCAAAGGTTGCCATTTCATGGCGTTAATGGGCGATCATGCATATGGATTGCAATGATGCGCAGATATGAAAGCGTGGAGCTGTTATTGTCCGTCGCAAAGTATGGAAGAGGATTATTTTTTCCTACATTCTTCAAGTCTAGGCATATCCTAGGTTTCACTTTTTTTTTAAAACCAGCTACATTATCAATTTCTTAATACAATATGCATATAATGAGAATCTTCGTCTCCTTCCTTTTCTTAAGTTTGACATGTGATCAGTTACCACAAGGACTACTTTCTTGAGATGTCACTTTTTCTTTTAGTTTCTACTTTATCTCACAACTTCTACTTCATATGTTTCTCGGATAAGGAAGTTCTAACTCTATATCTAACTGATGGTAGTTCACATCCAAGGAATAATGCAAAACAAAAAAAACAGTTAAAGAATATATTGCAAGTAGAAAATAAGTTTAAATATTAACTTTTATAATTTTATTAGTTTTAATATTTTTCTTCTAATCATTTTTCACATTGACAGTCACACTGACTTATTGAATTTGTTTTTATGTTCCTTTTCCACAATATAACATACATTATTGATGGTGGCAACTGATATATGTTTTGCATTTAATATTTAGAAAATTTGAATATTGAAGAATAATCCTGCTTCAAGCATCGCGACACATTTGTTGATTAATACCACATTAATATGCCACCTATTCAAAGTGACACAAAGAATAAAATATAACATTGTCGACAGAATAAAAAAGACTCGAGAGAAGAATGAAGCTGAGGCTAACAGAAAAGATAAAGTGGCGTATCGAAAGATTTATTGACGTGAAATATAACGTTGATTATCGTGCCTGAAGTGCTGCTGTGGTATTTAATACGCACTGTAAATTTCTTAACGCAAGTTAAAGTACGAAAAACAACTTCAAATTCCATTCGATCTGATATAAATCTGACGACTTCCGTGGTCTAGTTGATAAGATGTTTGTCTTCAAGCCCGGGGGTTGCGGGTTTGACTCCCGTTGGTACCCATTTGTATTTAAAAAAAATATGGTTATAGTTTGGTTTTTATTTAAGGTCTCCTTAATATCTTTCTAGTTTGTGAAATTATTTACCGCATGGCAATAAGCTCTCCAGTTTATACTGAATAAAACGAAAGTAAAATATTGTATTTGATTTACTAAAACACTGTTTTTTCCACTTAAAATAATGGTATAACGCTCCTGGTTTCAAGGTTTACACCTCATAATCAGAAGAAAACAAACCAAACTTTTTGAAAAAAAAAACAGTGTTTTACTGTAGTAAATCAATTGCATTGTCTTTAAACCTTTCCCATCCCGTGCTAAAAAAATCCGCGCGTTCCGGTGTTGTGTATTCAATACACATGAATCTGAACTCAGTATTTATTATATTTATAGAGATATTAAAGTTTTTAGAAGCAATGTGTACTAGCTATACATCGCATGGAAGGCAGGGTAAAACCTTCAGGTGTTAACGCCTTAACTATAAATAATATATTGAAATTGAAAAACAATATACGAGTATTACAATATTCGGAATTTTTGAAAAAAAATTATGACTTATTTGGCCAAATACTAGAAGTTTTTTATTCCGCTTCAGGATTTTGAGTCCAATTTATATATTCTCTTCATAATTCTTATCCAGTGGTGATAATAAAATAAGAAATGACTCATCTAATTTTTTTTTTCACATATAAGTCTCGAAATTCTATTTCATGTATGTTAATGGGATAAAAATTCTTTTTTTCTGAAAATGCTAAAAAAATTAAACTTTCATAATGAAAACAATTTTTTTAACATCAATATATAAATAGTATTTACTCCTAATAATTTCAATTCTTGTCTACAAAATAAAATAAGAGTTTTTATATACAAAAATAGAAAATTTGGTTATTTGATAATAAGTAGAGAATTTATTATTATTATTACACATGACAAGAAATATACACAATTTGAGAAAAAACAACAGGTAATTTGATTTGGACATACAATTTTAATGGATCTGGGTGTATGAATGCTTTATAAATTTAGCAATTCATGTTAATAAAATGTGTTCGTTTATGCCTTATGGTAAATCATATATGTTGTAAATTTTCTAGAAACAAAAACAATAATTTTATTTTGATTTGCAAAAAAAATCTTTCAATACCAAACATAATAAAACACTTAGGTAATGATTTCAAACATAAGCAATAATCTCTACATACTCGTACATTCCATTATGCCGTGTCCCTTTAGGGGTAGACATAGAGTATTCATCGACAGAATTTCCTATTGCGACACACATCCTTCCCCTCCTCTACATCAGTGATCTCCAAAGTAGGGTACGCGTACCCTAGGGGGTACGCGAGTCGATACTTGTGGGTACGCCAAGGGACAGAAAAAATAACAACAATAATTTGTAATAAAATAAATGTATTTATTTTATATAAGACTATCAATCCATGACATTTTTATGGATGTATGTATATAAAAATTTATAGTCCGAACCCTTATATATATTTAGGGGTTCACACTATAAATTTATTCTGTCTTAGGGGTACGCGATCAAAAAAGTTTGGAGACCACTGCTCTACATCCATACACCTTCTTTCTGGCTTTTTACATTTCCTTCTTACAAAATATAATTTACTTGATCCAATAATAATATCCTCGGCCTTTCTTTACAACACCTACCATTCACATTTATAATGTATAATATATTTGTTTTGTTAGTTTTTCTTCATTCATTCATTCTACGAGTGTATACCCAAACCATCTCGTAGTGCTTTCCTTCATCTCATAAATATAATACATCATCCATAATCACTTCATTCTTAATTCTCTCATAAATTGTCATCCCATGTATATTTCTCCTTTCATTCATTTTAAACGTCCAAGTTTTATACCCATTTATCAAAGTTAGTACTTAAACGATATAATGGCCAATCAATCGAATTCCGAATTCTTTGAGATTTATCTTACTCGAAGATTTTTTTATATATATATATATATATATATATATATATATATATATATATATATATATATATATATATATATATAAGGATCTCCATGGTCTAGTCGCTATGAGGTATATCTTCAACACTAGGGCTGCAGATTCGATACTCATTAGTACGGAGATGTAAAAAAATCCATTCTTGTTTTCACTTATTTATTTAACTGCTTTCTTGATGGTAGGAAGAGATCGCCACATGGCAATAAACCCTGCAGGATGTACATACTGTAACAAAGAAAATAAAACAATACATTATTTATATTCTTTTGTAAATTTACATTTATCTCTTTATATTTAAACAAGGTTTATGTTTCACTTAATATTTTAAAAGCATTTTCAATTGAATATGAATGATTGACTTTTGTCCACAATGGCATTTGGTGCCAACTTTGATGTATGGAAGGGAGAGTAGCGAAATAAATGCTGTAGAGAAGCGTGCATTGAGAATAATATATGGAGTGGCAATGTATGACAGAATACTGAATGAAGATATAAGGGATGAATGTGAACTTAAGGCTGATGTGTTAAGTACGGTGAGATAATTTGAGCACGTAGAAGGAGTGAACGAAGAAAGACTTATAAAACAGATAAACAGTACAGATGTTAGTGGAAAGCTTATGAGAGGAAGACGAAGGAAAGTACCGTTGTATCAAGTTAATGATAATTTGAAAGAAGGAAATGTAAAAAGTCAGAATAATCGTAGGTATTGTATGAGGTGTACGTATGTGTAAGAAGATAAATAAGTGTATGTATGTAAGGGGCTAATGATGTGTGTCGAGTTACGAAAGTATGATGATCTGTCCTTTCTGCCTACCCCGACATAAAAAGGAATGATGGTAAGTTTGTATATATTCACAAAGAGAACAATGAGTTTTGAAGGTATTAAATTACGAGTATAGAGCAAATTATATATACAAAAACCTTATTTCGCTTTATTATTAAAAAAACAAAATTATATAAATTCGTATAAAACAATTTGCAAAATTATGTAGATATGCAAAATATCTACATAATATTATTTTTGGACATGAATATATGTAATCGTACATCTACTTATAAATATCTTGAATCGTAAGAATAAAAATATTAAAAAATCCCATCACGCAAGTTCCCTATCTGGGTAGGCAGAGATGAAACAGCGTCAGAGTTTCATATCTCAACATATATTTATTGCTTTTTCTACATCCATAACCCTCCTCATACAATCCCAACGATTTATCTGACTTTTTACATTTCCTTCTTTCAAAATATAATTCACTTGATCCAACCATACTTTTCTTGGTTTTCTATCATACCTTTCACTCACATTTGTTTTGTCAGATTTCCTTCATCCATTCGTTCTACGTGCCCAATCCATAGTGGTCCTCTCCATCTTACTCAACACGCCGATCTTATTTTAAATACGAGTATATAAAATAATTAAGTGTTTCTAGTTAACTAAATATACATTATGGATATAATATATTTGAAGGCAGTGTTTATTCACTGAACGCTGTTTTTATTCATAAATAACTGAACGTTTCATAATTTTAAAATACGAGTATTATAATTTTTTTTAATTCTGCTATTTATTTGAAATTATCTAATCAAAATAATATTAATCATCCTTCTATATTACTTAGTAACTTTTAAATGAGTGTTGATATACATTTCCTCGTCTTGCGGCCTGTTTGATGTCATCTGATTTATATATGAATTTATGAAATGCCATTTAAGTATTTTTCTTATAATTATAGTTTGGCTTGCTCCAATGTGTTGATCAATTACGCTGTTTAATTTACTGTGGACATCTTTGATAGCCTAATAAAAATGCACTTAAATTTGTTTAGATATTCTTTCTCCTTAGGACCCCATGTGTAAAAAGAAAAAAACTCCTGACGTATTTACACATCTTGAATGTTATTTATTCAAAGTGTATTGTATTTCATAATATCTACACCTCGTCATGCATACTCTTCTATTATAAAGACTTTTCATTTATCCATCTTTCAGAACTTTATTAATTTGTTCAAACTTTTCTTATCTTCTATACTTCTACAATGGACTATTTTTAGAATCCTTTCATCATTCATTCTTTTTACGTGGCTGAACCATCTCAATTCTATTTTATTCATCTTAAGTATTGCATCTCTCTTCCATAATGTTCTCATTCCGTATTCTGTTACATATTAATTTTCCATTTCTCTCATTTCTATCACGTTTAAATTTCTTTCATCACTTTGCCACGTCCAAGGTTCACTTACATACACTAATGTTTATAAGCAGGCAGCTTTGCTTAAAGAGAAACAATGGTGGAATAGCAGTATTGTAGATCAGTGCTTCCCAATTACTTTCATGTAACGGCCCCCTAAATCTGAAGTAATTAACCCCCCCCCCACCCAAAAACATTTTTTTTATAGTTGAAGATTTATTTGGCAATAATTCTTACAATTAAAATACACATATTTATATTCAACACAAAATTATAGGAACTTGCTTAAAAACTTTTTTTTTAAATAAAAACTATACTCACATGAAACAATTTAATACTCACATGAATATTTGTACTTTGTACTGAATATTTTCGCGACCCCCACGAGAAATCCCGCGGCCCCCAATTTGGGAAGCACTGTTGTAGATGATAATAAATATAGGACTAATTATTGACAAAGAATGGGTAAGAGAAGTTATTTATCTGGAACTTTTTTGTTGCTCTTGATGTTTTACATTTGTATATTAATTTTAGAAATATTACTTCAGGTGAAGACCTTACTTAAGATTTTAAAGAAAACAGCTTTTCTTCTCATGGTTGTAAGTACTTACAAGTATACTTTCCGTGAAATAACCTTAAAATTAAATACTTGAAAAACCTTAACTGTACTTAATCAACATGAGAATCAAATTTTCAATTATAACAATGAATAATTTGATTCCTGTAAGCTAAATCAATTCTGAAACAAAGCAAATAAATTATGACTCGATTGTTATGAATGTTTCAAAGACCATTTATTATGCAGTCAAGTTTGTTTATATGTTTATATTTGATCTGGAAGTGATTTGATTGTTTATTTAATAAATAATTTGTAAATATTGCACGATTCAATAATAAACTGGGTGTTTCCATTTGAAAATTCACGTTTGCCATCGTCAGATCATCACTGTTTTTTTTTTTGTAAATTAACATGTCATATTATGAACGCCAAGTAAAAGGCCAGGAATTATTTTTGAAAGCCGTCAGGAATGGTGAGATCTTGATGAATGCAACGAAAATCTGTGATGACCAACGGCTGGGTAATTTTAAAATATACTATGACACCATAGCGGGCACGTGAAGAACTAAATTATAACTTATTATTATATTTATTCAAGTTTAACTTTTTTCTAGAAGTAACAGGCCCATCGTATTATTTTAACAACTAATATTTTATATTTACCTATTAGTGCAGTTATAAAATAAAGAGAAAGAAAAAAATATATATATGATATATTAGACATAACGGAACGTTTCCTCTGAAGATTGTTATTCCTTCCGAATGCGCGCCAGCCCATTTTTATCCGTCTGTTAATTTAATTGATCATATTCTCGTCTGTTGATAGTTGTTGTTCCATATATATGTGTATATAGTGAGGAACTTCTAAGGCTACGTTATCAATCTTAATTGGTCTCGTTAATGCACGAGTATATTGGTTGAACATTACTTTGGTTTTAGGGAGATTCATTTTTAAGCCGACTCGAGTACTGGCTAAGTTAAGGCTTTTGAATCGTCCTTTCTTGTTTCGCTGAAGAGTGTGATATCATCTGCGAATCTCAAATTAGAGAGATATTCTCCATCGATCTTCATGCCCATACCTTTCCAGTTTAAGGTTTTAAATATTTCTTCGAGTATACCTGTAAAGTGTTTGGGTTACATCGCGCCTTTTTGTCGCACTTCCTTTGCGATTGTTATATCCACTTTTTTTCTGGTAGATGGATCACTGTTTTTGCTTCTTGGAAGATATTTTGGATTATTCTTACCATATATGCATAAGCTGTTGGTATTCTTTGTTTTCTGAATGCTTCAATTAAATAATATATTTCTGTTTAACTGAGTCAAAGGCTTTTTCAGTCTATGAAGTACATGCTTAGGGGTCTGCGATATTCGTTCGATGTTGCTATAACTTGCCTCATTGTGTGTATATTATCCATCGTACTATATCCACTTCTAAATCCAGCTTGTTCTCTGGGTTGCGTATCGTACTATATCCACTTCTAAATCCAGCTTGTTCCCTGGGCTGCATATCGTCTAACTGTTTTTTTTTATTCTGGTGGCTATAATTTTTTTTATAAATATGATTGGCATAAGACCGATTGGTCCATAGTTTTTCAAGTCGTTTTTATTTTCTTTCTTATGAAGAAGAATTACTTTTGCAGTGTTCCATTTTGTGGAAATTTTTCCCCGTTGTTAAGTCAGCGTATCATTATTTCCGCTAAGAATTGATATATTTCATCACTTATGCTGCCTTAAGTATTTCTATTCTTATGCCCTCATTTCTCGCCGTCATTTTAAATCTTTTTTGCTTTCTTTTGCCGTTTTTCAAACCATTTATGTTTTTTTACTTCTCTTATAAGGATTTCGGGAACGTGTTAATTTTTCCAGTTGTTCGGTCTATCTCTCGTGTTTTCTTAGCCTTGAAAGAGGTATGAATAGAATTTGTGGGCTCGTTTTATGATTTCTTTCCGATACTCGGTTTTGCTGTTATCCTTTTTAAGCAAGGCCGTCATTTATTTGTTTTCGTCGCTTAGCATTTGAGAAGCTTTTTTATAGCTTTGGTTCTGTTCTATGGTCTTATGTTATTAGGTTTAAGTCGTATTTTCTTATATCTTCTTTTACCTTTTTCCTTATGGTTTTGTATAACACAGTCCATTTATTTAACACTTAAAAACAAAGACTTTTCTACATCACCAAAAATCACACAATATAAATAAATACTCGTAGATGCGTTAAAGTGACAACATCTCACCAAAACTTGACACTACAACACTAACAAATATTTATAAAATTTTATAGGAAAGGCAAGGGTTCCCGAATTAACGGACAATACCTGACAATTTAATATTTGAAGAATGACGCAACAAGCCAGGTTGTGGATCTCTTTACCTAGTATTTCAAAATACAAATGAAATAAAAGTAATTATTTGTAAGCCCCCCCCCCCCCACCCCTCAACAATACGGATGTTGATCCAAGAAACTTTAGGTCTGAAATAAAATACTGAGCAGTCGAGAAACGTTTATAGGTGTACGTTCGTAGTTTTTATATGGATAATTATTTTAAGTTTAAACTGTTAAGACTAGGATATCTCATAAATGACACAACTTAGAATTTATATGAAGATGTTATTGTTATAAGTTTGAAGATAAAAAGAAAATAAATCATTTTCGTAACGCAGCTCCACTGTGTCTCCTCGGTGTGCAGTCCATTTGGGCACACATGTTGTACCGCCTCCTAATGACCCCACTGGTGTGTTTGTTTTTTTCCCCAAACCCGAAGACTGACAGACTCTTCTGGGAAATGTGCATTGTCTTCTCGGATATCCACGCGTGTGCTCGGCTGCGTTTGCCGGATGGGCACCTCGCTATTCCGGACTCGTAACCCTAGAGATCCCTAAGGTCCCAACTGTGGGTACAATTGACCCCCCGGGACGACGATAAATACATGTGTTTGTACGTTTTACAACGTTGAAACCAAAGATATTTTTTGTTATTATTTTAGTCTTATGCTTTGAAAGACAACGTTAAAGAGTTTTACAGCTCATCAATATTGAAAATGAGATATAAGGCAATAACTTTGTAACGGTACTAATTTACCTAATCATATGGACACATATTTAAAAAAAGAACCAAATGAGATATAAAAGGCCATGACTTTGTAATGATACTAATTTACCTAATCATATGGACACATATTTAAAAAAAAGAACCAAATGAGATATGAGGCAATAACTTTGTAAGGATATTAATTTACCTAATCATATGGACACATATTTCAAAAAAAGAACCAAATGAGATATAAGGCAATAACTTTGTAACGGTACTAATTTACCTAATCATATGGACACATATTTAAAAAAAGAACCAAATGAGATATAAAAGGCCATGACTTTGTAATGATACTAATTTACCTAATCATATGGACACATATTTAAAAAAAAAACCAAATGAGATATGAGGCAATAACTTTGTAAGGATATTAATTTACCTAATCATATGGACACATATTTCAAAAAAAGAACCAAATGAGATATAAAAGGCCATGACTTTGTAATGATACTAATTTACCTAATCATATGGACACATATTTAAAAAAAAGAACCAAATGAGATATGAGGCAATAACTTTGTAAGGATATTAATTTACCTAATCATATGGACACATATTTCAAAAAAAGAACCAAATGAGATATAAGGCAATAACTTTGTAACGGTACTAATTTACCTAATCATATGGACACATATTTAAAAAAAGAACCAAATGAGATATAAAAGGCCATGACTTTGTAATGATACTAATTTACCTAATCATATGGACACATATTTAAAAAAAAAACCAAATGAGATATGAGGCAATAACTTTGTAAGGATATTAATTTACCTAATCATATGGACACATATTTCAAAAAAAGAACCAAATGAGATATAAAAGGCCATGACTTTGTAATGATACTAATTTACCTAATCATATGGACACATATTTAAAAAAAAGAACCAAATGAGATATGAGGCAATAACTTTGTAAGGATATTAATTTACCTAATCATATGGACACATATTTCAAAAAAAGAACCAAATGAGATATAAGGCAATAACTTTGTTACGATATTAATTTACCTAATCATATGGACACATGTTTTAAAAAAAGAACCAAATGAGATATAAGGCAATAACTTTGTAACGATATTAATTTACCTAATCATATGGAACATATTTAAAAAAAAGAACCAAATGAGATAGGAGGCAATAACTTTGTAAGGATATTAATTTACCTAATCATATGGGCACATATTTCAAAAAAAGAACCAAATGAGATATAAGGCAATAACTTTGTAACGATATTAATTTACCTAATCATATGGACACATATTTAAAAAAAGAACCAAATGAGATATAAAAGGCCATGACTTTGTAATGATACTAATTTACCTAATCATATGGACACATATTTAAAAAAAGAACCAAATGAGATATAAGGCAATAACTTTGTAACGGTACTAATTTACCTAATCATATGGACACATATTTAAAAAAAGAACCAAATGAGATATAAAAGGCCATGACTTTGTAATGATACTAATTTACCTAATCATATGGACACATATTTAAAAAAAAAACCAAATGAGATATGAGGCAATAACTTTGTAAGGATATTAATTTACCTATTCATATGGACACATATTTCAAAAAAAGAACCAAATGAGATATAAAAGGCCATGACTTTGTAATGATACTAATTTACCTAATCATATGGACACATATTTAAAAAAAAGAACCAAATGAGATATGAGGCAATAACTTTGTAAGGATATTAATTTACCTAATCATATGGACACATATTTCAAAAAAAGAACCAAATGAGATATAAGGCAATAACTTTGTAACGGTATTAATTTACCTAATCATATGGACACATATTTAAAAAAAGAACCAAATGAGATATAAAAGGCCATGACTTTGTAATGATACTAATTTACCTAATCATATGGACACATATTTAAAAAAAAAACCAAATGAGATATGAGGCAATAACTTTGTAAGGATATTAATTTACCTAATCATATGGACACATATTTCAAAAAAAGAACCAAATGAGATATAAAAGGCCATGACTTTGTAATGATACTAATTTACCTAATCATATGGACACATATTTAAAAAAAAGAACCAAATGAGATATGAGGCAATAACTTTGTAAGGATATTAATTTACCTAATCATATGGACACATATTTCAAAAAAAGAACCAAATGAGATATAAGGCAATAACTTTGTTACGATATTAATTTACCTAATCATATGGACACATGTTTTAAAAAAAGAACCAAATGAGATATAAGGCAATAACTTTGTAACGATATTAATTTACCTAATCATATGGAACATATTTAAAAAAAAGAACCAAATGAGATAGGAGGCAATAACTTTGTAAGGATATTAATTTACCTAATCATATGGGCACATATTTCAAAAAAAGAACCAAATGAGATATAAGGCAATAACTTTGTAACGATATTAATTTACCTAATCATATGGACACATGTTTTAAAAAAAGAACCAAATGAGATATAAGGCAATAACTTTGTAACGATATTAATTTACCTAATCATATGGAACATATTTAAAAAAAAGAACCAAATGAGATAGGAGGCAATAACTTTGTAAGGATATTAATTTACCTAATCATATGGACACATTTCAAAAAAAGAACCAACTTATAAGTTTATTTAGAATCATGAAAGAGCAAATATATTAAGAGAAATATCAAGCCAGTAAAATTTCATTGTAAAACTCCTTAATTTTCATTTGTTTATTATGTTTTCGTTATTATTTTTTCCTAAATATATCGAAATGGGTAAAATATGGGATGTGTCCTTATGTACAATACTTCTACATGATAAAAAGAGCCTAATTTCTTAACATGAACTTGTATTATTTATCTTCTTCCGTCATGACCTAGTCGATAAGACACTTGACTTCCTTCCGAAGATTTCGAGTTTGATTCCTGAGTTAACCAAAAAAAGGATTCCTGTCTGGGAAAAGAGTACGTTTATTGACAATACTCGCACGCATCTAGTTTGTGCGTGAGTGTTGACTCTTCACGTGCGGCAGTGTCACGAACGTGTGCAATGACGGACTGCCAGTTTTCTGCCTACTCTAGTAGTTTTAAACCCAAAAGCTCGATTGCTGGGAGCAAAGATGCTTTTCAATGTGTCGGAATCGCTAAATCAGATCTCTACAACCAGAAACTCTCTTATATCCTAAAAAAATCTGAAATATTTTCCACATAACTTTCCATCCATAAGGGGTGCTTTTTGGAAGTTGCGCCACCTTCATTCTTGGACACGTCTCGCGTCGACTGAAGCTTTGTATATTAAGAGAATCGAATCTCTCCATATTTATTACACATTATATATTTAGATCTTAATCACAATAATGTATGTTATTGCTGGTGGGTTGAGAGATTTAAAAAAAATTGGTACACACACTGTGAGAAAATTCTTCGGATGTCTTTGGAGTTATTGTGAATATTTTTTTCATATGAGTGTCATTATTTTATTTCATGACTACTTTATTTAATGACTAATACTGAATAATAAATAAAATATTGGAGTGAACGGGAAAATATTTTTTGCGTAGTATATTCTCAGAAGATGGAAGCGTTAAGAGATAAATTGGAGGGCGTGTTGCGATAAGAAATGGTCGTCCACTTAGTACACATACTTAGAATAAAATAAGTTTATCTCAAGTGATTGTTCGCAACATACAAGGTATTGATGTATCAACTGTGAAATACGAGTATAGGAATGAAACTTGAAAAGGAATTAAAGGAGCAGAATAAATTACGTGGATATGAAGAATATAAAAATAAACAAAAGAGTAGGTTCATACAGTACCCGGCGGTAAGTAATACACATCGGGCTTAAGAAAGAGACTGTCGGCCATAATCGGCTAACTTCGGCTTTGTAGAGCGTCGTCTCTGTCATTCATACACGTGTTCCAACGCGATTTGTCAATCGTTGTTAAGCGTTCTAGGGACAGAGATTACGTTCTACAAATCCGAAGTTAGCCGATTATGGCCAACAGTCTCTTTCTTAAGTCCGATGTGTATTACTTACCGCTGGATACTGTAAGTTATAGATGGGAACTAAATCCTTATGTATGTATGATTTAGAAGACCTTTGAGAGACAGTTTTAGTACATGAAACGAATGAGTGACAACAAATTTACATAGACATAAGTGGAAGATGTTATAGAGAAACAAAGAAAATATAATTGAATCAATTAAATGCAATTTTCGAAAAAGGAAATATCAGAAGTCAGAGAAACTACTTAAGAAATTAAGCACATGGATGTCAAAACGAAATGAATGAACGAAAGATGTGTGCTGTTCTGACTTCTGACACTCCTCTATGTCTTATCTGACAGTGGAACTACGTCATGGTATGTATTCATGTATGTGTTAAATTACGTCATGGTATGTATTCATGTATGAAATAACTTTAAAAAGTGTTAGTAAATTCCATCGAAACAAAGGATAAAAAGGAAAGAAAGGAAACAATATTTGAAGAAATTAATATAACTTAATTATTCGATATAATCAATAATCAAATCCGTAACGTTACTAAAACAATAATTTACTATATTTAGTTGCTGGGTAAATTTCGGAAATGGTTTATTTTCCGGCGTCTTGTAGTGTTGTGTTTGCAAAATTATATGTACATTTACACGAGCGATTTAATATATATGTATTAAGAAAGAGTGTATTTTTTAATATTGCATTATATATTCGTGTATATAGCTAATATTGCATTATATATTCGTGTATATAACCAGATCACATTATTTTTGTATGCGTGTAAATAGAATTCCGTACTACCTGTCGTGCATAAAATGAAAGGGAAACCATTTATTTGGCTTGTTTTTAATACCATCACGGATTATTTATTATTCAAAAACAATATTCAACTTTTTGGCTTTCTTTGAAAAACAATATTCTTTTATGAGTAAATTATCCAAAGATATTTAGTTTCCAATTAAAAAGTTATAAACCCACGTCAAAATATTTTGAGAACAGATTAAGTTTTTAACAAGTCTATTTAGAAAATCATTCAGTGTGAGAAAATTTAGAATTTACAGTAATCGATACTTAAATGTATTTTTTTTTGCACTACTTATACGATTAATTCGTTCCAACTTTGTAAATGAGTGATTTATTTGATCCTTAACAGATGGTGAGGTCATTATATCTCCCGGCTGACCTGTCCGAGAAATCTATGAATGGAGATCCTGCTGCGGAAGCGTGTCTTAGGTTGCACGCGGGCGTATCAGGAAATATCACATATATATATCAATGACGTGGTCAGGAGATCCAAACTATGTCTAAATAAAATTTAAAAAATATAACATTACTCAGAATATATTTTCATTCTAATGTTTCTCTTACTTATATGAATTATTTTCTTCAAGTTATACCTTTATTATTTAAAGATTGATCTTTTATTTGTTCCTTGTACCTAAACGATTTATTGTATAGTGAAACTATCATGAATTAAAACAATTTTATGTATCCAAGATGATCTGATTGGTTGGAAAAAATTTTTGTACAACAAGGCAAAAAAAAAATGTACAACAGCTTGCTAGATCTACCATTTGTAATCATAGAAATAAAATAAAATAAATAAATAAGTATGTAAACTTTCTCATTCACATTTCATTAATTAATTTATTATTTTAAGTACATGGTTGTATATGGTACATCTGACGAGTTTAATTTTATACTTAGCTTAGATTGTATACTTAAAGCTGTTTGGATCCATACAGATAATATAGTATGTAATACTAGGGAAAGTAATTGATTCAAGGATAAGGAAGGTAAACAAAGAAAATTGGGATAAAATGTTTTTTTACAATTCTCTCTTGAACATCTAGTGATGCACATCTGATATCTCTTGGAAGTTTATTCCACAGTCACACCACGTGGACCATATTTATCTGTAAAATGAGGTGTGGTATGTAGGTATGCCAAGGAGTCCTCATCGCCCGATCGACGACAACGTCCGTGTCAGCAAATGGACATCTTAATGGGAACTGCGTAATCAAAATTGTCGTGGAAAGAGACGTTAGTTATTTTGATTAATTTTCTAAATTAATACATAGGTGTCGATTTTCACCTTATTTAAGAGAATTTGCACCGGACGATTCCGTTTGGCTCTTGATCACCCATTGGTTCTTGGCATGGTACTTACCAAAATGCAAGTTATCTCGTTACAAACATAAAGTCTTCACTACGCACAAGTACGAGTATGAGAGCGAAAAAACTATAGTCATTAGTTGTGTATTACCCTCGAATTCCACTGCCTAATTTAAAATAATATATTTTTATGCGGTCTAATTGGATGGAACATTATTGTATTAACTTTCGTTGTATACAGTACAACAACCTACCAGAATCGAATCGATTGATATAGAGACATCTTACCAATTAGGTCACGGAGATTGTAGAATCATGTGGACGATTCGTTAAATTGCTGTTTTTTTCTGAATATGTGCTAGTGTTGTTGTCTCTTGACGTGCTAGAAAAGTATTATAAAAAAAACGTTAATAATGAACAGCGCGTTCCATATTTATCGCAGTGGTTCTAAAATTCGAAGATTTGATTAATGGGGCCGAAACAATGTTGTCTTCCAGGCACGTTCTTCAATATGTCTGTACTGAAATAATGAAAAAAAAATTACATTGTGCCTATTATTGACCGAAATTACTCTGAAGGCTAGTTTATAATGTCTTAGTATCAACTTTCTAAAAGTAAAAAAAAATAATCTTTAAGGCTTCTTAATTGTCATCCTAGCGAAATAATTAAACGAGGATAACTTGGGACTGCGATACCACTAAGAGTATATCGTTCAAGTTTGAACATGGCTGCACATATGATATGCAAAATGATACATTTGAACATATGATATGCAAAAGTAGGCCCTTGCTGAGTTCATCCCTCCGTGAGTATGGGGATATTCATTTACCAGATAGTCTTGACGTATTTTTGCGATGCCTTTATAAGTACTGGATATTTAGCAAGTGTCAATTTAAAATTCTCGTGTTAAATAAGAACATATTAAAAGTTTAAATTTGATTTGTCCGAGTACGAACACCAACGTTTGTGAATCAATGCATGAGATACCTCTTGGGAACATATGGAGATATTTTTTTAAAGATTCATTTGCAGATTTAGCACGCTGGACTACCGGAATCAGCACATCGATGTCATTAATATTTTTGAATAGTTACAAATGTATGTTTTCTTTGTCATAATTTTTTGCCTGACAGCCTGAGATACAAGTCACGCCGATTGTTAAGAAATATAAAAATAATTCAATTTATATTGTTAATAATATATTCTAAATGATTAAATAGAAAACATTTCATAATACATTTTTTTTTTAATAGGTCTTACAAAAGTTTTAATTTTTTAATTTTTGTTTACCATCGAATTTATTTTATGCGCTAAGTACCATAAAATGACGTAGGTCGAACGTCTTGGCAATACTACGGAACGTCAAGCGGTAAAAATACTCGCACATGTCTAGCATGCACGAGTGTTGTTACCAGATGAAGATTTTATACCAGCCTGGGGAACTTTTATTTTTTTTCGAGTACCATCGGGAATCGAGTTCTAAACTTCCGGTTCAAGTTCTAGCGTTTTATTACAACTAAACGTCAAGCGGCAAAAATACTCGCACACGTCTAGCATGCACGAGTGTTGTTACCAGATGAAGATTTTATACCAGCCTGGGGTACTTTTAATTTTTTTCGGGTACCATCGGGAATCGAGTTCTTAACTTCCGGGTCAAGTTCTAGCGTTTTATTACAACTAGGCCATGGAGATCGCAAAAGTGATGTTGATTGGAAACACCTCTGTATAAATTTATCTATAGATAATATGTTATAACAATTTGAAAATATTTCACTGGTTGGAGAGAGTCGATGAGTACTAGATGTATATTTATGTAACATGTAATATAATCAACTTCAAAAACTATAATACGATTTCTTAATAATGATTATAGAGATTCAAAACTTTACAATATAAGAATAAACATTGATTAAAAGAAATACGTTTTTAGAAAACTAACCCAAGAAGCAGGAAGAGTTAAGAAAAGAAAATACACAAAAGCTTTAAATATGAGCAAGAGCAAAAAAACTGTTAGTAAAAGAAAATCTCATCAAAGAATTTAAGAAATACATTTTTATTGATTTAATCCTTTGCAATTTCAGTAAATGCTTGAAGATGACGGGTCCTGCTTTTTATCTATTGAAATCATCACGAGTTCGATTCACGAATACTATACAACGCACATGAAATTTGTTTTCAATTACATCACTTAAAATATGTCAGATGAGCGGGTACCTGTAATGGAACCATAATGATATTTTATCGAATAAAGATTTTTCAAATTATTAACAAGATTGAATTGAGAAAGAATGAAAGATATTTTTTCTGCTCTTTAGAGACAACATACGTTAATAATCATTCGGAAGCCTAAGCGTTTCATGATTATTTTTAACTTTTCATTCAAGCACAAATGTTGAATTTTAAAACAGAAGACATAAATTAGAAAAAAAATTTGAAACATGTTTATTGATTTTTCCTAATGCCAAGGTATGGAATTTCTTTATTAGATTGAAGTACTCGTATACTAAAGTGTTTTTGCACTTCGTGGTCTATGTGATATCTTTGTATTAGCGTTATATGAAAACTATAACGAAAACACATAGAATTTCTGCTTCTAATTGCATATCTTCAATAATTTGGTATTTTCCAGTTCAAATTTAATATTTTTATGTCATCATTTACTTACTATCCTACATCAGACAGACACATTATAGAAACTAGTAGTTGGCAACTACTAGTTGGTATAAATACTGTAAATATATCGTACTCTCGGTTGCTTGCTTCAAACTCATTATACGAGTAACACATCGATCAATAAGTCCCGGGACCAACTACTAAAACAACATTTGTTTGCCAAAATTATTCTTTATTCATCAACATAGTCTCCTTCAAGAGCTATATATTCATTCCAACGCTTTCCTCACTTTTCTATGCCAGCCGTGTAGAACGATTTACATTTGGTTCCAAAATAGGCGTTAGTTTCAGCAATCACTTCTTCATTGGAGCCAAGTCTCTTTCCCTGGAGCATCTTTTTGGGGTCTGCGAACAGCCAATAGTCGCTGGGGGCCAAATCTGGAGAATACGGTGGGTGCGAAAGCAATTCGAAGTTCAACTCCTGCAATTTGACCATCGATTTGTGACACGGTGCATTGTCCTGATGAAAGAGAACTTTTCTTCTTCATATGGGCCCGTTTTTTTGCAATTTCTGCCTTCAAACGCTCCAATAACGCTATGTACGCTATGACTGCCGATTTGATTCCGTAGTATAGTGGTGGATCCAAGTTTCATCCATTGTCACATACCGATGCAAAAACTCCTGTTTATTTCGCGTAAACAGTGCCAAACAGCGCTCTGAATCATCGATGCGTTGTTGTTTCTGTTCCATTGTGAGCAAACGCGGTACCCATTTCGAAAAAATCTTTTTCATGACAAAATGTTTATGCAAAATAGTGTAAACACTACCAAATGATATCTTCAGGATGTCAGCTATCTCACGAACTTTACTTTGCGATTTTCCATCACGATTTTGAAGGTTTTTTTTTATGTTTTCCGGTGTAACTGCCTCATTTGGACGACCAGATCGTCCAGCATCATTTGTGTCTGCACGACCGCGTTTGAAATCAGCATACCACCGACAAATGGTTGTTTTCGACGGAGCAGAGCCCGGATAATACTTTTCAAGCCATCGCTGAGTTTGAACGGTATTTTTTTCCAATTAAAAAGCAATGTTTTATCAACACACGAAATTCGGGTTTTTCCATTGTTTTGATAATGGCAAAAGTAGCGTCACTAAAACCACTGGAACTCAATGACACAATGTCGGAATATCATGAAAGTTTGACAAGTAACTTTTAAAGGTTGGTACTAAATGAGAATGGTGTGGATTTGTTATTAGAGGCGCTATCTGTTGGTTAGTCTCGGGAATTGTTGATTGATACGTTATATAGTCGTACAATAGTTTCTTGATTTTCATCTTATTTTTCCCTTTTTCTGGATTTTGGTGACATAAAATATCTTTCATTGGTTTGTATGTGTGCATTATTTTTATGATTATAACAGTGGGTTGCTAAAACCACATGGCAATACACTTGACAGGCCGTGTTATATGTAATAAAAGTGCTGTAAATGCATAAACAAATGAAAGGTTGAATCAAATAAAGCACTAAGTACCCCGGCCACCAATATGAGGAAAAGAAAAAAAATGTAGATAATAACGTCAGATCAAAGCTTTCATTGGATTTTTTAGAGAACTCATTAGATTAAATTTAATAGAATGAGGCTCTGCAGAGACTTGGTGATGTATTAAGGTTAGTAGCCTTGGCATATATCTACTTAGTTTCAAATATTTTACTTCAACCATTCAAATGTCCTCCCTAGCCTCTTAAATAGTTTACATATGAATATTGTATATGATTTAAAGTTTGTTTTTGATGAACATTTCTTAATACATTTTTTTAAATATTTATTTTTTCTTTACTTGTTAAATATTATACGTTGTATACGTGTATCCAATTTCCCATAATCATTATGGTCAATTCATTTAAATATCTACTTAATAATTTAATCATAATTAATCCTGAATTCATTCTCAGGAGTTCACGGAGAAGAAATATGGATGTTGAGAAAAAATGTTAAATATGTGCTGGGTGTTATCAAGATGTGATGTTGACGCTGGCTGGATTACAAGATGCACCATTGTGTCAATACTCCAGGGTATACAGATCAATGCCGGCTGTCAACAACATGCAGAAAGAGAATAATGTCACACTTCATACTTGTCGTTAGAAGATATGAAGACAGTTTGAAGAAGCTGGTACTGACTGGAAGTGTTCTGGGTCGGCGAGCAAGAGGATCCTGTCTAGCTAGATGGATAGAACATATCAATGAGACGTCTAGTAAATCATTGAGTGATATACTCATGACTCAGGACCGGGAAGAGTGGAGGCAAATCATCAGCTCAGTTTTAGATCATCAGGGAATTACAACGCTCAGCCATGAGCAACACGACTAAGAAAAAAATAATATTCGATTTTTCTATCTCATACTTATTTAACATGTTATTTCTATTTTAGTAATTTCTGTAATAATATAATATAATTTTCGGATAAACTTGTGGATGTATATTCATATTGAATATAATATATACTTAATAAAGCAATTCTAATCGGAAGTGAAAAAACTTGTAAAATCTAAAAACAGATGTCACTCGAATAACACATTATTATTAATAATAATTTAGATACTTCTTTCTAACAAAAATAACAGACGTCGAACTTTTCTTTACATAAAATGAGGCGCGCGGTGTAATAATTTAACTATACAATTTCAATCATTCCTCTTTATCCACAACCTTATGTACGAGTACAATAGTGTTGAATAAATAATAGTCGCGCGTGAAAATATTTGGACGTTCAGCTGTCAGGTGATGTGTCAGGGCGATGTTTTTGTGTTTTTTTAATTTATAAAATAGATGTTAAATGTTTAACGGAGAAGTAAATGTTTAACCCCGTGAATATGTTAACATATATGCAAACATCATTTATAACATAACAGTTTTATGACAGTTCAGAAACGTTATAAAAAATCTTGGAAATCGGTTGCTCGTCTAGTTTGTAAATAATTTTACATTTTTTTCTCTAAATGTGTGAAATACAATGTATATTAAATGATTCGTAAAACTGTAACCTAAAAATAAAATTAAAAGCCGCATTTGTAAATATCTCTCTACATTAAGTTCATATTAAAATTAATCAAAAAGAGAGAACACTATCTCCGTCACTCACATGGAAAAATTTGAAGAAAAAAAGATAGGTAATAAGAGCTCTCCATCAAAAACTCGGCGTCAAAGCGTGTCCTCTTCATGGATCGTTAAGGACAGACTTTTTTTACTGTGAGGGAAGAAGAAAATAATTAAAGAGTGAGTGTAAAAAAGTTTCACAGATTATAGACTACGCGTTTCGTCAAAGCATAACAAAATTGATCTTTTTAATATGCAATTCTGTCGAGTGACTCAACACCAAACGTGAATATGTATTTTGAAGGAGATCAAAGACTTGAATTGACTCGTAAAATTGACGACGTTGAAGTATGTAATGACTGGCAGAGGAGTGTGGCTCTTGAGACAAAAGGGTGGCATTTATGGTCGAACTCGGAAATATTTTTGGGGTTGTCATTTATATGTAAATGTAATAAATTTATGATGTTTATTCATTCCTTTATGATTTTCGGGACGATTTAAATATTGAGAGGTTATCTATAACGTTTTCATTTCACCGAAAACCAATTGTAAGTGAATTGGTTAATAAGAAAAATATTTTGACTATTTCATATTTTATCACTTTCATATTTTCTGTAAAAATATTCAAATCCATTAATCGCTAAAAATACAACAAAAATGAAGTTTTCATCACTATATAACATAAGTAACCTCCGTGGCCTAGTTGGTCCATTGTTGGAACTTACGAGTAGATATTAAAAAAAAAAACATTTTTGTCTGATTTTTACTAAAGGCCTTTTAATAATCTTTCTGTTGACTTGAAGAAATTGTCGCATGGCAATTAGTCCGCCAGATTGTATTGTAAATAACAAACGTATAATAGTACTTTTTGTGGTAATATAAACACAGTTACTGTGGTTTATATAATAATAATAATTCATTTTCGCCAAAAACATTGTATTTAGTTCCTCATACGATAAGTAAAGAAACACGATAGAAAGTTATTTTTTTTTAATGAATATGGGAGGTTTATTTTGGTGTGCATCCAATGTGATCTGATCCTGGTTTGCTACCGATCTTGTACAGCCTGCAGGACTTCATTTTTATTTTTGTAAAGAACTACACTCTTGTTTCAGATTTGGTAGCTATGAAACAGGACACTCGGGAATGCCATACGGATGCAGTGGCCTCCATTTGAAATTGAATATGGAATATCAGCTGACTATATCATACCATATATGGCTGACACCAATTCTCTGTTTATTGACCACTCATGCTACTGCCGTTATCCATAATTCCAGGCATCTATAATTCCAGGTACTATGCAACTTTTCATAGTAGGTAGTCTGATCTCTAATACATATTTCATATATTCTTAAACATGACGAAAATGTGGTCAATAAAAGCCAAGCACCCGCAAAAATCTATTCTTTTGAGATAGTGTCTGTGAATAGCGTGAACCATCAGAATAAGAATGTCTCCATTCTCCAGGAATTAATCGTGGCAGTACGACTGTACTTAATATGCTTCTAGCGTGTCCTGTGGTTCTTCGAACACATTTCTGAAGCTGAGCTGGATATCCTGGAAAAAATATGGTTACAGAAAGTACACCAGGAGGCCGACACGGAGCGATAGCAAGATGGAGTGATGAGGTATACTGCCATGCAAATGGCATTTGACCGATGCGAGTGACATTTGACCTATTCAACTCCCAGTAACGAGGAACGACGCAGATGTCGAATTAGTAGCGAACATTTGCTTTGTCAGATACATATCTTCGTTCGATGCGCATTTCTATACTCTGATAAGTGTGGTAGAACTAGTGGGCTATACCACTATGACCATTAGAAGCTACTCCATCGGCAGTAGTTGCACAATCCCTCTACTTTGATCGATCTAAATTTATTTTGTGACGCTTAGAGAGTGTCGTATTTTCATAGTAAAATACTAAAGAGAGGATTACATTTTAAATTTACAATAACCACATTAAAATATAGCTCATATGGCAATAAATACATGGCAAATATAGCGTATTTTCATAGTAAAATACTAAAGAGAGGATTACATTTTAAATTTACAAAAACCACATCAAAAGCGCAACTTTAGAAATTCGTGTAGAATGAGGCCTGAAGTAAGATTAAAACTTCAAAAAGTAAGGACAAAATGTACGGGATACGAATCTGTGACTGCAGAAGTCAAGCGAGTTACCGAGCGGCCTGGCCCTTTTTGGCACCGCAAAGCTACGTTTGAGTTACGGGTAGATTACAAGATTATTACAACTGAATGATACATGGTCAATCAAATAGGGCTAGTTTAAACCCAATAGGTAATAATTTATTTGACTCAGACGTGAGAGAGACCTGATTATGGCTAGCATAATATTGAGTGTCAGGCCGCTTTAGAGGATATTTGTCAAGCGAGAGATGCCCGCCGAGTTTCGACTTTGATGGGTCATTACCACCCGCTAATTTACTGCGTGGTAACGATGCGTTGAAGTCTACTTTTATCATGGTGACGTCACGGCGGAAGAGAGATGGATTTCTTCGGCATGCACTGGAAAATGCTGTAAAATTCTATTAAAATCTATTTTTAAATTATATTTTTTCGTACGTAGGATGCGGTTGTCTAGTGGTCTTGTGTCAGTCATGATAAATATTATATTTATTTATATAAACTTCCTATAAACCACATATTTTTCAGTATTTCAATGCACTAGTGATGGTACATTTGAAGAAATCTGTGAACTAGTTAGTGATAAATATCTTCCAGCCCGGTTGCGGGACCGATTCCCGTTCGGAAACCATTTTACTCGTATTTAAAAGGATTCCAGCCTAGTTTTGACTTAATGCCTCTTTGACAACTTTCTAGTTGTTTGAAAGAGATTTCTACATGACAAAAAATTCACCAGGATATACTGGATATAAACATATTAAACATTCAATACTAATACAACACATTTACTTCCTTCGTGTTCGATTCCCGATGACAACCAATCGAAATAGCCCAGAATGTTTCAATCACATTCACCCCTTTATTAACTCACTAGGTAGTTGCAGTGGATTTGACTAGTTATATCGCGTATAAATAGGGAATTGCCTAGTTATATTGCGTATGTATTTGTGAGGTGTATGGCCGCGCGGTAACGCACTGAACTTGCGGAAGGTCGTCTGTTCGAACCTTGCGCTGTGCTACTCCCCTCGAATGACACAGTTATTTTTTTCGCCTAATATTTGAGGGTTTAAGGGAAAAAAGGGAAAAAAAAACATCCCGGTGTACTCCGATCATCTCACTTCGGTGTGCCATCGGATACAGTTCAGCGGTGTGGCTGGTAAGTTTGCTGGTGTGCAACAGTTCACTCATTAAAAAAAAAACCGGCACAGCTTCGCTTTCTAACCGAATTGATGTTGGGATGGCGAGGGGATGGGCGAGGGGATGGGCGAGGGGACGAGGCCCAGCAACGACGATGTAACATATAGGGAAAGTGTAATAAATGTACCGTATTGGCCCGACTATAGGGCGACCTTGATTATAAGGCGACCCCTATTTTTTATCTGCTTTTTAGAGAAAAAAACATTTCCCTCACCATTATAATATTATGAAAAATAAAACTCGAATATAAGGCGACTCCCTATTTACGTGTCGCCTTTTTAAATAAAAAACCTCGCCTTATTGTCGGGCTAATACGGTAGTATTAAACCTGCGATATAAATTTCTTATCTTCACAAAAAATATATAAATCATGAGGAATCGCAAATAAACTAAATAAATGAACAAAAAAATTTGTTACTAGCCAATTTCTACCTATAAATACCATAAAAATCATTAAGCTTAGTAATCATGTTAAAAAAACTAATACCAATTAAGTTTAGTGTAAAACTGAAATATTAAATACCAGTACAATACGTTTACTTCTTCCGTGTTCGATTCCCGGTGGCAACCAATCGAAATAACCTAGAATGTTTTAATTACATTCATACCCTTTATTAACTCACTATGTATAATAGTTAGAAATTTTTTGCCTAGTTATATTGCGTTTGTATATATAAAGTTTAATTAATGTGGCATTAAACCTGAGGACACTTGAAAATATTTTTGACGCTCATTTATTAAAAATCTCAAAGATTGCTGGTATATTTTTTAATGATCTAATAGCCTTTATCAAAAAATTGTGTAATGTATATTTAATATAGGTGTACCTCAAACATGAACTCGAAAAGATTGAATAATTGGCACGTGTTCCTCAAGCACGTGTTCGGTGCTCGATACTTCATATATTCAGTTCATTCCCCTTTATATAATCCAGCACCTCCGAAAATCGACTTGCGGTCTGTAAGTGGCCTCAAGATAAACCAAGAAAAATAATATCACCGCTTTTTATTTCAGATATTATAGTAAGGAGTTGCACGCCAAGACTCGAAAAGACCAAGTATGCCCATTAAATGACCAATATATAAAATATAAATTAAATTCAGCTAGACATGAGATGGGGAGACACCATACCACGTAATCATTTCAGAAATACATTGGAATATAGTATGTTCAAAACATTGAATCAGGAAAAATTATTTGAAAATACTTGACCATCCACATTCGCCAGCGTTGTGTTGAATGTGTGGAAATAAATGTATAACATAATAAGAAATGATGATATAATAAAACAATCCTGATTTAAAGAAGACGAAGTGCTTAACCTCTTAAGATCTGGCGTCCATTACAATGAACACCGAGTTCATATGCAGTTTTAAACAACTTTGTGTTATATATTACTGTTCCCAATGATAACAAATGAAGTGTAGAATACTTTATTATCGATTATGAACACTTGGGCGCCATCTATCTAAACTAATACGACACAATGTTACATTTAGTGTAAATAATGCACCCACAAGCGGGAATACTTTTTTATAACCTCAGAATTAGTTTATATCTGAAGAGGTTAAGATGAATAAAGGAACATTGAAAGGGTACGGCCATGTGACAAGAATGAATAGTGAAATATTAACAAAAATAATCCATAGACGTTTGGGTAGATCAGGAAAAACGCGTAATGCTCAAACTAATCAAATTCTGCAAGAGACAAGTGAAAAGTCTTTATAACAGGAGAGTATGCCTGACGAGGTGTATAGATCTAGCATAAGCAAAATATGTGGGCTAGGGTAGAATAAAATGAAGATATATTACACAGATAATGTAGTTGTATTTGCAAAGTTTGCCAATTAGATCATGACAATGATCAAATTTAGTTTAAATCTGTAGATGTATATCATATATTGACCCTCTCGCTCTTAATACGTATACACGAACAACCTATTTGGGTTCTAGTCTATCTAGTGAGTTACATAATTGGAACATTGCAACAAGATGAAGTGTACAAATAAATACATACCATCACGCTGTTTCCCTTGCGGGGTTGGCAAATATAAAAGATCTCCAAACTTTTATATCCAAGTAGATAACTTTCCCCTCCTCCACATTCATACATCTCGTCATGCACAGTCTTCTGATACTCATGCTACACTTGACCTTCTTTCAAGATTTGGTCCATTTGTTACAGCCATGTTTTCCCCGGTCTACTTCTGCCACGCATACCTAGCACTTCTGACTTATATCTATACTCGCTTAGTCATTCATTATCTCTACGTGTTCAAACTATTTAAAGCTCATTGTTACTAAGAACATCAATTTTATCAATGTATTCATTTCTGGTGTCTTCTTTCCCCCTTTTTTTAAACATTGACAATCCACTAATTTTCCTTAGTGCATGCATCTTCACAGCATTAATCTCAGTAATATGCTTGAAAAATAAAGCATTTCGGACTTAAATGTAAGTAATTCGGAGTAAATAAAAACATGCTTGAAAATGATGATGCAATGTTATGACTGTACAATATACGAGTACTTGACATACATACGAAGTTCAGAGTAAGCATCATACAAGTTGACTTCCAATGCGGGAATCAGAGTAAGCATCATACAAGTTGTCTTCCAATGCGGGAATCAAAGTAAGCATCATACAAGTTGACTTCCAATGCGGGAATCAAAGTAAGCATCATACAAGTTGACTTCCAATGCGGGAATCAAAGTAAGCATCATACATGTTGACTTCCAATGCGGGAATCAAAGTAAGCATCATACAAGTTGACTTCCAATGCGGGAATCAAAGTAAGCATCATACAAGTTGACTTCCAACGCGGGAATCAAAGTAAGCATAATACAAGTTGACTTCCAATGCGGGAATCAAAGTAAGCATTATACAAGTTGACTTCCAGTGCGGGAATCAAAGATTCATGCGATGTCAATTTAGGCAATATTTTATATGAAAACGAGTTGATTCCAAATATTTCAAACTAATATGTTTGAAATATCCTTTAAAATCCGCGTTAAACTGTATCTCACAATAATGATGATTTTGATTCAGAATGTTCAACAAACCGCAAACACAAGAATGCCTACAAAATAATAATGAGCAAATATCATAAATAACAAATAATATATAATTTTTTAGGAACAAAATTGAGCAGACGCCCGTTTTCTGACCCGGGGTTTGATTCACGTTGGTATATGATTTTTAAAAAAAGGATGTCTAGTTTTAACTGTAGGCATCTTTATTTTGGATTATTTAGCATCTCTATTGTCGGTTGTAAGAAATTGCCACATGATAATGATCCTGCCAGATTGTGTTTTGCACAACTAAGATTTTATACAATCTATATTTATATCAAGTATACCAGTAAACTAAAACGTGGTTTGATCATGTGGACTAGATTTTTAAAGAATGCAATGTGAGAATACGAATAATGTAAGATCGTGTAAGACGAGATGCATGAATGTAGAGGAGACAAAAAGAGATAGAAAAGTATGGAAATCTGTTCACTTTGCCGACACGGCGCGATGATGTGTATGTATGTATTTAATAAGAACATCTCAATTATTTTCATTCTTTTTCTATTCTGTTATAATATTACTTTAATAGTATATAATAAAAGGAATTTAAATGCCAAATACATAAAATAAGGTATTATAAAATCAGCAAAGATATGTTTTGCACCCGTCGTTTTTTTTTTCTCTTTCAATCTCTACTTAAAATACATCCATACGGAGACGAAACGTCTGAGTCGGGTTTAATTTTGTAGAAAAAATAAAACAATTGCAGCGTATTTCCGGAATAGATTATCTGTTCGCTAAATACTTTTGTGTTCCTCGTGATTCCCTAAAATACTGAACATGTGGACTATTTCACACAGGAATCGGTGACATCTCCAACTACAGATAGACTAAAAACTTTTACGTTTCGCTTTATTTTTAAAAGAAAAATTATGAACGATGCTTAAAAATTCTTGTTTCGGTATTTTTTATTTATGAATTGATTTAACTTTTTGACACTTGTTTGAAATTTATTTTTTTAATGAAAAATGATTAAATTAGTAGTGCCAATGGTAAAAATCTTTACATATTATATAAATGGATTGTCTATCAAAATAAGAAAAGATTTAGTTTTATATATTAATATTGTTATACCTTTGCAATAGTAGAATACCGTTTTATATAAAACAACTCTCGCAAAGAAGTGAGTATAACATATTGAATTAATTAATATTTAAAAAATGAAAATAGGGAAAACGAAGCTTTCGAGCAGGTCGAAGATATTCCTGCGAGATTCATAGAATAGTAGCAGCAGTTGGTGGATGCTCATAGTGGAGTTTTCGTCCCAGCATTAGAATATGCAAGTGAAACTTGAATATGACAGAAAAATTATGAAAGTAAGGTAAATGCGATATAATGAGAGCGTAACATAGAATGTTTGGAATAACAATCTATGATAAAATGATGAACGATGACATAAGGAAAGAATGCGGATTAAAATAAGATGCCGCGTTAAGGATGAAGAAAGAAGCACTGGGATGGTTTGGTCACGTCAAAAGAATGAATGGTGAAAGATTTAGAAAAAATATCTACACGATCAGTTTAGAAGGTAAGAAAAGTTTGGAAATACCTAAAAAAACTTGGCACAACCAAAATCAATCATTTTCCTAAAAAAGGAAGAGTGAAAAGCCTTTATTATACGAATATAAATGTTGTTGTGTATGAACAAAGCAGATGAGAAAGATGCATCCCGCAATAGATCTGTTCTCTCTGCCTATCTCAAAGGGGCATGTCGTGATGGGGATAAAAAAATACAGTTTTGTGACACGTTATGAAAACGATTTTTAAAAACATTTATATTATATCAATTGTTTTAGTGTATATAATGTATGTACGAGTATATTAAATAATAGATCTTTTTTAAGACATTTTATTACAAGTATTTTCTAATCTCTAGTAAATTTGAAAGGCAGTTGTTTGAAGCTAATCACATAATTGCATGTATTATATTATATATGAGGAGTTGTGCATATAAACGTTAATTAAAAAATATATAAACATTACTTTCTGAAATACTGTCCATTCTTTTTTTGATCAGACGTAATTCCTTATTTTTTTCCGAAATTTGTTTACAAAATTCATTAAGTAATTTGTATAACATGAAATTTATACTTAAATGAAATAGGAACGTTGTTATGTTCGAAACGTAATATTTTTTTCATTTCAATCGCAATTAGCTTATAAATTGTGAAATATAATCGTATTTGTGATTTCAATTAATTTTGTTTTGCTTCATAAAACCTTCTTTAGTTAGTTACTTGGTAATGAATCGAGTTTAATTATAAATATAATAACCAATTGATTTTAATTTGATTTGTACGAATGAAAGATAACAGCTAGACTAAAAAAACCACAAAATAAACATAACAAACTAAAAGAAAACCGAGAAGAATATCTCACGATGGATAATAAAGGGTTTTTATAACATCTGTAGGCAACATTAAAACATGCAAAAATCGTTAAAGAGGAAACACATTTAAAGAACATTCATCCAAGAAGTGAGTAAAAGTAGACAGCAGAAATGAAAAATACGTTTAATGGTCAAAGCTAAGTTTGTTACTCAATAAAAAAACTACAAGAATAAATATAGAAAATGGCCTATTCGAAAATTTAGATAGCTGATAAGCTCTTCTTCTTCCCAGTGTCATGTCAAGAATGTGTTTTTCCCAGTGTCATGTCATGATAAACTCTAATAATGCCAAAATCGATCCGATCAACAGAACCCGGTGTAGTACATATCCATAGTTTTTTTTTTTAATAATTGGCAATGATTCGATATATTTAAAAAAATACTTAAGTCCCTTAAGTACTGAGACCAAATACGAAGTGCCGTCTATCCAATAAATTGATTTAGCATGTATATATTATTTATTTATATGTCTACATATAAACTTCGTTATTGCAAGTCAGCTGTCTCAGAGCAGGTCATGATCCTTGTGATATGGCTGATATGTGTAATTAAAATAAACGAATTATAGGTTCATCGATAAAAACAATAGAAGGTAATACAATTGAACTTGGTTATAACGAACTAGAGGGGACCAACTAAATTTACTCGTTATAGAAAATTGGATAAATCGTTTTTTATTTATTACTAGCTGTACCCGGCCACGCGTTGCTGTGGCTCAATCTGGTTAAATGGAAAAGAAAGAAAAGAGAAAGCACACGTTTCTAATATGTTTAATTTCACAATGCTTGTGAGTATACAATATTTTTGACGTCTTTCAGCTACTCTCAGTCTGTCGCGTTCATTTTGTTGAGACCGAAGCAGATCTGAAGCTGCAGAACACGATCGCCGTGCTCGCAACCGTGCATCCTCAAGTCTGGCTGCACGTCGCTCTGCTGCTTCCTCGGCATTTTGATGAACTAAAGCAGATCGATTGCACTGAAAAAGAAGAAAGAAAGTTATAACAAAAACATATAAAATTGCGAAACATTAAAAAAGGAACTGAATAATATTGTTAAGTTCGTAGACGTCTTTGTTCTTAGCGGCAAGAATAGCTCGTCCACTCAGCCATTCGTGATTCTTAATTACAAAAAACTAACAATAATGACAAATTAATACATCTTGTTACAAATTAGCAAAAATGTGGCAGTTTGTAAAAATCAAATAATATTTGGTGACGTTTGTCAAAAGTCACTACGTTAATCCGCATTGGGTAGGGATGGGGTATTCGATAGTTGGATTTTCGATTTTTTTATACCTAAAATGAAATGTTCGTAATTAGTATTAATTCATTGTGGATCTTGGCCTATTTAAAGATAGATACAAATCATACAATACATTAGAAAGACAGTATAATGAAAATTAGGAATTAAAACGTCAGTTTAGAGAAAAACAATTGTTCGATTTATAAAAAAACTATTCGATTTGTAAAAAAACGATTTTACCCCACCCCTTTGTGACATGACGTTTTAAACGCCGCATGACTCATCCTAGACTTTCTGAAGTATAAAGCAGATTGATTGCACTGAAAAAGAAGAAAAAAGGTTATAACAAAACCACATAAAATTACGGAACATTAAAAAATTAAAATACACGAACTAAAAAACAAAAAAATGTTAAGGAAATATTTCAATTCAAACGCAAATCAATCGATACAGGTAAATTTTTAACGCATTTCACGATATAACTATGGCGGATAAAAATTTTGTATATCGTGTGTTGCTTTTACGTCCAAACAGATGGCACTATTTTTCAATACACGTATTTGAAAATTTAATATTTATTATTTAATTATTTAATATTTAAGAAAAATAAAAAAAACAGTTAAAAAACGAAATGAAAGAATTCGAAACGTCGAAAATGCAATGTGACATAACTGTCAATGAGAATTGTTTAGTTTTCGTGTGTCGCTGCAGGGGGCGCTCTCGTTATTTCGTCTGTTTTATATACTTTTTTAGATTTATTATTTAATTATTTAATATTTGATTATTTAATATTTATTATTTAATATTCGAAATCAAAATCAAACTGTCAAAATTTCAAAGCAATCCGTGAAGAACTTTCGGAGATTTTTAATTAACGAACATTTACATTTTTATTTATTATATATAGATATTTAATATTTATTATTTAATATGATTTCCAAAACGTCGAAAATGCAATGTGACATAACTGTCAATGATAATTGTTTAGTTTGCGTGTGTCGCTGCAGGGGGCGCTCCCGTTATTTCGTATGTTTTATATACTTTTTTATATCCAACCGTATATAAAAAAAATATATAAACATGCTTGTATACGTATGATCACCATATTATTAAATTTACAAATGCATGTCGTGACTTAATATATTTTACAAATCAAAAACATATTAACATACAATGCATAATTAATTATACTTTAAAATTATATTATATATAAAAACATACCTTCATATCCTGTCTTTAACAGGGGTGGGCAGAGATGTAACAACTTGACGATTAAAAATGATAATTATTGTACCGGACAGGGTACAACTGTAGACAGGTTCGGTGGTTTCTGCGCAGTGCTCGGAGAATTGAGTTGCGGTTCCAAAAGCGCTGATCGATGAGAATAAGGTAGCGGGGTGAAGAGATTCCTCTTAGGCAGGCTGGTAGCGAGTTTCAAGTAAAACACAGTAGAATCGGTTTGTACTGAGAATAAAAGTGACCCTTCTTATGAACGGTCGGTCGGTCATCATAAACGCTCACACCTCGCGAAATTCAACATTCTCGTGAGTTTTGCGCCTTGCTTAAACCGGCCGGTCACCGATGTACTCTGGCGATGACGTTCACAAGTCGTTATTTCCTCTGCGGTCGCGATACCGATAGGGCCCAAAACAACATATATTTTACATAGAAGAATTGACATCAATATGAACGAGAATTTACATAACATTTTCAAATAAAAGTCTACACATATTAATCATATCAAGGATTTACATATCAATATATCACATACAAGAATCTATTCACATTCAAGGCGTGACATATACGTCCAATAAAATTATAAAAAAAACTTGTATACTTCATAATAAATTAATCATGTTTTATATGTCTTCTATATGTATATCTCATATGGGCAATACAAATATCTTAAACATGAACAATAACTTTTACTTACTCTCTCTCTCAGACTCCTTCATTCAATCTGTTTCTTCTAGTGACATCTATCTCAACATCTTCATATCAGCTGCATCACACTTGTGCTTCAACGTTCTGGTGATAGTTGAATATTAAATAACTACATCATTCAGTACCGTATTGATCGTTTGATACATTTGAGTGCCTGATATTTCACTCTCAGTGGTACGCGCTTATCGCAAACCATACACATGTCTTGTCCATATTTAAAACTGTTGTCATTACGTCCACTATAGTGAATAAAGGACTCAAGGTATTTGAAGGCGTTAGCTCTTGAACTACAACCTTAGTTTAATAAACCACACTTATTCAATAAATACATACAAAGTTATGTACTCAGAAGTGTCAGAATATTTTAAATGATTATTTCCGTTTCGCACTTCTTCTAAGTGCTCTTGATGATAGTTCTATGAAATTTAAACCTTAAGTTATACGTTTTATTATATATGATTGAGATATTATTTACTGCCCACTACAGCTAGAATTTTAAATAATATGTCAATAGTTTGCAACTTTGATTCCTAGATCATTTTTAAAATGACTAAACAATTTCTCAATACAAACATAAGGGAGTGTTGTGAGAGAGGATGACTGATTAAGGTATGTTTAGATCAAGTAAAATAAATGTTGAATAAACGAAAATATATAGAGTAAGTTCATCTGTGGAGGAGGTTTTGGCACTCCATCACCTCTGCAACCCCTACAAAAAAAAAATAATGGTATGCATATGTATAAAATAAAACAAAAATAGATGTTGTCAATGAAATATAATGAGTTGTAAGGAAATATAATGATTTGTTTTAGTATAAAAAATGGTTGAAGTCTATTGACTTGATAAAAAAGATGCCATGAATAAAATTATAATTCAATGACATTAAATATAATGTTTTGTAACGCACACTTACTACAAGTCTCTTAGAATATGTATAAGGGAGCTACAATAATCAATTTAGATAAAAATTGTCTGGGAATGAAACTACCTCGGAATATAATAGGGGAAGCAAACCTGATGCACTTAGCAAAGAACATCACTTACACCACCGACGTTGATAACAATTGTTTCCAAAAATAACAAAAACACATAAAAACCTCAAAAGAATTATACGCGTAGACGTTGTTGTAACATTGGGCTTAAATCATATAATGCTTTCTTTCAATCAACCAAAAATATGTTTTAAGGCGTCATCATCATCAGCCCGGTTGATTCCAATGTTGGACATAGGGCTTCCCTTTCCTGAACTCATTCCTATAATGAACACATTGATTCCTATTGCTCCTATCCACTTTTCTAATGACATTCGACCATCCATCTTGCCAGTATATGATATGTGGAAATCAGATAGGAAGGTTTTGTTGTATCATCGGAAATCGAACCCGAAAACCCCGAGGGAAAGACTAACATTATATTATCTAGGTTAAAAATGTTGTCACCAAGCGCGGCTATACACCTCACCAAAAATATTAGTGAGGTGTATGGCCGCGCGGTAACGCACTGGACTTGCGTGCGGAAGGTTGTCAGTTCGAATTCCACGCTGTGCTACTCCCCTCGAATGATGCAGGCATTTTTTTCCGCCTAGTATTCGGGGGTATAAGGATACCCATGATTTAGTTTATACTCGTATCTATTCTTTAAAAAAAAACAAATGAACCCATTAAATTTATTATTAGCACATTTTTTCTTGAACATATTTTGTTTATTTATTCTTGTAACACGATGATTTCCCACTGAGAGCGAAAATAAAAATAAATATAAAGTTACACATTTCCAATGAACCTGTATCTCCCGACAGCCATTAGCCGTGCCAACCTTACAAAAACAAATGCATTATGCATCGAATATTTCTTACGTTATGGATACATCGGATTAGTCGATTCTGATCGAGCGAAAGATTTTAGACATTTCAATTCTATCTCATTTTTTATTTAACTCTTTTATTTTGCCCGATTCTAGTAGATTTTTTTTGTATTCATTAGTCTTTTGTTTTCTTTTAGCTATATTGATTTTTTTTCTGTTTTGTTTCGTAAATCATTCTAGAGAAGAAGAACATCAGCTCTCTGTTCACTTTTTTAGGTGACCTGGCATGCGATGGTCTGCGGGATCTGGCGTGCTTCTATGTATGGGATTCCATCATTATATTCACATGGTCATGCCAGTGACTTCTCTTTTTGTTTTATCTAATTATACTATAGGTATGCGTGTTGCGGCATTATAAGATATGCGAGTTTCTGACCCTATCTCTCTGTTTTCTCTCAATAATCATAAATTAAAATCAATATAAAAATATAAACATTAACATAATTTAAAAAAATGGTAGTGCCATGCGCATGTAGAGTTACGGAATACTCAAGAATATAACTTTTTGCTATCAATGGCAACAAAATTAGCAGCTGACCTCTAGAAATAACACCTCAGACATTTATCCTAGAACAACTCCAGAGAAAAAAAAAACAATAAAAAATCAAGAGTCAGTGTAAGACGAGCCCAGCACAGTAACAAGTAAACCCTCATAATTCATTATTTTATTCTTGTAAGTGGTCAAAGTTATGTGAAAGTTCACACAACGTTCATACTGGTGCCCAACTATGTAGTCTTGTTATGCAAGAGTTATACAAATAATTAGTTAAAACTGTATAATTTGAAATAAACTATTTTGCTGGGTGCTTCAAGAAACGTGTAACCTGACAAACTTTCAGGCTACAAGAAACGTGTATAGTGAAAATTTTGAATAATATTGTGAGGTAAAACATTTACCTTCTGTGTGATCAAGTTGTAGAACTTAACGCTTACAATAACAGATATTGGGGTTTTCATTTTTAAGTATATAAAACGTAAAACTATTTATCCCACACTTAAATTATAATGGGGTGTCCATATTACAGAACTGTAATCCAAAGTTGTACTTGCCAGGTAAGTATATAAAATTTTAAATTATTCCAAATTTAAGAATGAAGCCCAATCTGGAGACTAGGAATAGACGTATCATGATAAGTCTACACGGTGGTTAACATCACCAAATTCTAGAATATCAAAAAGATGTGATTCTAGAATATCAAAAGGCGTGATGCTTTTAACGAAAAATGGAGCAAATCTCTCAAGTTCACACTCGCCTACACCACTGTTCTTTATTTATGTGAAAAATATTACAGTGCTTTTAATATTTAAATCATAAATACTCGTAGAACACAAATATAGAATAAAATACAACTAAATTATTTCATTACAATATAATCGTATATAACAAGAAAAAGAAATGAATTGCGTTGTAGGAATAGGGAATGATTCAATGAAAGGGATAAGAAATAGGTATCTCTAGGCTTTGCTATCTTTGAACATTTGTATTTTATTAAATTTAAAAAAATTTATAATTATAAATACATATGTAATGTACTTGCATGGATTTTAGTTGGTATCTCACTGAGGCCAAGCTCTATTAAAAACGGTCGGGCTTGATGGTTAACGTTTCGTACTGTATGCTGGCTCCATTGCATATGTTTGGTTCTGGAATACTTAGGCCTCGGCCACACAGGAAGGAACCTCGCTTGATGCTTAGAACTATGTTGCGAGTTAGGCGACATATCCTAGCGAACCAACGTACCGCATACTATCGCAGCGGCCACACTGCACGCTTCGCGCCATGTTGTATGACGATTAGTCATCGAGTGAATCTCCTAGTGAACAGACGTGTTGGTTAATTTACAAGATGGCGGAAGTTTTAATGACAGCTGTGTATAAAAGGGAGCCTTTGTGGAACCCATCGAGCAAATTATACAAAAATGTACCTGTAATTAAATCACTTTGGAATGAAGTTGCACAGAAAGTAAATAAAGATGGTAAGTTATAATAAAATTGGTTAGTTTTGAGAGTGACATCGTGTGTTGACTCAACCGCTCCCAACTGTCAAATGAATTTGTGCGTAGCACTTTGGTGTGGCAAGGCATGAAGTCACCTAGTATATGAATCACGTAAAATCTGGCTTAGCACCTAGCGAAGTACTTTGGTGTGGCCTCGGCCTTAGGGATTGTAATTCACAGGCAATAAATATGTTGTATAATTTTGCAGAATCCTTTTGAAAAAATACTCAGAATCGATATATCAATAAATATTTTCGATAATTAATTGATCGACCGAAAAAAGAATTTTCGATTATTTAATACTAATTTCTTTCATTTGATATCCCCAATACAATTGCATTAGTAAGTCGAACATGTTGAAGAGTTAATTCGGGAGATACCATTGAGAGACAATATTTTAAAAGAACTGAAGTTGACAAATAGGCCGTGGGAATGGTTTACAGAAGGGATTAAATCACAAAACCAATGAAAAAAAAACAACATAAAATGAATTAAATTCTGAAAGATAAAAAAAGGAAAATCTTTACTAATAGGAAAGTGCGCATGACGAGGTGTATGGATATGGCAAAATCGAAAAATGTGTGCTAGGATAAAATTAAGAGCATATTTGTTCCCTTTGCTTACCTCAATAGGGACTTAAGTAGACGAATACAAATTAATTTTTTTACAAAAGCAATTAAATCTTATGACCGAATCGATCGAATTATCAAAGAGGGAAGACTGAAAGGCCTTTATAATAGGAAATAATGTATAAAGCGATTTATGGACGTCGCAGAAGCGAAGAATGTGTGCCAAGGTAGAATGAAGAGGAAATCATTTATCTCTGCCTAATTCAATAGGAGCATGACGTGATAGTTATGACAGAAGTGATAGAGAGAAAAGCAAATCATTTGACCTTTTTAGAAAGAAATGTTTCTCAAACTATATCATTACTGAACTATCCTGATATAATTTCATTGTTAAAATAAAGACATTGATATGAAATAAGATTATGATAAATCCATATTTGAGGAGAATTAAAAATAACATCACCTGGTAAGGGGAGGGGGAGAAACAACATATATATAGTACAAAATCCCCTGTCGAGGTACGCAGAGCGGACATAGTGCAGGCTCTTCTTTTTTGACACATTTCATTCACCTCTTTTGCACCTATACACCTTCCCAAACAACTCCTACGATTTCTCTGACTTTCCATTTTTCGTTCTGTCAAAATATTATTCACTTGATCCAACCATACTTTCCGTGGTCTCCCTCTACCTTGCCTAAATGCTTTTACTATCCGTGTTGAGTAGGAAGAGTAATGTCAAGGATGTCTGTTTATAACAATGCACAGGGGTCATGATACTCAGTCATGAAAATGACACCTGGAGAAGATGTCTAAAATTTTATTTTAATATAATTTTTATGAATAAAATATTTATTGACATTATTTATTTCTTTATTATACTAGCCTCTGGAGTTGAAACAATCAATTAAATTTATGCCTCGTTTCTCAAAAGTATACTTTGATAAACTGGGAACATTTCGGAAGTGAATCCCCTATTTACATATGCATTGTCTCCAGTTAAGTCTATTGACAAGCCGTATACCGCAGAGACGCCTGGATTAAGCTATCCCCCGCGTGTTGCGGCCGACACGTGGCTGTCGCACATTCCTGGGGAATTACCTCGCAAGTCGTCGAGGAGATAAGAGAGATTACACGGTTGCTGTATGCATCTTTTCAATTATATACACGTATACTCGTATATTATTATCTGTCTATTTTAATATTACGAGTACTGTATTCGTGTAGTGTCGTCTTATTAAACATGACTCAATTAAAAAAAAACAATTATTACTTCATTTAGTATTTCTCTTAAAAATATATTAATTTTTTTTTCATAATATTAAAATCACATTGGGAAGAATTTGAAGTAATAGACTTTGAGGAAGATTAGACGTATTGAAACACTTGAAATTATTTATGCCGTAATAACAATAAGCAATGATAACTTAATGAGAATCTTGAACTGCCCTGTAGTAGTTTTATACTCGCCCTTGAACCATTTAATAAAGGTCATTATAAATTAAAAAGTATTTTTGATTGAGTATACAAGTTAATCTCTCAGATATATTTCCCTTTAAAAACATTGGCGAATATCTATTATCTCAATACTTGAGCAGTGCAGTGATTTATAGGAAAACTTAATGTAATAAGTGTTATATGTTTTCATTGAATATGTTAGGCGTAGATTTATTGTACAATCTGTTAATTATCACTGTTTCTCAACTTATGCGGTGCATGTATTTTTGTACCCTAGTATGTAATCATCATCATCATCATCATTGTCAACCAGGGTCGATACACTGCTGGATGAAAGTCTCCCCAAGTTGACTCCAAATAGTTCGGTTTTTGTTCGTTGGTGCCATATGATGCTGCCATGCTTCGTGATTTCATTTATACAGCGTACCTTCGGTCTTCTTTTGGGCATCTTTATGCCTCATGGGTACCATTGGATTATTTCGGATGTTCATCGGGAATCTGACATTTGACTATGTGTCCTGCCCATAGCCACTTCATTTTCTTGCACACCTTTATTACGTCTTCTACCTTTGTTATGTTGCGAATCCAGGTGTTTCGTTTGCGAGCTCTTTTAGTATATCCCAACATGCATCTCTCCATGCTCCTTTGGGCCGTCTGGAGTTTTGTGTATTTTTTACTGTGAGCGTCCATGTCTCGCAGCCATACGTAAGTACTGGGAGAATACACTGATTGTAGACCTTTCCTAGCATGGAGCTCATTTGGACGTAGTTTGAACGTCCAAATGAGCTCCATGCTAGTTTTGTTATTCATGCTATTGCGTGCTACGATATGCCACCTATAAAGGAGATAAGTTGCCCCAAATACACATATTCTTGGACAAGTTCCAGCGGCTTTCCATATATGGTACATTTATTGATTTTGGGGTAGCAAAGCTCTTCATCATATATTAGAATTTTGATATATTGATTTTTAAACCAACTTCTTTACTGACCTCTGCCAAATCCTGCAATTGGTGCTGAAAATAATTAGGGTTTTGTGAGAATATAACGTTATTGTCTGCAAATCTCAAATGGCTCAGGTATTTTCCATCAATCGTCAGACTTTTATTATCCTATTCCAGTTTGCTAAAGACATATCCGTATGTAGTATATATTATATGTATTCGTTTTTCCATGCTGTTTTTCTATTATATTTTTCTTTTCATGCTTATCGATATTTTTTATTAATACCTTGGATTATATTATTAGTCACTCAACGGTATTACTCATGCTTGAGGTGAGTTACTCACTAAACGGTGCAATATACACTTCAGGTGGGATTAGAGTGTATGCTTGATTTGAAGTCAATCTGTATTTATTCTAAAATATAAATAATTTTTTCCAGCCCTTCTAGTCGCTACGAATGGGAAAAATGTGCATACATCTATCCACTTATATTTTTATTTCTCCTTTTGATTTAGATAACTTGAAAATACAACGATAACCACTGTATTACTGTATAGTTTTTGTATACATAAAATCAATTATTTCATGAAATGTTCTTCCGATACGTGTGATAATAACACATTCGGTTTATAGACTGGTTCAAGGTCTTAAGTCTCTCAAAATGTTCAATTTTCAAATATACGTATTTAAGTATGTAAAATATTTGATCATGTAGATATCAGTCGTTTATTATTTCGGAGCGGATTCATTCGAAACTTCAGTTTGAATGGGAATAAGGGCTGCTATTGTGCAATGTTGCGATAAAGTATCATTTCTCGCGCCAAGCTGCCATTCATGTCGGGGTGTAGGGTTTCTTGATTAGGACTGTTCATCTTCAGTCCGGTACAATGCCCGATTTAGAGCCCACAAAAGAGTTTATTGAATCTTGGGGTGTGGTGGTAAAATTATACAGTCAAATTCAAGCAGATTATTTTTTTTACAAAGCTTCTACTATAGTTAAAGGTTTCATTGGCACCGTGGAGAAGTGAGAGGATTTTTTGATACATTATGAATATGATAAATACTATTTCTGAAATCAACGTATTCGCGGTTATACCACTAAAACAATCTCGCAATTCACATTACTTTTCAATTTCCTCTTTCACATTTCAACAGATTGGGTTTAATGTAATTATGTGTACGAGTATGCCCAGCTTTTCCCCATGGTTTTCAATGAAACTTTACACAAATATATATTTTTGGCTGAGAGTTGTCAAATTTCACGAACGGCTATAGTTCGGACTTATTACATTGTCTGTGTATGTTTATATGAGAATTTTGGCTGAGAGTTGTCAAATTTCACGAACGGCTATAGTTCGGACTTATTACATTGTCTGTGTATGTTTATATGAGAATTTTGGCTGAGAGTTGTCAAATTTCACGAACGGCTATAGTTCGGACTTATTACATTGTCTGTGTATGTTTATTTACATATAAACATATGAGAATTTTGGCTGAGAGTTGTCAAATTTCACGAACGGCTATAGTTCGGACTTATTACATTGTCTGTGTATGTTTATATGAGAATTTTGGCTGAGAGTTGTCAAATTTCACGAACGGCTATAGTTCGGACTTATTACATTGTCTGTGTATGTTTATTTACATATAAACATATGAGAATTTTGGCTGAGAGTTGTCAAATTTCACGAACGGCTATAGTTCGGACTTATTACATTGTCTGTGTATGTTTATATGAGAATTTTGGCTGAGAGTTGTCAAATTTCACGAACGGCTATAGTTCGGACTTATTACATTGTCTGTGTATGTTTATTTACATATAAACATATGAGAATTTTGGCTGAGAGTTGTCAAATTTCACGAACGGCTATAGTTCGGACTTATTACATTGTCTGTGTATGTTTATATGAGAATTTTGCGGGTGTAAGTCAACTGTCTCAGACGAGGCAATACGCCTAGTGAGACGGTTATTATATATATGTTTTCTTATGTGGAGTAGAATTATATAAACATTTAAAGAAATAGATAAACTAAATAGTGTGGCTATACACCTCACATTTGTGAGGTGTATGGCCGCGCGGTAACGCACAGTACTTCCGTGCGGAAGGTTGTCAATTCGTACCCCGCGCTGTGCATCACCCCTCGGATGACACAATATTTTTTCCGCCTAGTATTCGGGGGTTAAGGATACCTATTAATAAAAGAAAAGAAAATAAATTTATTAAAATGATTTTTTTACATTTTTTCCCATTCAAACACCATTGAAATTTTCCATTATGTATACTCGTAAAAATTCGTACAAATGTTGAAATTTTTTTGTCATTTTGGTTTTTGGAAGCTGAAAGTTATGCCGATTTCTCCTTGGATATCGATTGGACCTCATATTGTAATATTATATATCTGTACATAACACCTTTTCGGGCACACTTCTGCTGTCAATTTTTATGTGACTTACAAATAGGGATTAAAAATTATAATTGCACACTTCTAGTTTACTAATAATTGGATCACATACCAATTTGGTTGAAATTCAAGATAATTTTATTCTAATTCTAATGTGAAATCTTACCTTCATTTTTTAATATAGTTTTGACTTTGGCGGGAAGTAAAATTAAAACTCTTTTATTAATTCCTTTTATATTTTACCTTTTTAAAATCTTTCTGATTGGTTAGGTGAAATTATTTGCTTAACTCGCCAGGATTCTCTGTATACAACGAAAGTGTAATATGACACAATACGAAATAGGGATTTTTAAATTTAGCCAAACACAACATTGAATAATAAGTTAGATAGAAATAAATCTACTTCTGTGCTTTTGTGGAACTCTAGTTTGAATTAGAAGGATAGGCCATAAAAATAATTATACTATTACTATAAACATAGTTATGTGGCAATCTTTAAGCTTTTGAATAATCAGATATGTTAAATATGAAACAGGAATATTAAAATATTAAAAACAGATGAATATATTTTTTAATATAAATAAACAAAACATTGAATGATAAGTTAGACGTATAGATACAAAATAAGTTCTCTTTTGTGCCCTTTATAGAAGGTCTAGTTGGAATTAGAAGGACATGCGTTGAAAACAATTATTATATGATTTTGCTGTAAATGTTAGGTACATAGTTTTCTGAGAATTTTTAAACTTTCGAATAATAAGGAATGTTAAAAACTTTTTTTTTTTTTTCAGTACAATGTAAATATATGATGGTTCAACTAAATAACCATGTTATTAATATTCATATTGCATGTTTTTTTTATTTATTTAAATGTTTACTTAATTCTACACATTATAAACCGTATACAGTCAGCTAACTTGGTTTATTTTCTGTTCTGATTTATTTGACTTACATTCGCAAATTTGCGTATAAACTCACATAAACAAAATACAACGTATCCTAGTTGCAGCCGTTTGTGATATTTGACAATTTCCAGTACAAACATTTAGATTGGCATAATTTTATTGAAACATCTTAAAGTTGCGCATACTGACATCAAACCTTATCTGTAAAAAATATTTAAAAAATATCAATGCAGTTATCCCAGCGCCGCGACCCAGTTAGTATAAACATAATTAACTATCAAACTTGTCTATAAAATATCGATGCAGTTATCCCAGTGCCGTGACCCAGTTAGTATAGACATAATTAGCAATCAAACTTGTCTATAAAATATCGATGCAGTTATCCCAGTGCCGTGACCCTGTTAGTATAGACATAATTAACAATCAAACCTGTCTATAAAACATCGATGCAGTTATCCCAGTGCCGTGACCCAGTTAGTATAGACATAATTAGCAATCAAACTTGTCTATAAAATATCGATGCAGTTATCCCAGTGCCGTGACCCAGTTAGTATAGACATAATTAGCAATCAAACCTGTCTATAAAATATCGATGCAGTTATCCCAGTGCCGTGACCCTGTTAGTATAGACATAATTAACAATCAAACCTGTCTATAAAACATCGATGCAGTTATCCCAGTGCCGTGACCCAGTTAGTATAGACATAATTAGCAATCAAACTTGTCTATAAAATATCGATGCAGTTATCCCAGTGCCGTGACCCAGTTAGTATAGACATAATTAGCAATCAAACCTGTCTATAAAATATCGATGCAGTTATCCCAGTGCCGTGACCCTGTTAGTATAGACATAATTAACAATCAAACCTGTCTATAAAACATCGATGCAGTTATCCCAGTGCCGTGACCCAGTTAGTATAGACATAATTAGCAATCAAACTTGTCTATAAAATATCGATGCAGTTATCCCAGTGCCGTGACCCTGTTAGTATAGACATAATTAACGATTAAACCTGTCTATAAAACATCGATGCAGTTATCCCAGTGCCGTGACCCAGTTAGTATAGACATAATTAGCAATCAAACTTGTCTATAAAATATCGATGCAGTTATCCCAGTGCCGTGACCCTGTTAGTATAGACATAATTAACAATCAAACCTGTCTATAAAACATCGATGCAGTTATCCCAGTGCCGTGACCCAGTTAGTATAGACATAATTAGCAATCAAACTTGTCTATAAAATATCGATGCAGTTATCCCAGTGCCGTGACCCAGTTAGTATAGACATAATTAGCAATCAAACTTGTCTATAAAATATCGATGCAGTTATCCCAGTGCCGTGACCCTGTTAGTATAGACATAATTAACAATCAAACCTGTCTATAAAACATCGATGCAGTTATCCCAGTGCCGTGACCCAGTTAGTATAGACATAATTAGCAATCAAACTTGTCTATAAAATATCGATGCAGTTATCCCAGTGCCGTGACCCTGTTAGTATAGACATAATTAACGATTAAACCTGTCTATAAAACATCGATGCAGTTATCCCAGTGCCGTGACCCAGTTAGTATAGACATAATTAGCAATCAAACTTGTCTATAAAATATCGATGCAGTTTTCCCAGTGCCGTGACCCTGTTAGTATAGACATAATTAACAATCAAACCTGTCTATAAAACATCGATGCAGTTATCCCAGTGCCGTGACCCAGTTAGTATAGACATAATTAGCAATCAAACTTGTCTATAAAATATCGATGCAGTTTTCCCAGTGCCGTGACCCAGTTAGTATTGACATAATTAACGATTAAACCTGTCTATAAAACATCGATGCAGTTATCCCAGTGCCGTGACCCAGTTAGTATAGACATAATTAGCAATCAAACCTGTCTATAAAATATCGATGCAGTTATCCCAGTGCCGTGACCCTGTTAGTATTGACATAATTAACGATTAAACCTGTCTATAAAACATCGATGCAGTTATCCCAGTGCCGTGACCCAGTTTGTATAGACATAATTAGCAATCAAACTTGTCTATAAAATATCGATGCAGTTATCCCAGTGCCGTGACCCTGTTAGTATAGACATAATTAACAATCAAACCTGTCTATAAAACATCGATGCAGTTATCCCAGTGCCGTGACCCAGTTAGTATAGACATAATTAGCAATCAAACTTGTCTATAAAATATCGATGCAGTTTTCCCAGTGCCGTGACCCAGTTAGTATTGACATAATTAACGATTAAACCTGTCTATAAAACATCGATGCAGTTATCCCAGTGCCGTGACCCAGTTAGTATAGACATAATTAGCAATCAAACTTGTCTATAAAATATCGATGCAGTTATCCCAGTGCCGTGACCCTGTTAGTATAGACATAATTAACAATCAAACCTGTCTATAAAACATCGATGCAGTTATCCCAGTGCCGTGACCCAGTTAGTATAGACATAATTAGCAATCAAACTTGTCTATAAAATATCGATGCAGTTTTCCCAGTGCCGTGACCCAGTTAGTATTGACATAATTAACGATTAAACCTGTCTATAAAACATCGATGCAGTTATCCCAGTGCCGTGACCCAGTTAGTATAGACATAATTAGCAATCAAACCTGTCTATAAAATATCGATGCAGTTATCCCAGTGCCGTGACCCTGTTAGTATTGACATAATTAACAATCAAACCTGTCTATAAAACATCGATGCAGTTATCCCAGTGCCGTGACCCAGTTAGTATAGACATAATTAGCAATCAAACTTGTCTATAAAATATCGATGCAGTTATCCCAGTGCCGTGACCCAGTTAGTATAGACATAATTAGCAATCAAACCTGTCTATAAAATATCGATGCAGTTATCCCAGTGCCGTGACCCTGTTAGTATAGACATAATTAACAATCAAACCTGTCTATAAAACATCGATGCAGTTATCCCAGTGCCGTGACCCAGTTAGTATAGACATAATTAGCAATCAAACTTGTCTATAAAATATCGATGCAGTTATCCCAGTGCCGTGACCCTGTTAGTATAGACATAATTAACAATCAAACCTGTCTATAAAATATCGATGCAGTTATCCCAGTGCCGTGACCCTGTTAGTATAGACATAATTAACAATCAAACCTGTCTATAAAACATCGATGCAGTTATCCCAGTGCCGTGACCCAGTTAGCATAGACATAATTAGCAATCAAACTTGTCTATAAAATATCGATGCAGTTATCCCAGTGCCGTGACCCTGTTAGTATAGACATAATTAACGATTAAACCTGTCTATAAAATATCGATGCAGTTATCCCAGTGCCGTGACCCTGTTAGTATAGACATAATTAACAATCAAACCTGTCTATAAAACATCGATGCAGTTATCCCAGTGCCGTGACCCTGTTAGTATAGACATAATTAACAATCAAACCTGTCTATAAAACATCGATGCAGTTATCCCAGTGCCGTGACCCAGTTAGTATAGACATAATTAGCAATCAAACTTGTCTATAAAATATCGATGCAGTTTTCCCAGTGCCGTGACCCAGTTAGTATTGACATAATTAACGATTAAACCTGTCTATAAAACATCGATGCAGTTATCCCAGTGCCGTGACCCAGTTAGTATAGACATAATTAGCAATCAAACCTGTCTATAAAATATCGATGCAGTTATCCCAGTGCCGTGACCCTGTTAGTATTGACATAATTAACGATTAAACCTGTCTATAAAACATCGATGCAGTTATCCCAGTGCCGTGACCCAGTTAGTATAGACATAATTAGCAATCAAACTTGTCTATAAAATATCGATGCAGTTATCCCAGTGCCGTGACCCTGTTAGTATAGACATAATTAACAATCAAACCTGTCTATAAAACATCGATGCAGTTATCCCAGTGCCGTGACCCAGTTAGTATAGACATAATTAGCAATCAAACTTGTCTATAAAATATCGATGCAGTTTTCCCAGTGCCGTGACCCAGTTAGTATTGACATAATTAACGATTAAACCTGTCAATAAAACATCGATGCAGTTATCCCAGTGCCGTGACCCAGTTAGTATAGACATAATTAGCAATCAAACCTGTCTATAAAATATCGATGCAGTTATCCAAGTGCCATGACCCTGTTAGTATAGACATAATTAACAATCAAACCTGTCTATAAAACATCGATGCAGTTATCCCAGTGCCGTGACCCAGTTAGTTTAGACATAATTAGCAATCAAACTTGTCTATAAAATATCGATGCAGTTATCCCAGTGCCGTGACCCAGTTAGTATAGACATAATTAACAATCAAACCTGTCTATAAAATATCGATGCAGTTATCCCAGTGCCGTGACCCTGTTAGTATAGACATAATTAACAATCAAACCTGTCTATAAAACATCGATGCAGTTATCCCAGTGCCGTGACCCAGTTAGTATAGACATAATTAGCAATCAAACTTGTCTATAAAATATCGATGCAGTTATCCCAGTGCCGTGACCCTGTTAGTATAGACATAATTAGCAATCAAACCTGTCTATAAAATATCGATGCAGTTATCCCAGTGCCGTGACCCTGTTAGTATAGACATAATTAACAATCAAACCTGTCTATAAAACATCGATGCAGTTATCCCAGTGCCGTGACCCAGTTAGTATAGACATAATTAGCAATCAAACTTGTCTATAAAATATCGATGCAGTTATCCCAGTGCCGTGACCCTGTTAGTATAGACATAATTAACGATTAAACCTGTCTATAAAACATCGATGCAGTTATCCCAGTGCCGTGACCCAGTTAGTATAGACATAATTAGCAATCAAACTTGTCTATAAAATATCGATGCAGTTATCCCAGTGCCGTGACCCTGTTAGTATAGACATTATTAACAATCAAACCTGTCTATAAAACATCGATGCAGTTATCCCAGTGCCGTGACCCAGTTAGTATAGACATAATAAGCAATCAAACTTGTCTATAAAATATCGATGCAGTTTTCCCAGTGCCGTGACCCAGTTAGTATTGACATAATTAACGATTAAACCTGTCTATAAAACATCGATGCAGTTATCCCAGTGCCGTGACCCAGTTAGTATAGACATAATTAGCAATCAAACCTGTCTATAAAATATCGATGCAGTTATCCCAGTGCCGTGACCCTGTTAGTATTGACATAATTAACGATTAAACCTGTCTATAAAACATCGATGCAGTTATCTCAGTGCCGTGACCCAGTTAGTATAGACATAATTAGCAATCAAACTTGTCTATAAAATATCGATGCAGTTATCCCAGTGCCGTGACCCTGTTAGTATAGACATAATTAACAATCAAACCTGTCTATAAAACATCGATGCAGTTATCCCAGTGCCGTGACCCAGTTAGTATAGACATAATTAGCAATCAAACTTGTCTATAAAATATCGATGCAGTTATCCCAGTGCCGTGACCCTGTTAGTATAGACATAATTAACAATCAAACCTGTCTATAAAACATCAATGCAGTTATCCCAGTGCCGTGACCCAGTTAGTATAGACATAATTAACAATCAAACCTGTCTATAAAACATCGATGCAGTTATCCCAGTGCCGTGACCCAGTTAGTATAGACATAATTAGCAATCAAACTTGTCTATAAAATATCGATGCAGTTATCCCAGTGCCGTGACCCAGTTAGTATAGACATAATTAACAATCAAACCTGTCTATAAAATATCGATGCAGTTATCCCAGTGCCGTGACCCTGTTAGTATAGACATAATTAACAATCAAACCTGTCTATAAAACATCGATGCAGTTATCCCAGTGCCGTGACCCAGTTAGTATAGACATAATTAGCAATCAAACTTGTCTATAAAATATCGATGCAGTTATCCCATTGCCGTGACCCTGTTAGTATAGACATAATTAACAATCAAACCTGTCTATAAAATATCGATGCAGTTATCCCAGTGCCGTGACCCTGTTAGTATAGACATAATTAACAATCAAACCTGTCTATAAAACATCGATGCAGTTATCCCAGTGCCGTGACCCAGTTAGTATAGACATAATTAGCAATCAAACTTGTCTATAAAATATCGATGCAGTTATCCCAGTTCCGTGACCCTGTTAGTATAGACATAATTAACGATTAAACCTGTCTATAAAACATCGATGCAGTTATCCCAGTGCCGTGACCCAGTTAGTATAGACATAATTAGCAATCAAACTTGTCTATAAAATATCGATGCAGTTATCCCAGTGCCGTGACCCAGTTAGTATAGACATAATTAACAATCAAACCTGTCTATAAAACATCGATGCAGTTATCCCAGTGCCGTGACCCAGTTAGTATAGACATAATTAGCAATCAAACTTGTCTATAAAATATCGATGCAGTTTTCCCAGTGCCGTGACCCAGTTAGTATTGACATAATTAACGATTAAACCTGTCTATAAAACATCGATGCAGTTATCCCAGTGCCGTGACCCAGTTAGTATAGACATAATTAGCAATCAAACCTGTCTATAAAATATCGATGCAGTTATCCCAGTGCCGTGACCCTGTTAGTATTGACATAATTAACGATTAAACCTGTCTATAAAACATCGATGCAGTTATCCCAGTGCCGTGACCCAGTTAGTATAGACATAATTAGCAATCAAACTTGTCTATAAAATATCGATGCAGTTATCCCAGTGCCGTGACCCTGTTAGTATAGACATAATTAACAATCAAACCTGTCTATAAAACATCGATGCAGTTATCCCAGTGCCGTGACCCAGTTAGTATAGACATAATTAGCAATCAAACTTGTCTATAAAATATCGATGCAGTTTTCCCAGTGCCGTGACCCAGTTAGTATTGACATAATTAACGATTTAACCTGTCTATAAAACATCGATGCAGTTATCCCAGTGCCGTGACCCAGTTAGTATAGACATAATTAGCAATCAAACCTGTCTATAAAATATCGATGCAGTTATCCCAGTGACGTGACCCTGTTAGTATAGACATAATTAACAATCAAACCTGTCTATAAAACATCGATGCAGTTATCCCAGTGCCGTGACCCAGTTAGTATAGACATAATTAGCAATCAAACTTATCTATAAAATATCGATGCAGTTATCCCAGTGCCGTGACCCAGTTAGTATAGACATAATTAGCAATCAAACCTGTCTATAAAATATCGATGCAGTTATCCCAGTGCCGTGACCCAGTTAGTATAGACATAATTAGCAATCAAACCTGTCTATAAAATATCGATGCAGTTATCCCAGTGCCGTGACCCTGTTAGTATAGACATAATTAACAATGAAACCTGTCTATAAAACATCGATGCAGTTATCCCAGTGCCGTGACCCAGTTAGTATAGACATAATTAGCAATCAAACTTGTCTATAAAATATCGATGCAGTTTTCCCAGTGCCGTGACCCAGTTAGTATTGACATAATTAACGATTAAACCTGTCTATAAAACATCGATGCAGTTATCCCAGTGCCGTGACCCAGTTAGTATAGACATAATTAGCAATCAAACCTGTCTATAAAATATCGATGCAGTTATCCCAGTGCCGTGACCCTGTTAGTATTGACATAATTAACGATTAAACCTGTCTATAAAACATCGATGCAGTTTTCCCAGTGCCGTGACCCAGTTTGTATAGACATAATTAGCAATCAAACTTGTCTATAAAATATCGATGCAGTTATCCCAGTGCCGTGACCCTGTTAGTATAGACATAATTAACAATCAAACCTGTCTATAAAACATCGATGCAGTTATCCCAGTGCCGTGACCCAGTTAGTATAGACATAATTAGCAATCAAACTTGTCTATAAAATATCGATGCAGTTTTCCCAGTGCCGTGACCCAGTTAGTATTGACATAATTAACGATTAAACCTGTCTATAAAACATCGATGCAGTTATCCCAGTGCCGTGACCCAGTTAGTATAGACATAATTAGCAATCAAACTTGTCTATAAAATATCGATGCAGTTATCCCAGTGCCGTGACCCTGTTAGTATAGACATAATTAACAATCAAACCTGTCTATAAAACATCGATGCAGTTATCCCAGTGCCGTGACCCAGTTAGTATAGACATAATTAGCAATCAAACTTGTCTATAAAATATCGATGCAGTTTTCCCAGTGCCGTGACCCAGTTAGTATTGACATAATTAACGATTAAACCTGTCTATAAAACATCGATGCAGTTATCCCAGTGCCGTGACCCTGTTAGTATAGACATTATTAACAATCAAACCTGTCTATAAAACATCGATGCAGTTATCCCAGTGCCGTGACCCAGTTAGTATAGACATAATAAGCAATCAAACTTGTCTATAAAATATCGATGCAGTTTTCCCAGTGCCGTGACCCAGTTAGTATTGACATAATTAACGATTAAACCTGTCTATAAAACATCGATGCAGTTATCCCAGTGCCGTGACCCAGTCAGTATAGACATAATTAGCAATCAAACCTGTCTATAAAATATCGATGCAGTTATCCCAGTGCCGTGACCCTGTTAGTATTGACATAATTAACGATTAAACCTGTCTATAAAACATCGATGCAGTTATCTCAGTGCCGTGACCCAGTTAGTATAGACATAATTAGCAATCAAACTTGTCTATAAAATATCGATGCAGTTATCCCAGTGCCGTGACCCAGTTAGTATAGACATAATTAGCAATCAAACTTGTCTATAAAATATCGATGCAGTTATCCCAGTGCCGTGACCCAGTTAGTATAGACATAATTAGCAATCAAACCTGTCTATAAAATATCGATGCAGTTATCCCAGTGCCGTGACCCTGTTAGTATAGACATAATTAACAATCAAACCTGTCTATAAAACATCGATGCAGTTATCCCAGTGCCGTGACCCAGTTAGTATAGACATAATTAGCAATCAAACTTGTCTATAAAATATCGATGCAGTTATCCCAGTGCCGTGACCCTGTTAGTATAGACATAATTAACAATCAAACCTGTCTATAAAATATCGATGCAGTTATCCCAGTGCCGTGACCCTGTTAGTATAGACATAATTAACAATCAAACCTGTCTATAAAACATCGATGCAGTTATCCCAGTGCCGTGACCCAGTTAGTATAGACATAATTAGCAATCAAACTTGTCTATAAAATATCGATGCAGTTATCCCAGTGCCGTGACCCTGTTAGTATAGACATAATTAACGATTAAACCTGTCTATAAAATATCGATGCAGTTATCCCAGTGCCGTGACCCTGTTAGTATAGACATAATTAACAATCAAACCTGTCTATAAAACATCGATGCAGTTATCCCAGTGCCGTGACCCTGTTAGTATAGACATAATTAACAATCAAACCTGTCTATAAAACATCGATGCAGTTATCCCAGTGCCGTGACCCAGTTAGTATAGACATAATTAGCAATCAAACTTGTCTATAAAATATCGATGCAGTTTTCCCAGTGCCGTGACCCAGTTAGTATTGACATAATTAACGATTAAACCTGTCTATAAAACATCGATGCAGTTATCCCAGTGCCGTGACCCAGTTAGTATAGACATAATTAGCAATCAAACCTGTCTATAAAATATCGATGCAGTTATCCCAGTGCCGTGACCCTGTTAGTATTGACATAATTAACGATTAAACCTGTCTATAAAACATCGATGCAGTTATCCCAGTGCCGTGACCCAGTTAGTATAGACATAATTAGCAATCAAACTTGTCTATAAAATATCGATGCAGTTATCCCAGTGCCGTGACCCTGTTAGTATAGACATAATTAACAATCAAACCTGTCTATAAAACATCGATGCAGTTATCCCAGTGCCGTGACCCAGTTAGTATAGACATAATTAGCAATCAAACTTGTCTATAAAATATCGATGCAGTTTTCCCAGTGCCGTGACCCAGTTAGTATTGACATAATTAACGATTAAACCTGTCAATAAAACATCGATGCAGTTATCCCAGTGCCGTGACCCAGTTAGTATAGACATAATTAGCAATCAAACCTGTCTATAAAATATCGATGCAGTTATCCAAGTGCCATGACCCTGTTAGTATAGACATAATTAACAATCAAACCTGTCTATAAAACATCGATGCAGTTATCCCAGTGCCGTGACCCAGTTAGTATAGACATAATTAGCAATCAAACTTGTCTATAAAATATCGATGCAGTTATCCCAGTGCCGTGACCCAGTTAGTATAGACATAATTAACAATCAAACCTGTCTATAAAATATCGATGCAGTTATCCCAGTGCCGTGACCCTGTTAGTATAGACATAATTAACAATCAAACCTGTCTATAAAACATCGATGCAGTTATCCCAGTGCCGTGACCCAGTTAGTATAGACATAATTAGCAATCAAACTTGTCTATAAAATATCGATGCAGTTATCCCAGTGCCGTGACCCTTTTAGTATAGACATAATTAGCAATCAAACCTGTCTATAAAATATCGATGCAGTTATCCCAGTGCCGTGACCCTGTTAGTATAGACATAATTAACAATCAAACCTGTCTATAAAACATCGATGCAGTTATCCCAGTGCCGTGACCCAGTTAGTATAGACATAATTAGCAATCAAACTTGTCTATAAAATATCGATGCAGTTATCCCAGTGCCGTGACCCTGTTAGTATAGACATAATTAACGATTAAACCTGTCTATAAAACATCGATGCAGTTATCCCAGTGCCGTGACCCAGTTAGTATAGACATAATTAGCAATCAAACTTGTCTATAAAATATCGATGCAGTTATCCCAGTGCCGTGACCCTGTTAGTATAGACATTATTAACAATCAAACCTGTCTATAAAACATCGATGCAGTTATCCCAGTGCCGTGACCCAGTTAGTATAGACATAATAAGCAATCAAACTTGTCTATAAAATATCGATGCAGTTTTCCCAGTGCCGTGACCCAGTTAGTATTGACATAATTAACGATTAAACCTGTCTATAAAACATCGATGCAGTTATCCCAGTGCCGTGACCCAGTTAGTATAGACATAATTAGCAATCAAACCTGTCTATAAAATATCGATGCAGTTATCCCAGTGCCGTGACCCTGTTAGTATTGACATAATTAACGATTAAACCTGTCTATAAAACATCGATGCAGTTATCTCAGTGCCGTGACCCAGTTAGTATAGACATAATTAGCAATCAAACTTGTCTATAAAATATCGATGCAGTTATCCCAGTGCCGTGACCCTGTTAGTATAGACATAATTAACAATCAAACCTGTCTATAAAACATCGATGCAGTTATCCCAGTGCCGTGACCCAGTTAGTATAGACATAATTAGCAATCAAACTTGTCTATAAAATATCGATGCAGTTCTCCCAGTGCCGTGACCCTGTTAGTATAGACATAATTAACAATCAAACCTGTCTATAAAACATCAATGCAGTTATCCCAGTGCCGTGACCCAGTTAGTATAGACATAATTAACAATCAAACCTGTCTATAAAACATCGATGCAGTTATCCCAGTGCCGTGACCCAGTTAGTATAGACATAATTAGCAATCAAACTTGTCTATAAAATATCGATGCAGTTATCCCAGTGCCGTGACCCAGTTAGTATAGACATAATTAACAATCAAACCTGTCTATAAAATATCGATGCAGTTATCCCAGTGCCGTGACCCTGTTAGTATAGACATAATTAACAATCAAACCTGTCTATAAAACATCGATGCAGTTATCCCAGTGCCGTGACCCAGTTAGTATAGACATAATTAGCAATCAAACTTGTCTATAAAATATCGATGCAGTTATCCCATTGCCGTGACCCTGTTAGTATAGACATAATTAACAATCAAACCTGTCTATAAAATATCGATGCAGTTATCCCAGTGCCGTGACCCTGTTAGTATAGACATAATTAACAATCAAACCTGTCTATAAAACATCGATGCAGTTATCCCAGTGCCGTGACCCAGTTAGTATAGACATAATTAGCAATCAAACTTGTCTATAAAATATCGATGCAGTTATCCCAGTTCCGTGACCCTGTTAGTATAGACATAATTAACGATTAAACCTGTCTATAAAACATCGATGCAGTTATCCCAGTGCCGTGACCCAGTTAGTATAGACATAATTAGCAATCAAACCTGTCTATAAAATATCGATGCAGTTATCCCAGTGCCGTGACCCTGTTAGTATTGACATAATTAACGATTAAACCTGTCTATAAAACATCGATGCAGTTATCCCAGTGCCGTGACCCAGTTAGTATAGACATAATTAGCAATCAAACTTGTCTATAAAATATCGATGCAGTTATCCCAGTGCCGTGACCCTGTTAGTATAGACATAATTAACAATCAAACCTGTCTATAAAACATCGATGCAGTTATCCCAGTGCCGTGACCCAGTTAGTATAGACATAATTAGCAATCAAACTTGTCTATAAAATATCGATGCAGTTTTCCCAGTGCCGTGACCCAGTTAGTATTGACATAATTAACGATTTAACCTGTCTATAAAACATCGATGCAGTTATCCCAGTGCCGTGACCCAGTTAGTATAGACATAATTAGCAATCAAACCTGTCTATAAAATATCGATGCAGTTATCCCAGTGACGTGACCCTGTTAGTATAGACATAATTAACAATCAAACCTGTCTATAAAACATCGATGCAGTTATCCCAGTGCCGTGACCCAGTTAGTATAGACATAATTAGCAATCAAACTTATCTATAAAATATCGATGCAGTTATCCCAGTGCCGTGACCCAGTTAGTATAGACATAATTAGCAATCAAACCTGTCTATAAAATATCGATGCAGTTATCCCAGTGCCGTGACCCAGTTAGTATAGACATAATTAGCAATCAAACCTGTCTATAAAATATCGATGCAGTTATCCCAGTGCCGTGACCCTGTTAGTATAGACATAATTAACAATGAAACCTGTCTATAAAACATCGATGCAGTTATCCCAGTGCCGTGACCCAGTTAGTATAGACATAATTAGCAATCAAACTTGTCTATAAAATATCGATGCAGTTTTCCCAGTGCCGTGACCCAGTTAGTATTGACATAATTAACGATTAAACCTGTCTATAAAACATCGATGCAGTTATCCCAGTGCCGTGACCCAGTAAGTATAGACATAATTAGCAATCAAACCTGTCTATAAAATATCGATGCAGTTATCCCAGTGCCGTGACCCTGTTAGTATTGACATAATTAACGATTAAACCTGTCTATAAAACATCGATGCAGTTATCCCAGTGCCGTGACCCAGTTTGTATAGACATAATTAGCAATCAAACTTGTCTATAAAATATCGATGCAGTTATCCCAGTGCCGTGACCCTGTTAGTATAGACATAATTAACAATCAAACCTGTCTATAAAACATCGATGCAGTTATCCCAGTGCCGTGACCCAGTTAGTATAGACATAATTAGCAATCAAACTTGTCTATAAAATATCGATGCAGTTTTCCCAGTGCCGTGACCCAGTTAGTATTGACATAATTAACGATTAAACCTGTCTATAAAACATCGATGCAGTTATCCCAGTGCCGTGACCCAGTTAGTATAGACATAATTAGCAATCAAACTTGTCTATAAAATATCGATGCAGTTATCCCAGTGCCGTGACCCTGTTAGTATAGACATAATTAACAATCAAACCTGTCTATAAAACATCGATGCAGTTATCCCAGTGCCGTGACCCAGTTAGTATAGACATAATTAGCAATCAAACTTGTCTATAAAATATCGATGCAGTTTTCCCAGTGCCGTGACCCAGTTAGTATTGACATAATTAACGATTAAACCTGTCTATAAAACATCGATGCAGTTATCCCAGTGCCGTGACCCAGTTAGTATAGACATAATTAGCAATCAAACCTGTCTATAAAATATCGATGCAGTTATCCCAGTGCCGTGACCCTGTTAGTATTGACATAATTAACAATCAAACCTGTCTATAAAACATCGATGCAGTTATCCCAGTGCCGTGACCCAGTTAGTATAGACATAATTAGCAATCAAACTTGTCTATAAAATATCGATGCAGTTATCCCAGTGCCGTGACCCAGTTAGTATAGACATAATTAGCAATCAAACCTGTCTATAAAATATCGATGCAGTTATCCCAGTGCCGTGACCCTGTTAGTATAGACATAATTAACAATCAAACCTGTCTATAAAACATCGATGCAGTTATCCCAGTGCCGTGACCCAGTTAGTATAGACATAATTAGCAATCAAACTTGTCTATAAAATATCGATGCAGTTATCCCAGTGCCGTGACCCTGTTAGTATAGACATAATTAACAATCAAACCTGTCTATAAAATATCGATGCAGTTATCCCAGTGCCGTGACCCTGTTAGTATAGACATAATTAACAATCAAACCTGTCTATAAAACATCGATGCAGTTATCCCAGTGCCGTGACCCAGTTAGTATAGACATAATTAGCAATCAAACTTGTCTATAAAATATCGATGCAGTTATCCCAGTGCCGTGACCCAGTTAGTATAGACATAATAAACGATTAAACCTGTCTATAAAATATCGATGCAGTTATCCCAGTGCCGTGACCCTGTTAGTATAGACATAATTAACAATCAAACCTGTCTATAAAACATCGATGCAGTTATCCCAGTGCCGTGACCCTGTTAGTATAGACATAATTAACAATCTAACCTGTCTATAAAACATCGATGCAGTTATCCCAGTGCCGTGACCCAGTTAGTATAGACATAATTAGCAATCAAACTTGTCTATAAAATATCGATGCAGTTTTCCCAGTGCCGTGACCCAGTTAGTATTGACATAATTAACGATTAAACCTGTCTATAAAACATCGATGCAGTTATCCCAGTGCCGTGACCCAGTTAGTATAGACATAATTAGCAATCAAACCTGTCTATAAAATAACGATGCAGTTATCCCAGTGCCGTGACCCTGTTAGTATTGACATAATTAACGATTAAACCTGTCTATAAAACATCGATGCAGTTATCCCAGTGCCGTGACCCAGTTAGTATAGACATAATTAGCAATCAAACTTGTCTATAAAATATCGATGCAGTTATCCCAGTGCCGTGACCCTGTTAGTATAGACATAATTAACAATCAAACCTGTCTATAAAACATCGATGCAGTTATCCCAGTGCCGTGACCCAGTTAGTATAGACATAATTAGCAATCAAACTTGTCTATAAAATATCGATGCAGTTTTCCCAGTGCCGTGACCCAGTTAGTATTGACATAATTAACGATTAAACCTGTCTATAAAACATCGATGCAGTTATCCCAGTGCCGTGACCCAGTTAGTATAGACATAATTAGCAATCAAACCTGTCTATAAAATATCGATGCAGTTATCCAAGTGCCATGACCCTGTTAGTATAGACATAATTAACAATCAAACCTGTCTATAAAACATCGATGCAGTTATCCCAGTGCCGTGACCCAGTTAGTATAGACATAATTAGCAATCAAACTTGTCTATAAAATATCGATGCAGTTATCCCAGTGCCGTGACCCAGTTAGTATAGACATAATTAACAATCAAACCTGTCTATAAAATATCGATGCAGTTATCCCAGTGCCGTGACCCTGTTAGTATAGACATAATTAACAATCAAACCTGTCTATAAAACATCGATGCAGTTATCCCAGTGCCGTGACCCAGTTAGTATAGACATAATTAGCAATCAAACTTGTCTATAAAATATCGATGCAGTTATCCCAGTGCCGTGACCCTGTTAGTATAGACATAATTAGCAATCAAACCTGTCTATAAAATATCGATGCAGTTATCCCAGTGCCGTGACCCTGTTAGTATAGACATAATTAACAATCAAACCTGTCTATAAAACATCGATGCAGTTATCCCAGTGCCGTGACCCAGTTAGTATAGACATAATTAGCAATCAAACTTGTCTATAAAATATCGATGCAGTTATCCCAGTGCCGTGACCCTGTTAGTATAGACATAATTAACGATTAAACCTGTATATAAAACATCGATGCAGTTATCCCAGTGCCGTGACCCAGTTAGTATAGACATAATTAGCAATCAAACTTGTCTATAAAATATCGATGCAGTTATCCCAGTGCCGTGACCCTGTTAGTATAGACATTATTAACAATCAAACCTGTCTATAAAACATCGATGCAGTTATCCCAGTGCCGTGAACCAGTTAGTATAGACATAATAAGCAATCAAACTTGTCTATAAAATATCGATGCAGTTTTCCCAGTGCCGTGACCCAGTTAGTATTGACATAATTAACAATCAAACCTGTCTATAAAACATCGATGCAGTTATCCCAGTGCCGTGACCCAGTTAGTATAGACATAATTAGCAATCAAACTTGTCTATAAAATATCGATGCAGTTATCCCAGTGCCGTGACCCAGTTAGTATAGAAATAATTAGCAATCAAACCTGTCTATAAAATATCGATGCAGTTATCCCAGTGCCGTGACCCTGTTAGTATAGACATAATTAACAATCAAACCTGTCTATAAAACATCGATGCAGTTATCCCAGTGCCGTGACCCAGTTAGTATAGACATAATTAGCAATCAAACTTGTCTATAAAATATCGATGCAGTTATCCCAGTGCCGTGACCCTGTTAGTATAGACATAATTAACAATCAAACCTGTCTATAAAATATCGATGCAGTTATCCCAGTGCCGTGACCCTGTTAGTATAGACATAATTAACAATCAAACCTGTCTATAAAACATCGATGCAGTTATCCCAGTGCCGTGACCCAGTTAGTATAGACATAATTAGCAATCAAACTTGTCTATAAAATATCGATGCAGTTATCCCAGTGCCGTGACCCTGTTAGTATAGACATAATTAACGATTAAACCTGTCTATAAAATATCGATGCAGTTATCCCAGTGCCGTGACCCTGTTAGTATAGACATAATTAACAATCAAACCTGTCTATAAAACATCGATGCAGTTATCCCAGTGCCGTGACCCTGTTAGTATAGACATAATTAACAATCAAACCTGTCTATAAAACATCGATGCAGTTATCCCAGTGCCGTGACCCAGTTAGTATAGACATAATTAGCAATCAAACTTGTCTATAAAATATCGATGCAGTTTTCCCAGTGCCGTGACCCAGTGAGTATTGACATAATTAACGATTAAACCTGTCTATAAAACATCGATGCAGTTATCCCAGTGCCGTGACCCAGTTAGTATAGACATAATTAGCAATCAAACCTGTCTATAAAATATCGATGCAGTTATCCCAGTGCCGTGACCCTGTTAGTATTGACATAATTAACGATTAAACCTGTCTATAAAACATTGATGCAGTTATCCCAGTGCCGTGACCCAGTTAGTATAGACATAATTAGCAATCAAACTTGTCTATAAAATATCGATGCAGTTATCCCAGTGCCGTGACCCTGTTAGTATAGACATAATTAACAATCAAACCTGTCTATAAAACATCGATGCAGTTATCCCAGTGCCGTGACCCAGTTAGTATAGACATAATTAGCAATCAAACTTGTCTATAAAATATCGATGCAGTTTTCCCAGTGCCGTGACCCAGTTAGTATTGACATAATTAACGATTAAACCTGTCTATAAAACATCGATGCAGTTATCCCAGTGCCGTGACCCAGTTAGTATAGACATAATTAGCAATCAAACCTGTCTATAAAATATCGATGCAGTTATCCAAGTGCCATGACCCTGTTAGTATAGACATAATTAACAATCAAACCTGTCTATAAAACATCGATGCAGTTATCCCAGTGCCGTGACCCAGTTAGTATAGACATAATTAGCAATCAAACTTGTCTATAAAATATCGATGCAGTTATCCCAGTGCCGTGACCCTGTTAGTATAGACATAATTAACGATTAAACCTGTCTATAAAACATCGATGCAGTTATCCCAGTGCCGTGACCCAGTTAGTATAGACATAATTAGCAATCAAACTTGTCTATAAAATATCGATGCAGTTATCCCAGTGCCGTGACCCTGTTAGTATAGACATTATTAACAATCAAACCTGTCTATAAAACATCGATGCAGTTATCCCAGTGCCGTGACCCAGTTAGTATAGACATAATAAGCAATCAAACTTGTCTATAAAATATCGATGCAGTTTTCCCAGTGCCGTGACCCAGTTAGTATTGACATAATTAACGATTAAACCTGTCTATAAAACATCGATGCAGTTATCCCAGTGCCGTGACCCAGTTAGTATAGACATAATTAGCAATCAAACCTGTCTATAAAATATCGATGCAGTTATCCCAGTGCCGTGACCCTGTTAGTATTGACATAATTAACGATTAAACCTGTCTATAAAACATCGATGCAGTTATCTCAGTGCCGTGACCCAGTTAGTATAGACATAATTAGCAATCAAACTTGTCTATAAAATATCGATGCAGTTATCCCAGTGCCGTGACCCTGTTAGTATAGACATAATTAACAATCAAACCTGTCTATAAAACATCGATGCAGTTATCCCAGTGCCGTGACCCAGTTAGTATAGACATAATTAGCAATCAAACTTGTCTATAAAATATCGATGCAGTTATCCCAGTGCCGTGACCCTGTTAGTATAGACATAATTAACAATCAAACCTGTCTATAAAACATCGATGCAGTTATCCCAGTGCCGTGACCCAGTTAGTATAGACATAATTAACAATCAAACCTGTCTATAAAACATCGATGCAGTTATCCCAGTGCCGTGACCCAGTTAGTATAGACATAATTAACAATCAAACCTGTCTATAAAATATCGATGCAGTTATCCCAGTGCCGTGACCCTGTTAGTATAGACATAATTAACAATCAAACCTGTCTATAAAACATCGATGCAGTTATCCCAGTGCCGTGACCCAGTTAGTATAGACATAATTAGCAATCAAACTTGTCTATAAAATATCGATGCAGTTATCCCATTGCCGTGACCCTGTTAGTATAGACATAATTAACAATCAAACCTGTCTATAAAATATCGATGCAGTTATCCCAGTGCCGTGACCCTGTTAGTATAGACATAATTAGCAATCAAACTTGTCTATAAAATATCGATGCAGTTATCCCAGTGCCGTGACCCTGTTAGTATAGACATAATTAACGATTAAACCTGTCTATAAAACATCGATGCAGTTATCCCAGTGCCGTGACCCAGTTAGTATAGACATAATTAGCAATCAAACTTGTCTATAAAATATCGATGCAGTTATCCCAGTGCCGTGACCCTGTTAGTATAGACATAATTAACAATCAAACCTGTCTATAAAACATCGATGCAGTTATCCCAGTGCCGTGACCCAGTTAGTATAGACATAATTAGCAATCAAACTTGTCTATAAAATATCGATGCAGTTTTCCCAGTGCCGTGACCCAGTTAGTATTGACATAATTAACGATTAAACCTGTCTATAAAACATCGATGCAGTTATCCCAGTGCCGTGACCCAGTTAGTATAGACATAATTAGCAATCAAACCTGTCTATAAAATATCGATGCAGTTATCCCAGTGCCGTGACCCTGTTAGTATTGACATAATTAACGATTAAACCTGTCTATAAAACATCGATGCAGTTATCCCAGTGCCGTGACCCAGTTAGTATAGACATAATTAGCAATCAAACTTGTCTATAAAATATCGATGCAGTTATCCCAGTGCCGTGACCCTGTTAGTATAGACATAATTAACAATCAAACCTGTCTATAAAACATCGATGCAGTTATCCCAGTGCCGTGACCCAGTTAGTATAGACATAATTAGCAATCAAACTTGTCTATAAAATATCGATGCAGTTTTCCCAGTGCCGTGACCCAGTTAGTATTGACATAATTAACGATTTAACCTGTCTATAAAACATCGATGCAGTTATCCCAGTGCCGTGACCCAGTTAGTATAGACATAATTAGCAATCAAACCTGTCTATAAAATATCGATGCAGTTATCCCAGTGACGTGACCCTGTTAGTATAGACATAATTAACAATCAAACCTGTCTATAAAACATCGATGCAGTTATCCCAGTGCCGTGACCCAGTTAGTATAGACATAATTAGCAATCAAACTTATCTATAAAATATCGATGCAGTTATCCCAGTGCCGTGACCCAGTTAGTATAGACATAATTAGCAATCAAACCTGTCTATAAAATATCGATGCAGTTATCCCAGTGCCGTGACCCAGTTAGTATAGACATAATTAGCAATCAAACCTGTCTATAAAATATCGATGCAGTTATCCCAGTGCCGTGACCCTGTTAGTATAGACATAATTAACAATGAAACCTGTCTATAAAACATCGATGCAGTTATCCCAGTGCCGTGACCCAGTTAGTATAGACATAATTAGCAATCAAACTTGTCTATAAAATATCGATGCAGTTATCCCAGTGCCGTGACCCAGTTAGTATAGACATAATAAGCAATCAAACTTGTCTATAAAATATCGATGCAGTTTTCCCAGTGCCGTGACCCAGTTAGTATTGACATAATTAACGATTAAACCTGTCTATAAAACATCGATGCAGTTATCCCAGTGCCGTGACCCAGTTAGTATAGACATAATTAGCAATCAAACTTGTCTATAAAATATCGATGCAGTTATCCCAGTGCCGTGACCCTGTTAGTATAGACATAATTAACAATCAAACCTGTCTATAAAACATCGATGCAGTTATCCCAGTGCCGTGACCCAGTTAGTATAGACATAATTAGCAATCAAACTTGTCTATAAAATATCGATGCAGTTTTCCCAGTGCCGTGACCCAGTTAGTATTGACATGATTAACGATTAAACCTGTCTATAAAACATCGATGCAGTTATCCCAGTGCCGTGACCCAGTTAGTATAGACATAATTAGCAATCAAACCTGTCTATAAAATATCGATGCAGTTATCCCAGTGCCGTGACCCTGTTAGTATTGACATAATTAACAATCAAACCTGTCTATAAAACATCGATGCAGTTATCCCAGTGCCGTGACCCAGTTAGTATAGACATAATTAGCAATCAAACTTGTCTATAAAATATCGATGCAGTTATCCCAGTGCCGTGACCCAGTTAGTATAGACATAATTAGCAATCAAACCTGTCTATAAAATATCGATGCAGTTATCCCAGTGCCGTGACCCTGTTAGTATAGACATAATTAACAATCAAACCTGTCTATAAAACATCGATGCAGTTATCCCAGTGCCGTGACCCAGTTAGTATAGACATAATTAGCAATCAAACTTGTCTATAAAATATCGATGCAGTTATCCCAGTGCCGTGACCCTGTTAGTATAGACATAATTAACAATCAAACCTGTCTATAAAATATCGATGCAGTTATCCCAGTGCCGTGACCCTGTTAGTATAGACATAATTAACAATCAAACCTGTCTATAAAACATCGATGCAGTTATCCCAGTGCCGTGACCCAGTTAGTATAGACATAATTAGCAATCAAACTTGTCTATAAAATATCGATGCAGTTATCCCAGTGCCGTGACCCAGTTAGTATAGACATAATAAACGATTAAACCTGTCTATAAAATATCGATGCAGTTATCCCAGTGCCGTGACCCTGTTAGTATAGACATAATTAACAATCAAACCTGTCTATAAAACATCGATGCAGTTATCCCAGTGCCGTGACCCTGTTAGTATAGACATAATTAACAATCAAACCTGTCTATAAAACATCGATGCAGTTATCCCAGTGCCGTGACCCAGTTAGTATAGACATAATTAGCAATCAAACTTGTCTATAAAATATCGATGCAGTTTTCCCAGTGCCGTGACCCAGTTAGTATTGACATAATTAACGATTAAACCTGTCTATAAAACATCGATGCAGTTATCCCAGTGCCGTGACCCAGTTAGTATAGACATAATTAGCAATCAAACCTGTCTATAAAATATCGATGCAGTTATCCCAGTGCCGTGACCCTGTTAGTATTGACATAATTAACGATTAAACCTGTCTATAAAACATCGATGCAGTTATCCCAGTGCCGTGACCCAGTTAGTATAGACATAATTAGCAATCAAACTTGTCTATAAAATATCGATGCAGTTATCCCAGTGCCGTGACCCTGTTAGTATAGACATAATTAACAATCAAACCTGTCTATAAAACATCGATGCAGTTATCCCAGTGCCGTGACCCAGTTAGTATAGACATAATTAGCAATCAAACTTGTCTATAAAATATCGATGCAGTTTTCCCAGTGCCGTGACCCAGTTAGTATTGACATAATTAACAATCAAACCTGTCTATAAAACATCGATGCAGTTATCCCAGTGCCGTGACCCAGTTAGTATAGACATAATTAGCAATCAAACTTGTCTATAAAATATCGATGCAGTTATCCCAGTGCCGTGACCCTGTTAGTATAGACATAATTAACAATCAAACCTGTCTATAAAACATCGATGCAGTTATCCCAGTGCCGTGACCCAGTTAGTATAGACATAATTAGCAATCAAACTTGTCTATAAAATATCGATGCAGTTTTCCCAGTGCCGTGACCCAGTTAGTATTGACATAATTAACGATTAAACCTGTCTATAAAACATCGATGCAGTTATCCCAGTGCCGTGACCCAGTTAGTATAGACATAATTAGCAATTAAACCTGTCTATAAAACATCGATGCAGTTATCCCAGTGCCGTGACCCTGTTAGTATAGACATAATTAGCAATCAAACTTGTCTATAAAATATCGATGCAGTTATCCCAGTGCCGTGACCCTGTTAGTATAGACATAATTAACAATCAAACCTGTCTATAAAACATCGATGCAGTTATCCCAGTGCCGTGACCCTGTTAGTATAGACATAATTAACAATCAAACCTGTCTATAAAACATCGATGCAGTTATCCCAGTGCCGTGACCCAGTTAGTATAGACATAATTAGCAATCAAACTTGTCTATAAAATATCGATGCAGTTATCCCAGTGCCGTGACCCAGTTAGTATAGACATAATTAGCAATTAAACCTGTCTATAAAACATCGATGCAGTTATCCCAGTGCCGTGACCCTGTTAGTATAGACATAATTAGCAATCAAACTTGTCTATAAAATATCGATGCAGTTATCCCAGTGCCGTGACCCTGTTAGTATAGACATAATTAACAATCAAACCTGTCTATAAAACATCGATGCAGTTATCCCAGTGCCGTGACCCAGTTAGTATAGACATAATTAGCAATCAAACTTGTCTATAAAATATCGATGCAGTTTTCCCAGTGCCGTGACCCAGTTAGTATTGACATAATTAACGATTAAACCTGTCTATAAAACATCGATGCAGTTATCCCAGTGCCGTGACCCAGTTAGTATAGACATAATTAGCAATCAAACTTGTCTATAAAATATCAATGCAGTTATCCCAGTGCCGTGACCCTGTTAGTATAGACATAATTAACAATCAAACCTGTCTATAAAACATCGATGCAGTTATCCCAGTACCGTGACCCAGTTAGTATAGACATAATTAGCAATCAAACTTGTCTATAAAATATCGATGCAGTTATCCCAGTGCCGTGACCCTGTTAGTATAGACATAATTAACAATCAAACCTGTCTATAAAACATCGATGCAGTTATCCCAGTGCCGTGACCCAGTTAGTATAGACATAATTAGCAATCAAACTTGTCTATAAAATATCGGTGCAGTTTTCCCAGTGCCGTGACCTAGTTAGTATTGACATAATTAACGATTAAACCTGTCTATAAAACATCGATGCAGTTATCCCAGTGCCGTGACCCAGTTAGTATAGACATAATTAGCAATCAAACCTGTCTATAAAATATCGATGCAGTTATCCCAGTGCCGTGACCCTGTTAGTATTGACATAATTAACGATTAAACCTGTCTATAAAACATCGATGCAGTTATCCCAGTGCCGTGACCCAGTTAGTATAGACATAATTAGCAATCAAACTTGTCTATAAAATATCGATGCAGTTATCCCAGTGCCGTGACCCTGTTAGTATAGACATAATTAACAATCAAACCTGTCTATAAAACATCGATGCAGTTATCCCAGTGCCGTGACCCAGTTAGTATAGACATAATTAGCAATCAAACTTGTCTATAAAATATCGATGCAGTTTTCCCAGTGCCGTGACCCAGTTAGTATTGACATAATTAACGATTAAACCTGTCTATAAAACATCGATGCAGTTATCCCAGTGCCGTGACCCAGTTAGTATAGACATAATTAGCAATCAAACTTGTCTATAAAATATCGATGCAGTTATCCCAGTGCCGTGACCCTGTTAGTATAGACATAATTAACAATCAAACCTGTCTATAAAACATCGATGCAGTTATCCCAGTGCCGTGACCCAGTTAGTATAGACATAATTAGCAATCAAACTTGTCTATAAAATATCGATGCAGTTTTCCCAGTGCCGTGACCCAGTTAGTATTGACATAATTAACGATTAAACCTGTCTATAAAACATCGATGCAGTTATCCCAGTGCCGTGACCCAGTTAGTATAGACATAATTAGCAATCAAACCTGTCTATAAAATATCGATGCAGTTATCCCAGTGCCGTGACCCTGTAGTATTGACATAATTAACGATTAAACCTGTCTATAAAACATCGATGCAGTTATCCCAGTGCCGTGACCCAGTTAGTATAGACATAATTAGCAATCAAACTTGTCTATAAAATATCGATGCAGTTATCCCAGTGCCGTGACCCTGTTAGTATAGACATAATTAACAATCAAACCTGTCTATAAAACATCGATGCAGTTATCCCAGTGCCGTGACCCAGTTAGTATAGACATAATTAGCAATCAAACTTGTCTATAAAATATCGATGCAGTTTTCCCAGTGCCGTGACCCAGTTAGTATTGACATAATTAACGATTAAACCTGTCTATAAAACATCGATGCAGTTATCCCAGTGCCGTGACCCAGTTAGTATAGACATAATTAGCAATCAAACCTGTCTATAAAATATCGATGCAGTTATCCCAGTGCCGTGACCCTGTTAGTATAGACATAATTAACAATCAAACCTGTCTATAAAACATCGATGCAGTTATCCCAGTGCCGTGACCCAGTTAGTATAGACATAATTAGCAATCAAACCTGTCTATAAAATATCGATGCAGTTATCCCAGTGCCGTGACCCTGTTAGTATAGACATAATTAACAATCAAACCTGTCTATAAAACATCGATGCAGTTATCCCAGTGCCGTGACCCAGTTAGTATAGACATAATTAGCAATCAAACTTGTCTATAAAATATCGATGCAGTTTTCCCAGTGCCGTGACCCAGTTAGTATTGACATAATTAACGATTAAACCTGTCTATAAAACATCGATGCAGTTATCCCAGTGCCGTGACACAGTTAGTATAGACATAATTAGCAATCAAACCTGTCTATAAAATATCGATGCAGTTATCCCAGTGCCGTGACCCTGTTAGTATAGACATAATTAACAATCAAACCTGTCTATAAAACATCGATGCAGTTATCCCAGTGCCGTGACCCAGTTAGTATAGACATAATTAGCAATCAAACCTGTCTATAAAATATCGATGCAGTTATCCCAGTGCCGTGACCCTGTTAGTATAGACATAATTAACAATCAAACCTGTCTATAAAACATCGATGCAGTTATCCCAGTGCCGTGACCCAGTTAGTATAGACATAATTAGCAATCAAACTTGTCTATAAAATATCGATGCAGTTTTCCCAGTGCCGTGACCCAGTTAGTATTGACATAATTAACGATTAAACCTGTCTATAAAACATCGATGCAGTTATCCCAGTGCCGTGACCCAGTTAGTATAGACATAATTAGCAATCAAACCTGTCTATAAAATATCGATGCAGTTATCCCAGTGCCGTGACCCTGTTAGTATAGACATAATTAACAATCAAACCTGTCTATAAAACATCGATGCAGTTATCCCAGTGCCGTGACCCAGTTAGTATAGACATAATTAGCAATCAAACTTGTCTATAAAATATCGATGCAGTTTTCCCAGTGCCGTGACCCAGTTAGTATTGACATAATTAACGATTAAACCTGTCTATAAAACATCGATGCAGTTATCCCAGTGCCGTGACCCAGTTAGTATAGACATAATTAGCAATCAAACCTGTCTATAAAATATCGATGCAGTTATCCCAGTGCCGCGACCCAGTTAGTACAGATATATGTTAATTACAATCTCACCTGTCTATAAAATAATAGAAATAATATTTCACAAATGCAAAATATTTCATTAAATAAAAAAATATTTCTAATGTTTTTTATAAAATTATTCATTCTAGAACAGTTTTGTTCGTTTCATTTCAGGACCGGAAAAATAAAATTTATTTGGAAATACGAGTACATTATAATACATAAATGAGTATTAAAAATATATGAATGAGTATTAAAATACAATGTGTAGATTTTTCGCAAAAATTGAAACCTTTGTTGAGCATGATTTTTTCTTATTTAACTTCGGGCAAATACACAAATGTTTGAATCTGGCACGTTTAGAAAGATTGCTTATTCATTGTCTGACTTGATGTATTGTTCGGTTGTCACAAGTCTTCGGATCACGTCTTACAGATGAGGATTCTGGTATTCTGGTATGAATCTTGTCTTACAGATGAGGATTCTGGTAACTTGATATAAATAAGAACATATTATCACGATCAATAAAGTTAAAGAAATTTTTTAATCTAACAAAATTATTAAATTAAAATTTTATGCAAAAGGTGTTTTGAAAAAAGGAAACTTGACATATTTTTTAATAGGCAATCGACCCATGCTTTAATGATTTGTCCCATCAGATCGAAGGCAAAATTACAATTATAAGCCAATATAACAAATGAAATAAAAAAAAAGGTTTTTAGACAATTTAAAGTTTCAACTGATAAAAACTAAAAAAAAATAATAATCTATAAGTGGAAATATTCTTCGAAGGAATGCAAAAATCATTGGACGCGGCAAACATAGGCAATTTAGTAAATCAAATCTGTCACGTAAAGGACAACCAAAAAACACAGATCTATAGTATCATCATCTAGACTATACTCGCAGCCGGGATCCTCCACAATACCTATTGTTTAAAGGTGACTAGCCACCACGCGGTGACCTATCCACAAGCTGCACATGACTGACACTTCCATATCTTTCATTCCTATTATATTAAACCATGGTTTCAAAGAGATAGGTTCGTGGATTGGTTTATACCTAGAACCGTTATTTGAAATAGTTATATGCCCATCCAACGCCATCGGAAACTTGACATTATTCACGGTCAATATTTTCTTATATCTTTATTGATATCTTATAACAAACACGTGAAACTTGATAATACTGAGTATTATATCAATTAAATAGGTAATGTTTCTTTTTTGAGAATAAAATTGTAACAAATTTTTATCGCATCAATAGTAAAATCGTAACGTTCAATGAATCAGGTAAGACACAATGAGTTGCATTATTGTATATTGCATTTCTTTACTAAGCAATTTAACCTAGACGGCGTATTGTCAAAAACCAATAACTAACCAACATGAAAACTAAATGTTCTACCAACAGGGCCTCGAGGTTATTATAATTGTCTAAATTATTTCACAAAATAAATCAATAATCTGTTTTGAAACAGATTTCACTAGAAATGCACAGGGTTTTTATATTTAAAAAAATCATAAATCTTAAATGAATCAGCCTTTATTCCTCGAGATGTTATCTTACGCTAAATTTGTAATACATAAATTTATGATTATTTCTAGAAATCAAAATATACTCGCATGAAAAGGTTAAACATTTAATATTTAGTTTGAAATATAGTAGTGTTAAAAATAATTTGTTCATGAAAAAAGAAGTTGAATTTTTAACATCTTTAACATATAATCCCTGCTGTTTAAATGAGATATACGAGGTATTAATCTGACATTTCCCTGCCGACATAAGCAAAGGACAGAGTGCCAGACTATATCTTAACGCACATCCTTCGCCTCTTTTACATTCATATACCTTCTCACAAAACTCAGCAATTTCTTTGAAATTTTACATTTCATTCTTTAAAAATGTCATTCGCTTGATCCAATCATGCATTCCTTGGTTTTTCTCTACCACGTCTTCTACTCAAATTTGCACTGTACATGTTTATTGTTAGTATTTGTTCATTCATTCGTTATACATCCCGAAACCATCTCAGAAGGCTCTTCTTCATCTTACTCAACACATCAGCCTTAAATGAAGATAAAATATTTAATCAAAACCAATATAAACTAATAAAGCCTAGTTATATATTTTTTTTATAAAATTTGATAGTAGGATTGTCTTGCATTTAAATTAATTGTTTAGGAATTAAATTGAGTCGTCAATAAAAAAATTGTTAACTAATTATTTCTTCAACTGATATAAAAAAACAAGTGATCAAAAATATGATTCTAGGTGTTTTTTTTGTTTTTCAATACAGAGTTACGTATGAATGATAAACATAAAATACAACCATATGACTACAGGCATTAAAAAAAGTTGTGAATTTATTTTTTCTTAATTTTGCCTTTTTTGTAAGTCGAGAACCCGGGGACTTCCTGTGTGCCCCATTTCCAATGGTCTATTGGTCGCATCCCACACGACTCGTCCCAAAGCAGGATATTATTCCCAGACCATTAAGTTCTCTTTGTGTGGCCCAGCCTGAGCAGCTAAGCCTCATTGTGCTTTATCTTATAAATTGACATGTTTACACTTAATCTTTTAGCAATTCTTATTCATCGTGAAAAGGAAACGATTTAGCAAAGTAGACATTTTGTGCGATGTGGTCAATGAAAGAATATAAGTCGCTAGGAATAATGACTTAATTCCTGGGGATGCGTTTGTTTTCTTTGTTCTTTTGTTAAGGAAGAAACCACGTGTGAAGTATAGAGGGCGGGATAGTCCATAACATTACAATAGTTCACTTTATTTTAGTTCATTCGCATAACACATGTACGAGTATAGATTTCAAAATCCACTTGTCTTCAGATATATACTAATAATATTGAACTGCACAACGTCATATTCATTTTTTACTTAATGGAGTTTTTTTCGAATACATACATACATAAATGATGTATTAACAAAACAATTTTACTATAAATACGCATTTATTTTAAATTATGAGAACTTATTCGATTCCTCAAGACCTGATCCCTCTTTTCGATATCAAGAGGTGATCCCTCTTTTCAATATGCCCAACTCGACTATGACAATTCTCCATTTCTCCAACTTTAGACCTGTCGGAGCTACCGTCACAGAGGATCCTGTCGCGTTTCTGATTTAGTCAATCCATCTGATTGATGACCTCTGCTTCGTCGATCCTTCACCTTGCCCGTTAGCACAAATCTTTCAATCCTATCTCCTCTTCATACTACTCGTATATCCTATCTCATCTTCATGCTACTCGTATATCCTATCTTCTCTTCATGCTACTCGTATATCCTATCTTCTCTTCATGCTACTCGTATATCCTATCTCCTCTTCATACTACTCGTATATCCTATCTCATCTTCATGCTACTCGTATATCCTATCTTCTCTTCATGCTACTCGTATATCCTATCTCCTCTTCATGCTACTCGTATATCCTATCTTCTCTTCATGCTTCTCGTATATCGTCGTCATACAGGGTGTTTGTTAGTTGGTCACTTTATTTTGTTAGTTGGTCACTTTATCGTCGTCATAAAGTGACCAACTAACAAAATGCAAAATGTTCAGGAGAGCCATTTAACCATTTTTACACTTTTGTTTTCAATTTTTTTTTTAAATAAATGTATTCACACTTGTGATTATTTTTATGTGTATAGAAATGTTCATTGCTTTCAAAATAAAGAAATAATATTTTTGAAAATTTTCATACAATTTTGCTTGTAAGAAAATAAACATCAATGCAGATAGTCATTTTAAACAAGTCAAGATATTATTATTATTATTCCAAGTTCTTGCTGGATTATTTCTTCCAGGCCACCATTATGTTAGTAAGGTGTCAGATAGTCATTAATCACGTTTTCGCGAAAAATGCACTTGGTCACTTTCTCTTGTATGACGACGATATGCAAAATAATTGAAGTACTCATCGCAGGAAAAAAAAATATTTTCAAATTATAATATATTGTGATTTTTACGTTTACATAAAATGATTTTGAATACATTTTTATTCAATTATTTTTTAAAGGCCAAAGTTTATAAAGGCTTTTTCCTTCTACGGACATGATACAGGATTTTAATTTGGCTTTATATTGTAAAGTATAATAATGAGAAACTCCAGCCGTCAATTAGGTGTAATTATTACTAAACCAATTTACATACCCTGGAAAAAAGGAAATCATTCAAATAATTACAAATTCAAGAAGTATTAAATAAAATCAAATAATGTTAATTAATTTCCTTGAAATTATTGAGATGGAAAGAATCTTATGTAAGCTATACTCTGCGAGCAATTCAAAAAAATATTATAATTTAATTCAATTCTGCAACATATGTACATATACATACATACTACCATTCCATTTCTCTGTCGCGGTAGGCAGATAAGATATACCGCCAAAATTTTATATCTTGGTATACATCCTTTGCATCTTCCACATCCATACACTTTCTCACACAACTCCTACGATTTCTCGGACTTTTCACTTTTCCGTCTATCCAAATATAGTTCACTTGTTCTTATCATAAGTTTTTTTAATGCCCCAGTGACTTTGTTTCCTATCGCTACATACCGTTCGACATCTCTCGCAATTCTTCCATCATCTGACAAAATACTACCTAAATAGCAGAATTTCTCAACTTGCTCCAATCTATTATTGTTCAACAATATACCGCTTCTACTTTTCCTTTCACACTTTTCTATCACCATGATATCATTTCTCTTCGCATCTCTCATATCAAACTCTGTAATTCATCCTCATATTTTGCTAGTACTCCATATCATCAACATACACCAATCCGCATACATTTCAATTCGATATTTGGGAGCCACCGATTGACCTCTATAGTTTCTTTGCACTTAAATCTTTGTTAATATTAAATAACCTGGGTGACATAACACATTCTTGCTTTATCTCTTTTGTAAAATAAAACTACCTATTCAAGGTATCATTTTCTCTAATTTATGCTCTACTTTCGGCACATAATGACGCAATACTGCGTATTAATTTACATTCAATACCACATTCATTCAATATATACGATAGTTTGCCTTTCATCACATACATGTATACACAAACATATTACTCATACATTTTTTAACCTGGGTACCAACGGAAATCTAACCCATCACCTGGAAAAAAGTTGTCTTATTAACTAAGCCATGGATGCAGTCTATGTGGATGTTATTGGGGAGAAAACACTTTTTTAGTCCACTTTACATACCAAAACGTATATTCAGGTAATATTTTTTGTAATATTTGTTATTTTTTCTAATAAAACATCAGAATATACTGAATTCGCTTCTGTATGCGTAGTGTCGTGAAAAAACTCCGTGAACCAAGTCAATGGCGGCATAGCTCCAGGGTTACATTTTAGTCGAGTACAAAATATTATTTTCTGGTAGGTTTTCTTTTTAGAGAAAGTAAACTTTAAAATATTTATTTCGTGTCGACGAGAAGTCTTTGGATTACTTGAGTTAAAATACTTCATATTATCGATGTGCAGAGCAAAAACTAGATTATCTCAGTTTTAGCGACTTTATAAGAGAGCGTGTTATAGATTCTGTGTACATTTGAATTACATTTATGAAAGACATATTAATGGTTGAAGTAAAATAAGCACTAAGTACCAAAAAACAAACAAAAAAAACTAAGTGTGCAGTTTCGTTCTATATGTCATATATTGACGAGAATGTGTTATTCTTCCTGAGATACTAGAAAATGTATAACTAAATTATTTTTTCAAGACTGTTAAGTTATAAAAATGTACTCTTTTAATTGTAAACAATTTAATTGAGTTTCAATAGCTAGTTCACTGTACAACCTGTCGAGGATATTATCATTCGGTAATCTTTTTTAACAATAATTGGTTTCCATGGATAATCGATTCCTAAAAAAACAATTGGAGAAATCGAAGGCACAACCCTTGGATTGGAGACAGGTATCTTATTAACTCGCACACAGAAGTCGTCTAAGGAGTTATTTGTTACTTTCATGTACATATAAATCTATATATTTGAGTAGATTTATATAATAGCTTTAAAGTAATTTCTTCTAATCAACAAGATTTTGTTTCATAATTATTAATATCGGAATCCATTACGAGACCTTAAAGGAAATAAGTTAAAAAAAGTTTGAGAAAAATAAGGAAAATGGAGATTAAGATTGAAGTTCTTTAAGAGTTAAGGACTTGATGATTTTAATATAGACTCTAATATCATTTTATTAGTTTATTATGTGTTATAACTATATACTAAATAACACTGATTAACATATTAAAATGGTTCAAATGTATTTTTTAACATAGCAGGACGATGTAATGCATAGTTATATAAAGATATAATTGAGGAACTAAACAGTGTGCATTACATTAAATATTTATTTCATTATATATTTTGCTTTTTTATTTCATTATATATCTAGTGAGAAATAAACTTTGTTTACTACCATGTCTGGTAGAACACAACGTTAATTTCTCACTAGATGTTTTGAGTTTAAATTTGGATGGTAACTGCACAAAAACGTCCATGGTAATTTTTTACATTCAGTTTTTTTTATTTCTTTGATTGATTAGAATACATGCCCCATATTGCAATACCTACCTTCCTCAGGCGGCCATAAAAGTCATTTAGAGCTTTAGCTTTCTCTTGGCCGATCGGTCACTCGTTTTCTTCTTCTAGTCTCCCTCCACTCTCCCTCCAGTCTCCTAAGATCCTGCTTCACGTCATATTAAAGCCTTTGTCTCTGTGAGTATTGATGACGAGAAGAAATATTATTCATATTGTGCTTGCATGTATTGATTTTGCAATAAGTCAGCTGAAATGCATTGTAAAAAATGTTTGAAATGACGTATTTTTTTCAAGAAGAAAGCCAAAATAGAGCTCGACTTTTACAATTCTGGCTTTGATTAGTACTTTTTGTCTTTTAATGTTGGATTCATGCACTATACCTTTTTATACAATACATTTTCGATAGATTGTAACTTTGACCAGCTTTTGGAGTTTTCAATAAAATTATGCCCATTTACGAGTATAATTTTTTGCTGAGAGATGTCAAATCTCACTAACGGGTGCATCTTGAACTTGTAATGTTTATTTGTGAATTTCGCATGTGTAAGTCAATTGTCTCATAACAAACAATAAGCGTAGTGTGAGGGCTATTATATTCCATTTATCTTCTGTAAAGTGCAATTATGTCAACAGTTTCTAAATAACCAATGAGCCTAGTGAGAATGCTGATATAGTTCAAATATATTGTTTACAGTATAATTATGTAAGTATTCAAATAAATAAATATATGTTTTTTTTCATTTGTACGAAGTGTACCTAAGACGAAGGTTCCCAAGGCGAGATGATACCCGTGCTCAAGAAGATAAACAATGGAAAAGCCGCAGGGTTCTATGAAACCAAAAGTGAAGTTCGTATTGAAGAGCTTTCATAGGAATACAATAGAGATCATTATGGTGCCATAGAAGCATTTGGAAGACGAATGTAGACCGCTTTGTAGGACGAGAAGCTATGTATTATTATGTTACACTTTCGTTGTATATATTGTAGTACAACCCAGCGGGGTTATTGCTATGAGGTAATCTCTTCTAATAAACCTGAAAGGAGGAACGAAAACCTTTTTTAAAATCTGAGTACGAATGAAAATCGAACCCGTAACTTCTTGGTTAGAAGATAAGGGTTCTTATAACAAAGCTACAGAGGTCGTCTTGTTTTATTATTTTTTATGAGTGGCATTATTTGAACGTTTATACATATATGTTGAAAATATCCACTTACATTGAACGAAGCTATAAACTGGGGAAAAGTGAAAGAGTTGTTCAGAGATCTACGTTGCGAAGTAGAGGAAAGGCAGAGTAATGACTATCCTTAAAAAATAAATAAAAATCTGGCTATATTTTAAGGGAGAGTGAAAGAGTCGGATAATGAATCAATGAATGTGTCGAAGCGGGGAACACAATCAGCTCTATTGGGCGATGTTTTGCGAAATAACAACACATTGTAATACCCGGCCCTGGTCGTGAGGATTCGCCCCTCTGTGGAGTGACGACGGCCGTCAACACCCTTAACACTTTGAGCCCCAGGGAGGCGGCAGTGTTTTGATAGCTCGTAAAGCCCGCTCACTTAATTAATGAGTTTCTTTGTTTGTACTCAAAATATAGACAGCTGGCTACAACGGGAAGGGGTTTCCTCTAAAGGAGGGGGAGTGCTTGAGGAGGAAGGGGTGAAAGGAGGGGCAAAGCACAAGCGCATCGCATGGGTGGAGCTAAAGTAATTATTGCTTTACATAGTGGGCGTGCGAGGGGAACCAAACCTAACGTGACTTTTATATCATCACGTCATGTCCCTTTTTAGGGTAGTCAAACGAATTGTTTCGATAAATTAGGTCTGCATATCTTCAATTTTCTTATAAGAACTTTACTGTGCATATTTTTATATTACTTAAAAAAACTAATTGACCAATATAAACAGACAGTTGAGATCAAATAATACTAACGATTTGAATCCTTTTTACCAGTGTTCATCTAATGTACAGTTCGGTCACGTTGGCGTGTTAGTGAAAATGCTATAAATTATGTAGATGGACAGAAAAAACCCACTCATTCTTCCACCGATTCAGCCACTATCCTCTAAACCCCTAACAGGGTTGAACTAAATAAGTCCTCATTCGAGTCAGCTAACGTATTGTACAATCACCAAATAAGGTTAAATGCCCGTGTTGATTCTAAATGAAAACCAAGAGAGGGAGAGGAAACACATAAATCAATTCGTTCCAGTCTCAGGTGAGTCCATAAGACCATTCAAGATTTTATAAAGTAACACAATATCAAAGGTACGTAAAAAAAGTTTAAAGCGATTGAACATCGAAAAAAAAATAAACGACCTAAAACAATGAACAACTCCTCCCGATCATAGACACCATAAACCATACTGCTTGGCCGTTTAAATTAAGCCAACATGCAACCTAACATATACAATAGTTAGGGTTCCACATTACAGAGGAACAATCCAAATGGCTTTTAACTAATTACTTGTTATACTATAATATCATCAATGGTGACAAACTCTTGAATGGTCTTGTGGTTTTGATGATGAATTCCAAAATATGTGTTTCCTTTTTTGTTTCCTCTCACCTTAAAAAAATCACAAATAATCTTCTTTCATTCAATCGATATGTACATTATTTGATTTCTCCTTGTTAATTCATGTTCTCTATGAATCCAAACTAGTTGCCTCAACTTCATTTATTATGTCCGTCGCAGAACGAATACTTACCTATTTATTTTGTATTTTTTACATATATATGCATTATATGGTACACAATTAAATAATTTGCAAATAATTGAAGATTATATTCAAAATGTCCAACCCAAATGATTATTTGAAGTAAAAATAAGTCATAATTAAAAAATATATATCGCATGAACATTATATTCGATAAAGAATAGAAAGACGATCTTCATGCCCTACTTGGTAACCTTTACACCTGGCTTCCACCCGAAGTTGACACCTGGCTTCCACCCGAAGGTTACGGGCTCGATTTCCGTTGAAATAAATTTTATTTAAAAAAGGGTTCCTGTCTAGTTTTCACTTAAAGTCTCTTTAACACAATTCTCGTTGATTGATAGATAATGTGACATAAGGTAATAAGCCCTCCCGATTGTACTGTACACAACGAAAATTGAATACAGTGAAACCCCGTTTTTACGTGCCCGGAATTCAAGTTTTCCCGCTATTTGCGTTCAATTTTTACAATCCCGTTTTATTTTAGTACGTTAAGTACTCGCTTTTACGTTTTCATTTCCCGCAATTTACGTTTGAAATATTTCAAAATTCAAATCAATTTATAAACATGTTTAATTAAATGCGCGACGATTTAAAATATTTGAAATGAATATTATTAAGCAGAAATATGTTGTTTCTATTTATAGACACGTGTGCACCTGCAGCGCTCATGGTCAAGGTTACACGAGTCGTGTAATTTAGCGAATCAGAGGCAGGCAGACTATATATTTGGTCAATATATGCTTGTGTTTTAAACGTGTCGGTCGTGTACATACAATTTCAATTGTGTATTTCGTGTGTCAATTTACATTTTTTTCATTTCTTTTAATTTTTCGTCAAATCCCTTCAAATAATGTCTCAGCAAAGAAAAACATTATCGATTCAAGAGAAAAGCAAAATTCTCGAAAAAGTGAATAAACACGTTGGTTCACATGTTTCGCTCGCACGTAATTTGGAGATACCCATTACAACTTTGGCTACGATAATAAAAAATCGCAAATCGATTGAAAAAAGTTTTCCGATTTGCGTGATTATCTAAATAAAATATAATTTTCTTTTTTTTTTTCTAGCCCCGAATCTATGTTTTCCCTCCAATTACGTTTTTTTTATCAGTCCCTTCAAAAACGTAAAAACGGGGTTTCACTGTACATTACAAATATTATTATAATTAATCAATTAGATAAATTATGTAAGAATTACTTGAACAGAGCTGCGCTGTCTTATAATCAAATGTTACATGTAGAAAGCTTTATAGACGATTATTTAAAATCAGCTTATGTAAATAAATGTGGACGAAATGATGTCTGAAAGTACAATTAAAGTCAGCATAAAAATAATGGAAAAATATTCCATAATTTTCTATATTAAACTCACTCTGATATTAAGACAGATATTTACATGACATAATATAGTATACACATCTAGTAATAATATATAATATAGTATACACATGTAGTAATAATATATAATATAGTATACACATCTAGTAATAATATATAATATAGTATACACATCTAGTAATAATATGTAATATGGTATACACATCTAGTAATCTGATCTAGTTATAGTATACACATCTAGTAATCTGATCTAGTTATAGTATACACATCTAGTAATCTGATCTAGTTATCAGATATAATTCGTTCTATTTATTTAGTTTTTTACTTTTTTTAATTCTCGGGAATTGAACTTGAAACTTCCGGCTAGAAATCAAGCATCTTACCAATTAGGTCACGAAGGTAACCTTACTTTAAGTTGAAAAGTTAATTTAAATTAAGTTCAATGAAATTGAAATCAACTTCTGAAAATCAAATCGACAACTTTTGAATTGTTATTTGATTACTTTAAAGTTTTAGCGTGTTTTTATACAATACCCAACCAATAAATTTTTCGCTAACAATATATTTCCTATGTACTATAGATTGTTCAGATATAATAATATATGTTACAACAACAAAGAAGCAGACCGAATCAGGAGAGATTTAACCAATCGACATAATATGCTATATTATGCAGAAGACGCAATTAAAGAGAGTATTTAAGACATATTACTTTTTATTTTCTTCTAGGAAATTATAATACTTGCTAATATTGCCAATTTTCTGAAGTTTAAATATGTTAAGATTCATTTAAAGTCAAAGTTTATTTTGTATGATCTTCCGAAAAAAAACTAATACGAGTAATATAACGATGTGTTGTCAGTTTTCTAAATACAGTCGTTTTTTTATAGATGCTCATAACTCTAACATTATCAACAAAAATATATAGAACAGTAGGAAGACAGTACAAATAAATTTAAAGACGATTCATGATGAAAAAGAAAGGGTAAAAAATGTATAGGTATATTCGACATTGCCTCTATTGTTTAAGGGTCCAAGATCATATGTTAAGTATCAGGAAAATATTAATTAAGGACTAATGATGGCAATACACAGATAAGGAAGAATTAAAAAAATAGTTTGTAAATATTATTGATAAAAATATCACTTTTCATATACGTGTATGGTAAGTATGTGATTAAGAGTTTAAGTTAGTTTTATTATCTTTTACTTAGTTATTCTCCATGTCATAATGAATTATTGTTGCATGTTCATGCGAATTACAATTAATTTACTTAATAATCGATATGAAATTTGAAACGTGAATTTCAGTGAATATTTAATGATATCATATAGAAAGATGATATCAATATTATGTGGATTTTTTTCTCTGTTTTTGTATTTTTTAGTGTCTAGACAGTTGTGTCAATATAAAAGTAAATTTATTCTGTATATTGTGTGTAGTCAGTGGTTAAACAAACAAAAAGTTCTTAGGAATACACTTGGAGAGGTCAAAAAATATTAAATTTAGGGTCAGAATCAGGGGCGTAACTAGGTGTTTTAGCGCCCCTTATATAATACAAAATTTATATATTTCATAGTGATTTGAACACTTAGTAATGTAGGTATGGACAATGTACCATATATCATATAATACTCATAAATATTAATAAATATTAAATTAAACAGTTCTCGATTATAAATGTTAAATTAAATTCAACAGATCTCCTTCATAAGAAAGGAGACAAAAACGATTTAAAGAACTATAGACCCATCAGTCTTATGCCAATCATATACAAAATATTTACAAAAATAATAACAACTAGAATACAAAAACAGCTAGACGATATGCAACCAAGAGAACAAGCTGGTTTTAGAAGTGGATATAGTACAATGGATCATATACACACAATGAGGCAAGTAATAGCAACATCGAATGAATATCGAAGACCCCTAAGCATGTGCTTCATAGACTTTGAAAAAGCACTTGACTCAGTAAAACACGAATACATATTTGAAGCACTCAGGAAACAAGGAATACAACCGGCTTATATAAGAATAATACAAAATATCTACCAAGAAGCAAAAGCAGTGGTACATCTTCCAGAAAAAACAGAGGAAATAACAATTACAAAGGGAGTAAGACAAGGAGACGCGATGTCACCCAAACTCTTTACAGCTATACTAGAAGAAATATTTAAAACCTTAAACTGGAAAGGTATGGGCATAAAGATCGATGGCGAATATCTCTCTAGCCTGAGATTCGCAGATGATATCACACTACTAAGCGAAACAAGAGAAGAACTGGAGAAAATGATTCAATAGCTTAACTTAGCCAGCAAGCGACTCGGCTTTAAAATGAACCTCGCTAAAACCAAAGTAATGTTCAACCAATATGCACGTGCATCAACGAGACAAATAAAGATTGGCGACATAGCCTTAGAAGAAGCTCCCCACTATATATACTTAGGACAACAAATATCAGCAGACGGTAATATGATCAATGAAATTAATAGAAGAATAAAAATGGGCTGGAGCGCATTCGGAAGGAATAGCAGAGTTTTCAGAGACAATCTCCCGTTATATTTAAAAAGCAAAGTCTTCGATCAATGCATCCTCCCAGTACTCACATACGGATGTGAAACGTGGACCCTTAACTCAAAAATAATACAGCGCCTCGCCACTACACAATGAAGCATGGAAAGAAGTATGCTGGGGATAACAAAAAGAGATAGAAAGACAATTACGTGGATAAGAAGCCAAACGAAGGTAACAGACATAATGGAAAGAATACTCAAAAGTCAATGGGAATGGGCGGGACACGTGGCGAGAAGGGAAGACAATAGATGGACTAAAAGGAGCACAGATTGGATACCACGAGAAACAAACAGACCGAGGAGAAGACCTCAAAGCAGATGGGGCAGACCTTTCGTAAAATTCACAGGCGTGACCTGGCAAAGAGAGGCGAGAGACCGCAAGATATGGAAATCTTTGAAAAGTGCCTTTACCCAGCAGCGATCAAATCAAGACACAGAAGAACAATGAAGATTAAAACCAAACAAAACGACCAACAAGTCAATCTAAACCTGAACCCGACGTATTCATACATTTTTATGCTAATTCATTCTAAAATAAATTACTATTTTAAATAAATATCTATGCTCTCAACTACTGAGGCTACTAGTGTATGTACTAATAATGATTTCTTTCCAGCATTTTAATACCACACCAAATGTACCAATATGGTTAAAATCGAAGCATTTCATGCTGAGACATAATCACTAGGTGTCCTCCAAAGCTGTACGGCAGACAGAAAACGAAGGTAGCCACTACCCTTATATGACAAAACTTGTCGGGTTTCACTAATACACCCGGTGAACAGATGTGAAGACCACAAATTAAGTCATAGGGGTGCCCTCACTCAGCAATGGGTAGAAGATCATCGATCGACTGTGGATGTGATAGCTGACACTATAGGCATCTCACATGGAACAACATGGCATATTTTGGCTGAAGTTTTGGGTTTCAAAAAACTGTGTGCACAATGGGTGTCGCATTTGCTAACAATGCAACAAAAACACGTTCGAATGCGATTTTCTGAGTAACATTTGGAGCAATTTCGAAAGGACAAAAAGGATTTTCTGCATCGATTCATCACTATGGACGAGACTCGGGTCTACCACCATGATCCTGAATCAAAACAAGAGGCTAAGGAGTGGTGTGAACCAGGCACTTTGGCTCCGAAGCGAGTTCGTGTCCAGAAATCAGCCAAGAAGGTGTTAGCGTCAGTTTTTTGGGATGCAAAAGGAATTTGATTGATAGATCATCTCCAAACTGGTAAGACAATCAACTCTGATTATTATTGTGACCTTTTGGACCAGTTGGATGAAAAAAATTGTGAAAAAAGACCCGGTTTGCAGAAGAAAAAAATCATTTTTCATCAAGACAATGCACCTGCTCACACAACTCAAAAAACCATCGTGAAAATCAGTGAATTGGGGTACGAATTGTTGCAGCATCCACCCTATTTGCCAGATTTAGCTCCCTCTGACTTCTGGCTGTTCTCACACCTCAAAAAATTCCTTCGTGGAAAGCATTTTTCATCAAACGAAGAGGTTATAGCCGTCGTTGAGGAGTATTTTGCAGGCCTTCCAGAAAGTCACTTCCGTGATGGGACAACAAAGTTGGAAGATCGTTGGACCAAGTGTATTGATCTTATGGGAGACTATACTGAGCAATAAAAGTGATTTCCCCCCAAAAAAAATGTATTTTCATTTCCGCTTTCAAAACTTTTTGACTAACCTAGTAGTACCTATAGTACATATGGTGCACTCATTTCATAAATTAACGTTGCAAACTTAAAATTCGCAAATGTTTAAATAATTTCATTATAGTCAATAATTCCGGTGATTGAGAATTATATTGATAAAATACCTTAACCCGTCTTTATTTCACTATTGATCTAAGGTAGTTTATCATTTTAATATGCAAAAGTTACGTTCAGTTGAAATATTCACCATATAATTTCGATGTTAAGATATGGTTCCATTCATGATTATATTGAGAAGTTCCAAATATTTAACTATTGAGTTAATTCTCTAATAAGTATAAGAATTAGAAAATTTAAATTTAAACGAAACTTAAGTTCTGCGTCCCAATTCGGGATGCGTCCGGGGCTGCTGCCCCTCTAAGCTATCCATTGTTTTGCCCCTGGTCAGAATAATATTATGGATTGAAGGGAGGATATTTATCGTTCGAGAGGTCATTTGCCTAAATAATAATTAAAAAAAAAACCCTTTTACCAAAATAAATAACACATGCAAAATAATTTAAAAGAAGGCCACCGCTTTTCGGTTTTAAATTATCTGTTTTTTTTGTTACACTTCAATTTATGTTCTCTTACGCAATAAAAACACTTATCTAATGATAAATTAATAAATTTTCCATGGAAATTGTTTTACAATATTTTAATTAATTTTATCTTACATTTCGTCATAATTTAAATTAATTTATTAAATACTATCTTAATTTCTAAAACTTAATAAAATTTCGTCTTAAATTTTCATCTACATGGTTCAATTTTTTATTGGATTTTATTCCTTTATGTCGTAAATATTCAATATTCATAAACTATGATGAAACACTGTTAAACGAGTTTTCTATCAAATTGGTTTTGATATAATGAAAACAAATTTCGCTAAATCTTTATTTTTTGTAAGTATTAAACGTTACTGGACGTTATTATATTACGTTATACATAAAAAAACATTCCACGTTGTACTTGTTTTGAGATATTTGGGCACAATAGAGTTGTTGGGAAGATTTTTTCAAAATTGAATTATATCTTAAAATACCCGTTTTACTAGCTTGACATTTTTGCGAAGAAAGAATTGAGATAAGCTTATGCAATACTTTAAAAAAAATCAAATATGTTAGTTTCGTGTGATAAGTTTTTCAAATGATTTCTAACATTGTCATGTACTCGTATATGGTATGTAAACATAAATAGTATTATATTAATTCGGAACCCAATTTCTAACATTGTCATGTATATGGTATGTAAACATAAATAGTATTATATTAATTCGGAACCCAATTTCTAACATTGTCATGTATATAGTATGTAAACATAAATAGTATTATATTAATTCGGAACCCAATTTTTATAAATTTATCAGAACGTATTTCATTCCACGAAATACATTATGTTAAGTGCTCTTATAGATTATTTCGTATTTGTTTCGTGTCAGATACATAAACACTGCTTTTCAAAATTTCGGCCCAGAATTAGACTTAGAATTAGATATCAATTACTGCATTGCTTTAGCTAACACATGATGCGGGCACGCTAGAGGGTCTCAAGATAACATAAAGTATGATAGATTTCTCCTTGAGTTACAGTACATAGGAAAATCCTTGAAATAGCAAGTGCTGTCAGCTGATTTTGTATTAGATATTACTTACTCTCGAGCCAATCTTACCGTTCTACTCGATCTGCGATCTACAAATGTACTGTCGATTGATCTGCGATCGACGATCATATTATGTTACTTATGTAAATATTGTATATACGCGTGGGTGTGCGTGTGTGTGTGTGCGTGTGTGTGTGCGTGTGTGTGTGTGTGCATGTGTGTGTGTGTGTGTGTGTGTGCGAATATGAATGGAAGGCGTGATATAGAAAGACCAAGGTCCAAGTGAATATTTTGAAAGAAGGAAATTTCAATTACCTGGAACTAAAATGAATATTTGCCACCTGCTTTTACTTAATTTTCACTCATTTACGTTCGTTAATATTGTGTAAAAAATCATCGCATTTGGCGGTTTTTTTTAAATTTTTTATTTTTATTTTTTAACCTGGCGAGTTTATTGCCATGTGGCAATCTCTTCCAACCAACCTGAAAGATTCTGAAATTCCCCGCTGGAACCCAGAATTTTTTAAATAGGATTCCAGTCTGGTTAACACTTAGGGCCTATAAAAACATCTTTCTGGTTGGTTGGAAGAGATTGCCACATGGCAATAAACTCGCCAGGTTAAAAAATAAAAAGTTTTTATAGGTCCTAAGTGTTAACCAGACTGGAATCCTATTTAAAAAATCTGGGTTCCAGCGGGGATCGAACCCGCAACCTCCAGATCGGCAGACAAGTGTCTTACCACCAGACCACGGAGGTCGTCATACGTCGGGTTTGTATGGGACAAAAAACTTTTAGACATAATTCAACCATAATACCATATACTCATTTATTGAGTTAAATATTTTTTTGAAATTTCAGATTAATCCATGTTTTTTTTATATTTATGGAACGAAACTTCGAGGAAATAACTTTTTTCTCTGACGAAGCGATGACTTGGTTGCCAGGTAGTCAGTTAACATGCAATACAAGATCGTGAAATACTATATCATATATAAGAATAAAATTAATGAAACAGTCTTTTTTAAGCAATATCATGTTTATAAAAAAATTGTTTAGAATTCGTTCCCAGTCTTACACGAGACAATCGATTTAATTCCTCTCGTCGAAATTGAATTACTTTTGTGACTATTATTTTACCGACACCAACATAGGCCGCCATTACCGACTGAATTCACAAAGCACCCTGTCAAAATAATCTAAAAAAAATCTCTAATGATAGGAAATTCTCAATTAAATGTACAAAATCGGAAGAACACTGGAGAGGAGAGTTGAAGACAAAAAATATTAGGTTGTTCTGAAAATAATGTCCGATTTTGATATTACTCGTATTTCACTTTGAATGTTTTTTTGCTCGGAAATATAATATTTGTTTATTGGTTTTTGTTTGAGAATAAGGAATCTGCTATATTTATTTATCTAGTTAGGCATTTAATTTGCATTACTTTAAATGAATAATTTAATCATTTGTGCATTAAAAGTAGACTGGAAAGGGGAAAAGCTTGATAAGACTCAACGTGAACTAAAAATAATTTAAAAAAATGTATGTTTGATGTGTGTTCTTTGTTGCTGTTGCATAACCGCAATGCTCCATTTCTCAATCGTATTCTGACATGCAACGATAAATGGATCCTATATAATAATTGTAAATGATCTGCGCAATGGCTCAATCATGATGAAATATCAAAGCATTTTTTTAAAACGTAAATGACATCAAAATAAGTTAATAGTTACTCTATGGTGATCTGAGGCCGGTGTTTTTTTCAATCTATCACTGCCCGGTCTGAGGCCGGCGTTTTTTTTTCAATCTTTTTGGCCAATCTATCACTGCCCAATTGTATCGTCGTCGTTGCTGGGCCTCGTAGTCGAGGATCACTTCTCTATTCTAACGTCAATTCAGTTGGACAGTTCAGTTCAATCCCACCTCCACCCACGCTGTTATGGAAGGCATAATACATATAAGTCCCCATACAGCGCACTAAAAGATCGAAATCTTCTTTATTTTTTATGAGCGCGACGTCACGTAGTGACGAAAAAGGAACTACTCAAAGGGACTCCTCAGATGGCGACACAGTGAGTGTGAAAATAATAGTAGTGCCTACGGACTTAACATATAGTTGTCAGTACTTTCACAGAATATTTCAAATGTAACAAAACTATCCTCTGACGCCACTAAACGGAGTAGACAATCGGTCCGAAGATGAACCGATGTGAGGCTGAGTGGAGTTCACATAGGATATTACTGACTCGATTTTCAACGCAGTAACACAGAATGTACTGTGCGGATTGATCCAGATGGCCGTAAAAATTGCAACAGGGTGAAGGAACAAGATTGAAGCTAAAAAGTTTGCCATTCAGGGTGAAGGAACAAGATTGAAGCTAAAAAGTTTGCCAAACTATTGGACTACCAGAGATAAATTGTGTAGTCCAATAGTTTGGTTGTACCCATGGGGAGCCGAGGCGCACCCTGATACGAGGAAATAATTTAAATGTCTGTTTTCCATCCTCCTGGCATCTGACAGCCGACTTCTATGTGCCCCAGCACCTGGCTGGATGGCACACAATTCCCAAGAATGCTGAATTATAATAGGGTTTGCTCGCATGGAACGGTAGGTCCCATATGGGCTTCGCTGAGCGTGAAAAAGTTTGAAAGGCTTTTGTTGCACTCAGCAGGGACGATCTTATATGGATTAACATACTCAAGCCACGGTCGATTGTCACTACGAGATTAGTTAAATTGTAGGAGCGCATGCAACAGACCCCTTCAACAGTGTAACGCAGGTTTTATGTGGAGCAAAGTTGAGCGATCGAGGCCTTGGTGTTGGCTCTGATCAGAACCAGGCCATCATCCGCATAGGATTGAATCATACAACCTGAGGGCAGAAAGGTTTTTAATAGATCGTCCACAAGAACGATCCAGAGCAAATGACCCAATATACCGCCCTGGGAGCAGCCAATATCAACTTTCCTATCTAAAAACTCAGAAGCGCAGTCAACCCTTACCCTGCGATCTCTGAAGTAGTCTTGAATTAATTGAAAAATGTTGCATGGAATATTGAGGAGTTTTAATTTCTTTAAAATCATAGGCCATCAGGCATTATCGAAGGCGCCTGAGATATCGAGAGAAATCAGGAAGACATATTTCTCTCTCGAGTCCACCAGGTACCGTTGATGGCGTTCTCGAAGAAGACTGATCTTCTAAATCCAAATTGTAATGGGGAAAGGGGCAGTTCTGTTCAAAGTGACAATTGAGCCTATTACTGATTATGTTTTCCAAGATTTTGCCCAAATCGACAGCATCGGTCGAGGCGAAGCAAACGATGGTCACGGGTCTACGAAAGCAATATAGTATGTGTATATGATATATTACTCGCTCAATTCAGTTCAACAGCGAAGTTGTGCCGTGAAGTTTATGTTTCTTTGTTCCTTTCTCCTCTTTGAGTGAGTGAGCTGTTGCATACTAACAAACTCACCGGCCAAAACGCTCTACTGGATCCGATGGCACACCGAAGTGAGACGATCGGAGCCCATGGGCATGTTTTTTCCATTTTTTGAGATAATATATAAAACTGAAGTCAGAAGTGTTCTCATACTCCCGAACACTAAGCGAATAATACAACGCGGGGTTCTAATACTAAGCGAGGAGTAGCACAACGCGGGGTTCGAACCGGCGACCTTTCGCACGTAACTCAAGTGCGTTACAGAGCGGCCATGCACCTCAGTTGTATTGTGAAGAATTGGAAATAATGCACATAAAGTACGCGGCTAACAACCAACACTGATAAACCGAAAACGACCTTCTGATTTTCACCTTTTCAAGCACCTCGATAACTATTTTAGACTGAAAAAAAATATTAATAAAGAAACAGAAGAAGTTGCCTATAAATAATTCTTGGATTCTAATCCATTTGAGTTTTTTTTCTATAGTCATAAATGACAGATTTGGTTTACTAAACACCATATCTTAATCGAGTCCAATCAATGTTGCGTTTATTTTTTCTTTGATAAACTTTTCCGCTTATGATCGATTGTTAAAACTTTCAAGTTTAAATTTTTTAAATTAGTTTTTTTTAAATTTTGAATCATATAATTACAGTGTTTTTAATTAGGTGTTACAAATTATCCAAGTTTGGGTGGCAAAAATGTGTTGAATCAAATTACTCTTTCTTTGATTAATAAAATGTATTTATATATTATAATATTTATGATTAAGACATTAAGACTGTGGAGGTTTAAAGACATTGTAATTTGTTTTATCAAACATTGTTTATTCGACTTTATGTAACGCTAAAACCTACGAGAGTCTTGTTTGTGCTTCTGTGATGATGAGATGAAAAACCTTGAAACCGGTAGGGCTATACCGTTACATAAAGTGGAATAAACGGTGTTTGATAAAACAAATTACAAAATGTATTTACTCTAAAGTTATGAATGATTTAATTTGATGTTTAAAATTAGCCATTATTTTTTGAACAACCTGATAAAATCAACCAATCTCTGCTCTTTCTGATTCTGGACTATGCGGACGTATGTTACTTGGATGTTACAGAGGAACAGCTGGACAAATTACAGCGTCTTCAAAATGTGTGCCATAGATTCATTTTCAACCTACGTAAGTACGATCATATAACTTCATACCAGAAGGCATTGAATTGGTTGAATGTTAGAAATAGACGCCAAATTCACATACTGTCTCTATCGTATAATATCCTTAACTGTCCCGCCACCCCCTATTATCTCGCCGAGAATTTTCAGCGTCTTTCCAATCATGGATTAGCGCTACGCTCAAACATAGATTGTTTATTGACCTTTCCAGTTCACCGCTCATCTTTCTTTACGTCGTCCTTTACTGTCTATGCAGTAAGACTCTGGAATCAGTTACAAACCAATATAATACTCGCTCCGTCCTTGGCATGCTTTAAGAAGCGACTGAAAAACCTCTTAATTTCTAGTCAGTAAAATAACGTGTTTCATTCCTGATTTTTCTTTTCCTTTCCTCTCCACCATCCCTTCCTTTCCTTCTGATTGATGATATCTCACTTTATATGAAAAATAATGTTCGGGTGACTGTCCGTCTTTGTGGGGTTCGTGGGCATGTGCTCACGTATATGTTTATGGATTTCGTGGGGATGGATAGTCATTTGAATGATTTATGCGACCACGTAACTTGCTTCATTTACTTTTGTCTGGTTGGCTGGAAGAGATTGCCGTTTGGCAATGGCATATTTCATATCACATTACCAAAAGCAAAAGTAAATTTTCTTCTTAGATTGGGCGCGTCAGAAAGCACTCATCAACATACCTAAATGACTGAATATATGTGTATTAAAATAATATATGTTTGTGTGTATATACTCGTTTGTATAGTATGCATATGCATTATTTTTTATTTTATATAATTTTTTAACTCATTTTTTTTCCTCTATGTAATTTTTCTTCTTTTTTAATGTCTTGTATTTTCAAAGTAATTGGGCTAAGCCTGTTTTGAAAAAATAAATAAATAAATAAGCCCGCCAGATTGTATTTGCAATAAAAGTGTTAAATAAATAAATAAAATAAATTAAACCTTTTCAAACACTTAAATCATAATAGATTTTTTTTAAATATTACACTTAAATTGATAAACTGTAAACATTGATATCTAATTTTAGAATTAACACTTTGTTTCCGGCAACTTTCTTATCTATTTATGTGACTGTGAAGAGTGAGAATACTTATCACGATGATTCTTCCTTGTCATGGTATTTATGCCTGACGGTCGCGACCTTCCATTCCTTTGGCTTCCACTATGCGCCTTACTGTTCCTCTCCATCTTCGAGAGGACATAGCACAGTTCGTAGTGCCTCAGTCATTGTTGAACCATTCACAGCCTTACTTGTTTCGTCCATTTTGTAGAGAATCTCTCTCTTCCACTGTTCCTTCTCACATTCCTGTTATAACCAATCACTTCAAGCTATCCTGGTATCGCCTTACACTGTGTCAGGAAACCGGAGAATACGTTTCAGGCAAATGGACAGGAGCTTGTTATTAATCTTAATACTATCGTGATGGAGATAAAAATGAGTAATAGTGGAATAAAAGAGTAATAAGAGTATTTAATTGAGTAACAATATGGGAAGATAAAGAATTCTTTATTTGGTGATTGCATTTTGCTTTTAATCTTAGCATTTTACTAAAGGCCAAGATTAGACTTCTTAGTTTTAAGGACATATGATATGCCTTAGAAAGAAAGTGTGTGTCAGGTAGTGGTGAATGAAACGATATGTCTTCAGACACAGAAGCAACCTATAACCATCGCAATAAGTGTGAAGCGCTGGTGGTGGTTAAGCGAACTCTTGAGGGTGCTACCTGGTATCTGGTCAAGAGCTGCGCTGTTTTATCTGTCAGCTTTTCCACAAACACCCTTTGTGTAGTGCGAGTAAGATATTTATTGAACATACGAGATTACATTCATTTGAAGTCTACGACACCGTATCTCAAAATTTTGGTCCCGTATTACTAAATCCAGAAATGTAATTGTTAAAAAATGATCCTCGTCCTATTTTTTTTACATTGACGTAAAAAATAACTGCTACCAACATAAAAAGAGCAAATCAATATTTTACCAATTTATAATTTTTTGAGTCTTAATTTTTTATCTTTATTACAATATGATCAATATGTCTTTCAGGTGTTATATTCCGTAGCTTATATACGAATTATGGTATCTTTTGTGTGGGGTCTAAGGTGTGGGCTGAAAAACATCTGGTGTCCCCGTGGATGTCTCCCTAAATTTTATTTAAGGTTTTCTAACAAATTACAAAGAAAATTTTCAAGTTAATGTTGAGTAATACAAATGCTTGAAAATAAAAAATTTGAATGAATAACTCTTACCTTTTTTGTTAAGTTTCTATTTATTTATCAAGTTTTAAACAGTTTGTATAGACTTTTGTTTCAAAATATAAATAAATATCAATCATTCTCCCTCGACCCTGTTTCCGATATTAAATTAATGAAGCTGTATCGCTGAATATATTACACAAAACTTTCAATTTCAAGTTGACTTAATAATTCTTAGTGTTTATTATGTCTACATTGTTGAGGAATGCTTACTCTGTCTTAGTATTAGAGAAGGTTTCCAAAACAGTCAAGCAATTTTAGATTCAATACTGTGACCCTTGTAAAGGGTCTTTCAAATTGAGCGTGTTTTTTTAATTATTGAATAAAACACAGATGGCGTCACGAACTTGCCTGGTTCTTGTGACATTTGAGAAGTGTAATGTATAACATTTATAAAAATGGAGTCGTATACAATATACGAGTAGAACAACGCGTTCAAATTTTTGAACTATTTTATGTAGGTTTTGTAATCTCCAGAAACGGTGATGTTAATTGGCCACCAAGTTTATGTGATCTCTCTCCGTTGGACTATTTTCTCTGGGGTTACATGAAAAACTAGGTCTATAAGAATGACCCCCGATCAATTTCTGGGCTGAAGAACGAAATTATTCGCATTATTGGTGATTTAGAACAGCAATTACGCCAAAATGTCATCGAAATTTTTGACAAAAAAGTGGACATCTGTGGAGCTGCAAGAGGTGGACATTTGGCGGATATTGTTTTTTTTTGTGTTTATATGTCATACATTATGTTTCAATAACCAATAAAAAGTTTTTAGAAATCAAAGCAAATTGTGTGTTTTATTAAAAAAATTGAATAAAAAAACCGCTCAATTTGAAAGATCCTAACATAACATATATGTTAGGATCGTATTATGTTATAACATCGAGCTATTTTGTGTGGGTCAAAAATTAAGAAACAATTGCATTTTATACAATACATTTTTCTTTATTTCAGAGTCCAGTTAGAAGCTTTTTCTTTTTTTTCGCCAAGAATTTTTGTTTTTTAACTCTTGTTAATCGTTTTTTTTTTACTTTAAAATTTGTCACAACTATTGTAAATTAACCAAATTATGAAAGAGAAAAGAGTGAAAAGTTTTTATAATAAATAGGCAAATATGCATGAGGAGTATGGACGTGCAACAAGCGAAATATATGTGCCAGAATGTCTTTGCCTACCCCAATAGGAGCACGGCATGTTATTGATAATGTTAGTTATAATGATGAAATCCATGCTGAATGTTTCCACCATCTCTACCTTTAAAGTATTTCTTCATTGTGCTAAAGAAATTTAAAGAGTTATGTTTTTCCTGTGTCTTTATTATCCCAGTAAAAATACTTTTAGGACCTAAAATGAAAATTTTAGAAATAAAAAAGTATGTTAAAAAGATCCAACATATTTTATGACTATATGTTATGTCAGTTGAACATGATATAGATGTTAACCTCATTCGTGTTGTCTATTTATTATGATTAGTTGCAGTCTGGGAAATATTCACGGAAGTAAAACAAATTCTACATTTATGAAAATACATATTCATAAATGTTAAATTTGTTTATATGTATATCATTTATACATCGTCCCCTTTTACACCGGTTCAAAAATTGTTAGCTAGGTATTTAAAATTCGTTCAGTATCACGGACCCACCGAGATTCAAATTTCGAATTACTTTCGGAGAGAATCCGAGTATTCCTCTTTCGCTCTCTTGTACTCAAAATTCAATTCTCGTATTCTTTCTTTGGCGACAACCGCAGTACGGGTTTTGGCCTATTTATATTATGATTTATACTATGATACCTATTAAGAACGTTCCAAATTTTGGAAATGTGTGAGATTTGTCACGAGTAGTACGGGCTTTGGTAATACTAAAATGAATTTTCCGAAGTATCGACATGCTTAGAACATATATATAGTATTTTAAGAGATTCTCCATTGAATTAAAGCAGTATTTCCCAAAGTGGCCAATAGCGCTGGGACGGTCTAGAGGGCGGGAGTAACCTCGAATGGAATTGGGGGGCGTTGAATAAAAATAAAGGGGCAGTAGAAGCATAAAGAAAGTATATATTTTATCTGTAGCGTAACATAGAGTCGAAGTCGTAGTGATTACTTTATTTTCCAAATAAATACACAAAATGCAAGTTATAACCGATCAGTGGTCAAGTCCGCCGACAAATCTTAACAAGCAAGTGTAGCAGGCGAGCGTGTCGCGCATTGTCGGGAGGTCCAGCATGCATCGGCAGGAATATGTGCATGTAATGACTTGTTTACAATACGATACTATAAATAGTCGACATGTATAAAATCTAGATTTGGATTGTTTCTAAATTATGTGACAAGCATTTTACAACAGTGCAAATGTAATAAGAGTTAAAAAAAATGATAGGTGACAGCTTCGATCTTTACGGATTACGGATCACATACAAAACAAATTGTACTATTATATATTATCGAAGATTCAATACAATTTACACGTTAGTATTTTTATACATTTTCTTACATATCTACCGTAAGTTTCTGTGTATTTTAGTGTTTACTAATAACACAACCGTAGCAGGCTTTTGTCAGTACAATATTATTTGAAGTGTATAGACAAAATATTTGTCATATTTTCAATTAAAATACTAACGAAAACAGGGGAATAAAATCGTAAAAAAACTGTTAAATTCGTAAAAAAACTATTGAAATTAATTTACATTTATAGAATCATAATATGTGTTAATAAGGAAAAATTATTTCAATAAGTGCAAACTAAATTAAAACTATTAATGGATTTTTAATTGCATATATTTTTTTAATGACTTATTTCTTGATTAATTTAGTTTAATATTTGACAATATTATATCAAATACATATATCTAATGTTGAGGTAAGAACAAAACCCAGTAAAATAGTTTTATTAGTATATTAGTTTTTTGTCTCTTGCCGTCTTACGCAAAAACCACTGTATGAGTATGTTATACTTGATATCGTGGGCGCTATTCTGATAACACAACTATTGCAACAAAAATTGGTTCGTTTGAAATTACACTTTTCAATTATACTATATAAATTGTTAAATCTATTGATAATTGTATACCCTTACAATGCTGAAAAACACATAAGTTTTTGTAATTTATTTTTAACAAACACTGTTTATTCCACTTTTTTATGACGGTATAACCCTACCGGTTTCAAGGCTTTCACCTCATCTTCAGGGGAGCGCAAACAAGACTAAATGCTGTTCGGACTGGTACCGATATAGACACTTCAACGGTTGGAGGCGGGAGGGGTGAGGGGAAGGCTAGGTATTATTTCGGCCAAGAGCGGGGAGATTTTGGGGAAATAACTATTCAACAGATGCTCTGATCTGTATATTGACTTAGAAATTTCTAGGGCCTCCAATCTGTCCAATCTATTTCCGTTGTCGCTAATATGTAAGAATTTGGCATCATTGATAGAAAAAGTATGATTCTCACGGTGACAATGATTAGCCATTTCAGAATAAATTAGAGGATTTGTTAAGGCAGATTGGTGTTCACGAAATCTCTTTTCAAAAGATCTTCCTGTCTTTCCTATATAGAAATTATCACAGTCAGCACATAAAAGTTTATACACACCGCTGTTGTTAAGTATTCCATTTTTGCCTTTCCCATTAAATAAGAGTTTCCGGAGATTGAAGTTAGTGTAAAAAGCTGGCTTTATGTGACTTGGAATATTTTTGGTTATTTCATTTGATATATTTTTTATAAATAGGACTTTGCTCCATTTATAGGTATGCTTATAGGTGTCGTTAAATATATAATCTTTTATGAGTTTCTTTTTTGTTTTGTTTTTTAAAAGTGAATCAATGAGGCTTCCAGGATAGCCATTATTTGTAGCAATTTTTTTGATGGCTACAAATAATGGCTATCCTGGAAGCCTCATTGATTCACTTTAAAAAAACAAAACAAAAAAGAAACTCATAAAAGATTATATATTTAACGACACCTATAAGCATACCTATAAATGGAGCAAAGTCCTATTTATAAAAAAATATATCAAATGAAATAACCAAAAATATTCCAAGTCACATAAAGCCAGCTTTTTACACTAACTTCAATCTCCGGAAACTCTTATTTAATGGGAAAGGCAAAAATGGAATACTTAACAACAGCGGTGTGTATAAACTTTTATGTGCTGACTGTGATAATTTCTATATAGGAAAGACAGGAAGATCTTTTGAAAAGAGATTTCGTGAACACCAATCTGCCTTAACAAATCCTCTAATTTATTCTGAAATGGCTAATCATTGTCACCGTGAGAATCATACTTTTTCTATCAATGATGCCAAATTCTTACATATTAGCGACAACGGAAATAGATTGGACAGATTGGAGGCCCTAGAAATTTCTAAGTCAATATACAGATCAGAGCATCTGTTGAATAGTTATTTCCCCAAAATCTCCCCGCTCTTGGCCGAAATAATACCTAGCCTTCCCCTCACCCCTCCCGCCTCCAACCGTTGAAGTGTCTATATCGGTACCAGTCCGAACAGCATTTAGTCTTGTTTGCGCTCCCCTGAAGATGAGGTGAAAGCCTTGAAACCGGTAGGGTTATACCGTCATAAAAAAGTGGAATAAACAGTGTTTGTTAAAAATAAATTACAATGTCTTTAAACCTCCACAACGTTAATGCCTTAACTATAAACCACATAAGTTTTTCTTTTTTTAAATATAACATCATGGCTGAACCTAGGATAAAATGAAGATAATATAGTATTTAATATTTAAACCAGGGCTGTGGAGTCGCTTAAAAAAAACACGACTCCGACTCCGATTCCTATATTTACCAACAATACGACTCCGACTCCACAACTCCGACTCCACGACTCCGACTCCACAACTCCGACTCTACAACTCCGACTCAAAAAAGCTCAATTTTAGCAGGTTGTTTCCTACCTTTGCATATAGCCATTTTTTTCATGTTATAGGGATAAAAATAAAATAAGATCAAACTTTAATAATTATTTATTGGAATTTATTCTTAAAAACAACATTGCTTCTATTAAATCTGTATTCGTAGAGGCTCTCAAATCAGAATTGAGAATTTTAAGAGCGGAAAATAACCGCTCTACGGATACTTGGGTTGGGGGTAATGCTGTAACGATCAATGCTGAATCTTTTACGATTTCTAGATACCGCTGTATTGCCATTTTAACATTTAACTTATAAGTTCGGTCAATTTTTTCCATTATTTTCAATGCATCATAAAATGCAATTTTAAATTTTGAAATAGAGTCACCTTCATCTATATTGGGACTGTGATTCAAACGAGGACGTTTTAGTTTATCTTGTTCTTTGAGATATTTTTCAAAATCGTCTTCAGATTCAGCGGTGTCGGATGAAGATGATGATACTTCGTGTACGCTGCCTGCTGTCGTCTGTTTTTCTAGTCGAAGGCCTTTCATACGAACGGTTAATTCAAACATAGCGTTTTTCGCTCTATTTATTTGTTCTTCCGTCAATATGGATCGAACCATGGGGTTAACATAGATCCCAGCCAACAGAATTTTCTTTCGACGTGAGAAAGAAGGAGACAAACACATTTTTGTAGACTTGATGCATTAAATGGATCTCGGTGATTCACCATATCGGCGCGACTTGCGCCTGCAAGTTTAATATTCGTGCACAATACACATTCATTATAATAATTAAAAAAAAATGTATTTTAAATTTTAACGAAAAATTAGTCGGAGTCACTCGTTTTTTACGACTCCTACTCCGACTCCGGCCCAAACACCGCGACTCCGCGACTCCGACTCCAACTCCGACTCCGACTCCACAGCCCTGATTTAAACTATGGCTTTATTCAGTCGCCTCCAAACAATATACGTATATTACGGATGTGCCTGATAAGCCTAAAAGGTTTATCAAATGAAGCTACGAAGCCTTCAAGACTACAATAATATTTGATAAAAGTTTACACTAATAAAAAATATAAGGATTTATCTTATTTTCAAACACAAATTATTTTTTTGAGACAGCCGATGTTGACAAAACTCTTTTCAATAGCATTCAAACAAGATGACGATGGGTTGAGTACTTCTTACATTCCGTTACTGAAGAACTAATTCTACCGGCTATAAGGGAGGTAATACGCACTACACTATAAACTACGCGTCTAATATTACAAAGAAATTTTCTTTAAGCAATAATACAGTGCAAAACAGAAATTATGAAATGGCTCAAAATGTTGAAGACTCAATACGTGAGTGTATAAAAGTTAACTTTGACAGGAAATGATGCTTTACTTTAACCATATGTGCGATTCATAAAAGAAGAACAAAATTGCCAAGAATAAAGAAGCAAACTTATACCAAGGAGAATCGATATTTCACGCATTGGAAGAGTTTTTTTTAAAGAAAAAGAAATCCCTCTGAGTAATAGTTTGTCAGTTACTACTAATATGGTGTTCCAGTGGTGATAAAACACTACAGAGTTTTTTTAATAGGCAATCCACCCAAACTAGGATGGTTTGTGCTTCTTGGGGGGTTTCTCGCATAATAAAAAAAGCAGTTCCGAATGTTTTCGCTGTACATTGTATCATTCATCGTCAACATGTAGTTGCCAAAAATCTGAGTAAACTCCTACATATGTTAGGTCATTTTATTATGTCATTAAAGCAATTAACAAAATCAGAATCAACTCATTGAATGACAGATTGCTCGGACAACTTTGTGTTGAGAACGATGAAGAATTAAATTTCTTGCTGCTTCTTACGGAAACTCATTGACTATCCAATGGTGCCTGTTTGGATCGGTTTTATAAACTCTTTGACTCAGTGCTAGAGTTTGAAGAAACCAAAGATGATAATTTACGAGCTAACTTGATTGATTTCAAAAATGACATAGCATATTTGACAGTTTAATAAAAATGACATAGCATATTGGACAGTTTAATAAAAATGACATAGCATATTTGACAGTTTAATAAAAATGACATAGCATATTTGACAGTTTAATAAATTTAATGAAACAAATTTACAGTTCCAAGGTGATAAGTTTAATTTAATTTAATTTCGCGTTTGTGACAAAATTTAGGACGTGGGTAATTCAGCCAGTTAGTTTGCAATTTATCAACAGTAGAAAACCATAATAAAGACGTGCTTACATAATGTCAGCACTTGGAGACTCTCCATTCTGATTGAAGAATATCTAAAATTACAAGAAGAACTGATAGAAGTAATAACAAATGAGGAATTGAAATTAAAATTCAATTAATTTATCAACAGTTTTGGCTGCAAATGCATACCTACACTTTATCCTGGATCATATGGGCTATAGTACAAAAGTTTTTAATTTGATTTTCTGTATCATATTTTGGTGAGAAGTGCGGTCACAAATATATCATCTAAAAAAAGAAACCGACTGCAAATAGCTAATCGCGGTGATTTAAGAATGCTGCTGACAAAAATAGAGCCGAACATTAATAAATTGATAGCAGCGCACCAGGTTCATTCTTCTTCTTATTAGAATAATTTTAAATGTTATTCGTGATTTTAATTTTAATATTATCCTTCATTATCTTAATTTTCTGTCTGTAATGCGAATGTTAATATGGTTGATTTTTTAAATAATTTTATAATTTCAAGCTTTAAGGTGTCTTATTTACAATATCTTTCTTTACTATGTTGTAAGATTTAGGTAAAAATATAGATACATGAAAAAACGTCAATTTGTCAATGCATTTTTCTGTTTGTTCGCTTAAAGAAAGTAGATTTCCAGGGGGCCACTGAGTGGTTTTTTTTCTAAAAAAGGAGTGGTTGGCCAAATAAGTTTGGGAACATCTGATTTAGAGCAACCATTACACGGCAATAAATAAATCAATTGATTGCATGAACATTTTTTTAGAATAAGAATTAGTAAAAATGCGATATATAAGTGTAATATTTAAATATTAGGCGGTATACAGTCATGTGGCTACAATTCATCTGCTCAGCATACTCTACGGTGGTTTGAAGGATATCTTCATGAATAATATGGTTTAAGCGATCCTTATCGAAGTCCACTGGTCGTCCGGAACGCTCCATGTCTTTCAGGTCGAAATTACCGTCATTGAAACGCAAAAACCATCGACGAGCTGTCCTTTCATTCATAACATATTTGCCGTACAATTCGCAAATATCGCGAGCAGCTTTGGCAGCTTTATTCTTTCGATTGAACGCAAACAGAAGGAGGTGTCGAAAATGTTTATTTTCGTCTACTTGACATTCCATTTTGAAGGCTTGTAATCAAATAAAATAATATACGTAACGTAACATTTAGTTTTACTTTTGGTGCTCATTTTTAAATTTGAAAAAAAACGGACACAACTTATGTTAACACCTAATGTAAATAAACAAAAACAAATTTTAGGGGTTGAGTTTTTTTACAGATTTATGTTGTATTTTATAAAACAAAAGTTCCTTAAAGGACCAATGTGAGCTTATACACTTGTAATTTACAGTTGTAGACTATTCGTATTTACCACAAAACTAAAAAGGAAAGAGCATGAAGCAAAAAGAACATGCGGCATCGAGTAGCTAGATTCCACCTGGAAGAGTTTCCCTAGATTTTGAGAGGGTATGCGAATCCAGAATTAGATCCTTAAGCCATTTTGAATGGATGGTGGTCATGGCATCCATTCACTCTCCATTCGGGCGAGACACTCCAATCGAACCGTTCCTGCTCCCTCGCATCAAACGCCCTCGGGAGGGAGAGAGACCGCGGTCAGTTTAGTCTAACCTCCGTTGAATTCTTAACACATACTGCGTACGAGTACAATGCATGAGCGTGCATGCTCACCGCCAGACAGATTGAGCTTAATTGATTTTTCGATTATAAAGGGTCTCTCAAATTGAGCAGTTTTTTTAATTCTTGGATAAAACACAGATGGCGTCGCGAGCTTGCCTGGGTCTTGTGACATTTGAGAAGTGTAATGTATGACATTTATAAAAATGGAGTCGTGTACAATACAACAACGCGTTCAAATTGTTGAATTATTTTATGTATTGTAATCTCCGGAAACGGTGATGTTAATTGATCACCAAGTACATGTGATCCGAAACCTCTGGAGTTACGTAAAAAGCCAGGTCTATAAGAATGACCTCAATCAATTCTCGAGCTGAAGGACGAAATTATTCGCGTTATTGGCGAGTTAGAACCGCAATTATGCCAAAATTTCATCGAAAATGTTGACAAAAGAGTGGGCATCTGTGGAGCTGCAAGAGGTCGCCATTTGGTGGATATTGTTTTTAAATGTTATACATTATTTCAATGACCTTTAAAAAGTTTTTTGAAATCAAAGCAAATTATGTGTTTTATTCAAGAAAAAAAAATAGATTTAAAAAAAACCGCTCAATTTGAAAGACCCTTTATTACCATTTCAATTATTGTACGTATTCGGTAGTCGGGCGACCGGTCGCGAAGAGGTGGTCGGATTTTGTAAATAAATTTATTTATTCGGTACCACCGGTGAGTATTTAATAAATAATAAAGCACTCATTAATTTTTAATTAGTGCTGCGTATTAATTACGTGTGGGGTGTAATTATTCTGTGTAGCGGCTTGAGGAAGTCATTGGAGTAGCAAACGTATATAAACAATTGTTACGTCATCGTGTGCACACGATGACGTAACAATCATACTCGTATATAAGGGATTGTCTTAGTAAGTAAATAAGAACAATAATGACGTCTTTGAAGAGCGATGATCCAGGTAACCTTAAAATCATTATTCCAGGTGTTTCTGGATCTCGCATCCTATGATCTGTTTTGCCACCTGATCGTTTAATGGACTAAAGGGTGTGTCCCCTTCATCTACCTCTCTTCAACGTATTTGGTCACTGTGATCACCTTTAAACTATTATATCATTTATTCTGCGAGCAATAGCAAGTACCGGAAAACACATTCCACAGCATTTGTTTGGTTCCTTTCAGTGTTGTTTTTCAGTAATATTGTTAAAGCTTTTCATCTTAGTAAATTTTGATATTGACCGGTTCGAATATAAATGTTTTAGTTATTATGATTCTAACAAATTTAACGAGGAAAGAGGACACGAAAAAGAGGGAGATAATAAAGTTAGGGGAAGGTTGCAAGGACTATCCATAACGGAGAATCTTCTTTAGAATATACATAACAAAGATACCTTGAGGAGATAATATTAATTGGCTGGAAATGGATAGGTACCCCGAAATAATGAATAATTTAACACTCGGTTAAATTAACTCGAGCCTGGAGTACAACCCTTTGAGCCAGCTTTGTTTATCCTCATTAATTCCTACCCCTAAGCTCTTCCAACTTTTATATAAATTGTTGATTTTGTTATTCAAATTGGATTTATTATTAAAGTTGCTGAAATCAAATTTATTCGAACGTAGTAACAATTTTTAGCTAGCCAACAAATAATTATCTTTAATTATGTAGTGATAGTTTAATTTATAAGATATTTTTAATTTATATTTTCACATTGAACTATTAAAGCTCATTTTGTATTTTGAAATTTAAAAAAATTGAATTCAAGATTTTTTCCAATAATATAATGCAATGTATTTTGTATCATTAATAGATTATATTTTTTCTAATGTGTTAAGTGGAAGAGGGTGCTTGGAACAGATTGTTTCTTTGAGTATGCTTGTGGAAAAATATATGGCAAAAATAAAAAAGTATATTGTGTGTTTGTGCACACACTATGGTAAATATTGAATGAATATGGTGTTTAATGTAAATTAATACGTGTTATTACTTCATTGTATGCTGAAAGTAGAGCAGGTATTAGAGTGAATGATACCTTGACTGAATGGTTTCATATTTCGAAATAGGTAAAGTAAATATGTCCCCCTGGTTGTTCAACATTTATAGAGATTTATGTGTGAAGGAACCAGAGAGGTCAATTGGTGGCATACAAATGTCGAATGAACACTTATGAATGCAGATGGTAGTGTAAGAAATACAAAAAGAAAGATATGAGAATGAATGTTGCAAAATCCAAAGTAATGATGATAGAAAAGTATAAAAGGAAAAGTGAATCCGGCATATGGGTGAATAATGAGAGATTGGAGGAAGTTGAGGAATTCTGATATTAGGCTAGTATTTTCTCAGGCGATGGAAGATTTAATAGGGATATCGAATATGGAATGAAGTAATGAAGAAAGACAAACGAAACGCGAATGTGAGTGGATGGCTTGTGAGAGGAATACCAAAGAAAGCATGGTTAGATCAAGTGAATGATATTCTGAAAGAAGGATATCTAGAAAGTTAGAGTAATCGTAGAAGTTGTATGGATGAAAAAGAGGCTAAGGATGTGCATCGAGATAGGAAAGTCTGGCGCTCTGTCCTCTCTGACCCGACAGGGAAATGGCGTGATGGTATGTATTGAATAAGAAATCACTTAAAATCTATAAAATGTGATTATCGCCTTATATTTCAAAAACATATATTGTATTCCACATTTGTTATATACAGTATGTATGACCTGGCGGGGTTATTTCTTTTTCAATCATCTAAAAATATATCAAAGAAGCCCTGGGTGAAAACCAGATTACCATTTTAAAAATCTAGGTTTCGACTAAAAAAACCGAACTCCCGGGCTAGAAGACAGGCATCTTACCAACTAGGTCAGGGGTCGGTAGACTTTCTAGTGAGAAGAGGCCAAATATTAAGTAAACAGAATCTCAAAAATGTTCGTAGAGCCGTAACATAATTTTAGCTATATAAATATTAATGACGAAAAAAAAAGCGAGATAAAATCAAGATTTTTATTTAAAACTCAAATTCATAATACAGATGTAGACTACTTTGAAGTATATAATATTATATCATATATGGGAGTTATAAACTTCAGTAGATCAGTGCACTACTTAGAAGTATAGAATATTATATATGGGAGTTATAAACTTCAGTAGATCAGTGCACTACTTATTAAACAAGAAAACCTAAATAACTAAACGCTAATAAAAACTTTTTGGGCTTTGTAAAGTCTACTAACATAGTTAGAACGGTGAAATTGCATCGCTTTGCTATGTCTGGCAAGTAACTACTTGTTTTCAATTTAAGGCATGATTGAAAATTATCGTCAGTTAATGTACTTCTTAACTTAATTTTTATTTGATTCATGGAAGAGAATGTTTGTTCGCATAAATAGGTAGAGCCAAATATTATGAGAATGGCAAATGCTAGTTCTTTTATTGTGTCACATGTTTCAGGCAAACTATTCCATGTATCAAATATAATTGTTTCTATTTTAAGCATTTGTTTCGCAGCTGTCCACTTATGCTGATCAAATTGGAATTCTCTCTTTCGAGCTCATCCAAGCGGCTGGTCAGATTTGTGAATTTGTTGCTCCACAGTTCCTTGCCTTGGTGAAGCTGGAATTGAAGAGTCGCTAATGCTTATATAAAGAGCCGCGGTTTGCTGACCCCTGAACTAGATCATGGAGGCTGTCAACTTTAGGTGAAATTTAAACTATCATCGCTTCATGCGATGTATACAATGTCTAATTTGAGATCGCTTATATAAAGATTATAATGGAGATGAATGAAAAATAAATCGAACCCACTTACCTTTTTAGAGATAATATAATTTATGTTAAATTTGATTATGCAAGTTTTTGTGGAATGGAGTATTTATAAAACTTAACATTTTTTTTTAAATTAGGTTACTTACATACATATATACAATCACACCATTTTCCTGTCAAGGTAGGCAAAGAGGAAAAAGTGCCAGAATTTACTATCTCGACAAACATCCTTAGCCCCTTCTACATCCCTAGGATTTTTCTGACTTAAGATTTAATGTATCTTTAATTAAAGTTAATGTATCTTTAATTAAGGTTAAAGTTACCAAATTCAAAATTAAATACATGAATAAAAATCTGAATATGATTTTTATTCTAGAACATTTTTTCCTGATTTTTTCCGCATATTTTATGATATATGGGAATGCTGGATGACTAATAAGTAAATAATTTTGTATTATCTTATAACTGAGTATCCTGACTCTCGTGGTAGCCCTTGGTGACACCTCTCCATCCATCCCTGTCCTCCGCAGTTTGAAGAATAGTGGTTAAGGGTAGTCCGGTTAAGTCTTCCAATTAATTACTCCAACGCATTGGGGTTCTTCCTCTTAGGTATGTGTCGCTCTTACAGCTTCCGTCCAAACTGTCTCTTTGGCTACGGGCAATGCGTTTAAAAATCGGAGGACCAGTCGTAGGTTTACTGTCGAAAATCTGTCCGTGGTTTTCAGTTATAGACATTAGTTCACCTTACCGTGCATGGAATTCGCAGCATACTTCTCCAGCACCACATTTCAAATGCATATTTTCTACGATACGTCTCTCGCTTCCTATCAGAGCTTACAGCTTCCGACCGACTATAAGGCGAGGTTTTTATTTAAAAAAGCGACACGTAAATATTGGTGTCGCCTTATATTCGAGTTTTATTTTTCATAATATTATAATGGTGAGGGGCATGTTATTATCTCCAAAAAGCAGATAAAAATAGGGGTCGCCTTATAATCAGAGTCACCCTATAGTCGGGCCAATACGGTAAATATTGCGAAGACAAGGTAACAAACTAGACGAATCTAAAGTATATGGTACTTTATGAAATTTTAAATAAGTAAAAATGTTCTGCGTGCTCATAATTGTTTTCACCTACATTTTATTATACACCTATATTTATTTTAGTATTTAAATATAATTATAAATACACAACATATTCTCGAAAATTCGTATATCATAACAACGATAGCGAAAATCTTTTACGCTGATTGTCTTTTTTGGTAGACCTCTTGCACCACACGATGCGATCAGAGGTAAAGTGGAGTAACCTGTAATTTGTAAATCTAAGAAAATTTATTTTAAAGTTGACATAAGTAAATGGTTAGAACTAAAATAATTCTTTGCTACATACATAAACGATAAGAGTTTGATTTCCCCCCCCCCGAGGCTTTTTTTTTACATCTTTCTAGTTGGTTAAAAGAGATTTAAGTATGGCAATAAGCCCGCCAGGTTGTACTGTATACAACAAAAGTGTAATATAAAAAAATGCAATATGATATTGCATTAATGGATATGTTTGAAACTAACTTAGACACTTATAGTTAGTGCTCAAACAAAGCATATTTTGTGGTGTGTCAACGTATGAAACAAGGCAGAATGAAGCCATCAGAAATATATGCATGGATAAAATGAAAGCATTAAGATCGATTGAATATGTGGCGAGAATAAATAAAATAAAAAAAACAACACAATGATCGTTTATGTTTTCGTAAAAACAATAAATTTTCAAATTTGCTTTACTTATCAAAATGTAGCTTATAAGCGCTATAAAAAAATCTGGCTATTATTATTGATTGAAAAAAAGTGTTGCTCTCATTAAATATAATATGAATAATTCATGTTAAAAAACACTTTCAAAATACTAGATAGGTAATACTAGAGATTACTCTAGTATTACCTATCTAGTATTTTGAAAGTGTTTTTTAACGTGAATTATTCATATTACTCGTATATTTAATGAGAGCCACATTTTTTTTCAATCAATAATAACACCGTGTCAATAAAACATGTGTGGACTTCTGCATGCAGATTATATGGTTATGCTTGCTGAAAATAAAGGTTATTTAAGGGATATGATAAGTGATTTGTATAAGGAATGCCTAGTAAAATATTTGAGAATGAATCTAGCGAATCGAAGGCAATGATTATATGAAAGAGGTGTGATAAAAAGTGTATGCAATGATGGGTTAACTCAGGGAAACTCTATCAGGTTGATGGGTTTTGTTATTTGAGCAGTATGTTTATGTGTGATGGGCGAGCTGAAAGGGGCATTGAAAGAGGCGTAGTGACATGGAACAAGGTAAAAGGAGCACTTAATGTAATATAGAACTAGCGAGACATATAAAAGAGTAATTAACATGATTACATATATTAGTGTGTTGGTGCCCACCGTCACATATAGAAGTGAAGCTTGGAAATGTGGAATGTCATTGTATAAAATAATGCGGAGTGGAAACTTCAGAAATGAATGCAGGGATAAAATTGATATTTTAAATGAGATGAAGAAAGGATAGTTAAGATGGTTTGGATATGTGGAGAGAAAAAACTGACTAAGCGAGTATACGAGTTCCACCCAGTCCTTGCACTTCCGCAAGAGGTTGACTGAGGTAGGCATTACTAAATCTGGTTTTGTAAGAAGGTAAAATTTGAATAATAGAACATTGTGCATGACAAGATATATTGTATGAATGTGAAGGAGGTGAAAGTTGTGTGATTGGATAGAAAAAAATGGAGAGTTTTTCTCTCTCCCTGCATGGGACGCGGCATGATAAAATGTGTGTATCAAAGGATTTGGTTTTAACTTTGTGGAATTCCATTTGAGAATATTTAAATAAATCGCTTGAATAGAGCGTTGGGATAAGAGATAGAAACACGTGTAGTGGGAATTAATGTAATTAGTACACTAACAAAGTAATTAATTATTTAATATGTGTATGTATCAATACAAAATGTTATTGTGGATTGCATCACTTCTTTGCGAACCGCTACATACAAATTGTATACGACAGGAGAGCGCGGGAAATTTGTCAGCTGCTTGCGGTAACCCAAAGTCGCTCCCCCCCCCCCCCAATCTCCCAACCGTTGCCGTATTTCATCCCCTTTTTGCTGAATTGTCGATTGTAGTATTCCATCCCTCCGTAATAATTTTGCCAGACACCCCAAACCGAGTGCGGAATGGTTGCGTAACTTTTATGACATACCTTGAAACAAATTATAAAAATTCTGTAACACTTTCCAGTTCTTTAAGGTAAACCCTAAGCAAAGTTACACTTTGTGCGTTTATTGTGTCATGTGGAATTCATTTAACCTTTGAAGTATAATTTTTTTACGTTTATTCATATAGTGCCATTTAACTTATCCGAATGGGAATATTGAAGAGCGAGACTGAAAGACAAAATTGTCTCCGGGCTTAGAACCAATGGAATACGCACGGAGCTCACATTGCTTATGTTGGTAACATTACTCCACGTGAAGATATAACAACACTCGCACACGTCTAGCGTGTATAAGTTACCAGACGAATTATTTCATCAGATAGGGATCCTTTTTTTTTTTTCGTTTACCACCTTGAATCGAACACTCGAGTAGAAATTAAACGTATTAACTAGGCCACGGAAGTTGTCAAAGAATGTAGAAAGAGAATTTAAGAAAGTAATATCATCGCTAAACTATGACTAATAGCCTGACTTGACTGTATAGCCTTCAAGAATACATCCTCAGAATATTGTGCGAAATTAATCGCACTTCCTCTTTGCAAGTATTTAAAATTTCCAAAAAATGTAAGCTCTGTTATTCCAATCAATTTCAAATAACATCAAACATTAAAGCCAAGTTATTCCAATTGATATTAAGTAATATTGATGTTTCTCTAACATGGATTCCTTTATAGGTTGGTATCACGGGTAATGAATGTGTCGATTCCTTGACAATGGAAGCATGTTCAACCGGTCGACCCCTATCTGGTTTTAAAGAACATTAAACACGATACCTGGTGTCGATGGTTAGAATTTGAATATAACTGGTGTAGTATATTTACTATTCCATTCCCTTATTAGGGCTGTTGATAAAAATGTAATCCAGCAATCTATCCAATTGAAAACGTGGCTTAATATAATGAGAACGAACAAGGTGAAAGTGTCATTCATGTGTCGCTTACGGATGGGCTACTGCCCGTTGGCTTTACACAATATGTATTGTTTGACCTTAACACAATATGTATTATTGAGGATCCTGGATGTGAGTGTGGTTTGAATGATGATACTTTATATCAATGTTTTACTGTTTCTCTCCTTCACGTGACAGATTTGACTTACTATAGTATATGCCAAATCTTGGCCGTTTTCAATGAATTTGGTGTTTCTTCTTTATCCCAATAACTTTTCTATTTATAAGCCAACTGTTAAATTGAATAATTTAAAGTTTTCTGAAATTGTTTTTTTTATTTAACTTATTATATTGACTCTTATAATATTATTTTAGTTTATTGTGGGGCTACTTCTAATTCTACTGTGGATGGATTTCCTTAAAAAAAACACCACTTAAATAACATTTCTTTTAACTTCAGATAAAAGTGTTAGAAAGGATGTTACTGCAGAGTCTGAATGTTTTAGTGTTTTAGTATACGAGTAATACATACATACCTACGCGCCATTTTCCTGTCGGGGTAGACAGAGAGGACATAGTGCATACTTGCCTATATCGATACACATCCTTAGCCTCTTTTACATCCATACACCTTCTAAAAGACCTATAATTTCTCTAACTTTCAATGTTCCCTTCTTTCAAAATATCAGTATCTTGATTCAACTATACTTTTTTGCCGTTCCCTCACTTTTGCGCTGTAGGAATATCTGTTTTTTTTTTGTCTTTCTTCATTCATTCGTTCTAAATGCCCAAACCATCATATTGTATATTAATTTTACTTAACACATCAACCTTTAGTTCACGTGTATTCCTTATAACTTAATTCCGTATTCTGTCATAAATTGGCAATCCATGTATTATTCTTAATATGCGCATCTCTACAACATTTATTCGGCTCCTCTCAGCCCTTTTCCACGTCCACGTTTAACTCCTGCATATCAAAGTTGGCGCCAAAATACTATTGTGGACTATCATCTTAGCAAATTTGAATATGTCCGATTCTCGTATATATGTTTTAGTGCCCCATTGACTTTCTTTCCTTTCGCTATACGCCATTCGATATCCTTCTTTACTCTTACATCATTGGGAAAATACTACCCAAATAGTAAAATTCCTCAACTTGCTCAAATCTTTAATTTATCCCCCATATATCGCATTTACCTTTCCTTTCAAATTTTTCTAACACCATTACTGTGGATTTTGAAACATTCATGCTCAGATCTTTCTCTTTGGATCTAGCATACATTTACTTATCAAACTATGTGATTCATCCTCACGTTATCATTCGACATTTGTATGCCATTAATTCACCTTGGTTGTTCGTTTACACTTGAATACATATAAATATTGAATAACTCGAGTGACATAACGTATCATTGCTTTACGAAATTTATTATTAAGTAATGGACCACTTCATTACAAGTCTTGCCTAGTGAAGAAGTTTTCTATAACTACTAAATGGGAGATTTTCAGTATTTTATGTCCTTTTATTCTACGATTTTCCTCTCTATTGAAATATTTTAAATCGTACATTGCAAGGGCAGCCAACTAGTTTGTTATCGTGATTGAATTTTATATATAATATTAGACGCGAACTAACTACCAAATTCTCGAAATTAACTTCGTTAAAAAAACTAATAATACATTATAATTCAAAAAGTAAAAGAAAAATTATACAAAAATGTATAAAAATAACAAATATAACATATATTTATAATTGACATGCATATTGAAAAAATAATAACTTTTAAATAAAGGTTTTTAATGAGAAGTCTGTGTCTGTGTTCATAGTGGGGGGTATGTATTCTGGCAAGGATAATCAGAATGAATCTCCAATATGCGAATAGGTAAGCAAATAACGATGATTTGTCTTCGTTAGTTTTAAATATGAAAAAAACAATTCACATAAGCATGTAGATCTAAAACAAGAATATAACATATATAATCACAACATTTTTTAATATTTCGATATTTTTCGCGACTAATATCCTACATTTATAAATGTGTTTCCAATCATCTTTTTCGAACAACCTAACTTTTAAGATTAAATCAGATTGCAGCATAATATTGTTTTATTTCAAGTATGTTATAGTTTTCATTTTCAAGTATAACTTTTTTCCATATGAAAAATATCAGATATTTTTCAGCAATATGTTCCAAATTTAAATTTGCTTTAAAAGGAAAACAGATACTGAACAACATCTTAGATTTTTTTAATCATTGAATCGATCATTAAAGTCCTTCATACATTTTTTTAATTTCCATGATGTTTTTTTCAACATTAAAATTAAAATTGGAATGTTTTGAAAATTATCATTTATATTTGGAAAACTATCAAGATTTTTTGTTGTAGATCTACGAGTATGATGATTAACATTGAAAGGAGATTTTTATAAGAATTGATGGTACTAATTACATAACTTATTGGCTTATACCTTCCTTGCAGTTCTAAATTAAAAATGATTAATTTACGAGTAGATGTGAATTCTGTCAGAAACGTTTGATCATAGAGCCAACTTTCATCACGTAAATTCTGCAGTCCAACTGCAACAAATTTTGAAACCGTTGCAGAAATTTACTTCGACTTAGTCACCTTGCATGCATCTGCATGCAATAATAATCCCGGTTGTATTTTATCGATTTCAGCTTGAAATATATGCCTTTGTAGAATATTTGTTTGAATTTAATTAACGGTTTTAACATTTATCTATGATTTATTTTGTATTTAATCTTTTACACAGCGCTATAAATCCATTAACATTACCAATCATTGATTTTGCTCCTTCCATTGGAATGAGTACTAGCTTAAAAAGAAGTACTTTCAACTTAGAAGGAAAGATTTTGAAAGCGTTGAATGTAAATGATGTCCTCCATGTCCTGGTGGTAAGACACTTGTCTGTCGATCTGGAGGTTGCGGGTTCGATCCCCGCTGGAACCCAGATTTTTTTAAATAGGATCCCAGTCTGGTTAACATTTAGGGCCTATAAAAACATCTTTCTGGTTGGTTGGAAGAGATTACCACATGACAATAAACTCGCCAGGTTAAAAAAAATGTATCTACATTTGTTGTCCTTTCTTTCAAAGGGATCATCCCAATTTTTTTTCTTTAATGACAAAATCTTCTAAAACCGCACGCATGAAAACAAGTGATTGAGTTACGTTACATACACATACTCGTATATGCAATGTATTGTAAATATTAAAAAAAATAAACATAATTCGTATATTGTCAAGTGTTATACGTTCATAAAAACAGTTGTCATCCTTAATTCGTAACATTATCATCGCTATCACGTAATGTCCATTTTAAGATAAGCCGATGTAATTTATCTCTAGAGTATACTATATACTGACATACATTTGTTTATATCGTACAAACTCTAGTATTTTTGACGATACTCAAAATATCGATGCTCAACTTTGCGATAAATATTAAATCATGAGATTGCTGAAAAATTAATTAAATATATGCTTAAAATCATTCATTCCTGCTAATAAAAATTAATTAAATATGTGCTTAAAATCATTCATTCCTGCTAATAAAAATTAATTCTATTTGTAATTTATTTTTAACAAACACTGTTTATTCCACTTTTTTGTGACGGCATAAACCTACCGGTTTCAAGGCTTTCACCTCATCTTCAGGGGAGCGCAAACAAGACTAAATGCTGTTCGAACTGGTACCGATATAGACGCTTCAACGGTTGGAGGCTGGGGGGTGAGGAAGGCTAGGGATAATTTCGGCCAAGAGCGGGGAGATTTTGGGGAAATAACTGTTCAACAGATGTTCCGATCGGTATACTGACTTAGAAATTTCTAGGGCCTCTAATCTGTCCAATTTATTTCCGTTGCCACTAATATGTAAGAATTTGGCATCATCGATAGAAAAAATATGATTCTCACGGTGACAATGATTAGCCATTTCAGAATAAAATAAATTACAATGTCTTTAAACCTCCACAACGTTAATGCCTTAACTATAAACAACAACAAAACTTAATTAAATATGTGCTTAAAATCATTCATTCCTACTAATAAAAATTAATTAAATATGTGCTTAAAATCATTCATTCCTGCTAATAAAAATTAATTAAATATGTGCTTAAAATCATTCATTCCTGCTAATAAAAATTAATTAAATATGTGCTTAAAATCATTCATTCCTGCTAATAAAAAATAATTAAATATGTGCTTAAAATCATTCATTCCTGCTAATAAAAATTAATTAAATATGTGCTTAAAATCATTCATTCCTGCTAATAAAAATTAATTAAATATGTGCTTAAAATCATTCATTCCTGCTAATAAAAATTAATTAAATATGTGCTTAAAATCATTCATTCCTGCTAATAAAAATTAATTAAATATGTGCTTAAAATCATTCATTCCTGCTAATAAAAATTAATTTAATATGTGTTTAAAATCATTCATTGCTGCTAATAAAAATTAATTAAATATGTGCTTAAAATCATTCATTCCTGCTAATGAAAAATGTGAAGAGTCTGTTTAGGAACACTATTTCGATCTATGAATGCTCTTGGAACAAGAGTTACGATTTTTTTCAATACAAGTGCGCATATGGAGGTTCAGAAACATGATAGATTTAATAAGTGAAAAAAAAATAGAATTTTTAAAGCGGCAAAATGACAATTTTCTTTATCGATTTTCATATAGCTAATGATAAATGTATTTAGTAACTATCTCAAATTAGTTTGAAAATAATTATCAAAAAAAATATATTACGATGTAAACCATATTTGAACCCAAACACAATCAACAATAGTTTTAAGGAATCGATTCAACGAAATCCTTCTCGCTCGCTCTATTCTTTTTACAGTGAGGAAATGTTGAGGTAAAGAGATCACTTCGTTTTTTATGGCACCTCTTATTAAGCTTCTTTAGAACACTGTTGAAATAAATAAAGATAAGTATAATCCATAAGCACTGATATGTTATCAAGTAATTTTCTGTCGCTTAAAATATGCGCTGCAGACGGAAAAATTCAATGTTCTTGCAGCATTCTAAATGTTACTCTTGAATCAAGTACAGAAATACGTGGTAAGGTTAAAAAATGTTTGATCTGTATAATATAGTGTGTATGGACAGATACTACGCCGGCCACGCTCACTGCATGTTCAGAGGATATTACAGTTGATACCTTTAACCTCAGTAGTACTCGTATATCAACTACAGCGGATAGAATATGTGTTTTTTTATTGCATTCTTAAATAATGAAAATGAAATATCACGATGTTATCAGTTTTTTTTTTATAAAAGAAGTGAAAATCCCGACAGAAATGAAACAACATTTAGATGTTGTGCACGTAGAGTCTTCTCTGTCATATTTCACAGTGAAAGAAGCTAAACAGTTTCATTTAGGTCGATAGTATATTGAAGATGACCCTTGACAAGGCAGTCTAGCGGAAGCACACACTCCAGAATCATCAGAATATTTTTTCAGTGGTATTGAAAAATTAATAAATCGTTCTAAAAATGTATTGAACTACAGGATGATTTTATTGTATAATTTTTTTAATATCCATGGATAGGAAACAATTGTATCTTACTACAAAAAGTATAAAATTGAAATAGCAGCCAGTGTTCTTTATTATGAGGCTATTCTTCTGCAGGGATAATTTTAATTTTAAAATGCCGTCAATTTTTATCTTAAGACAGTTCTTCTGTATGAACTCTTGAAATATCCATATTGAATACTTATGTGGATACATAGAAAGTAAATACACAGAAAGATGCTAAGGATATATTGAATAACACTCCCATTAGGACTACAACTTAAAGAGAGTTAAAATTATTAAAGTTTTCGACAGATTGGGTTTGATGTAAATATTCATTATTTTATAGATAGGTGAGTTTGTTAACTTAAACATTTGTTGGGCCGCGACTCAGGGACAATCGCATTGATATTTTTTATAATATTACGACATATTGGGTGTGATGTAAATGCGAGTATACCCAGCTTTTGAATGTTTCTATGAAATAGTACCAATATTTTTTTTTAGCTGAGAGTGGGCAAATCCCACGAGCGGGTGCAGCTCGAATTTGTTGCGTTATTTAGATGTGAATTTTGTTCGTGTAAGTCAACTGTCTCTGAACAGGCAATGAGCCTAGTGAAATGGCTTTGTCTTGTGTAGAATCATATAAATATTTAAATAAATAAATACATATTTTTATGTCTTGCGTAGCTAGAAATAATGTTTCATATGTACAATGGTAGTAGTATGGAAGTTTATAATGGAAATTACGAGTATAATGTAAAATTTATAATGTAGTTTATAATGGAAGAAATTATAATGTAAAATTTATAATGTAGGTTATAATGGAAGAAATTATAATGTAAAATTTATGATGTAGTTTATAATGGACGAAGATATGTTAGATGACTTGGTTTAATTTTTTTCATTTTATTTCATTTCATTTCATTTCACTTGGTTTCATTTAATTTAATTCAAGAAATTATAATGTAAAATTTATAATGTAGTTTAAAATGGAAGAAGATACTATAGATGACTTGGTTTCACGACATCAGGAGTAGAAAGTCATGCTGGCCGTTTGAGTATTGCTTCGTCTACCTCAAGATAAATAAGCTTTTGTTGTGGTGACTTCTCTCTTCAGGGAAGTCACCACAACAAAAGCTCTTGGAAAAAAATAGATCTCAGTTGAGTATAAGAGTTTGTCTGATAACTATATTAACACACGCTAGTCATAGGCTAGTGTTGTTGCCTCTTTGCGTATCAGGGAGTATTGCCAACACGTGCGATGACGAACTGCTATCTTCGTGCCTACTACGGAGGTTCTAAACCTCGAAAGCTTGATTGATAGGGTTGAATAAAATAGTTTTTTTTTAACCTGGTGAGTTTATTGCCATGTGGAAATCTCTTCCAGCCAACCAGAAAGATGTTTTAATAGGCCCTAAGTGTTAACCAGACTGGAATCCTATTTAAAAAAAATTGGGTTCCAGCGGGGATCGAACCCGCAACCTCCGGATCGGCAGACAAGTGTCTTACCACCATGCCACAGAGGTCGTCTCCCAGTTGTAATGTTAATGTCGTAATGTTGTCTCCCAGCCACGCTTTTCAATATGTCCAATGCCATACGAATGGTTAAAATGTATATCAAATAAAAAAATTCCATGCTTGAATTTAATAATCAACATTTTACTCGTTAAAATGTTTTCACGCATGTAAAATTTGGTGATATTTAAAATAAACTATGAAAAGTATTTTATTCATTTAATTATATTTTATCTTTTTTCATTTTAACATCGTTAATAAAAATTTCTCATGTCTGAAAAATGTTCGTATGCCAGTCGGAAAATTGTAAGATATTTGAATAATGGTCTGAACATGATTTGAAAGCGTGCGACAGATTTTTTCTCTTTAAAATAGATTTTAGTCGATTGATCACCGTCAGTGTCGGGCGTGATAGACAAGTAATTATCATAGAGTCAGAAGTCAGGCAGCAATGCCAGGAATAGCTGCAGATAGCTGACAAATGGCTGTGGCAGCTAACAATATTACTCGTCATACAGCTTTGAGGAGCTTTCTTTGGATAACTTCCGCACTCTAAGTTTCCTCTATTTATTTTTACCAGTTAAATATAATAAAATAATTATATTTAACTGGTTTTTGCCTGCTTAAAATTATCGGGACTACTTCCGCGGCATATTGGTAAGATGATGTCTTACCTGGTAGTTTCGATTTTGATTTTTTATGGTAGAAGTTCAAATATGTCCTAGTTCGTTCTTTTTTTTTAAATAAAATAATGCCACATGTATAGAATACAATCCAGATCGCCAGTGTTGACAATTTTTGTATTAAGTCTGAGACTGGAGGATGTACCTCTTGATAACATATACGTATGATAAAATATAATTTATTGAAAAATATACTTTGGAAGCAGTATGGGGAATCTATACACTACATGTTATTCTAAAAATAAGTCATTTTACCTTTATTTATGGTCTAATAAAGCTTTCTTTTATTTTTAATGTTACATAAAAATGCAGTAAATATTTGAATATTTTGTGCCATAAACAAATATTTTATACCCTTTAAATATTTTTGTTGAAAGTTTCCATACGTTACCAGTTCTGTTCAGCCGGTTTCAACATTTTAATTTCAGACTGAACATATTTCTATGAAAAAAATCGTAATATAGTGTTTGAGTGCGTACTGTATAAATACATAGAAATTTTAGCAAAACCATTATTTTAGGCATAGAAATTTTAATAATTACAATTATTTATTTTTTAATTGTCTTCCGAGTTATGAAAACCATTCTGATCTTAAACCCTTGCTCTTCTGTATATCTATATATGTTTGGACATCCCTTAATCTCACTTTACATGAAAAAGGAATGTTCGGGTGATTGTCCGTCTTTGTGGGGTTTGTGGGCATATGCTCATGAATTTCGTGGGGATGGATAGTCATTTGAATGTTTTTTGCGACCATGTAATTTACTTCGTTTACTTTTGTCTGGTTAGCTGGAAGAGATTGCCGCCTGGGAATAATCCCACCAGATTGTAATGCAAAAAAAAGTTTTAAATATATAGTTGTTTTAAAATATTTTCTACTCTTTTTTCTTTTTAATGATATAATTTAACAGTTATGCTAATTCATGTACCATAACTAGGTAACTAACTACCTGTGCCAATATTCTAGTGCATAACTAATTACTCGTATCAGACTAGTGGTGATAGTCATAAGTATTTTAAATTCAACGATAATAGGTTTTGAACTGATATTTTATTACAGAGGAGTGCTGCACTCCTCTGTAATAAAACTTGGTGCTCATTTCTATTAACAACATTTATTAATTATGTAAGTATATTATATTCAAAACATACAAGGAGATAAGAAAACCAATAGCAATCATAAAATATGCAGAAATTACATAAAAATATTGTTTAACTTATAAGAATACTTTATAAGAAATAACTTTGTTATTTCACTAGTTATAGATATACATTTATAACTGCTACACATGTTTCTACCTCCTTCAGGCGAAGTCTGGAGATAGAAGGTTGAAACAGTCGCGGTGATAAATGTAATAACAAAGTTTTTTACTATATAACATTCTAACATATAATTTAACAAAGTTAAAGCCAACACCTTTGATAAGTTATACCTACTTGTGTTTTTATAAAAACTGGTTAAGTTTAGTGAGTAAATAGATAATTTTATCTCTTATTTTTATAAATATTTGACTATTCAAACCTATCCTTTCTGGATCAACATCATCCGGTTAAGAAAATATTTTTCGTCGAGTCCAGGTGCACGGAATGCATCTTCACAGGATTCTCCATCAAGTTATACAGGATCGGTTCATATTTACGGATCTCTTATGTCACTTAATCGCTTTTTTATTTGTATTTGCTGAGTAACAGAGCAATGTTAGAGTGTTTGTTTACATGAAAGATTTTAAGTAGCATAAACTTAAGGTTAGGACAAAATTCATTTTAAAAATAACATTTTGAAAAATTTCACCTCATTTTATTTGTTTACAAAAATGTTTGATAAAAACATTTTGAAATATTGTAAAGAAAAAAAATATTTAAAATATTTGATGATGAAATCCACAAAAAAATATATAACGTTAACTTCAAATACATTTTTAAAATTTTTGTTAAATATTTAAATTCAAATTTCAACAAAAAAATATTTGATCATTAAAAAAAATATTTGTTGAGCTATCGACCTAACAAATTCAATGAAATATTATTAGTTCATAATAAAAATAAATAGTTCACTTATATTATAATAAAATACCACATGGAATTCGTTCTTGGCTTGATTACACGAGTGTAAAAATACCACATAAGTGCTACTAAAAAACCACGAAGATATAGCGAAGTCTTTAATAATTTGAAGATAAATACAATCAGAAATTATAAATTCCGTATACTCGTATGTGTATTGTTGTATCTGTCAGTCTTACATTTTTGTCAACATTTGAAAGCATGCTGAAGTAGATTTCTTCCATTTTAACAACATATTTAACCCATAAGGTTCTCGTATTGGGCGAAGTTTGGGGTAGTATTGAATGTTTTATTAAAATTGAATTTAACCAAAAACTTGTTTTGTTTTATGTGTACGTATCATTTTGTATGGTGTATATGTGTTTCCAAATGTGTGGCAGGATAAATAATATATAAATTATTCTTAAACTCGATTCTTCACGAAACAGTGCAAACGGGTTTACATTTACCCTAAATATTAAAAACGGTCATGCAGTACGTGGGCTGGACTCAATTCGTATTTATACGTGAATTATATTATTTCTGCCACCAAGCATTATCGTATCGGCCTCGGGTAACACATCAGATAGTATTGTTGTCTTGACGGACCACACGATTGGCCCGCACCGCCTCTCTCTACTTTGATATACCACTCCCTCTGAATAAATATGGTTATTGTGCTTTGCCCGACTTTTGGCCACACCCCTCTTAATGCATCAGGGGAGAATTTAATTATTTCGAAGTGGAACTCAAACATGGTTAGTCTTTCGGAAAACATTGTTAGAACGACTTCTGTAAGCATTTCATTTATATTGTTATGGACGAGGAAGGCGAAGTTCATCTATATTCCTACTCAATTGTACATTTGCACCAAATTTGTGATCCCTTTTCCTGCGAAAATACAACACAAAGAAGGAAAATATATATACACACACATATGCATAATTTGTACATGTAAATACGAGTACATGTCGAACCGTTTTGCTAATATTCCATCGATCCAGGTCGATGGAACGCAGCTAGAACAAGTCCAACAATATATCTACCTAGGACAAAGTATTTAATTTAAGGATTGCACTCTCAATGAAATAAATAGAAGAGCAAAACTAGCTTGGAGTTCCTTTGTACGACTAAATTACATCTTCAAGAGCAATCTTCCAACATATCTCAAACGGAAGGTATTTAACCAATGCATCTTAACAGCACTGACAGGACGCTTTCTGTGCGAATGAAACAAAAGCTCCAGACAACATAACGCAGCATGGAGAGATGCACGCTAGGTTATACAGGAAGATATTGCAAACGCAATGAGAGGACGCGCCCAAATTACGCGCAGCGATTACGTCGCATCAATGCGCAAAGGACAGGATTTCTTGGAAACAAATTAGAGAGGCTTATATCCTGCAAGGGGATGAATGAAGGCTGATGATGATGATATGCATAATTCCAAGCAATAAACATACTCAAAAATTGCAAATTCGCGTTTAAAATTTACATTTGATTACGAAAATTTAATTCATGCGATCGGTCAATAAAATGCCCTCAAATGTTGACACTTCTTCCATTAAAAATTCCACTGTAACACAGAACTAGTAAAATGTTGACAATTTATTGTAGTTAACAATCATTTACTTGTAAATTAAACAAATACGATTCAGTACCGTTTTCTGTGTTTTAATGTAGCTTAATTAACGTCTTTTTTCTGTTGAGCAAAAAAAACTTTTAAATTTTGAACTTTAGAAAGTTCGCCAACTTCCAAAACAACGAGTATAATCACAGCCTTATTACATAAAAGTTGTATGCATAATTTATGACAAGTGCTAGTTATTATAAATTATCCATATTAAACGTACAATATCGTATTTTGTATACGCTAAACGTCTTTTTTTACGAGACCACTGTAAATAACTATGATACATTACCGTGCCTCATCAAATAAATAAAAATGATTTAAAAACGATATATTGAAAATTGTATAAATTTCATTCTTCTAAACAAAGGAAATTTCATTATATTTTTAACCATATTAATAAATGAGACAAAACTACGAGTACCTACATATCTTGAAAATAAATACATTTTACTCGATCAAGGGTTAAATCAACAAATTGTAACGAGAATAACATTTTCAAATCCGGAAACGAGGAATCGAATTCAGTCAAACTATACTTAAGGCAACTCAGTGTTAAAAAAAATCTTCCATTCTTCTGAGTAAATTAATCAGCTAATGCGCTATCTTTGATTTTAGGAGAGACGTTACACTCCGTTGGATTTTTGTTATATTATTTTGGTCCGAAATATGATAAGTAAATATTTGAAAGTGTGAAAAGGCCAATTTTAGCGCGTGATTGGTAAAACATCACCTTTTTCAAAATATTATTAATTAACCTTAAACACATCACCGAGCAAAGCGCAAACTGTGTTCCCTCGAATTAATAATTGTAAGTATTTTGAAATATGTTAACCGTAGTCTAGATACGAATACAAAAAATATTCATTACATTCATAAAAACTAAAACAAATATCTCACTAAATGGGTTAAAATTCGAACATGCAAGCTATTGCACTTCAACATACCATAGAAAAAAAATTGTTGCTAAACAAGTTGATAGTGCCCCAAATGGCTGATTTCGCAGTGTAACTTTTATGAGTTTAAAAACTTAAAATTACTATAAATGAGTAATAACAGTTTACGATTCCCATGGCCTAGTTGGCGCAACCCTTGTTTTCACCCGGAAGTTTAGGGTTCAATTATCTATGGTACCCAAACGCAAAAAAGGGTTCTAGTCTGGTTTAAGACGTGCTAGACGCTAGCCTACATACTTTAGTATTTCTAGCACGCACAACTGTGAGTGATGTTCCTACTCCAGTGGTTATTAACACGAAGGTTTGATTATTAGTTCCAAAGACAATACTGTCTCCCGGTCACGTCTCTTCTACATATTAGCATGATCAATTCAGATAACTTAATTTGTGTCATACAAAAGAATGAATGCTGGAAAAGTTTACAAAATAAGATGCTGTATTTTGGTGTATGACAGAAAACGAACGTAAATGAAGGATGTGTTAAGCATAATAAAAATGATCAGTATGAGATGGTTCAGCCATCCTTAACGAATAAGTAAGGGAATACTATAAAAAAACTATTCTAAAAAACTAATGTAGATCGCAGACGTGGCCAAAAACGTGGATGTTTTGTAAAAAGTGTAATGTACGGAAAAAATCAAACTAATTGCAAAAGATGTATTGCTCTTTTGTAATGGAGAGATTATGAATTCATCTAGGTAATATTTTATCAGCGTTATTACGATAGTAATGAGTTCGGAAAGCATAAAATCCAGATTAATTTATAAAAAAAAATTATAGTCTGTGTTTCCTTCTAGGCCACTTAAACATATTTTCTCAAATGACACTGATCCCGGTAGGTTGTACTGTATACAACCAAAGTGTTATCAAAACATATGTTTTGAAAGTCAGATGAATTGTAAAATATGTGTGGATTTTTAGGAGACGAGAACTTACGAATCAAATGCGTTTTGCAAATTACCATGTATTGAAACAAATTATTTTAGGCGATATTTTAGTGATGAGAATGAGTTGCGAAAATCTTACCATCGTTGTGCAACACTGTCCAATCAAGCTCTTGTCCATCTGATATTGGACATTGATTTTCGTTAGGTCTCGGAGAAACAGTATCATGTATTGAAAAACTATTATTTTTATTATTATATTTTAATTTCTCTGTTTCAATTTCAAACATTTATATTTGCTTATGATTGTTGCTCGAAGTTCGCCGCACATTGTTCAATAAAATTGTCGTGTGCCCATTCAAAGTACGAGTATAGGTAGGTATAGGAACCGAGCCGCAGGCGGCGGAAATAAAAACAAACATGGCTGATTCATTGAATTACCGTCTGTGACGGTGAATTTAATTTATTTTTTACCACTTGAGGACAAAATGAGATTGTGGTATTTGAAATATCCAGTTTTAGCGTTTTACAGTGCTCTCTTTTTGTATATTTTCATGAAGGTATCGCCCGCCACTCAGCAATCAAGAACTAATGAAATATTTTATTTGAATTTTTAAGTGAGTTTTTTCAATCAAACAATCGTAAATAGAGAACTATTTCGGTACTCGATCTGCCTTCTAAAATAATGTAACTAGTAAAAATACAGGATATTCAACAAAAGATAATTTCAGTCCATACTTGAAATAAAATGATCACAAGTTTGAAACTATAAAGAATTTTTGGTCTACACCTACATTTTAAGTAAACTATGGGAGTATATCGAAATGTTACAGGCAAACGGTTTTATCAATAAAAGTGCAAATTTTACAGAAAGGACACACATGGGTATGAAATGAAGTCAATTAAATTACGGGATACACTCACTTGTACGGAAGCAATAATTAGTAAATTGTATTTTTCCTTATAAAACGAGTCTCTTCGTCAAGTACTCTTACTCTTGTAAATACTTAACCGAATTATTGCAAAGCTGTTAACGATAACCGTTATTTTGTATTCAATTTATTTAGTATTGAATTATTTGTTCGTCCTGGTGTTCAAAGTACTCAGTCTTCAGAACGATATCTATAGAACTTCTGGCAATCCTTTAATTTTGGTATCCTTATTTGATTCATATTCATTAGTTTAAATAATTTTTATTATGGGAAATGGTATATTTTGAAGACCGTGATTAGAAAGAAATACTAGAATTTGTTTTAACTAGACATGGGTCATTTTTACCATCGAGTATTATATATAAAAAAGGACAGAAAACGCATAAAATTAAAAAGTCCAAAAATCAATGGAAATAATGTATAATTGAAAACCATGTACATTTTTCTTCTTCATGTGTCAGCTCATTTGTATATTAAGCTCATTTATAAAGCCAAGAGAAAACAAATTAGTTACTCATTCATACCGTCGGTATTTTAGAGTCATCACTGATCTTTGGGGTGCGCCTCGTAAATTCCTCGCTATAAATTCTCACTGTGGTCCCGAAATAAAATTCAACGAAAATTACTGTTGTGTTTCCCATCAACAACCAAATAAGATATGTTTGAAAATCTTGAGGCGTGCATTAAATTTAAATTAAAGAAATATTTTTATAATATTATCATGAGAAAAAAAAGGAAATTAAAGAGCAATTATATGTAAAACCGATTTAATCCTAAATTGTATTGAATACATGTATTAAATTATCATAGAAAGAAATTTTGTGAAATATCTATAACAAGTGTTTTATCCACCAGATCATCAACATCTACAAAACTTCGCCCTTTTTGTAATAGGCAATTCACTCAAACTATAATGATTTTAGCCACCAAATTAAAGTCCAAAGCCACCAAAATAAGAGTCAATATAATAAAACTCATTTTAAAAACAACAATTCCAAATAATTTAAAGATTCAACTGATTAAGCTTAACAAATTAAACAATCGATCTATCAATAGAAAACTTCCTCCAAGAAAGTAGAAACGCAACATTCATTGGGCGCGGTAAAGGTAGGCGTTTAGTAAATCAAACCTGTCTCGCAAAGGGCAACCGAAAAATACATACTATAGTCTGTAGTTTCATCATCATTATAGATTATTATAACTTGACGTTATGATTATTTATATACACCTTTCTGGAAATACAATGAACGTACATATGTTATGCAAAAATGATATAACTTATTTTAAATCTCGAATGAAAATATTACACTTGAATAGATTTAAAGAATCACGTCGCTATGTTGTTTCCTAAATTGAGTTTAAAAAATGTTCCATTCTTTACAAATCTTTGCAACAGTTGAAAATTTAATAAACATTACAAAACATCAAGACTGTTTTTACATATACTATAATCGTCAAAATAATATTGGGCACGGTCAATGAATACCATTGACCTATGTGTCGGTGCGCACTGAACCTATACTTTAGTTGTTTACCCTACAGCCTGGTTGGTAAATTGTCGTGTGAAAACCTCTTCAATTAACCAGAAAGATTTTTAAGATGCTTTAAATGAAAACTAGGCTGAACCCCTGTTTAAAAATATGGGTACCAACAGGCATCGAACCCGCACCCCCTGAACTAGAATACAGGCGTCCTGTCTAGAAAGACACGTAGGTTACGTTGCTGAAATTGAAAAAAAACATATACTAGTATATAGCCTTTGCTCATTATTCAGATGATTTTTAAGTATATTTACGTGTATACGAGTAGAATAATGAATTATGTCATTTACCTACAATATGATACTCAAACCGGTTGTATTATACGAATGGGAGGGGAGTATGATACCTGATTGAATTGATTCAATACGTTTTTCATCAATAGTTCAGTCGTCCAAAGGAACTGCAAGATATTTTTGCTCTTCTATTTATTTCATTGAGAGTGCAAACCTCAAATGAAATACTTTGTCCTAAGTAAATACATTCTTGGACTTGATCCACCTGAATCGATGAGACATCAGCAAAGCGGTTCGACACATATTTTTCATTCAATATGTATTAATCTAAGGATGAATTGAAAACTAACAGGACAAGTAGGCCTCTTTAAACTATGAATGTAGAATCAAATAGTTTGATTACATTACTAAGTCATAACACATCATTTCTAACGCCTTCATTTTGTAACCAAATTCTCTGAAAATAATTTTCCTTAAGTTTGAAATATTTTAAAGGTATTTAAGCATTCATTCCACATTTCTTTGCTTATTTCTTTTATGAATCAGACACAAATTAATTTGAATGTATATTCCATTATATAGTAAACATATAACGGTTATAAAATCTATTTTATTAAATTTTACATTGATAAAATGGAAAAAGGGGACGCGTTCACTATTGTCATACTCACACTCTGTTGTCATAATATTCACACTGTGTTTTCACATCCTAATATATATTTTGATTCAAAGTTATCACATATACAATTCCAATCGCATTATAATAATTTTCATAGAGCTATTTATTAACCAAAGTCACTCCAAGGGGGAATCATATCTTTGCGGGTGTAAATTTCCTAAGTTGAAAGAGCTTTTGTCCCGATTTTTCTACTTCCATTAAATGGACAAAATCACCTATCAAACTAACTGTTTCTACACTAAAACACTAATAATCCTGTGGCCTATTTTATAGAATACTGTACATAAACTCGGGATTTTCCATAAAAAATACAGTGCTCCCAGTTTCGTTAGTGTAGTTCACCATGTGTTCGCAACTAATGTTACAACTGTATTTGAGATTGAGGTGGGATTTTTCAAACTTATGATTTCTGAGTTTTTATACTACTTTATTTAATATTTATGATTTTTTATGCTTTATATATATTTTTCTTAAATTTTTATTTTTTGTTTGCTGTGCCAAATTCAAAGGTTTACTTGATGGGGTCGAAAATAATTTTGCGTTTTGGCCACACAAATAAATATGCAAAATGTTAACAGTTTACACATAATAAACCGATTTTTGCAAAGGTGTAATTAATTCAATCATATAAACGCGATTTATAAAATGATGGGAAAGGTGCAATAATGAGTGAAATAAACGTATGTGGACTTCTGAATGCACATGATGTGGTTGTGTTGTGCTTGTTGAAAACGGAGGCAATGAATATGATAAGTGAGATGTATAAGATAAGATATGCCAAGTGAAATGTTTGGATGGAGTGAAATCGGATGTTATGGGTTGCTTATCGTGCCGAATAACGAATACTCGTATGAATCGGATAACGAACACGAGCGGTCCGTGACGCGTGTTTCAGCTGTGCCACTCGTCCGTCAACGCGCCCGTTTACGGTAGCCGCTTAACGGCGCGGCCCGCCGATACTTCAGAGCTGAGATACAGCAGCTCGGGTTGGAGGTAAACACTGTCTGGTTGCTGTGTGCCGAACTAGGACCTTACTAACCGACGGTTTTTGTTTTTTAACTTGATATATACATAACTTGAGTGTAAATATAGGAGGGTGGGGGTTGCGGCCATTAGATTAGGTGCTTTCTCGCATCTGCATGCGTTTAAAAAAAAACGTGTTTGATAAGTAAACTGCAGAAGATTTAATAAAGAAAGACGAACGAAGCAAAGACAGATTACAAATACTGATTACAAATATGTGATAGTACACATTCGGCTTCAGGTGAAGTGTAATGCATGTGTGTATTGTTCATATATAATCATGAATTTTGATAAAACTCCCCAAAGAGGGTGATCTTTAAGTGGTTATTAAAGCTGCATACACCACCAATATCCCTAAGGCTAAGTCCACACCAAAGTGCTTCACTAGGTGCTAAGCTAGGTGCTACATGGCTAATATACTAGGTGACTTCAGGCTTGGCCACACCAAAGTGCTTCGCACAAATTCATTTGACATTTGGGAGCGGTTAAGTCAACAAACGATGCCACTCTCAAAACTAACCAGAAAGCTACTTCTCTCAGATAATTTAAGTTTAAAATTTCGAACATCTCCGGTATGCGGTGCGTTGGTTCGCTAGGATATGTCATCTAGCTCGCAGCGTAGCTCTAAGCACCAAGTGAGGCTCCTACCTGTGTGGTCGAGGCGTAAGACAAAGAGGCGGGCCATTCCTTGGTAAAAATGTTTCCATCAAGTATTTCATATATCTTATTCATTTAGGTGCATATTCCAGGTATACTTGAGATTTATCACTGAACGAAAAAAATATGATTTGAGGAAACAACAGATATTTTAATCGTTAAGACTTTTTTAAGTACACTCATAAATATTGTAGTAAAATTACACTTTAATTTACAATATATTTTGTTCCCAAACATTCATTCAAATGTGGTACTTTTTCTATCCTGAATTTTCCCCTACAATATCAGTCGCAGGATCTCATATTTTTCTCCTCGAATTATGTCTTAAGTACTTGAACTTTCTCTTTTTGATAATATAAGGGTTCGGTTTCAAAATTACAAATCAGATAGTTAAGGGTATAATTAGAAAGTCTAATACTCAAACAGAATAGTCTTAAAGCCTCATACTTTTTAAAATTGCATTATCTTTTAATAAATGTTTCATAAATAAATTTTAATATTTTATAAAGGCTTGTTTTCTTAATATCTCAAATGTGATGTGATACATGCCCCTTACCATTATTTACTGCTGAGCCCTTCAATAGATAATACTACTACCCTATATTTATTTCTCTATTTCAAGATGTCATCTTCATGGGCTTTGTCAATCACTGAGACTTTTAACATTCGATAGCACCACGTTTAAAATTATTCTTTGTGGAGTTCCGAGTTAATGTGTATACTTTAACACCATAAAAAGTACGGAGAATACATAACAACTCAAAATTCACAGATGTGAGTTGAAATTGAAATCTTTATTGCAGAGAAGGTGCTGTATTTTGCAAAATCAATTTTGTGCCATCTCTACTCTTAGTTTCATATTTTGCAGGAGTTTGGTCAAAGCTACATAAGTAGGTCTACCGTAAGAAAGAATCATCTTTGGTACTGAGGATCTGTGAGATTATCAGCACCAAGGATGTGCGAAAACTAACTCAATACACGTTTATTGTTATACTTACATAGTTGACAAACTGAAATAAAACAAATTAAATGTGGACTATTTCTTTGGATACAACATTTTTGGTAAAAACCTGATTGGGCCCAGAATTATATGAAGTATTCGGCCAATTAATAGTGTCTTAGCTTGATTCTTTTAAAATCAAGTTTTCTTTGTTTTGCAACAAACTGCTGATATTTAGACAAATTCCACTTTTCAAATATTTTGTTACTTGGAAGACTTTAATGAGCGACAATATCGATAACTGTATAATCTAGTATATTGTAGTTAAATATTTGTTTAACTAATTTATCAGTGCGTGTGTACTCTAAATGCGAATGACATTAAATCTAGTTTCATTTGTTTAGTAAATATATTAAGGAAAATAACTACCTGGGAAAAGAAATGCAAGAACTACCTAATAGGCACCTACCGAGCTTTTATTGAGTTTTTACTTTGACAGCATGATATGTTTCAAAATTAGAACACCTGCATAGTAGATTTGCTCATGTTTGCTATAAATATTTTATTACCATACAGTGAAAATACACAGACTGTGCTTCTACAAAACCAAAAATCAACTATCCAACTTAAAATGGAGCATAAAAACTACAGTAAAAACGCCACCCTGTTCCAACGAAGCCAACCTCACCACTGTCATGTTTGCTTTATTTCCACATTATTGCGAAATAATGTTGTATATGAATAAATATTATTATGTTAAAATTTATCTGTATCCATTTTGTTTTATAGAAATTATATACTTCTTTCACATTTTTTTGTACATTAAAAAAAGCAATGTATCGACCACTTAGTGCACTAAGTGAATGGCATAATATTAGGTCCTTACATATGAAATTGGCGTTTTGCCGTTCTGGCAACTTTGATCTCAAATATCTTCTCTTTGGTTAGGAATTCCAAATTAAAATTTATACAGCTATTTACTCAAGTATTTGTGTTTCGAAAATTATAATTCATTTGTTTTTTCCTCAATTGTTTTTTTTCTTTGCGTCACTCAGTTTACAAAATGGAAAACTTGAAATATCGCGTTATTTACGAGTACGAGTTCCACCGTGGCACCAGTGCTGCAGAAACGGCTCGAAGGATTAATGATGTGTATGGCGACGGTGCCGCAAAAGAAAACACAGTGCGTTTTTGGTTCCAACGTTTTCGTTCTGGAAATTTCGACCTGCAGAAAAAGCCCCGTGGACGGCCGGAGACCAAAGTTGATAATGAAGAATTGAAGGCTATTGTGGAAGCGGATCCATCGCAAACCACGTCCGAGTTAGCTGCAGGCTGCGGTGTTAGTGATAAAACTGTTTTAATCCACTTGAAGCAAATTGGGAAGGTGAAAAAGCTTGAAAGGTGGGTACCTCACGAATTGAGTGAAGCAAATCAACAAACGCGCGTTGACTGCTGCGTTGCATTACTCAACCGGCACAATAATGAAGGGATTTTGAATCGAATTATTACCTGTGATGAAAAATGGATCCTGTATGATAATCGGAAGCGCTCATCGCAATGGCTGAACCCTGCCGAACCAGCCAAACCATGCCCCAAGCGAAAATCGACTCCAAAAAAGTTACTTGTGAGCGTTTGGTGGACTAGTGCTGGTGTCGTTCACTACAGCTTTCTTAAATCTGGCCAGACGATTACGGCAGATGTCTATTGTCAGCAACTGCAAACCATGATGGAAAAGCTAGCTGCTAAACAACCGAGGCTAGTTAATCGCTCTAGGCCACTGCTGCTTCATGATAACGCTAGACCACACACTGCACAACAGACGGCTACCAAATTAGAAGAGCTTCAATTGGAATGTCTAAGACATCCACCGTACTCTCCGGACCTTGCCCCGACAGATTACTATTTTTTTCGAAATTTGGATAACTTCTTGCAAGGGAAAAAATTCAACTCCGATGGGGCAGTCCAAACCGACTTCAAAGATTTTATTGATTCCCGTCCGAATGGTTTTTTTAGTAAAGGGATCGATGAACTACCTATGAGATGGCAAAAGTGCATAGATAGTAATGGTACATACTTTGATTAAATAAATATATTATATTAAAAAAAAATCAACTTTATGTTCCTCCCAAACAAAACGCCAATTTCATATGTAAGGACCTAATATTTTGAAGACATTGTGATTTGTTTTTATCAAACACTGTTTATTCCACTTTTTGTCCACAGTGTTTGATGAAACAAATTACAATGTCTTTAAACCTCCACAATGTTAATTAACTATAAACAATATACTATTTTAAGTTTTATTTGAATTTTGTAACTCGCCTAGTACATGTCTGTAGTCCGGTAAATATTGGTGAGCCTAAGTGAGGCGGGAGATAAATACGGCGAGGCGGTTTCGCGTGCTCCCCTGTTTACAGTTTATTCTGCTTTGTGCAAGGGAAGAGTTCACACCGCGTTATTTACTCGTGGCAAAACATTTACATGCCTTGATGCGCTTTGCTTTTAGTGGTATGGTTCGTCTTTTTATTTTAGTGGCATGTCCGTCTGCCGAACATTGATTACAATGTTGCCTATCTTATCTATGACTTTGTTAGCATATACCAAGAAAAGTTAAACAATTTTCAGTTTTCCTGCCTTTCAGCCACTGAGTTCGACGCATTCACTTTTCGTTTAAGAGTAATACATAAATATATCATTTAACGCCAATTTCCTTTTGAGCTGGGTAGAGATCGCTATACTTCCCTTTCACGGCACACTTCCACATCCATACGTCTTCTCATATAGGTCCTTCTGTTTATCTTACTCCTGAACTTTACTCCATTCCAAATTTCAACCATACTTATCTCGAAAGGACGACCTTTACCACGACTCCCACTTATGGTTGCATTATACATTTGTATAGTCAGTCTTTCGTCACTCATCCGTTCAACATGTTCAAACCATCTCAACGTGCTCTTTTTCGCCCTACTAAGCACATCCGTCTTTAACTTATATTCATCCTTAATATTTACATTTCTTATTATGTTATACATCGACACTCCGTATATTCTTCTCGCTGCACGCAGTTTCATTTGATTTCTTCGGCTCTCTTCATTAATTTTACAATTCATGATTTACTACCATGCATCAATGTTGATACTAAAACGATGTTGATAATCATTATTTTATCAGAATACCGATAGTCATCCTAGTTCAAAGCATTCCAGAAAAGCTGCTTTTCTATTCAAACATTTGTCTTAAGTTTGTCGTCTTCTAGAACACAATTTCTGGCTTTTTAGAATGGCCCATGATGTACCCAAATTTTTTTTAGGAAAGTTTTTTTCCAATAATGAATGAAAATAAAATTTACAGTCCGGAAAATTACAGGTTGAAATGTTCTCTAAAGGGGCATATGATATTCAAAACCTTTTATAATTCAGTGCAGCAATATACGTTTCAAGTATACATTAGAACATTTATCTTAGAAGACTCGTTTGAGTATTAGAATCATATGGTTAATCGCTTAGTTACAAGACATATTTATCAATATAAGTCTTTTCCATGTATAGAATTTCAAACGAATAAAAACCAATACAAAAATTGGTAACCAAGTATGATTATAATAAAAGGTAAATCTAGATAAAAGAGGTTTGACTATATCCACAACATTACACGTTGCATTGGGAAACTTCACTAAGTGTGCTTCGTGATAAAAAGTCAGAGAAAGTAAGCCAACTCCCTTATTAAAAACATAATACTATTTTGTGTTTTTTCATAAAGGTTGTTGCTGTTGGTTGTTTTTCATAAAGGTTGTTTTTCATAAAGGTGGTAAGAATTGTGGAAGATATATAGTTGTGTGGAACGTCGAGATTTTTCAGGTTACTTTCATGATGCCTTAGGATCAGTCTGAATAAAAGGAATTATCTGAATGAAAGAAATATCCCATCAAGATCGTAATATTCATTGTAACTTTTTTATTATCTAAGTCAAGTAATTTTGTATTTTTTTTGCCTAGGTAAAAAATTCGTTGGCCTATAAATCATCAATCATAATCAATGGAATGGTCTCTTAACCTTTTTGTGAAGAGCAAACTCGCATCAAGGTTATTAAATTATATTTAAAAAAACTTTACTTTTGTAAAGAGTTATAAAGTTGATGATAAAAATAAAAAAGTTAAAAAAAAAACGATTCGTCGGGTGTAAGGATAAAAAGTTTTACTGTATTATATTAGTTACTTCTCATTTACAGCATTTGCTGAGAAAATCGCAAAAAAAAATAATAAGAAGAAAATACGAACTATAAAGACAGTCTGTCAATTTGTGACATAATGCATGTATCTAGTTATGTTCATATATTTTAGAAATAACACCCACAGCTACATAAGTCTCTGAGATATTTAGGTGAAACAATTTTCAGATTATGGGATCAGCCATACCAAAGATCTTACAAGAATATAACCTGATATCCGATTGATTATACCGACTAAATGTTTTGTTACTCATGCATTTATTCATTCAATTCATATTTTTATGTGGGTTAAAAATGGAAACTTAATTTAATATTAACAAAGTAAACGAGGAAATGTTTAATAACTTCCGTGATTCTCTGAAGGCATTTCTGTTGATGCGGTGCGATGCCAGCCAGGTGAGGAGCGCTACCTGTTTACATTAGCTCCTCCTTACATTAGTATTCCACCGCTTTGTTTACTTTAGGATTTTACTGTTTACTCGGCAAACAAAGCAGAAATTCTGTATAAAATTGAGCCACAGGCTAAAATGAATTTATAAAGGAATCCTGGGTAACTGGTGCATATCAAAAGTAATGTATTTGACTTATTGATCGCAACTAATTCATGCACATATGAAATAACACATCTGTTGTGTTATAAGAATTTCATCAATGTTAACAAAGATGACGGAATGCATATTAAAATTTGGTAATTTTATGCATTTTTTACATTGCCCTAAAGATGAAGACTTAATTTGATCCCACCATTAATAACCCACGCCGTTGTGGGGGATTAAAATAAGCCCCCCCCCCCCCCCCCCAGGAGATCGAAATCTTCTTTATTTACTATGAGCGTGGTGTCACGTAGTGACGAGCAACAAACTGCCTTAAGGGGTGTTCCTGAGGTAGTGACACAACTGAGTGAAAAGAACTAACTTAAGGTCCGACGTCACGGGAGAAGGAAAATGACAGAAAGATAAAGGCTACAGCATCTTCAATACGTCAACCTTCATTGACTGCGGTCCGATCTTTACTATATTTAATAAAACATATCGGCTATATTTTCTGCTTTATTTGGTACTAAATGTGTCATTAATCAAATGAATGTAAAATTTATTTCTATAGTTTATGCATGCTAAATATTCTAAGCAGATAGTATTTGTTCTGTATTGAAACGTCAAATCGTTTCTCAATTGGCAATGACATTATTTTATCAGTTATTTCTGTTTCTTCAACTGCTTATATTTTCTTCTTTTTAAATTTCATTCATAATATATGATCTCACCATATTTTTCTCGGTTTTCTTCTACCACGACTTTAACTCACATTTACGTTTTAGATTTGTTTTGTAAGTTTCAACGTGCTTTTTTTCACCATACTTAATAAACAAGCCTTTAGCTCTCTTATAAATTTACACAACACATTTACTTCTTAATTTCCTCGACTGTTTTTAAATATTTTCGTAGGGATTGCAAAGGCAGCAGCAATGCTCCACTAAATCAATTCGTGTGGAACGATGCCGCCAATATATAAATCTAAATTATTATTACAAGTCTTATTGCTTGTATTGTTATTACACATATTTTGGCAGAAATTTCTCATCTTATTTATTTGATAAAAAATAGTTTTTAACACTAAAAATATACAAGAATATGTAGATTATGTTATTTCATAACAATAGTTTTATCTAGATTTAGAAAAAAAATGTTTTCGGAAAAATCGAAAGAAAGAATTCAGAGAGAGAGAGAGGTAAAAAACAGATATGTCTAGTCGTTATTATTGATTAACAGTTGAATTTACTTTAAATTTAAAAATGTATGTATGGTTTATGGATTTCTATTGATACCCATACTTAAGACTAAGCTCGATGTAAAACCTTTCGAAATTAATTCGGGTCTGAATTATGAAGTTCGATTGCATTTGGTCCTGAAATAAAATATACCTATAAGGTTTTATGAAATAATAATGACGTAGAATAGTAAATCTATTGAAGCTGGTTGAAGAAAACCTAGAGGCATTTTAAGCATCGTTTTTTGGTTAGCTACCAACAGAACCTTATTTCAAAACAGTTATATGATATATAAAATTACGGCATAGAAATCATCCAAATTAATATATTATATGTTATTTCAAAATTATATATATATGTTATTTTATAAGATATAAAACGAAATGCGATAAGCTAAAACTACTGATCGACTATAATTATCAGTATTCCTGCAAATGGAGGACACGTGCATTATTTAATTGGGAGTAAGCTACAAACCTCTTAAAGATCCGAAGGCAAGAAAATAGAACTTCCAAGACGATTAGCATGTTAATTTGATGCAATATTTCGTTTTATTTATCGCTATTTTGTGTTGCTTAATAGCGCTATAAGAATTTACGATAAATAGCATATAAGATACAGAAAACACACAAATTCATTTATAAAATGGTCTAGGAATAACATCAGCATGGAACCCGCAGGAATCGACCCTCTCGGGGCGCCAGTTTGTTTACCTTGAATGCTAACCGTTAGACCACGACCGCTGATTATAGGATACATAATACCTATATTACATGCGAGTATCAATGGTTCACATCTCTCCTGTTAGACTTGATAAGAACATTATATCATCCATAATTCTCGCTACAATAATATTAATTACTAATAATAATAGCTCGGAGGTCATAGAGCTTTCCTTGATAACAACTTAATCTTGGGTCATAAAACTTGTCAACAAGAGACAATGTGGAGGTAAGAAAACTTATGTGAAGAGTGGAGAGTAAAAGTCACATCTTTAAAATGCTCGTATTTATTGGATATCTAAACACGGACAACAATAGTTTTCTACTCTATGGAGTGGAAACATGGATGACGATAAAGAAGGAAAGAAGCATAATATATCCCATCGAGATGTGATGTTAAAGGCGGATGTTCCGTATTTGGTGAACCACGAGGAAAACCAGCGTCTCTATCATCCAAGAATTAAAGACTTCCGACAACATGCAGAAAAATAATCCTAACGCACTTTGGGAACGTTGCTAGAGAAAAAGAAGAAAGTCTGGAAAAACTTGTGTTCACGGAGACAGTTGAGGAAAAGCGAGCGAGAATAAGGTATCCTATGAGATGAACGGGTCAAATAAAGGAGTGGATAGGGCCTTTGCATACAGAGCGCTGCATCTACCATGACTCAGGACCACGACACTTAGCACTAAGCACGCGATGAAGAAGAACAATAGTTTTCTACTATTTGTGTTAATATCAAGTACCTAAAGTGTTCAAGGTAAACGACTGGTAATTGATGCGACATGTTAAAGAAGACATTAAAGAGAATTACGTAATACAAGCAAAACATTTCAATGAACATTATATCAATTCTCAACAGTTATTAATAAGATAATGTGGGAAAAAACCAAATAATCTTTTTATAATCTAAATACTCAATAATTAATCAAATATTTATTTATTACAGTATTTCATTTCAGTATTTTCAATCCATAAAATATATTTTTCAAGGAAATTTATTTATTTTAGAAATACAGCTTTTAAAAATAATAACACGATATGAGGAAGACAAATATAAAATAAAAGCCAATTATAATACATTATTTCCTTTCAAGACTAAAGAGTATGGAAAAGGAATGGATTCAGTGAAAGGGATTGGTAACAAGTACATATAGTATATCTAGTGTTGTTATCTTTAAACTTTTTTTTTCTTAAATTTATAGATATATGTATAACTATGTAAGGTACATGGATTTATTCAAACTTAGATTAATTTATTACATTTATTTAAACTCTATTTATTAAACTCCATTTATTAATTTATTTTTTCAGGTCTTTTGTACATTACGGATTACCTAATTCATACAAGGACCAAACATAACAAGTACAAAAAAAATATGTATAAAACATTTTAAGACTTATACAGAATATTGTAAAAATGTCTATGTTACACTAAAACACTATGAAAAAATGTAGCCTGTAATATAATATAACAAAATTATTTCAAGTACTACACTAAATTCAAGAATTTTTTGCTGAAGGAGCTCAGCGACACATGAGATACGTCTATATGAGGACACACACGGTTAAACAGTGTGATTGCTCTACCTACCGGCATCTCCAAAGGCAGGTTGGTTCGACTTATAGGTGGTTGATAGAACAATTTATGGGAGCGTTGTCTCAAATAATTATCCAGAACATACAAATCAAGATTGTTCAGGACGGATGGGTTAACTTAATTACCCCTGAGCAAGCAAAAAAAAATTGGCACCCAATCGAAGAGATCTTCCACTTTCTAATGATGTGTAACTAAGCATCCCTAGTAAGAAGACACTTGGATAAAGCCAGGGATAATATCCATACTTTCTCATGTAGAGACAACGGAGAAACCCTTTCTAGCATGAGAGAATAGGTAATCCCTGCTGACGCCCATATTATAGAGCAATATTCAAAATGACTTCGGACCAAAGAGTTATATAATATTTTGAGTACGTAGGTATCTGTGAATAGTTTGGTGATACGAATTACAAACCCAAGCATCTTATTTGCTTTGTTGCAGACTGATTTGATTTGCAAATCAAAAGAAAGATCACTTTCAAATAAAACACCTAAGTTCTTTGTTTTATCCGTCCTAGACGGGCGGTCTAGGACGGATATACGTTTTATCAGCCCGTTCATAATATGACGGAAATAAGTAGTTCTCGATATTTTTAGGAACAATTAAAGATCATCCGCAAATAGTAAAACATTTGAGTGAGTCATACTTTTTTTCACATCGTTAATAAAAATAAGAAAAAGCATTGGCCCTAAATTTTATCCCTGCGGAACACCTGAGTTAACATGGAATTGATCAGATGTAAATACTCCATAAGAGATAAACTGTTTTCAATTTCGAAAATAGTCAGCGAATAACTTTAAAAGTGGTAAATCACAGCCAAACTTGATCAAGTTTTGAAGAAATATGTCATGATTAACTTTGTCAAATGCTTTTGCTAAGTCACTATATGCACATTCTATTTGTGTTTTTCCATCTAGTAATTTAGCTTCATAGTAAGTGAATGCAACCAAGTTCGTCTCTGTTGAACGTTTAGCTCTGAATCCATGTTGTTTATCTATTATTAATGCATCAATTTGAGGCCACATATAATTGATTCTAATATTCGAATACAGCCACATATAATTGATTCTAATACTTTTGCAGGAACACAAAGAACTGCTACTAGTCAGTTAATTATCGACACATGACCTCTGTTCCGATTTGTAAATGGGGGATATTTTAGAGATTTTCCAGAGATCTGGAAAGATACCGGTTGAAAAAATATTAATTCAACCGTCTGACATATTGGCAAACTTTATTTTCATTAAAATTGTTTATGAAAATTTGGCTACCGCTGTCAGACGAATGTTGAAAAGCATCGTTTGCACTAAGAGATGAAAAAAGTGTCATCATATACCGATTGAAAGAACCCCGCAAAGGCATTAGCTACTTCGCGTTGATGCACAGCTTGTCCATTCCCTACCATCGAGTCAATAATTCCGCCAGCTTTCCTTTTTGAGTCAATGAATCTCCAAAATGCTTTTGGATCTTATTTTATATTACTTTTCGTGTTTTGAAGAAACAATGTGAAAGCAGCATCTACTTGACGTTTGACATTTGCACGAAATTTACAGAAAATTAAATAATAATTTTGATTTTTTGAGGACATTTTTTTTGGTGGTTTTTATGGTGATTTTAGTTGATATCTGGCTGTGGTAATGCTCGATGCAAACATGTCTGACTTGACTTGTTTTATAACCTATCGTACTGTATGCAGACCCGATTTATGAAGCTCAATTGCATATAGCTGGTTCTGGAATACTCGGAAGGGGCGTAAAATTGAATCTTAGCCAGAAAGAATGGACTATCAATCGAGCTGTTAAGAATTTTGTGTAGAGTAGATCTGTAGCTTCTTTTATATCGGAAAGTGAAATGATTTTATGACTTTAGGGTGTCTCTCAAGACTAATATGATTGTTAGCTATATAGGTTCTAAAGTCAAGATGATTGAGAAATCCATTTTGAACACTTTCAATTCCATTGATATAGATATTGTAGAAAGGCTTTCAAACGAGCGACGCGAATTCAAAGGAAATATAAATATAAGAGTTAAAAAGAATTTTTAAGGAATCCGTCTTACGGACAATTTGAGTTGCCAGCGTATGCCATTGATATATTGTAGTATATGTTACATTAGAATTTAGTTGCCAGCGTATGCCATTAATATATTGTAGTATATGTTACATTAGAATTTAGTTGCCAGCGTATGCCATTAATATATTGTAGTATATGTTACATTAGAATTTAGTTGCCAGCGTATGCCATTAATATATTGTAGTATATGTTACATTAGAATTTAGTTGCCAGCGTATGCCATTAATATATTGTAGTATATGTTACATTAGAATTTAGAAACTTTTGCAAACAATGAAATCAGTGCATTGCTTGTAAATTGATTTATCGTCTAAGATTACCTACGATTTTTGTTTAACACATATTGTTTAATGTGATGGATTTTTTTTCTTGAGAAACATATATTGACTGTGGAACGAACTTTCAAGATTATCAGATGTGTACCACCCTTATTAACATTTAAGGGAGAACCGAAAAAAATATTACATCACGTAGAATATCATTAAATCCTAATTTTCCTTTGCTTCCCTTTCTTATCTTTGAACGATTTTTTTCCTCTAGTTCTACCATTATTTAAAGAGATTAGTAATTTGTTTATTTTTTTAACGAATATGTTATATGTTGTTTTTTTTTGTTAAGTCTGTCATGGATTAAACAGTTTAATGTTTACAAGAAGAACTTATTAGTAGGAAGACATTTATGTAAATCAATAAATCATCCACATGTACCATGTTTAATCATGTTCACAAAAGAATTAAAATAAATAATTATTAAAAATATTTATTTTGCATTTAATTAAGTTTGTTCTATTTACAGTAATTCAATAAATTATCCAGGTACTCTTGTAGTTCCAGGCAATCGTTGATCGATTATATTTTTTATGTACTTTTGTGTCATCTGTAAACAGAATAACTTGTGAGTATTTTATGTTTGAAATCAAGTCATTAGTTTAAATTAGGTAAAAACAGATAATCCAAATGTGAACCTTGTGGAACTCCAGAAAAAGAAGGTACAAACCACACTTTAAGACCTGTTCTTAACGTACGTGAAAGTAATCTTAACAAGTTCCCAAGAATTCTAAGTTCACATATTTTAGATAAAAGAATGTCGTAATTTACCTTATCAGAGACTTGAGCGAAATTCATGTATACGAGTATTGCATCTACCTGACATCAGTTTTGAATTGAATTTCCTATATAGTGAGTAAATTGTAATGTATTTGTTTCAACAGAATTTTTATTAAAAAAATCATGCTGATTCGGTACAACGTATGATCTTACGATTGGAGTTATTTGATCTTCTACAATATTATTCCGTATTTTAGTCAGATTTGGTAGTTTGGAAATAAGCCTATAATTTTTAATATTGGAATTATCGCCACCCTTATAAATTGGAGTAATTAAATATTTTTTTCTATAATACTTATCAAGAAAGTGCCCTTCCTCTTATTAAACAACTAAAAATAACAAAAAAAAATGTTTCAATTATTTCACTGCACATTCTTTAATAAGTAATTGTACATTGAAGATTGACTAAGATTTATATATTTTATAATTATGTTATTACTGGAGTCAGAGAAATTCTCATTTTCTATATTGGTAAGATGGTCATCCACGAAAATGAAAGAAAGTAAGTATTGCGTTCATTGCAAATTAAGATACCGTAATTAAAAGTGAATTGTTTGTGTTGCATTATATCTGGAAAACTATTTGAGGGTTTTTATTGGACGAATTTTCTAAATATTTTTAGATTGTCCTTTAATGATCGCTTAATTAGCTGAACATAACTTTCGTAGCAAATCTTAGTTAATTTTTTTTGACGGGCAGGGAGAAGACTGAAAGTATTACAATCAAGAGGGTTTTGGTATTTATTCGATTTTTCAGGATACCTAGACTTCTTCTTAATTAATCTAAGCTCTGGTGAACCATATTGAGCATTTCCTTGTTAAATCGGCAACTTAAATAGGGACGTATTTGCAAATTACATCATCTATGATGTAAAAAAAAACATGAATTGAATATTCAAAATTAAGACAGCTAAGTAAGATATGCGGCATAAACATTTTTCGAAGTTCTACACAATGTTTTATTTAGTCTGCTTTAATGGGTTTTATCGCGGATTATTTTTTACAGTAATTGATTTCTACGACATTGTGAGGTTCTTCGGGTAGGAAAGAAAATCGGGAGGTTTTAAGGATGCATTTATTGTAGTTGGGAATGACATTGTCAAGTATTCTATTGGTTTTGATTGAACTTACTCTTATCAGTAAATGCTAAAAAATCCATAATATCGAAATAAGTGCTCACCTTACCGGCGTCGAATCAGGAATATTGGGTAGATTATATAATCTCAAACAATCAAAATTAAATTATCGGTCGCATTGAGTGGTGATAACTTACCGCATTGAGATGACTTCTGAGATTTTCAGTTTGACTTCCTCTAGGAGGTATACGAGAATATTTACAACAAATATGCTATTGTGTTTTATAATTAATTTTGACTGTCACACCATGATTTTTGTTCGACGTATATATCAATTTTATTTTAGAATATTTATCAATGACTAGTTGCAACCCGTGAAATATTCACGAAAGTAAAACAAATTCTACATTTATGAAAATATATAATCATAAATGTAAAATTTGTTTATTTATATATTAGGTCCTTACATATGAAATTGGCGTTTTGTTTGGGAGGAACATAAAGTTGATTTTTTTTTAATATAATATATTTATTTAATCAAAGTATGTACCATTGCTATCTATGCACTTTTGCCATCTCATAGGTAGTTCATCGATCCCTTTACTAAAAAAACCATTCGGACGGGAATCAATAAAATCTTTGAAGTCGGTTTGGACTGCCCCATCGGAGTTGAATTTTTTCCCTTGCAAGAAGTTATCCAAATTTCGAAAAAAATAGTAATCTGTCGGGGCAAGGTCCGGAGAGTACGGTGGATGTCTTAGACATTCCAATTGAAGCTCTTCTAATTTGGTAGCCGTCTGTTGTGCAGTGTGTGGTCTAGCGTTATCATGAAGCAGCAGTGGCCTAGAGCGATTAACCAGCCTCGGTTGTTTAGCAGCTAGCTTTTCCATCATGGTTTGCAGTTGCTGACAATAGACATCTGCCGTAATCGTCTGGCCAGATTTAAGAAAGCTGTAGTGAACGACACCAGCACTAGTCCACCAAACGCTCACAAGTAACTTTTTTGGAGTCAATTTTCGCTTGGGGCATGGTTTGGCTGGTTCGGCAGGGTTCAGCCATTGCGATGAGCGCTTCCGATTATCATACAGGATCCATTTTTCATCACAGGTAATGATTCGATTCAAAATCCCTTCATTATTGTGCCGGTTGAGTAATGCAACGCAGCAGTCAACGCGCGTTTGTTGATTTGCTTCACTCAATTCGTGAGGTACCCACCTTTCAAGCTTTTTCACCTTCCCAATTTGCTTCAAGTGGATTAAAACAGTTTTATCACTAACACCGCAGCCTGCAGCTAACTCGGACGTGGTTTGCGATGGATCCGCTTCACAATAGCCTTCAATTCTTCATTATCAACTTTGGTCTCCGGCCGTCCACGGGGCTTGTTCTGCAGGTCGAAATTTCCAGAACGAAAACGTTGGAACCAAAAACGCACTGTGTTTTCTTTTGCGGCACCGTCGCCATACACATCATTAATCCTTCGAGCCGTTTCTGCAGCACTGGTGCCACGGTGGAACTCGTACTCGTAAATAACGCGATATTTCAAGTTTTCCATTTTGTAAACTGAGTGACGCAAAGAAAAAAAAACAATTGAGGAAAAAACAAATGAATTATAATTTTCGAAACACAAATACTTGAGTAAATAGCTGTATAAATTTTAATTTGGAATTCCTAACCAAAGAGAAGATATTTGAGATCAAAGTTGCCAGTACGGCAAAACGCCAATTTCATATGTAAGGACCTAATATATATACATATATGTATATATATATATATATATATATATATATATATATATATATATATATATATATATATATATATATATATATATATATATATAATATATATATATATATATATATATATATATATATATATATATATATATATATATATATATATATATATATATATATACTATATATATATATGTCATTTTGGTTTTTACGGTTTATCCGCGTAATTTGAGATAATTGTCTCCGAGCTTTCGACAGAATCGCATCTGTCATCTTCTTGGGAGTTATTTGCAAATAACTCCCAAGAAGATGACAGATGCGATTCTGTCGAAAGCTCGGAGACAATTATCTCAAATTACGCGGATAAACCGTAAAACCAAAATGACATATTCATTCATCCGTGAAAATCTTAAAACAAATATATATATATATATATATATATATATATATATATATATATATATATATATATATATATATATATATATATATATATATATATATATATATATATATATATATATATATATATATATATATATATATATTATATATATATATATATATATATATATATATATATATATATATATATATTATATATATATATATATATATATATATATATATATATATATATATATATACTATATATATATATATATATATATATATTTATATATATATATATATATATATATATATATATATATATATATATATATATTTATTTATATATATATATATATATATATATAGTATATATATATATATATATATATCATTTATACATCGTCCCCTTTTACACCGGTTCAAAAATTGTAAGCTAGGTATTTAAAATTCGTTCAGTATCACGGACCCACCGAGATTCAAATTTCGAATTACTTTCGGAGAGAGTCCAAGTATTCCTCTCTCGCTCTCTTGTATTCTAAATTCAATTCTCGTATTCTTTCTTTGACGACAACCATCGTATGGGTTTTTGGCCTATTTATACTATGATTTGTTTAGTAATGACTTCGTTTGTTTTTTTGGGAAAATTACGTCATGTTAGACAAATTAAATAAATTAAAAAAATGTGACGTATTATATCTCCGATAGTCGCAGCGCTAGGAGAATAAAATCTCGAGTTTTTAAGAGGCAGATATTCGCAAATACGACTCCAGATTGAGCTATATTTCAGATTTTCCCCAGGTCTCGGGACCGTTGGGTTAACTCTCGGGACCGTTGGGTTAACCGCCCTTAAAAATAAATTGTTACAACGAACCACAGATTGCCTCAAAGCTGGTTCGATGAAGTAAAGTGTCAGTCGTTCGACCGACCTAAATATAATAGTTTTATGGTATTCCCGAGTTCCTAATAAAAAAATTATGATAAATTAAAACGTATTACAAGTATTTAAATAAAAATATTTCGATCAGGAATTTTATTAACCTCTATGTATATTGTATTGTTAGCTTATCTGTCATATCTTTATACAATTAATGAATAAAGTTTAGGACATAAAACTAACATACTTGTCAAATCCTTTAACTTTCTGATGTATCAAATAATGAAATAATAGATACAAAAGGGAAATAATCTTTCACAATTTGGAAACGCATAATTCTTTGTATTTTTTTAAGGTATTGCTTTACTATCTTTTCTCACTTTATAATGCGATTATCTCAAGAGTTCTTTTACTTCACTATTTCCTATTCTCTGATCTTTCTCTCCTCATAAGGGTGGTCCAGTATTGACATAAAAACTGTTCCATGCCCACGCCCTG